>OY978460.1:24566292-25205517 GCA_963854805.1 Plagodis dolabraria | reverse complement strand
TGAGACAGACTGTAGATACGATATGTTTAGGGTTCTGTTAGAGAAAGCTGAAGCTACTGAGCCTATGCCACGCCGCGTTAGTACTAAATAAAGCTATTGATACAATTTTATGCGCATACATAATTCGTTACAAGCGCAATGTAGAGTAAACTTTGTAATTTTATTCTACAGAGAAAATTTTAAAGGAACGTGTTGGGTTTAACTTGGCCCTAGAAAATATTATCGGGATTAACACATAATTTTTATATTGCTACAAACTATACTGATTTTGCTAAAAACCTGATCATGTAAAGCCTATTTAGCACTCGTCAGTGCCTTAAGACGGTTGATGCAGACTGATCCATACCTATGGTATAAAAATAGATAATACTAAAAAAGTCATCACGGATTTTATCCTGTACGTAATTGTATATATACTCGTATATAGATATTGTTATTTACGGGATAAAATTCGTTATCATTTTTTTATTGTAAGCTTCCGATATTTCGATTCGATGATGGCGCATGAAACAGGGTGCAATATCAAGAGCGTAAGTTATGGATCTAGCGAGAGTGAAGCGCCATATCAGCTTCGGCAATATTTTTTTTGGTGTTTCTGTCCGGAGTTTCAGTGGATCTTCTCTGTAGATTGCATTGCGTATTGCTCAACCGATGTTCGTGAAGTTTTGTTCTATGGTTATATTATTATGGTCGATATATATTTTTTTTTGAGGCTGAGAACTGAGCATTGAAAAAGAAAATATAACCTATAGTCGTCAGTCCTAAGCTCCCAAAACCACAAGTAATTTGACATTACCGTAAAACGGATGGTTAAAGAAATACAATTGGAGCACGAAATTTAGGCAGAAACAGAAATAAAACGTTTTACAATTTTTGCACGGTTGTATAAAAGCCCCTACCATTAGGTATTAAGTAATTCAAGTGAGTGATACTCAACGATTTTATTGTTGGTGTAATTTGACTGGCAATTTTATTGTTATCGGGAAACAACGCATGTTATGGCCGTATTAAAAAAACACTAAAACGGTTCAATGATCGATCAGGATGTTCCTTCGCTTATTCCACGCATATGAAGACGGCACAGTATATTTGCTAACCAACATTATAGACCTATATTATAGAACAATGACGCGAGCACATATATTATAGAAAGTGTTAGGTATTGCGGAAGATATACAACTTGGTATCAGTTATATTTTTAACAATTTTTTTATTATATATGATTAAACTTATAATTTAAGTTGGTTTTATTTTAATTTTTTATTGCTGATATGTAAGCCTTTGACCATAATCTCACCTGATGGTAAGTGATGATGTGGTCGAGTGTGTTAACAGGCTTAACCTAGAATTACTGGCTCGCAAGGACAGCTGCCGGAACACAACGTTAGGTGCTTGGCGACAGATATCTTACTTGAGGGTGGTCGCTAGCCAGGCGGACATTCGCAAAAATGCCCTTCCACCATGCGGTGAAGCTCAAGCCCGCGGCGGGATCCGAACCACCTGCTGCGCGGTAGTCCATAGCCAAAGCCACTGAGCTATCACTGCTTGAAAATAAAATGTTTCGTTTATGTATTTTTAAATATTTTACTATTCCGGTTTGAGCCCACGTACTCCTACATTTGGGCACATACATGTCAACTTAAAGTAGCATATTTGGCATGCTGCTGACTATGCGCATTCATAATCTCCCAGTTTTAACCATTTGGGAGGCGTTTGGTATTCCATTATATATGCTCAGGCTAACCTAGAATTACTGGCTCTCGAGGATAGCTGCCGGAACACACCGTTTGATGCTTGTCGACAGATTTTCTACTTGAGGGTGGTAACTAAACAGACGGGCATTTGCAGAATGCGTTACCATGCAACATTTGTGATGGTATACTTCAAAAATCTTTAGATCTCTACACGCCTTGCTTTATATTCAGACACTAACAAATTCTAATTGTACACCAATCCAAATAATGCAATCAACACCATAAAGTGCTACAACCTCTCTAAAAGGTATAATTTTCAAAGACAGTGGAAGACTATTGCCATTTGAGTAGCAATAAAACTTAGTGCTTTCTATTGCTTAGAGTCTTCGATAAAATAAATAATATGTGCGAAGCTAAGAGTTGATAATGTGCAATCCAAACATTTATGAGTTTGAGGTATATTTGCAACAAAAAAGATTCATTTTAAATATTTAAATTTAATATTGTTATTATTTTAAAGTGGCATGACGATGAACTTCAAGAAAATAAAAAGAAAAGTATAACTTTCAGCAAACGGCGAACGTAATTTTTATTTTTTTTGGTAAGTAGTGATATATAAATTAAGGTTATTAACTAACACTTTTGACTGTAACTTGAAATAAGGACTTTTATTTTTATAGGTGCATTTCCAGTTGATACCTATGTTCCTTTTGAATTGACTTTGTTTTTCATATTTATTCCTAAATTTTGTAAAGAGTTGCAGGTCCATTAAAAACTATGTAAAAATGAGTCTGTTTTCGTAGAATCTCAAAAATCCACCTATGATTTTCGAAAACTTAGTACCGAATTTTAAATATTCTTATGATATACACCTTAGTCTACCATTAAATAGCAAGATTGTCTTAACAATGATATAAATGTTTATTTTGAATCTATAAAGTAAATTTATAAAAACATCAAAGAAAAGCTCTCCGAGATCTCACTCACGTTTACATCGCGATACCATCAGCAAAAACAACATCAAACCCTTTCTACCTTTCGCAAATACATTAGTGATTCGAGTATTTGTACAAAAAACAATAATAGTTTGCAAATAGCGTTTACCTTTGATTTGTGATTTTAAATTGACCTAGTATGTTTTTTCAAATTGCTATGGTGCATCGATGGATGTCTATTAGGAATACACGATTCTATATCAAAAACCTTTTTACCTTTAATAGCCAACTGATAGTTGATATACCCCAAGGAACCGAACTGAAATCAAAACTTTTATAATACACAAGTACTTACTAGAACATTCAAAGATTGTAGTTGACCGAGCAAAGCGACGTCTCTGTGGTAGGCCTATGGCAAGCTGGTACCAGAGCATTTGTTCTCGTATGTTGTATGTGTTATAATTTTATGGGAACCTTCTCATAATCTACCTCGCATATTCTAATATATATTTTTTTGCAAGCTTATGACCTAAATTGTTTTATGATGTCAAATATTAAATGAAGATAGAACACTTTCAAAGAGACAATAATTTAGATATAGAGAAAAGTCTTTATTCCTACACTTGAAAACATTTTTTTGATTTAATTTGAACTTTATCATATGCCATTACGTATTATTACATGACAATTCCTTTTTTTATTTTGTGGAAATTGTTTCTAGCCTTTTTCAGTATTTGGTACTACTTAACATGTATTTCTGCAAAACAACGCCTAAATCTATTAATTGATATATAAATCCATGTAATCATATTAATTAATTGATTTTTTTGGTTTAACGCGAAGTTTAACCATTCAGGTCGAACAAATTGTGTTAATTTTTTTATGTCGTTAGGAGTTAGTGGGGTTAGAATATCACACCCCCCATTTACCTGTGGGTTCCTACGTAGCCTATGAGGCTATGTAGGAACTAATAACATTGTGTATACTACCAATAAAAAAATGCAAAGTAACCAATAAAAAACCTCTTACAATAATTATTTGCAATGAAAAAGAGCCCACCTTCAAATGGGTCCTTCCTACCTAACGGTTTCCTCTGGCAGGTAACCTCGAGAACCAGTTACTTTTTTATTGGATTTTGATGGAATCTGTACAAGTCCCACCTGATGTTAAGCTGTAACCTCTGCCTATAACAGATGCATTTCGTTACAAGTGGCGAACTTCACTGCGCCTATCACCCTGTGACATAATGCCTGTAATTTCATATTTCCTTACTGGCCCTCAAAGACTCGTGCAGAAAAACTCAAGCCGGCGCGCGGCAGTGGGCATCGAGCCATGGACCAGCAGCACAACAGTCTATTGCTAGTACCGTGGTTCTGTTCAGCCTGTTAACCATTTTTGACCACATCATCACTTGCCATCAGGTTGTTGCCAGGAGATTGTGGTCAAAAGTAAGCCTATCAGGTTAAGTGGGGGCAGTCAAAAATAATTCCCACGCTAGCTCCGCCCATGCGGCGCAACGATCCCCGCTGCACCGAACGAGGCGATGTGCAGCAGCGGCGCACGCGTCTCGCTTATAAACATATTTGTATACTTGATATTAGATTCGCGAACACAGATACCATTGAGACGATTTCAACTTTTTTTATAATCTTATTCACGTGACGAATTTCGATATATAAAGTAGTCGCTAAGCGACCAAAAGTCTCAAAAAAAAAAAATTTAACCGATATCAACCAGTTATTTCAGACTGTTTAATTTAAAAAATTGTTTTCATGTCTTTTTTTTTTTAAGTTTCTTTGCTATGTTGTTGCGTCGCAGTCTCCGTGTTTATAAAAAAAAACATACTGCACTAAACCAACATAAGTGAGACAAGGGTCGGAATATGATGGTGGTACATAACAGCCCAAACGGCACGATATATATTGATAAATGGGGTGTTTTTAAATTCTCCGTAGTAACGAAAGTAATGTTACTTGGCATCCGCGTGGACGATAATTTATGAATGAATCAACATTGTTCTCAGTATCTTGGAATGTGATTAATCAGATTACATGTTACACATCATTAGAATAAAGTAAAATACCATCAAATTGAATGAGCAAAATATTATATTATATTCGGTGAATATGGGTACAATTGACCTGAAATAAATGGATTTGATTTGATTTCATTAAATGTTAGTTGTGGGCAATATATTTTACCACGACTCGTCATACAAATATGAATTATAGTTTTTCATAACTGTGCTACTGTACACGTTCCCATAATAATATAATGCAGGTTGTTTTTTTTATTGCTATCATATAATTTTTGACTATTAATTACTTATGTTGAAAATATGTTCGTAATTCGTTTACATCCTATTTCGTTTAATTTTTCAGTTACAGTGGTTAACAGAAAGGTGTTATTTTACTACCACTCTGCTTTCATATACCAACTATGGTAAAAATTAGACCAACCAGATATATATCTAGCCACTTCTAAACAGCAGAATAAGATTTTTTTTTACCAAACTTGCAGAAGAGTCTACATACGCAATTGTAAGGGCCTTAAACTTTGGGATATTTTATGAAAAAAACACACTGCTGCAGAAACATTGTAGGGAACATGTTATACAGGCTTTTTTAATGAAACATGGCAGACAAGTGAGAGGTACTGGAACAGGTGACTAAATTAGACTTTAAAATAAAAATAGTGGATTCTTAGATTGTTAGTAAGTGGTATAGTCTACAGAGGTTATCGACAAATTAAGTTAAGATGTATATAAATTAACAAAAAATCATTTATAAAATAAAAAATATATTGTTTTCAATTTATACAGTTTTAATGATATATGCAAAAGTGTGCGTGAGAAATAACGAGTATCGGAAACGGAAAGTCAAGTTTTTTTTCAAGTTTGCAGTCCCCGTGACCACGATCACTGCAAAGTGTTTGAAACGTCAGGACAAAAATAATGATAAATATACGAGATTTAAACCGTTTAATGTTGTTTAATTACTATGTGTAACAATCGCGAAAACCTAAGACAACATTAAGTTAAGAGCCCTTATTCCAGCAAAGCCATTTTACAGCCCTTTTCTCAAGGCTGGTGCGGCTAAAGTATAAAAGTTTTTGTTTTTTAAATGATGCAGGAAGAAAGTTTATTGTTTTTGTAATTGAGTGCATTAGCCAAAACAATCTCTCAGTATGATATCGCTACCCTTCTATATTTCTAAATATGATTACAAGCACTATCGCGTGCTAAGCGAAATCATATCAAACAAATTATTGGAGTACAAAATTATATGCCCAAGGCGGGAATCGAACCCGCGTCCTCCGATATCGCGTTCGATTTCCGCCTTGGACATAAAATTTTGTACTCCAATAATTTGTTTGATATGATTTCGCTTAGCACGCGATAGTGCTTGTAATCATATTTAGAAATATAGAAGGGTAGCAACATCATACCGAGAGTTAAGTGTTTGAAAAAACACTTCTTTCGATCAGATGAAGTCTTATAGTCTGGTTGATGGCCGCGCACCGTCCCCTATGATGGTTAAAGTAATACAATTGGAGCACAAAGTTTCGGCAGAAATGCCAATGTCCAGGTGGCTGAGATGGTGTTAAGCATCCGACGCGATATCGGAGGACGCGGGTTCGATTCCCGCCTTGGGCATAAAATTTTGTACTCCAATAATTTGTTTGATATGTATCTATCTATCTAAAGCCGTTCCGCCAACAGGGCAGTTATACAAATATAATGAACCAAGGTATGCATGCACAAAGCAGGTATACAAACTACAAAACTAAGTTATTTGCCTATATGTATACAATTATGGTTAGAAGGACATAATCAAATATAGATACCTACATAGTAGTCCATTTAAATGTTACAATTTAAGGACCGAATATTGCAATTCCTAGAGGGCGCAATTTTACTTTTGAGACAAATCTAAGTTTGTGGGGTCGCCACCCTTGTGCCCCGGCCACCATCTTGATAAAAGGGGTGAAAACACTTATTTCGCGATATCTCGGAAACGATGTGTCCTACAAAAAATTCCACTGCACATAATTTGTAGCAAATTATTTTTCCTACAAATATGTTATTATAACTTTTTGCCCTAAATTAAAAATTTAAGAAGTTATAAGCAAAAAAGTGAGAAAATTTTCATATTTTTTTCTTGCTCTATAACTTTTTTTTCTTATTTTACAAAATTATACCTCAGACCAACATTTTTGATTATCTTTTGACGATTTTTTTATTTTATTTTAATTCATTTAACACACTGTTACAGCGCTCCAAAGTTGACCAGGTTCGTCAATGCTCATGAGAATCCGGTCAAAAAGAAATGTTTAACTTATTATATTTTTTATTGTAAATATATTCTTAAAAAAAATTGTTGAATTCGTACAACTTTACTTCTTTATTCCTGTTTTCCTTACCATAGAACTTACTAAATTTAACTTACGGAAGGATAAGCAGGTAGAAAAGGTCTGAGTAACCGTTTGGGTTCAAAGGAACATCTGCCTGCTACGACTATTATTATTATACGTAGGCTTAGCTGTTTCTTCTATCTCATTTTATTCTCTTAGTTGTGCTACATTTTTTGCAACGTGTAAACGTATTGAAAATTGTGGATATTATTTTCAGTTTTATCAATTAACCTGCGAGTTTCATAAAAAAATCCTGAGCAGATCATCTACGACATTGTTCTAGGGTATTTTTTTTGTAAAATGTATAAAAAAGTTATAGAGCAAAAAAATTTATTATTGCTTATAACTTCTTTAATATTTAATTTAGGGCAAAAAGTTATATAAATATGTTTGTGGGCAACACAATTTGCTACAAATTATGTTCTTACAATTTTTTTATAAAACGCACAGTTTCTGAGATATTGCAAAATACGTGTTTTTGTGCCGCATTGCCACGTTGTATGGCAATGCTTATCCTTTGTCCAAAGTATATGCCAGCATTTTGGTCACAAGTAGCGTCGACCAGACGTTTTGAGACGTCTTTGAATAATAGTTTGGCGCTCGGTCCCCACGGTCCCTGCGTTTCGACCCTAAAAGGCACAAACATGTAACAACTACTGAGATTACTATATTTGCGCCTTTCGAGGCCTTCTGCTAGTTCAGCCGCCGCACCGGCCACTTTTTGGGTAGCAGGAATATGAGAAGGTGCTAAGGTATCGACACAGGTAGCGTCCCATACCAGAGGCCTTCCCATCCTCCACGGAACCAAAGTCATGCCGTCCGGCCTTTTACCATCGCCACGTACAAGGCCTAAGCATTTAGTTATATTACAAATGTGCATTTAGCCTTCAGTTTGATAATATCAATCAAATTTTTTATTGATATATATACCTGCAAAATACATTTTACAGACAATCCGTTACCTGGAGCCTTCAGAAAAGCAACTGTACATTTCTGTTTGTCCGACAATCAATTTCGCACAATTTGTTAGAATGTGTAGATAGAATTTGTTAAAAGGTAGAAGTAAGGATAAATGTCGGGAGAGCAGTCGAATGACACCTGTCAAAAATCCAAAATGGCGATTTCAAGACGGCCACCATACAAACTGCTCCGCCCCTGCTGAAGCTCGGCCTTCAGAAAGGGGGTGTAGTGAATATGAATAAATGAATTTAAATACATAAATTCAGATAATTTCACGTCAGATTTTTTGCACGTCAAGAGTAAAACATCGCTCTTTACCATCTATCTAATACCCTAACTAATAACCGAAAAGGGGGCAAAGGCGAGTATAATACATATCAACGATGGCATACGCAAAGGCATATTGCTTCAGATAGGAGGCCGGCCATAAAATTTAAGTCTTACTCCGCACAACTATGTCAATGCGTTGTCTTTTGTGAAGGTACTCAGAAAAAATATATTGTTTATACCGACCCTACAGAGGTGTGACAAGTGCAGGGCGATAATAATGTAAAGTTTTTTTTTTCAGTGTAAAAAGCATGATGCTCGGTGGCTTTGGCTATGGACTGCCGCGCAGCAGGTCCATGGTTCGAATCCCGCCGCTGGCTTGAGCTTCACCGCATGGTGGAAGGGCATTTTAGCGAATGCCCGCCTGGCTAGCGACCACCCTCAAGTGGAAAATCTGTCGCCAAGCACCTAACGGTGTGTTCCGGCAGCTGTCCTTGAGAGCCAGTAATTCTAGGTTAAGCCTGTTAACACCTTCGACCATATCATCACTTACCATCAGGTGAGATTGTGGTTAAAGGCTTACCTATCAGCAATAAAAAAAAAATGTATATACACATTTATACGTTTTTGTTATTTAAGTTTACCTGCTGCTCTGCTATGGATAGGTCAAAATATTTTTTTGCCTAATATAGGTATTATAATATTTAAATAATATATTTAATATTATTTCGTAAACGAAATAATATTTAATATATTTCGTTTACGAAATTTCCTGTGAATAAAATGTGCAAATTTAATAA
Source organism: Plagodis dolabraria (assembly GCA_963854805.1). Classification (NCBI taxonomy): domain Eukaryota; kingdom Metazoa; phylum Arthropoda; class Insecta; order Lepidoptera; family Geometridae; genus Plagodis; species Plagodis dolabraria. The sequence goes on along the minus strand of OY978460.1, from coordinate 25,196,448 downwards.
TACTTTATTCAAAGATTACTCACTTATTTTCATATAGTGGAAGAACACAGTCTAAATTTATTATATGAGATGGCGACTCCGACAGTTCTCCCTGTTCCGAGTGATCTCGGACTTTGACTGATTTATTATTTTTTTTCCTGAGAAAGAAGGTGCATTTTATGAGCACAGTCTATTTTATTATATATATGTACAGAATCTATTTATTCCACTCTATTATATTTGTATAAATCGTTACTTATATGTACATGTCTAAGTGATAAAATGTATATTTAAAAGTACCTATGCAGGTGACTTTGTAGATAATCTCTTGAATATATACCTACTTGCCTGATTCTGAATATTCTTTCATTTATATAAATCTACATTTAGTCTTGAGGGACATGAACAATGTTCGATGTTTTATTGCGATATACCCACCAAACCAAATGCTTTGATTTGCTACGCTTGTGTTATTATTATTTAGCAACACTCAACTCCATTTACGGTTGAACGTCAGCTGTACTTTAGAGCCAGATAATTTTAGTTATCACCTGTTTGGTACCTTCTACCACATCACTTACCATCAGGTGAGACCATAACTATACATTACCAGATATTATTATAGTATCCAACTAATCGTACTTAGATTAGTACGACATTTAGTTATTTTATAGCTCCATTACAGTACTATAGGAACCTAGTAACCTAGTAGGTATAGAATCTCTTAGTTCGATAGAGATAATATGTTTCATGAATAGAATAAACACCGAAACACAAACGAATATTAAATTTGCATAGGTAAAAATAAACTGAAATATTATACGCTCTCTCATAATTCTTGCAAAGTCTTTGTATCGACTCTTCTGCTTCGTTTTTTATTTTTTAGTTATCTTTATTTCCCATATTGTTTGATATACCTACCAAGATACGTATTTATACTGCACAGCACAGGTGATAGCGCGCGAGCGATAGGTCCACGTCCAACGGCGCACAGCGCGGCACTGAAGGACAGCTCTTACGCATTGATTTTATTTCGTAATCGTTAGCTAATAAGGTTGAATATCGAATCTTCCGATTGACCGTAATCCTGCACAGAACTAAAGGTCGTAAGTCTAAAACACTATTTAATTTATTATGACAATACTAATTACTCTAGGTAAATTTTACTTATACAGCGGATAATAAACTACATTTCCTTTCTATGTGTGTTTATTATTAATATGTAACTGATGTAGTTTCCAAGAAAACTCCAATAATTTAAAGAAAAGGCTTCATTTTGAAAAATTAAAACTATCGAGTAAATTTCTTTCAAATGTGTTTCTGACTGTACAACTGATAGAAAAAGGTTTGAAATATCAAATATTTAAGTTTTCGTGTTGATTGCATATTTCAGTTGCTTAAAAAAACTAGTCGAATGAGAGTATTTTTTCCGCAGCCTCGTCTTAAAATCAATAAAAAGTGATGTTGTCCTAAAACACATTGTACCGATGTCTCATAAACAAGGATAATGGTGGGAACATGATAATATTGGCTATAAGTTATCTGATGTTTTAAGTGGGTATTGATTATTTACATAAATACCTAGTTGGTTTACATTATTTAAATTATATGCACATATCTTTTGACTTACCACGAAACTGAATTAAGTTTAAAATTCAGTCTCAAAAACCGAGGGTAGAAAGAGACCATTCAAAAGGAAACTAATTTATTTTCTTATTTACCTCGCGAAATGTATGCAAATGATCCTGCGATTGATGCTTTGTCGTAAGATTATCAGGTGCTGCCATCTCTTTTCTTTCTATACAAGTAACCGTGTTTCATCTCATTTTATTTCCCGTAATAATGAAAGCAATTTCTCGGTCTCGTATTCAATTCGGTAGAGAAATTAGGTAATAAAATTATACAGATTTACGCTTACGTATAAATGTATAAACGTATAAAATGTAAGAGGATTGGACTTTTTCTAATTTTATTTGCGGAGGGGTGTTTGTACCTGCGGTTTGTAATCTTTAAATTAGGGTGGGATATGTTCCGTTTGTAATTTCGGAATTAGCCATCTGTCATTGTTTGTATAGCATTTTGTGAGATTATCTTAGGTAGAAAATCAAATGATTTTGTACATACCAGACTTTTTTTTTATCTAAATAATGGCATCAATATAATTATTTCTCCTTGTTCCTTGTAGGTTTAAAATATTAATGATTTTGAATTATTTTCTATTATTTGATTATTTATTTGTAGAATATTTCAATATTAAAGTTTGTAATTGACCTTCATAAGAGCGTCGTAGACGCCTAAATTGAATAAATGATTTTGAATTTGAATTTGAATTTGTAAATTTTATTTCCAACGTTATGTTAGCCAGATTTCAGATGCTTTTGTATTAAGACATGTTCAATTTGTTATTTATTTCTGAAAGTTTTAGGGTTTTTCCTATTATTTTATATTTATTTTAAATCACAATGATTTCCTATGTAGGGAATTCAGCTTACGGACATGATGTGTACATTAAATAATTTCTTACCTATTCGTATATGTGTTCCAGACTTATCTAATTGTTTTCAGTTTTTTTTTATATATATATTTTAATGATTTAGCAGCAAATAATAAATAAAACGAGTTTAAAACAAATTTCTTACCAGCTACCTTATTAAATTCTCTTCCAACATCAAAATCAATCTACCCAATACAACCGAGCTCCAAATAAACTCAAATAACCACCCCCCACCACCCGTTCAAACAAGCGTAATAACAAACTACCCACAAAAGGAAAAAAAAATACCTTTGATGTGGAACAATAGCGTATCGCAGCGATTCACTACGAAACGCTTCAAAGAACTGTTCAGTGTTTCTGAATCTGGTTTCTGCGGACCCCTTTGAAGAGAGATTTTTTTTTGGATTCTTGTTTTATAATGCTCTCAGGTGTACCTACATTTATTTAAATAGATTTCGTAGTTTATTGAGATACGTAAAATTAATCCAATAACTATTTTTCAATCTAATAACTATTTTCGTCTGGAGTTCCAATAACACTATTGCAACATAATCGTTCACATTGCGCATAAATTTTATAAGCAGTTTAAATCTTTTATTTCACTTCGGCAATCAACTAAGTATTTACAGATGTTAAGAGAAGTAAAGTTTTTCACAGCGAAGGTTTTTATTGCTTCATCATACCACACCCAAAATTAACAGATTATTACCTCTTTTAAATTTATTCTGTGGTCAAAATTGTACAATATGCAAAACCTACGGTGGGAACTGTCCTCCAAAAGGAGTTGCCGTAGCACACTCGATGATGATTAGAGACCGATATTTACTGAACGGCTACGAGCTAATCGAGCATTCCAAATATGGTAAACCCCAACCACCTTGACAAGAAAGGAAAACATACCAAAAAAGGTTTAGAAACGCTGAAAACAGCGTGAAACGGAATGAAGTAGTAAAATTTTCGTTGGATACCAAACAGCAATCTTGCTACTTACTAGAATTATTTTTTAACTGAATTGTAATTCAATCTTTATCACCGTTGAATACAGTTGAAATTCCTAGTATACAAATGTTTTAAACCTATCAATTTTATTTATTGACAAGAAAAGAAATCTTTTGAAAAGAATTGCGTGATGAGAATCTACTGTTTAATTAAGATTCCGTCAACTTTGAACTTGTGCAAACGATTGGAGTTTTAATAGCACGCCTTGACGTGTCAAAGGAAAATTGCAAAAGGGTTAAGAGGAATTTTTAATATTTTGACTTTAGCTACTTAAATTTACTGCGAAAAAATATATTGAATTCCTCCTTCATCATTATCCTACTTTGCTAACATTTTGTTTGTTCGGTTCTTGCGTTCGATCCCCGAACCAGATAGCTATAGAACTATCTGCTAAAGAAATTTTAACCACCTGTCCAGAGCTTGTAACTGTGCCTAGTTAGTGGTAATAGACGCGCCACCTATTGATTAGGACCAAATATGTATGGCAAAACGAGGGCGCTTAAAAGCTTATGCCAACATTTTTGTTTTATTTATAGTAGATAGGCTAGCCTCTCACCTGAAGGTAAGTTATGATGTGGTCGAAGATGTTGTTCAGGCTAACCTATAACTACGGGCTCTCAAGGACAGTTGGACAGTTTTTCTGCTTGAGGGTGGTAGATAGCCAGACGGGCATTCGTAAAATGCCCTCCGAAGCACAGAAGCGTTAAGTAGTAAAGCCACTAGCGGTCACCCATTCATGTTATGACCGCAGCAGTTGATAAAGAACGGCTAAGCAAAATACGCTTCAAGCGCTTAGAATTCAAATACCTACTTCTGCAAACATCTTGGATATAGAGGTATAATTATTTCCAAATATGATTTCGCGTATTGAAATAGTAATTCGATGTGTAGAAGGGTAGTGACATCATTACAAGAGCTAAGTGTTTGAAAAAGCACTTCTGTCATCTTAGTCTGGTTGATGATCGCACCATCCCCATGGACCGCAAGTCCGACTTGCACTTGGCCGATTTTTTGTATTTTTTCTTATAGCGGTAAAAGAAATAAATCATGTGCGAAAATTGTCAACTGTCTAGCTATCACGTTCATGAGGAGCCTGGTGACAGACAGACGGACGGACAGTGGAGTCTTAGTAATAAGGTCCCGTTTTTACCCTTTGGGTACGGAAGTGAACTGGGCGCCAAGTCTGCTAATCAATATGAATCTATAATGAACTTGGCATGGTCAGTTTTGACAGTTTTGGTAGTCTACTATCTATCTTCATATCAATCACATTGAGTCAATATTGATTCAATCTCGGTTTCTTATGAACTTTTTCGTAGTCTACTAACATCTTGATTCTCAATGGGAGGCAAAATCGGTAGTCCGCTATTTTTGACACATGACACGTGGTACAAATTTCACAGATTGAGCCGAGATTGCTTTCCGACAAATTTATTTCCGTTAAGTTTACTGAAAAACTTTGTTTGTTGAGTATTAATACTGGCAAATGTAATACGTCTCTTGTGTATTACCACTGAAAATTACGAAATTTAATATTTCAGTTTATTTGGAAGATTTTTTTAGATGTGTTTATGCATATAAACAATTATTTTAATTTAAATAAAAAATATGCGGTTATAATAGTTTGCTATAATCTTAAAATACGTGTGTTTATCGATAGATTTCTTTTTCTGAATACACTGACAACCTACTCTTCTGTTTTTATTTTGTGGTATGGCAATTTCGTTAAAACCAGCCAAGATTCATCATAGATTCATATTCATATGGGGTTAGTAGACTACCGATTCTAATCGCAATCGACTCGGAATGAATCTATGCTGAATATGAACATGTTATTAGTAGACTCGGCTTCCTGATAAAATTAAAACGCAAAATTTGCTTCTTACCAGTCTCACTGACCGGTTAAGGCATCTAGTCACACCGGTGACTTAAACTTTGAACTTGAACTTTTGAGGACTTAAACCCGCATCCCACGGCTTTATATAGGCAGTGCCTAAAGCCGTGGGATGCGGGTTTAAATCCGGATGCAAACATTTTATGCTCTAAAAATTTTTGTAAACGTGAAGTTGATAACATGACAGTGTTTGAAATAAACGTCCCTAAATGCTTTCAAACTATAAACAGTAAAAATGTCTTGTAATAACACTACGTTTTATAACTTACTAAAGATCTTGCACACTTTGTTATCTGCTATTCATATGTACCCAACATTGTTGCAGCAATCTTTCACGATCTTGGACAATGAAAAATATTTAATGAAGCATCAAAACTAATATTACGCGTACGATATGCTATAAGGCTATAACATCACATAATAAACAACAAAGTCTTGGTAATATTATTCATGTCAAGCAAGCTCGACGAGCATGCTCGTTAACAGTTTAAAAGAGTTCGCCGTATTGGATATCTGTGATTTTAAAATGTTATGCATAAGCTTTTTTTAAAGATCACACTAACATTACAAATGTGTGCGTTTGTTGCATCTCACCTCCAAAACGGCTGAATAGAATGAAACTTTGGACTTAGATATATTTCTTTATCTACAAGAGATGGAACACTTTTGTTAAATAAACTGTAAATATCTAAAAGTATCCAAATTTTTTTTGACATCCGCGCGACCAAAAGCACAAATAGAAATTATTTACTTAATTAATTTTATAAATAATACATTACTTTAATTAAATGAATTAAAATAATACATTTGTTTACGTATCATAACTGACTGTCATGTGAGATAGTAGTCAAAGACTAGCCTATAAGCCTATAAAACTTAAAGAACTAATACTATTATTAACCGATATAATGTTTGTTGATAGACGCTTTTCATAACGTATAGAAACGGTTATACGTTGAAATGTTTTAATTTTCATAATTTTTGTTCGGTATGTGATACCGACCCATTATAGAAACAAAGCTTTTAATGTATAACTTCTTTAACTAATAAATTTAGTGAAGTTACCGACCGTTACTAATATAATAAAACTGTCACAACTGCTTATGTGCAAAATTAAAGTCTAACCAAATTAAGTAAGTGATAAATAACAATTTATATGCGTTTTAATAAAATATTATATACTAGCTTTCCGGGCGCGGCTCCACCCGTTCGTATGTTGGTTATCACGCAAAAACATTAACCTTTTTTTGCGTAGTTGGATCAAAACTATCCTATGTTTTTTCCCGGGTCTTAAACTATTTCCATACCAAATTTCATTCAAATCGGTCCAGTAGCTTTGACGTGAAAACCTAACACACAGACAGACAGACAGACAGAGTTACATTCGCATTTATAATATTAGTACTGATAGTACTGATTTAATTGAATTAGATGAATTGGAGTGACGGGCTAGCAATAGACCCCCTATGTCTTCATTTGGGAGTTGTCAGAGATGACGAAGTGAAAAATATAAGAAGTAGAGTAGCAGTGTCTTATGATAGATTAATAAAAAAAACTTTATTAAACTATTAAATTTATCTTACCCTGCGATCCCCAAGACGCCTGCTATGCGTGAAGATTATGGCAAAATCCCTACTAAACGGGGAGGATATTTTCCAGCTAGGGACGCTATGGCTGTTGATTTATTGGGAATATTAAAACACTACTACCATTTTTTGTCCTTAAAACTTCGACAATGCACGATTTTGACTTTCATCAGTTCGCTGTATATAAAAGATATTTGACGAAGATCGTGAACTTGTTCGACCGTGTGTCACTACACCCACCAGTTTGAGATCTCACATTGACTTTCAGATGGACTATAAAAGGACTGTCACCGTAACAGCTCAATTTTATCTAAGATCATTGAAATATTTTATTGCAAAGTCATGAATTTTGTATGCGTCTTCGAGGAGGATAGTTTTGATCGGAATACTGCAATGGTACGTGGCGTTTTCAAATAAGATGTCTGAATAGAAATTGTGATGAGATAGTATCGGATATGTTGTTAGTTTTTGTAAGTAAAATTGAAAAGTATTATGACAAAATTGAATACAACCTTTTACTTACCTTTTACCAACAGATGTGAGAATTCAATTTAAAAATTTTCAACACGGATTTTTTATGGATTATAAGGATCATTGGTCACATTAAGGCGAAAGTTAGATGTGGAACTTCACTACATTTGAGGTGCTCTAAAAATAAAGTAGTTGCACTTTAAATATTTTTTCTAGATAATAAATAATCAGTTATGAAAAGCCTTTGAGCACTGATTTGTTGCCAAAGCGTCCGTACATAACATATATTTTTCTTGGATCGAAACAATAATCTTTTGAATAGAAGTTTACCATCAAATTGACCTAAAAGCAGAAAATCGCACCTTGAAATAAAATATGTGTTATGGCACGTGATTGTTACGGAACCGTTGGTACTGTATTTATTGTGACGCAAGCTGGAGGCCCATCTGACTGCCTATAACAGATGCATTTGGTCACCAGTCACGAATTGCACTGCGCCCGCCACCTTGAGACAAAGGTATATAGTTGTTAAGTCTTATGTGCCTGTAATTTCAATGGTTCTCAAGGACTACTGCTGGCACACTGTTAGGTGCTTGGCGACATATTTACTTGCTGTTACTTCCATTTGCAAACTGTTGATTTCACTTCTTTTAAGGAACATGCGTTATTTTTCCTAATTCATCTCGCATAAAAAGTCACCTCAAAAACATGTTTTTGTGTCATTATTTCTGTACACAATCTTGTAAAAAGCTGATCGTTAAAAACCGCGTGGGCTACAAATAATAATGTTGTACGCAACGAGCATCTACTCCGGGTGACGTTTACGATGACATGCGATATATTAAGTTCGATCGTAAAGATATATCGGACTGTATCGCGCGTGTCGTTCCGATACGATTGTTTACGTGCGTGTTATATCATTTTGAGCGAGGTTCCGTACTCTGTTCTTTTTTAATTTTATTTAAAAAGTTTTGTAAACGTATTCTGCATACACAAATACTAATGCACCTGTCAAATATTACCAGATGGTAGACTACTACTAGAATATTCTATTTTTACCTGAAAAAAGGAGGTACTCAAATCGACGCGTACATATTTATTTTTAATATGTGACAACGCATAACTTTTTACAGAGTTGTCCGATTTTGATAATTCTTTAATGGAAAGGGTATTTAGCTCCGAGGTGAACCTATATAAGTTTCATCAAAATCGGTTGAGTAGTTTATAAGGTGTAGTCAATGAAATGAATTTTTTTTTCGCCTACCTGAATGATTTAATGGCATTTGCTGTTGTCGACGCTGAACACTAGTTTAGGTGAGTGAATGATGTTTTAAGCCGGCTTTATCATTAAACAGAGATAAATACATATTTTTCAAATAAAAACGTTTTCAATGTTTTTTTTATGCGCTAGCCACTATATTACCTGATGGTATGCGATGATGTGATCGAAGATGTTTTTCAGGCTAACATACAATTACTGGCTCTCAAGGACAGTTACCGGAACATACCGTTAGGTTCTTGGCGATAGATTTTCTACTTGAGGGTGGTAGCTAGCCAGGAGGGCATTCGCAAAATGCTTTACCACCTATACGTATTGCTATCCTAAGACAACAGCTGGGACCGCGTGCCGTTCCGAAGCACGAAATCGCTCGTTAGTAATATGCCACTAGCGGTCACCCATCCAACTCATAGCCGCAGCGGACGTTGCTTAACTTAGCTGATCGGATAAGTAAACTACGCTACAAGCGCTTCAGTTTTCATTACAATAAAAAATCTTATAACCATAGAACGTTTGATATTTTATACCTGATATATATTGCATCAGTTAACGGAACCCCAAACTAAGCCGCATTCACATGAACGCGTCACAATAAAAATTTAGTTATTCGTTTTTTGGCTATATTTTTATACATTATTTATGGTCAAGTCGTAAGAATTTTGGCTAATCGCCTGTTCGTAATAAACTTAAACTACTCCCTATGTGTGTGTGCATCGTAAATTGTTTATAGATTATATTAATATGTGTGGATGGTAATAATATAATTTTGGTATTATATGGAGTATGTTTGTATGATAGTGGGGTGAAGTATCTAGCATGTAATATATTCCACTGAAATAAATATTTTTTTCAATATAAAGTCATTTGGGCTAGGACACATTCTAGCCAGTTTCGGACAGATTCTGACCAATTTCGGACTGTTTTGAAGTCCTTTGTCTGAGTCACGAGTGGTCGTCGCTTGACTTCCTGATGAGTTAATAATTAAAGTTGGCCTAGTTAAAGTTACCAGCAGATCGTTCATATAACTCTTAAATCAGAAATGTTTTTAATTTACTTATAAGTGTACATAATCTATTCTATTAATATGAGAAATGCCTCAAATAATATAATCTTCACTCGTCTGGTGCCAGTCTAGAATGTCGCCTACCCATTTCTTCCCGTTGATGTCGTAAGACGCGACCACGGTAATGTTATCTATAAATATTACCGTGACGCGAATAAGGTAAAAATACCAGAAGGTAGAACTGCCACATGTACTGCAATCCCCAAGACGCCTGCCAAGCGTTGTGATAAGGGCAAACATCTCTTTATGCTTGTTGTAAACAACTGTTAAATAATAATGAATGAATTTAAACTAGGTCTCTGTTTAACATCTATGGATAAGTTGTACTTATAGTTCAAGCAAGTATACAATTTATGATAAATAAAACACTAAAGATTTATTCAAATTATATTTTTACTTAAACTATTTTCATTTAAAGAGATAAAATAACTTTAATTATCTAATAATAGCCATAATGACTATATCCTCATAAAAAATAAGTTTACATTATAAAATTATAGAATACGTTTATATTGAGACACATGCAAGTATAAAGCAAATTACGATTTTTTGTCATAAAATATCGTCTTAAACGATATTTTATGACAAAAAATCGTAATTTATCTCCGTGAAGAACGTTAAAAGACAGCCAATTAGCACTAAATAGTCGATAAACGTTTGGGACACCCTTTATCACTATACGCAAGGCGATCGTAAAAATAATAACAGCCTGTATTAAAACTGCTTTGTTAACGTGCGCACGCGTCACTGGTACTAAACGTCATATAAAATTAAAATTGGTACATTTTATAACCGTTACAGTTTGAACCTGGAACGTCAAATCCTGACAGCGTTCGTTAATTTTATGACGTCATTCTGTCAAATAAATTGGCGTTAATTTGTTTTTAACGTAATAGCACTCGTCAAGTTGTGTTTATTGGCGTGTAAATGGTATTATGAGAATTTAAATTTTAAAAGGTTATTTTTTATTATTTTGTTAAAATACCAATCTTCAGTTTGTATCAATTGTTTTTAGGTGCGAAGGAAAGTTTATTATGAAGTCAGGTATTACTCGTAGTTTTAAAATTTTAAATGGTTTAGAGAACATAGATTTAATAATAAATATTTAAGAAAACATTTAAAATATCATAATTATAGAAAAATACTTCAAAAATATAAAAGGATATCGACTATTCCACCTTTTATCCTTAATTAAAATGAAATTATACGTAAGTATTGCCTGAAATCGTACTCTGACCGTCACGAAACAATATTACCTTTGAAATTACAACATTATGTGAACGTATAGTTCATATAATGTTGTAATTTCATATGTATTTAATGCATAAAACTCGTTACTTACGTTGGAGTTTAATATAATATTGTTATAATATCTTTAAGTACGGAAATAAAATGTACATGCCCTAATCAATCATGCTTCAGTACTCTAATAGCCAAATGACTCTTGACTCGATACCCGTTAACACTTTTCAGTACTATATTGGCTCTTACAAATTTGCAAATTAAAAAACAAAGTCATAATATATTGTAGCAGTAACAAGAGTGTGTTTCAAAGCAGTGACTTATGACCTTTGTCTTCTGGTTCCCACTTATCATTCATTTGAGGTCGGCTTTCCTGTCCTCATCTATCAACTCAATATCAGCGCAGGAGCAGTCTTTGTAACATCCCTTTTCATTCATAATTTCACTTGCACAAATCATTCATATTGAAACCTAATGCACCGCACGTTGTCTCCCTATTATTTCACCTTTTTTATTATTAATCTAATCTTAGAAAAAACCTTATCAACTTTTTCAGAATTTTTTTACAAAAACAAAACCTTACAGACCAAAAATATTTTTTTCAACGTTTTCACAGTGGAATATCTATTATCTTTAAGATCTTAATATTAAATCAATTAATATTTGATGATAATGATATCCTTCTAAAATACGGTGTATTCCACTTCGATCCCACGAAGAGATACCACATGGTAACAGTTATATTTTCTACTAGCTTTCCGGGCGCGGCTCCGCCCGCGCGTATGTCGGTTATCGCGCGAAAACATTAACCTCTTTTTGCGCAGTCGGATAAAAACTATCCTATGTTTTTTTCCGGGTCACAAACTATCTCCATACCAAATTTCATTCAAATCGGTCCAGTAGGTTTGGCGTGAAAGCGTAACAGACAGACAGACAGACAGACAGCCAGAGTTACTTTCGCATTTATAATATTAGTACTGATTAAGTTTTTATTCCGTTTCGATCCCACTTATACAACATCTATTGTACCATCTCATTTACGCAATAAAACAGGTACACACATATAAAAGTAACGCACATTTTATAACATCCCTTTTTAAATTGCAACTCTACGAAAAACAAAATGGGTTTTCTTAAAAACAAAGATGGCGTTCGAGATTATGAGCATTTTAGAACAACAATAAAAATTATACTATTTATTCCGTTAAGGGGAGATTTCTTAAGAGGTTTAATTTTTACAACAAATCTTTTATTCTCTATTTTATGTCGGTTGTTGTAAAGGGGATATGGCGAATGAAATGGATAACATAAAATAGTAAGCGTTGCGCATTCGATTGTAAATGGCTTATGGGTGCAGGAGATAAGGAAGGTGGTGTTTTATTTTGAAAATAATCAGTACTTTCTGTATGTTTTTGTACCACTATCAAATCTTATTAGAATGATGATTTTGAGATAAATTTCTAAATGGATACCTAGGGTTCTTAAAAAAGTTATTTTTTTTTATTTTGTTGAAATTTTTTTACAATACTGATTGCCGAGCGGTATTAGCTATAGACTGCCATGGCGCGCAGATCCATGGTTTTATCCTTATCCCTACCGTTGCTTTAAATTCACCGCACGGTGGGAGAACGTTTAACGATTGCTTGCCTGGCTAGCTATTCTACCCTCAAATAGGAAATCTGTCACCAAGCACGTAAGAGAGCGTTCCGGCAGCATTCCTTGAGAACCAGTAAGTAATTATAATTACAGGATTTACAGGCACAAGAGACTTAACAACTGCATGACAATGATGCAGCTGGTCACTTGCGATATGAGCTACAATTTCAGACCATTGTCCAAGTTTTACAGCTTAAAAGCTGTGTACAATTAAAAACATAAGTTTTTAATAACAACAAAAAATAACGTTTTTAATCGATAAATATCTGTTCTATGTTGTTATGGTCGAAGAAATATCCGGTTATTATTACACGAATCCTAGCAGGTCCCTTACATATTAACACGTATATAGCTCAGTCATTTTTATCACCAAAAGTACTTTACGTATGATAAAATTATATCCATAAGAATATTTGTATTAAATGTTAACAATTTAATATTTAGCACTTTAAAAATTCATTCTTGACTAGCGAATGATATGCAGTATACAGGATTTATATATGTATTGGGTAGATGCAGTGTGTTCACGGTACCAGCTATAAAATAAATAGCAAAAAACAACAATTTCGCTAAGTGTTGAGCTTTTGTAGGTACTTCATGAGAAAGACAGGAGATACAATGAATACATCATCAATTTTAATTTGTTATGTATTACCGTTTTTAAATAAATTTTTATGTGTATGTATATTTATTCAATTATGTTACTTTGATTATTATTATTACTATTATTGTTTTTAATATATTTGACGATGACTATACTTTAGAGTTAAATTAAATTGTAACATGTAATTTTCTTTGTGACATTTTATGATTTGATTTTGCCGTGGCATTATTTTCACTTGACTACATTTTATATAAATATGTGAGCTTGTAATTCTCTAATTAGCTTAATTGGTTTATCCATGTTATACATAAATAAAATTAAATAATGATAAACCTTCAACTAAGACCATAGTACCATCGGCATTGCTTCATGAAAACAAAAGAATTAGAACATAACTAATGATTACATGTTTGATTCTAGGTATCGTTCTAAAATAAAGTAACTATCTCTTATTTTCATTTTACAATAATATATACTCAAAATAATAATAATGAGTTTCGTAACAAACCATCGTGTTCTTCCTGTATTCACGTTGAAAATTCATCCATCTTCGTAGCTATACGTGCAACGTATGAACACAACAATAAAAAATTTAAAGCCACCTTCGCAGAGTCAGTAAAATATTTTCGTAACAAATGTGTTATGCGTGAAACGTTATTATTAACAATAAATCGCATACGGTACGTTATAAAACGATATATTGTAAAGCATAACGTATCAACACATTTGTGATAAAAGGCTATTTATGTTAAGCTATTTGCTTATCTGTATCTTAGGGGATATTTTGATGGATTTGAGTCAATGAAATATTTATGTCTTCACGTAATTTTTTTTTTGTTTTTGGCAAGTATGAGCAGAACAATCGTATATCATTGTGTGGGTCTGTTTGTTAGTTTGTTTTATCATTCCTTAGGTTGCCTCGCGGGGTGCCGGGCTAGAAAGTCACCTCCCCATTGCTACATTTGGGTGTCGTAAGCGGCGACTTCAGTTAAAATATTGGAAGGTGGGCAGCAGCGCCTTCTGATGTACTGATATCTTAAACTGCAATCTCCAAAACGCCTGCCAAGCATGGGGATTATGGCAAACCCTCCTTAATGGAGGAGGCTGTGTTCAGCAGTGGACAATCCGGCCTGGGAGAGATCTCTACAAGTCAAAAGGCTGGCTAATGTGGCACTGGTATTTTTATACCCCTTTCCTTTCCCCCCTGAAAGGTACTAATGTAAACTGTCAAGTGGCGTACGCAATAGTATATCAATAGTATATGTATTGCTTGAAATAAAAAAAAAACAAGATAAGTATGAGCTTCGCCTCGCTCAGGGGCTTGCATCGCTACAACGCACGATAAAAAATTTTTGCTTATGTCGAGTATTTTCTCCCTAAGCGTGGGTTTCTAAACTTTTGTAGAAATTGTGTAGGGGTATTTGTTGCTTAATAAAGTTATACAAGGTTATTGGTAAAATGCTAACTACCTCTTAGGGTTGACTTCTGCTAGTCCTAACAAACACTGATAACTTTTGTTATGAAAAAATACTAATACTTTTTTTTTATTATTTTTTTCACCACCTGATGTTGAAAGTCTCTGGTACCACTAATGTATTATTTAATATTTTTTATTACTTTACTCGATGTAATTATTTAAAACTATTCAAAGGGAGCTCCGCGCGGTCCAGTGTTGCCACGGCGGGCGCTCTTGGCTCGGAGTAGGCATAAAAACGAATTTTATTAAAAAAGACAATTTACCCTAAAACAAAAATAAATCAATGTCATGAAAAACTGTTTTTATAAACCGACTCTAGGAACTGACATATAAGTAATACCAGTACATAAAAAAGCCCCATACATCAAAATTTTACTCATAGCACGTGGCTTCGCCATCGTCCAAAATCCATCGTTATATCGTTATTTTAACAACAGATATGAAACGCGTTTTCCATCTTCCGTTAAAAAAAAAAAAAAATTCTTAAATTTAATAACGTTTTTATTGCAAAGATTACAATAATGCCGGGGTGAGATTTGTGTTATTCTTTTTTTGGTTGTAAAAAAGTACTCAATAGAGATATCGAGAACAAACGGAGGGGGTCTGGAGATGAAAAAAAGTTGTCAAAGGAGTACTTCATAAAAACATTTTATATATCACCAAGGCTCTTGGTCTTATTAATTATTTCAGCTCAGGTGCACAAAAATATTATCAGATAGATATTTACAGATATTACTTATTAAATTTCTAGTATTTAGGGTTCCGTGCCTCAAAATGAAAGAACGGAACCTTTATAGGATCAATTTCTTGTCCGCCTGTTGTGCCTCGCAAGGGAATCAAACCTACAGGGTACTTCTAATCTGAAATCTGGTACGAAGCAACGTCTTGTAGCACAGATAAAGGAAAATTATTAATTTAATGTTCACTTAAAATAATTGTAACATATTTGTATTAATAATTTTAAAAAAAATCTTAGTTCAACTTACGTTGTACTAAAACAACTGTTGTAGATAGATAGTATTGGAGTCATGCGCCATATGTCACGTTAGCTTAGCGGTCAGAGTATACCCAGGCTATAGGAGTGGATGGCGCGGGTTCGAATCCCGCATATAAATATAATTTTTCCTTACGTTGTAATTTTGTAATGTTATTCACGGAGCATACGTCATGACTTATATAAAAATATATAAATTATAGGGTTGTATCATCATTAACAAGTTTAAAGCAAACAATAGTCTTGTTTTGTAGTAGGAACTATAATAGATGTCGCTCCATCCCCATAAGAGCAAATTAGAGTCATGCATCATAAGTCATGTTGGCGATCAGAGCGTACCCCAGCTATAGGGGTAGATAACGCGGGTTCGAATCCTGCACATGACTAATATGTTTTACAATTGTTCCTCTCGTTGTAATGTTGTAAGGGAAAAGGAAGGTGTTTAAATCCCTTTAGGAACTAAATCACTAGTTCACGAGGAAGTCCTACAAAATTGTTGATGATATCAGTCTGATTTAAGTCACAAATATGTCTCACTAGCTTTCCGGGCGCGGCTCCGCCTGCGCGTATGTCGGTTATCACGCAAAAACATTAACTTCTTTCTGCGCAGTTGGATAAAAACTATCCTATGTTTTTTCCCGGGTCTCAAACTATTTTCATACCAAATTTCATTCAAATCGGTACAGTAGTTTTGGCGTGAAAGCGTAACAGACAGACAGAGTTACTTTCACATTTATAATATTAGTACTCATTTTTTCGTGACTTAAATCAAACCAAAAATATCGTCCAAAATCCCCATTAGTACCGTCTTATTATAGCGAGGCGTCTAAATAATAAAAACTCCCTTCCACTCGGGGGAAATCTCAATAACTCGGTTTTTTATCTCGTACCTTGCCGAATTATAGCGTCTCACCCATATTGTGAGTTGAACTTTTTTTGAAATTCATTTGTGAGTTTTCAAATTCTTTTTGTGATGTTTTTTAACGGTGATATTCGTTAAGGTGACGCAGCGCATTCCTTTTTTGGTTGTGGCAGAAACGCAGTGTTTTGGGTAAACCTGAAAGGAGTGCACCTCCGTCCTCACTTAAATTTCTTTTTCTCCTCATACGCTCGGAAAGAAGTTCTTGTTGTTCGAACTCTGCGATGAAAAGTGCATTTTTATCCACAAACGTGGAAAAGGGTTTTAAAATTCGAACCTCAACAAAATATTTGAGAAAAATAATTGGACTTATTATTTTTTTTGTATAAATTAATGTAAAATTTACTACGCTGTTTTTCTTGTAATAGCTTGGCAGCCTGGGATAACAAATAACTTTTTCTTTTTTCGTTTTGTATGGTTCACCGTGCCAGCGTCTCTATTTCCCGATAAATATTATCTGGAAGTCTTCAAGTATAAAAAAAATAGGTATATAGGTAATAGCTAGGCAAGCTAGACGACGCAGTCGATTGCGGTCAAATAAATGTTTATCTAATTGAAAAAAATATATTGACATGTGACAGTTAACAAAATGTTTTATAAATTGTTATTAAAACGATACTATACCAATGTCTTACACTTCAGTACTTTTTATATTTTTGGCAATAACACTTATGACATATCTACTGAAGTTTGTTTTTTATCATTATTGTTAGGGTTCCAAATGGAAAACAGGACCCTATTTACTAAACCTCTGCTGTACGTCCGTCCGTCTGTCCTCCCTTAAAGGCCTGTATCTTTGGAATAGAAAAAATCACCAAGTTGAAAATGTCACAGAACACCTGTGATGTGAGATACAAGAGCATACAATGATTCTATCGTTTACTTAGAAAAAAAAACTAAACTAGGACTCGCGTAATATTTACCGGATATTGCTCCGACCAGTTTCGAACTTCTTTGAAGTTCTTCGTCTGGGAGTCACGATTGTGCTCCGAACTGGTCGGAGCAATATCCGGTAAATATTACGCGAGTCCCAGCCGGTTACTAAATAATAATTATGAATTAAAATTGTTTATTACTCTGACGTGGTTCACGATGGATTCCATGATCGCCTTTTATTCCTGATTGTCAACTGATTAATATTTATATCATCATCATCATCATCATCTCAGCCGCAAGAAGTCCACTGCTGGATATAGGCCTCCCCCATCGATTTCCAAATAGAGCGGTTGGAAGCGGCCTGCATCCAGCGTCTCCCTGCGACCTTAGTAATGTCGTCCGTCCACCTCGTGGGTGGTCTTCCGACGCTGCGCTTGCTGGTTTGTGGCCTCCATTCTAGAACTTTACGGCCCCATCGACCATCAGTTCTGCGTGCTATGTGCCCTGCCCACTGCCACTTCAACTCGCTAATCCGCCGGGCTATGTCGGTGGCTTTCGTTCGTCTACGGATCTCCTCATTCCTGATTCGATCTCGTAGCGAAACACCAAGCATGGCCCTCTCCATAGCTCGTTGTGCGACTTTGAGCTTACTCATAAGGCCCACAGTTAGATGCCACGTTTCGGATCCATATGTCATCACTGGTAACACACACTGGTTGAAGACTTTAGTCTTTAGGCACTGAGGTATTTTGGACGAAAAGACTCCCTGAAGTTTCCCGAACGCTGCCCAGCCGAGTTGGATTCGACGATTTACCTCTTTTACAAAGTTGGACTTACCTAGCTGGACTGTTTGTCCTAGGTAAACATACTTGTCAACAACTTCGAGTATCGAGCTCCCAACTGTTACCGGGACGGGCACAACATGGACGTTCGACATAACCTTTGTCTTGTCCATATTCATCTTGAGGCCCACCCGTTGAGAAACTCGATTGAGGCTTTCGAGCATCATGCTCAAGTCCTCCATCGATTTTGCCATGACCACAATATCGTCGGCAAATCGGAGGTGAGTGATGTGCTCGCCATATACATTTATGCCGAATCCTTTCTGGAGCCGCCAAAGCGGGACTGCGAGGGGCGAAGCCCTACGCCTATTAAATGGACTGTAATACAAAGAATTACATGTGATTTCTGATAAACACTATCAATATGCACCAACCTTGCTACTGCATCCAGTCTCTCACGCCGGCCGGCAGGTCTTCGAGTTGATGATGAGCACACGGAATCACATGTATGGCTAAGCTCCAATAGAAACTGTGGTATATACACAAGTAGCGGATTTCACAAAACATGTACTAATTTAATTTTGTTGATTAGCGAGCTTGACAGCGATTATTTTTGATTTTGAATATGCGGACCGCGTGTTAGTTTTGAACTATCTTCTTCTACTAGCGTTTGACGGCGACTGACAGACGTCATCGACGATGGGTCGGTGCATCTCCTTCAAGTGCATTATCGTATGAAATCACATGAAAAGGTAGTTTTAAGAAATGCCAATAGATGGCGTAAACATTCCACCCGCCCTTATAGGGTCACCTTTAAATGACAACCATAAAGGGAAGGAACATTAAAATTACAGCGAAGCTCTTACATAAGCGAGCGATACGTCACGGTGCGCATATCAGATGCGTGTAGCAGATCCCAAACAGGACATGAGAAATGCCAATGAAATAAAGCGGAAATTGAAATATATAGATATATGCGTATTATTTGACAGTTAAAATAAATTAAATTATTATAAATATAATATAACTGAGTAAAATATGTAGATGCGCAGGTGAGTTTACTGTCGTGGTAGTGGGCATAGACGAACCACTGGACGAAGGTAGACACCCCTTGCGGTTCTAACAGTACAAACGCGGACAACGCCGTCCTTTGAGGGATGCACCTTTTCTACGATCGCTAATGGCCAAGCGAGAGGTGGATCATTGTCATTTATGAGAATTACGACGGTACCAGAAGCGATTGGTACAGAATGATCGTGCCATTTTTGCCTAACCTGTAACCCATGTAAATACTCGAGCCGCCATCGCTGCCAGAATGACTGCACTAATTTGTCTAATAGCGAGTGTCTATGGAGCAGATTCATATTATCTGAAGCTACTGTGGGTGCGGGTAATGAGAATAACGGTGCGGTGTGCAAGAAGTGACTCGGAGTCAAAGCTGTTGGCTCGGTGGGGTCAGAGCTCAGAACGGTTAGGGGTCGTGAATTAAGCACGCACTCTACCTGCGCAAGCACAGTGATGAGCTCGTCATACGAGAGCAACTGCGTTCCGATTACTCGGTATAAATGCGTTTTTATGGACTTGATCATGCTCTCCCAAGCGCCACCTTTGTGGGGCGAATTAGGACAAATAAATGACCAGCGAATGCGACTTTCGGCGAGTTCATGTTCCAGTTTACTGCGGTACTCATTATTTAAGAAGCGATATAAATCACGAAGGTACCTATCGGCACCCTTATAGTTCGTCCCATTGTCCGAATGCAGGACTTGGACAGGGCCACGGCGACTGAGAAAACGTTTAAGTGCGGCGATGAAACTGGGTGTGCTTAGGTCTCTAGCTACCTCAATATGGACTGCTCTCGTCGTTAGGCATGTAAACAGAGATAGGTATGCCTTTTCGCTGCGGACACCGCGACGACGTACGGGTACATATGCAATCGGTCCTGCAAAATCACAACCTGTCTCAGAAAATGATTTAATGGCCTGACGCGTGCGACTTTCAGGCAAATCAGCCATTAGTGGATATGTAGGACGTGGTTTGAGCCTAAAACAGGGGGTGCACAAATGGACGCGATGCCTAACAACTCGACGCGCGGAAAGAATCCAATACCTTTGACGAAGAAGCGACATCAATAGTTCGGGTCCAGCGTGTAGGTTTTTAACGTGATAATAATCAATAAGCAGATCGACCACATGGTCGCTGCGTGGTAGAACAACCGGATGCATTTGCGTATAGTCTAAGCCCGAATTGCTTAAACGGCCGCCAACTCGAATTAAACCGTTATTGTCAATAAAAGGGCTTAGTTTGCGGAGCGCGGGAGATGTCATTACATTATTGCGAATATTATTTAAATCTTCTGCAAAATATTTTGCTTGCACGGCGCGTAATAATTTATTTTCTACAAACTGGAGATCATCAGCTGTTACCGTAATGGAGCCACTTCGGGCTAACAGCATGGCGAATCTACAAACGTAGACTAAAATGCGAAGAACCTTACTCCAAGAAGAGAATCGTAAGGCTGTATTATAAATAATACAATATCTGGGAGGCACACAAACAGCATGAGACAGCACCTTCTGCTCGGGTATGTCATCGAGGGGTTGACTGTCGAGTTCGTGGAGAGGCCACTGAGACGGGTGTAGAAGACCCATGGAGGTCCTTGAGACCAAAGCGGATGCGAAATTAATTTATGCGGAGAGACGCCTCGTGACAGGCAGTCAGCTGGGTTTTCAGTTCCAGCCACGTGATAAAAACATTTTGCTGAGATGTTTTCGGTAATTTGAACCACGCGATTGGCAACGAAAGTCTGCCACTTGTGTGGCGAGCTCTTAATCCAATAAAGCGCTACTTTGGAATCTATGAATGCGAATATTTCCATGGAGAAGCGGTGAGCGAAATGGTCATGAATTGCGTGAAGCAGCTTAGATAGCAAGACTGCTCCGCAAAGTTCAAGTCTAGCGATAGACAGCGGTTTAGACGGTGCAACCTTAGACTTTGCGCAGGCAAGGCGTATGGTATTACCGTTGACAGAACTGACATGAAGATATACGACCGCACCAAATGCATTTTGGCTTGAATCTGAAAATCCTAAGAGTGTAACTGTACAGTTTTTTACTACTCCTAAATGACGTGGGATGCGCAGCTCGTTAAGAGCTGGCAACTCTAAGCAAAACTGGTTCCACAACTTTATTATATTTGGGGGCGGCGTATCATCCCATCCTATATTAAGCTGCCAAAGCTGTTTCATGAGAAGTTTGGCGTAAAGCACTGTGGGCGCAACAAAGCCCATAACGTCCCACAGGCGCGCGATGGTTGAAAGAATTGAACGCTTAGTACAAATGCTGCAGTCGGGGGGTGAGATTAAAAAATACAATTCATCAGTATGCTTCGACCAATGGAGACCTAATATTTTATGATGAGCGGATTTATCAAATTCTATGTCGGTAGACAGTTTATGAAACGCGGGTATGTTTTTTAAAACTAAGTCAGAGTTGCTATTCCACTTTACCAATTCCCATTGAGCCCCTTTAAATAAATTAATGAGCTGATCAGCTGCAATTACCGCTTCTTCTTCCGACATCAGTGAGAAAACAATATCGTCCATATAGATAGACGAGGATGCAATTTCACTAGCTAGCGGGTACTTATAACCGTCATCGGCAATCAGCTGCTGCACTGTACGTAACGCGTGATAGGGACTTGATTTTAAACCAAAACATACGCGGTCGAACCACAGCATCATCAATGGTTCTTGCGGGTTGAATCTATAAAGTATGCATTGAAAACGGCGATCACATTCACGGACTGCAATTTGCAGAAATTGTTGTCGACAATCAGCTGTTAAGGCGACCGCGAAAAGACGAAAGTTTAAAATTATTTTAAATAAATGACCTTGAAGGTTTGGTCCGTGATGCAAAATATGATTCAAAGCAACACCTGTACTTGTCTTGCAACTGGCGTCTAAGACAACGCGGAGACGTGTCGACGTCTTGTCCTCACGAATTACTCCGTGGTGCGGTATCACGTAAATTGGCGCGAGTTCAGAGCGAATATTAGGAGGTGCGGGTGAAATATAATTATTCTTCAAATAATCTTTTATAACGTTATCATAAGCTGATCTCAGCGCGGCGGATGATTCAAGTTTTTTCTCGAGACACAAAAAGCGTCGTCGGGCGGTTTCGTAGGAATTACCTAATAAATATATATCGTCGTTGAATGGCAGTCCGACTGTGTATCTGCCAGTAACGGGATCGCGGGTTGTAGTATTTTTATAAAAATCTTCGCATTCAGCGTCAGTGGGGCTTAAAACTTGCGGCGCGTTAGGAGGCTCTTCGAGCTCCCAGAACTTTTTCATCAAAACGTCCATATCTTGATCTTGTACGTGTACAAAGCAACATGTTAAAGCCTGGTGATTATTTATAGTAGGTACGGAACCCATGAGAACATATCCCAATACCGTATGTAAAGCTGGCGGCACCGATGCAGCTTTAGAGGCGCGAACTACATCAGGAAGTAGTAAGCAAGAGAAAAGAGGCGCGCCGATCAGTATGTCTACCTTATCAGGCGTACCGAACGTTTCATCGGCGAGCGGTAGATTTTTAAAGTATGAAATGACTGAGGGGTCAACCATGGCGCTAGGAAGCGAGTCGGTTATCTGATCGACAACTAACGGCGAAATATTAAATTTGACATTATCGTCAAAGCGCGAGAAAAAGTCTAAATTCACTGAACTTGAGTTAACTAATTTTTCTGTACCACCGAAACCTTTTACTACAGTACGTCCAATGTCATTAATCGGAATACCTAAAGTTTTACAAGTATTTTTTGTAATAAAATGGCTTTGCGACGCGGAGTCTAGTAGCGCACGCAAAACATGCTTATTTCCCCGACTATCATACGTAACAACTTGTGCTGTTGCTAGTAGCACCGTACATTGATTATTATGTATGGTGTCGGTAACGGTCCGCGGCTGCGGAGCGGCAATGGATGTTGCGCACAGCGCGACATCTGAGCGTGTGGTCAGCGACGGCTGCATCGCTGTAGCGGCCATTGTCTCTGCGACGTTTTGACTCTCGGACGACGCGGACGCAGCCGAATGGTTAAAACACCCGGTGCGTAAAACCGGGGGGCGCGGGTTCGATTTATGTATAGAAGCGGAAGCGGGCAAGACGGGTTCAGTCCGCGCGGCGGCGCTGATAGCTGATCGAATTGGTTGTGTTTGTGTAAAATGCAACAAACTGTGATGGCGAGAGTTACACACGCGACAATTCAATTCGGACTTACAAAGTGAAACTTTATGCTTCGTACTTAAGCAATTTATGCACGCATTATTTTCCTTCACAAGGTTGAAGCGTTGTTCAGGTGACAACTTATGGAAATCTGGACACTTAAATAAATGCTGATGACATATACTTGTACATAAGCATTTATTAGATGGAGCTGGTTGCACGGTACTGACATACGTCTGGTACTTAGGCGGTTTGTTTACATAGTTTTCTTTATAGCGGGAGCGGTCACTTTCTTTATTAGATTTATATGCGGAGTTATTATTATTCGCATTACTAGAAGCGGTCGGAAAATTCGGTGTACGTTCAAGTACTTTAGTTCGGTTGGTCACACACTGCACTAGTTCATCGAATGATGGGATTCTTGAACCCACGCTCGATTCAAACGCGCGAACTGTCTCCGAATCTAATTTTTTAAGGGCAACATGCAATATGAACAAGTCATGCATGCTATCTATTTTTAGATTATTTAAGGCTCGAACTGCGCTAACGAACTGATCATTAAAGGATTCGAGATTACTTGCGGTGGCGTTGTTTATCGGTTTGAAATCAAACAATTGGTTCATATAAGCCGATGCGAGCATTCGCTTGTCTTCATATTTATCTATGAGTGCTTGAAAAATTACGTTATAGTTTTCAGCACTAGGTGTTATACCAGAGCATACTGACTTAGCTTTGCCCGATAACTTGCCTAAAAGATAATAAAGCTTTTCAGCATCTGACAGCGATGGGTTGTCGTGTACTGTCATCTTAAAACTGGCATAGAACAGGGGCCACGACCGAATATCACCCGCGAATGATACTAACTCAATCGCAGGCAAGCGAGGTTTACTTTTCTGCGGTAATGCATCAGTTGGCGAAGCAGACATGTTCTGCGCTTGAAGTCGCTTAATGCGGCTATATAATTGTTCAAATGCAATTAAAGATTTATAGTCTGGTTTGGCTTGAGGGTTCGTTTCTAATAAACAAGTGTTATAGTTATCTAACAGCGTAACGAAATCTGTTCTCAAGACGTCAATGTTGGCGGAACCAGCAAGGAATGTCTCCCTCGCATCAGCGTCAATGTTTATATTCACGGAAGTATCAAAAATATTTTGAACCAACTCGAATAAAGCCTCACGTTTAGCTAGTAACATCAAAAGCTTAGGATTAGCTGCCTGCTGTTCAACGTCAGCTTTGTGCCTACTCATTTTCATAGATTTTAAATGCTTTGTGTAGGCTAAGTAGTTCAAATTATTTTAAATAATAAAAGAAGGTAGGATATTTATCTAGTATGCAATGCGTTTTCAAGCGAGAAGCAGTGGCGCGAGCAGGCAGCGAAACAGAAAATGGTTATCTTCACGCGTGCAAGTGAGGCAGATGATAGCCTCCAAGTGAAGTTATGGCGTATGGCAGCGTGTTTAATAAAAAAGATAGAAATTATTTCGATTATATGCAAATAATACGCAGATATTATGAGGTAATATTATGGCGGGTGGATATAAGTAAATTAGGTATAGACGGGAATCACAGATCGTATGATTCGGCTGAAGGACCACTTATGGAGCCGCCAAAGCGGGACTGCGAGGGGCGAAGCCCTACGCCTATTAAATGGACTGTAATACAAAGAATTACATGTGATTTCTGATAAACACTATCAATATGCACCAACCTTGCTACTGCATCCAGTCTCTCACGCCGGCCGGCAGGTCTTCGAGTTGATGATGAGCACACGGAATCACATGTATGGCTAAGCTCCAATAGAAACTGCGGTATATACACAAGTAGCGGATTTCACAAAACATGTACTAATTTAATTTTGTTGATTAGCGAGCTTGACAGCGATTATTTTTGATATTGAATATGCGGAGCGCGTGTTAGTTTTGAACTATCTTCTTCTACTAGCGTTTGACGGCGACTGACAGACGTCATCGACGATGGGTCGGTGCATCTCCTTCAAGTGCATTATCGTATGAAATCACATGAAAAGGTAGTTTTAAGAAATGCCAATAGATGGCGTAAACACTTTCCACTTCAGAAGTTTGAAGGCATCTTCCAATGCGGCAGTGAACAGTTTCGGAGATATGACATCTCCCTGTCTCACGCCTCTGTGCAATGGAATCGCCTTCGAACTCTGCTCCTGTACTCGGACCGACATAGTGGCGTTATTGTACAAACACTTTAACACTTCGATATATCGATAGTCAATACGGCATCGTTGGAGGGATTCAAGCACCGCCCACGTTTCAATCGAATCAAGGAACTAGAAACGCTAAGCATAGTGGCAAGTTATACTCCTCGGTCTTCTGTATAACTTGCCGCAGCGTATGGATGTGATCTATGGTACTATAACCTTTTCGGAAACCGGCTTGTTCGGGAGGCTGGAACTCATCAAACCTGTGACTGAGACGGTTCGTGATGACTCTTGAAAACAGCTTATACACATGACTCAGAAGCGTGATAGGTCTGTAGTTTTTCAGTAAAGTGTTATCACCTTTTTTAAAGAACAGTACCACCACGCTTCTGTTCCATGCTTCTGGCGTTGTACCTCCAATCAGTAGGGAATTGAAGAGCTTCTGGAGGACTTTGAGTACTGGTGTTCCACCCGCTCTCAGAAGCTCAGATGTGATTTCATCATCACCAGGCGCCTTGTTATCTTTCAGCTGTTTCAAGGCCATCCTAATCTCGTACAGGCTGATGTCCGGGATATCTTCAGTATAGTGTCGGGTCAGCTTGGCTCTTGGGTCTTTGGCCAAGCTGGTATCGGGTTTAGCGACCGAAGTGTAGAGTTGTCCATAGAATCTCTCAACCTCTCTCAACACCTCTGGCCTGGTAATCGCTACACTGCCGTCCTCTCTCTTAAGCTTTGTTAACCGGCTTTGCCCAATAGACATGTCTTTTGCAAACACTTTGGAGCCCTGATTCCGCTCTATCGTCTCTTTAATACTCTTGGTATTAAAGGAGCGGATGTCGTGTCGCAAGGACTATTTATATATGTATATAATATTAATTTGTTAGTTCAACCGCAGATTTGATAAAATTGGTCAAAGTAACAATTCCCTTTCTAACTCTCAAATTGATAAACCTTATACTGGCAACCCTATATATTTCGACGCTTAAAAAATTGAACTTAAGGTACTTTTGGTACCTGCAACAAAGTTTTTCCCAAAAAAAAATTCGCGGTTACCATCGTGGTTCATACAATATCTGCCATCGCTTGAGTTCCAAATAAATAATTTGAATTTGGATGAAGGTCAAAAAGCAACAAGTCCCTTTCTAGACCCAGAAATGTCTAGAAATTAATAAACTTAGGTATTCTGGCAACCCGATATATAACATATCTGTCAAAAGTTTTAAAACTTCTAATACTATTACTAATTACAACCAATTCTATATGTACTTATTCAGTATTATCTGACTATATTAAACAATAAAAATATATAAGAAAATCCTCACAAAGGCTTCAATACTTTTTATTACAATATCAGATCTGTGCCGAAGAAGAAATTGTGAGCTTCCCTTTAAACTTTCCCGATTTCATTACGATATCAAGAAAGAATGTTTTGATTTATACGTATTATGCGTCTTTTGTATTCATATTTGCCTGTCTCCTGTATTCATACTTGCCCGTCTCCTGTATTTATTGTACGTAATATTAGATTAGGTATAACAGTATTGGATGTTCGCTTGATATTAATTTTTGATGCTTTGATGTTATTTTGTATAAGAAGCTTTTTATTAGGCGTATTTATTAGCTACTTGTCTTATTTTGAACTCAATATATGTAGGTAACATATTTTTTGAGAGTTTATTTACTTAAACAGTATCTGGATATGTTTTAATCGTTTGTATGATCTATTGTTAACAACTCAAAGAATGTAGCGAAAGACATACACATTCCAGGTCACTTCTTGACAAAACAAAACTATTTCACATGATAAAATATTTAAACCGATTAATAAAAAAATATATGCTTTAGACAATGGTAGGGCATTTTTCGCCGCCCCTGGCCGGCTCCTAATCGTCAACTAGTGTCTTACAGCACCTGTCCTTGAGAATCCAGTTCTAATCTGTAAACCATATTCAATCACATCTGCACTTACCATCATTGTCATGATTATGGTCAAAAGCACCAAAAAAAATTTATTTAAAAAGCAACAAAGAAATTTAGTCAAGGATGCTGTTCCTGATCATAAATATATCCACTGGAGCAGATAGCGCAATTTTTTTCGCTTCGGGTGGGAAACAAACCCCCATCTTCTGGTGGCTTAATATTCGTCATATTTTTACTTAAATGTTAAAGATAAACTTATTCAGTTGCGATTAGTAAACTTCTTATAACGTTTTATTATTTTGAATAGTCTGATGCACTATTGCAAACGATTTAAATATACATAATATCGTTGTGATCATTACCATTATTACAGTAAAATACCTCTTAAATTTTATACCAAGTTAGTCCGGATCTCTTAAAAATATTTACCTACAATATATAGGTGTCATCAAACTTCCGGTACTAAATATATAACAAATAAGTACACAAGAAATGATAACTTAAACTCTAATTGAAATAACTCTCATATGAAAAACTTTATTACAACAAATTCACTCATTGTAACAATGTGGTTGAAAACAATACTACTGGTAATCTTCTTGCGCTTTTGTACGGGTTCTTTCCCATGACACGACAACAGGTGTTTATAAAAGGGTTAACGCAGAAACTTAAGCTACTTTCGAATAACTGTGAACTGTGACTAATAAGTTTACTAGTTTAATGTATTTTTTTAACTTATGAAATATCATTTGAAGGTAGAATTGAATACATATTATTAATAACAACAAGATAATGCAAGTGGTGCAAGTATGTTCTTGTCGGTAGTGGTTACATATTTGAGCCGTTTGGTGTAGAGATATTGGGTCCGTGGGGACAGGGAGCTCATCGTATTTTACAAAACTTATCAGAGCTCTTGGTCGATGCGACGCGTGATCGAAATGCTGGATACGTATAGCAATCTAATAGGCAATGCTGCCAGCATTCTGGGCACGCTGCTAACTGGTAGTAGCTGTAGTTTTATATATAAGGTCACTTTTAATTCATCAACAATACTGCGGGGGGTGGTGTAGAATCGATAACTGAATGTGATCCACACATTTTTAATTTTCACATAAACAAAATCAATACTAACTATTGCCTAAGCTGTGGCGCGTTGACTTTGAGAATGATAGCGACGACAACACTCGCGGCCGCCGTGGACAAGACTCACACATACACACACGTTCTAGGTATTCTAACGCATTGCGAGGGCAATGAACTCGGTAGGTATACCTACGCATTGCGAGGGCAACGAACTCGGTAGGTTTACCTACGCATTGCGAGGGCAATGAACTCGGTAGGTATCTCGGTAGGTATACCTACGCATTGCGAGGGCAACGAACTCGGTAGGTTTACCTACGCATTGCGAGGGCAATGAACTCGGTAGGTATCTCGGTAGGTATACCTACGAATTGCGAGGGCAACGAACTCGGTAGGTTTACCTACGCATTGCGAGGGCAACGAACTCGGTAGGTTTACTGAGTAAACCTACTAATGAGTCTTGTCCACGGCGGCCGCGAGTGTTGTCGTCGCTATCATTCTCAAAGTCAACGCGCCACAGCTTAGGCAATAGTTAGTATTGATTTTGTTTATGTGAAAATTAAAAATGTGTGGATCACATTCAGTTATCGATTCTACACCACCCCCCGCAGTATTGTTGATGAATTAAAAGTGACCTTATATAGTTTGCAGTGTTTTGTTAATCAAGACTTATGTATAATTGTAAATCTGCAGTAATATTTGACGATGATTAAGTAACAAGTTTGAGAAACGTAAAATGATATAATTGGGGCGAACTTTTAACTATATCAAAATAATAAGTTGCAATAGCTGTTTTAGAGCAAACCTGCCTAAATATTCGTCCACCATCATCACTTAACATTAGTGGCTGAATTTGGAAAAACTCTAATCCTGATTCTAGATTAGATTCTAGATTAGATCCTAGATTAGAGTTTTTCCAAACAAAAGAAAAAACGTTGCCTTGCATTAGCCACCTTTGGGCTACAACCTTCAGAATTGTTTTTTTTTTAATATTTTGACACTGAAGAGGTGTTAATATAGTTTTTTTGAAATAAGATTGGTATTAACATTGCCTCAACTCCCGACACCAAACTGCTAATGAATTTATTTTTTATCCAAAGTGACGCTGTACGCTACTTGACCAACGAGGCAATCTATATACCTAGTTATAACCTATATAGGTATAATATACCAATATACTATACCTACATTTCCAGATTCCCCAAAAATTAATCTTCCGTATCACTTTTACCATACCTTTTACCAAACATTCACACAAAAGAGCGACATCGAAATCCATTACAAGGAAACCTATTCCCAAGATTATCTCGGCAATTTACTTATGAATATTAATACCGGTGAAGCGAAGAAACGGGAGTAAATAAAAAAGGAAATTTCAAGGATCCCAACGCGGATAACAAAACCCCTCTTGAAAAAGCCCTCTTCAGTGATCCTTGAGAGAAAATACATTTGACGGATGACAAAATACGAATA
Organism: Plagodis dolabraria; assembly: GCA_963854805.1. NCBI lineage: Eukaryota > Metazoa > Arthropoda > Insecta > Lepidoptera > Geometridae > Plagodis > Plagodis dolabraria. The sequence goes on along the minus strand of OY978460.1, from coordinate 25,166,262 downwards.
TAAAAGGCACGAGATGTTGCCAGTAATTTTCTGCACATTTAATATTTCTGAGTGTTTACAGTGTTTGGATGTTTGACGATGGTAATGCGATGCTTTTGGAATTGACATCCTTTTAAATATTGAAAAATGAATACTGTAATGTGAAGCAATACTATTGAATGAAATAGATTATAAAATATCATTAATAGCAATATAAGATCTGGCGCCGACTATTTTTTTACTTTATACTAGCGACATTTTGCTTTTAAAAGGACTTTCATTTTGAAGTAGTGATGATCCAGTGATAATAGCAATGGATTGCTGCGTAGAGAAGCCAATGGATCCTCACCGCATCTATGTAGGTAGTGTGTTTTGAGAATGCTCATCCAACTACCTATAAATTAGCTCTTTAGGTATGCCTTTATTTAACAAAATACTACGAACTATATACAACACTACAGTTACTACAGTATAAGCACTTGGACAACCTATAAGTCATAACACACTCATAGGAAGTCCAAATGCTCCAGCCCACTACCAGTTGGCAGCGAGCATGCTGGCAGCATTGCCCCGTTGAATTTCAATGCTTATTCTTTCATCTATTGATAAGTGATAAGCTGGTAGAAAATGTAAAACATATTGGACCTGGATTAATAACTGGCTCTAAGGGACATCTGCTGGTGCATACCGATATGTACGACAACTTTTTCTAATCAAAATTGTTAGCTGTGTTGAGTACAAAAACTTTCTAACACTTTTTCAACGAGAAATTATGCAAAACAATAAGACTATAACACCTCGCCAGACCACCTCAGAAAGCATTATTTAAAACAAAACCTAAGCTGTATTCCTTGATTCAGTCTTGTAAGCGTAAGTCCTTAACACTAGAGTTTTAGATCTTAAGTCCTGAATCCTTCAGCGTTTCGCCTTGAAGTGCCGTAGGAACCTGAGCCAGACGTTTTCGTAAAACCTCGGAAACGGATCGAAAATAAAATATAAAAAAATCGAGACATCTCTAGAAGCGAGGTCTCAAGCCTCAAACCTTAGACGTCCACGTGTTACACCGATGAGGTTAGAATGCTCTAAAAAATAAATCATGAAATGGGGTTTTTATTTTGACGCTTTATATTTTATTACGTATCATTAAGTAATATTTTATTATGTATAATTATGAATAATCTATTTTATTCTGTTAGAAGAACTAACCATGAAGCTTTATCAAACGATGCTATCAGGGGAAAATCACAGCAATATTCTAGGTAAATTGTTTTTACAGGCTAGATATTGACTACTATCTCATCTGTTGGTAAGAGATGATGTGGTCGAGAATGGTTAACAGATTAGGCCTAGACTGTGGGCAGTAATTCTCGAGGGCCAGTACTCGAGGATTGCTGCCGAAGCACATTGTTAGGTTCTCATTTATAAAGCGGTAAATATACCACTTAAGGGTGGTAACCAGCCTGGTGACTATTCGCAAAATGCCCTTCCACCATGCGTTGAAGTTCAACCCGGCGGAGGTGGTTGAACCGTGTACCTGCTGCTCGGCAGTCTTTAGCTATTACCACTCGGATATCACTGTTTCAAAACTATCATTACCCAAATAGATAGAACAAGGCACCATATGCCTAAAACGAGGGACGTGGGTTCGATTTTCACTCGAGGTGAGAAATTTTTACACTCACTAAATTTGTAAATGTAAAATATAATATTTGGATTACAGACTTCATTTCAATACCATGGAAAAATACTTAAAATACTAGATTAGTTACAGAGATTATGTTTTATAAACAATATTAACAATAGCAACAGGGTTGTTAAATATTCTCCTACTCTCTAGCGAGGTCATTATAAATACTAAAACAAATATCAATGTGTTACAGGTAAATTGTGAATCCAATGGCTGCAAACTAGTGTTAACTTTGTTTCAGAGCCAAACGCTTCTCCCATAGAAATTATAAACATTATAAGTATGCCAAAACCTACAATATTAATGAAGATAAAGTTTAAAATAGGTTAATAAAAAGGACTCTAATTTAAATAAAAAGTTCAGTATGTACGCATGAAAATCAAAGGTTTAGTTAAAGTAAAAATTTAATATTTTTTTGACAATTTATACTTCAATCATACCATATTATTAACGATATAATAATATGTATATCCATCAATTAAAATCCACTATGGGTTGACAGAATAGGTTTTTTTAACCGTCATTGTTACTTGATTCAGGTGCAAAAAACGCAATGTTCGGCCGTATCCGAATGCAAAATATACTTGGCAATGATAGTCTAAGTCCTATTCTCGCAATATTGTTACCTCACGGTGTAACAGCGCCCAAACCTTTGTTTCTCTCCACTCACCATCCCGTATCATTAACTCGGAGTGGATGCCAGATTTTTTGGACTTTTTAACGTTAATCCTTTTTTTTTATTTACGCTAAAGCACCAGCAAAGTACGGGGTGTCACCGCCCTTTGAGGGTATTCAATATTCGCTGATGATGCGATGCTGTTAATTAGAGAGGGGTTAAGCGGGTTCGTGGTGGTTAGAAGTGATTTTTCTTTTTTAAGTATTTCTTGGGTTAGGCGTGCCTTTGAATATTATTTTACTTGTCAAATCTATCAGTGTTTGAGAAGTTCCAGTACGAGAATAAACTACCCTCAGTGGCAGATGACATACCAGAAGATAAACTTGCTGCATCTCATCCTAGAGTAAAAAATGTAGCAATTTGTTTTCCAAAAGAACCTTTTTATGAATGGTGTAAAATCTCTGAAATATTATCCACTTATTTTTAAATGTCGGTTTTTTTTATTGTCGTTCAACTTGCGCGATAGTCCTAGATAGTATGTAGTCAGTATTTTAATGTTATTAAAATATCGATATTCTGCTAATTTATTATGCTACGTAAATTTGTATTTTGAATGCCTGTACCTAATGGTGAAGTACGCTGAACTACTCGTTAAATGTGACATGAATAATATGTAATTACCGTGTTTCCTACATATATTTAATTTCACATTGTAGATGAAAAAAATTAAATAAAATAACTGCACTGTATGAAAAAAATATAATCGTATCTATATACTCTACAGCAAATAGTCCGATAGCTCATTCTCCAAATAATGAATTTTAAGTTATACATATATCGATTCTTCGAGAAAGACTCGATCGTGCGCTCCGTAGAGTCAAGATCTCCTGAGGATGCTTCTTGTAGGAGCGCAACGTGTCGAAAATTCTTCTGGTTTGGCTGCGTGGTGTTTCTAATGTCAGCTTAACAGGAAAATTTGGCGGAATTATCACTAGATATATTTATTTTTTTAAGTGTTTTAATAAAATATTAATATATTATTTTCTTAAAATATTTTTTAAATATTTGTTATTATTCAATTCATCTTGTTACTAGAATAAATGGGATATACCCAAGTTTAACCACCTAATACTGGCTACAGTACATCTGGAAAAACTTACCTTTAACCTCTATATTATCTCTATATATATTCGTTCTCAATATGAGGTGAGATAGTGGTCAAAGGCTAGATAGGTGTAAAAGAAGCAAGAAAAGATTCCCTGATAAAATATAACTGTGGTAAGTACTCAATATTCCAATGAAAAGTTTCACCTTCACATATATCATCAAAAATATCTGACTCATTTAAATAACCCACCCTTGCGTCTCAGAAACGGGGGATCATAAGATTCACGAGATAAGGGATTAAAAAGGAAAATGCCATCCCATTGTGCGAGAACCCACTTGCGCGAAGCAATCATCTGAGACGCGACGGGAAAAAGAAAGAGATATGAAAAGGTAAAAAGATATGAAAAAGGTATGGAAATAAGAGCAAAGTTGTTTTGAGGAAGTGCAGCTTTGGAACGAAGTAAGAATTTTTTTAAACTCAAAAACAGATACACATTTTTCTTTGTCATGCATGACATATTTTATTCGTTCATAAATCTGCACGAAACGTATTGAAAACTTCATCAAAATCGTGCTACCTTTATCCTATCCAATTAGATTAATTACAATATAGTTAAAAGATTCGTAGCTTGCTTAGTCTTTCTTAAGTTAACTAAGTTGGGCTAACTCCGCTACGGTGATGACTTGCATGGGTGACCGCTAGTGGCATTACTACTGAGCGCTTCCGTGCTTCGGAGGGCACGTTAAGCCGTCGGTAACGGTTGTTGTTTTAGGATGGCAGTCGTTATAGCATGGTGGTAGCGCATTTTACGAATGCCCGCCTGGCTAGCGATTACCCTCAAGTAAAAATGTGTCGCCAAGTACTAACGGTGTGTTCCAGCAGCTGTCCTTCAGAGCCAGGTTCTAGGTTAGCTTGAGCCTTATCATCGACCACATCATGACTTACCATTAAGTGAGACAGTGATGAGAGCAATAGTTTTCTATTGCATTATTCTCACTATACTCTACTCACTCTTCGGGCGCACGATCGAACAATATTAAGTATCTTGAAAACGGTAGGTCTCAGACAACTATTTTTTCACGAAAGAGTAAGTCTAGTTGAGATCTTCATTCGGATGGAACTTGAAAACCGTGGGGTTGCAAGATATTATTCCTAAAAATTTTTATAGTTGAATTCCGTCATTTTGACTTCTGTCACATGATCACATCCGACAAGCGAGTTATATGTAAATATATCAATATGTCGTATACTTTACAGCCTTTTAAGCTGATTCGCACCACTGAACTACTACTATTTCTTAAAGTAGCGTCTTGGGGATCACGGTAGAAGTTGGCACTTCTTCAGAAGACGCTGCTTCTCACCTTCCGGTATTTTTCCCTTAGTCACCGGATACAACGCCCACGGGAAAAAAAGGCGGAGTGCCGGGTTAGGCCCGGGGCAGTTAAATACTAGCATATTTAAGAAGGGGTAAACTTTGCCAGTGTATAATAGTGCCAGATGCCACCAACGCCTTGACCAGAATACCACCTACACTTACAAATTTTTAGACAACAAAATGTTTCAGGAATCGAATCCGCGTCCCCCGGTTTTACGCACTGGGTGTCTTCCTACTAGGCTATCGAGACTTGCTAAATTGTTTGCTCCAGTTTGTGCTCTGATTTAAATATATATATACAATCGATGTAAATGATAAGAAAGATAGATACGCTCTAATATCGTGACAATATAATGTGGACAACATTAAACACAATTATATTATAATGCATTCCATTGTATATGATAAGTTTTTAGCACGCGATAGTACTTCTAGTCCTTGTAATCATCAGTACTAATATTATATATGCAAAAGTTACTCTGTCTGTCTGTCTGTCTGTCTGTTACGCTTTCACGCCAAAACTACAGGACCGATTTGAATGAAATTTGGTATGGAGATAGTTTGAGACCCGGGAAAAAACATAGGATAGTTTTTATCCGACTGCGCAAAAAGAGGTTAATGTTTTCGCGCGATAAACGACATACGCGCGGGCGGAGCCGCGCCCGGAAAGCTAGTATTATATATGCGAAAGTTACTCTGTCTGTCTGTCTGTTACGCTTTCACGCCAAAACTACTGGACCTATTTGAATGAAATTTGGTATGGAGATAGTTTGAGACCCGGGAAAAAACATAGGATAGTTTTTATCCGACTGCGCAAAAAGAGGTTAATGTTTTTACGCGATAACCGACATACGCGCGGGCGGAGCCGCGCCCGGAATGCTAGTATTATATATGCGAAAGTTACTCTGTCTGTCTGTCTGTCTGTTACGCTTTCACGCCAAAACTACTGGACCTATTTGAATGAAATTTGGTATGGAAATGGTTTGAGACCCGGGAAAAAACCTGGGATAGTTTTTATCTGCGCAAAAAGAGGTTAATGTTTTTGCGGGATAACCGACATACGCGCGGGCGGAGCCGCGCCCGGAAAGCTAGTAATATATAAAAACAATACATAGCTTCAAATGTCAGTACATACCGACAAAGATTATCCTAAAGTAACTGCCGCGTGTGACTAGCTAGTCTGTATTGCCAACTGAAATAACATCGTTACTCGAGGAGGTTTTAATGTCCAGAACTTACGAGTTTGGACTTGTCTGTCATATAGACAGTTTGAAAAGAATTGGCCTTTAAAAACTAATACAGTCAGAAATAGCCGTGTATGACAAGTGAATGGTAAATCAAAAAGTACGAAACTACTTATCGATAAAATATATTACGAAAAAATTACACCTTTACAACAAAAAAATAATTTAATAATACGAGAAAAAAACAACTTAAATAATAATAATAAACTTAAAAACTTTAAAAAGTTGAAAACTTAACAGTAATAATAATCATTTTGCTGTCCCTTTCCCAAAAACTTACTTGCCACCCTCTTATAAGGGTCGGTGTATTTCGACGCGAATCGCTTCTATATGACCTTCATGAACACGAAGGAAAAACATCAGAAGATGGGCAACCGTAAAACCTAATAATTACGATATTATTTATTCTGTGACATGAGACGTTTGTGAAAATTTTTGAAGAAATCTCAGCGCTGTTTTTTATTTTCAACTAACCTACTAAGACAGCGAAATTGCAAATAGACGCGCGACGCAACTTGACTCGCGAATAAATATCATAAGCTTCTTTAAAAAAAATCATAAATCAATTTATTCTTAAATTCTTAAATATTATATTAAATTCTAAAAAAATATTAACTTCACCGCACCGACCGCGTCGACGTTAGAAATATAAAAGGTTCAATTTAGCTACATTTAAATAGCAAAGTACTAGATACTTGTACGAGGAGTTCAACTACTTTTGGAACGCATAAAAATACATGAAACAATAGTTAATGATGATTATGATAACTATCATAAAATAGCTTCAAGTTTTCAGAAACTGGTTTCTGAGCATTAAGTGGTAGGTACTTTTGATGCATTATGTAAAAATATGAAGTGTCCAATACACAACAAACCAACTATACATTGTAAACACACCTTTTACTGTAACATCACGTACTATTCCCGTCCCTGATTCACAGCGGGAGAGAATACGCACACAAAATCACACGCAATAAATATTTAGAACCTTGTCGGTCTCAAAAAAGGTTAATTTTTCAAGCAATATTGCAGTAATTTGCAATATTTTGACGATGACAAAGTTTGTGCAGAGTAATAAATATTTGAAACCTTGTAAATGTTAACATCTTTCAGAATTATTAAACAAGGAGTTCAAAGAGGTGGTGAGTTTATTGTGAAAAGGTTACATTGCATTGTTAAGTAGAGTTGATTAGTCAGAAATGAAAACCTTGTCAAAGTAAAGATTTTCATACACTATCTCTAATTTATATAAACACAGACGCATGTTCATTTTGACACAGATCTAACTATTTGCAGATCAGTTAATAAACTGCTTCAGTGGCAAAATGGCCAAGTGACTGAGCTGATATCAAGTTACTTACGCTTTTATTGGCCTAATTGTGTAATTGGATGACTTTCATACAATTTAGATCTAGAAAGTACATCTGGAGAATGGGTATCTACTATCAAAGCCTTTTATAGCATATAAGAATTACGAACCATTTTTAAAGCTTGGTGAAGGGTAAAACGAAACCTAACCATCATAAAATGCTTTACCATATTATAATATATTAGTATTTTATTTTAATATATCAGTGGGGAACTCGGTACTCGAAGTTGTTGACAAATATGTTTACTTAGGACAAACAGGCCAGCTAGGCAAGTCCAACTTTGTGAAAGAGGTCCATCGTCGAATCTTACTTGGCTGGACAGCGTTGGGGAAACTTCACGGAGTCTTTTCGTCCAAAATACCCCAGTGCCTAAAGACGAAAGTCTTCAACCAGTCTGTGTTACCATTGATGACATATGGAACCGAAGCGTGGCTTCTAACTGTGAACCTTTTATGTAAGCTCAAAGTCGCACAACGAGTTATGGAGAGGGCTATGCTTGATATTTCTCTACGAGATCGAATCAGAAGTGAGTTATCGACATAGCTTGGCGGATTAGCGAGTTGAAGTGGCAATGGGCAGGGACATAGCACGCAGAACTGATGATCGGTGGGGCCGGGAGGTTCTCGAATGGAGGCCACAAACAAGCAAGCGCAGCGTCGGAAGACCACCTAAAAGGTGGGCGCAAGACGCTGGATGCAGGCCGCTTCCAACCGTTCTATTTATTTGGAAATCTATGGGGGAGGCGTATATCCAGCATGGATGCAATATGGACTTCTTGTGGCTGAAATGATGATGATGATATAAGATATTGCTTTAGTTCTAGAGAGTAAATTTTCAGGTACAATTATTGTTTAATTTTTTATAATGATGTATTATCTAAACGTTAAAAAATACGAATTAATACATATTAATCAGACCTTATTTTATGTCATGTTTCCACTACCACTATGTTTTAATTCGGTAAATATCGCTGTTTACGTGAACATTTAATGTTGTTAAACATACTTATTTCAAACTTGTGATAATTTAAGTACCTATATTTAGTATTTCAGAAATTCATGATATTATTTGAGTAAATTTCATGAAATAAGTTCAAGCTCGTTCTTGTTTGGCATTGCTTTTACCGTAACAATTGTTGCTAATTAATAATTGAGGTTTTTCAATTATTCAATTCTTTTTTATAATTTTATTTTACATCTTCCAAATAAATTCTGCATATAGATATGCCCAATAATACATGTATCTGACTGTATAGTAAAATTGACAGATGTATTTATATAAAAAAAACATTTTACGGGACTATAAGTACACCATGTACATTCAACTAGTTTACGAAATTCGTAAAAAAAATGCTTAAATACCCAAGGTAAAGCGTAAATATACAATACTTTACTGGTAATATGGTTTATTATGATTTATTTTTCATTTCTTTTGCACTTCTGAAGCTTTATTGCTTATATCCTGAATTGGAAACAATAATATTTCTTAAACCGATTCATTACCGACAGTAACTTTTATTGATACATCAAAATGAGTCACCTTAAATCCGAAATACCATACAAATATTGTTCAGTAAGGACACATTTGTTAAATTTTAGTCTTACGAAAGTATCATCATCTTTCTAACTATTAACAAATAAACATGACAGTGAAAGGAAAAATACGTTAGTAAAAAAGTTTTGGCTTCGGTTGTGAAAAGCCGCCTCATAAACGCTAATCGTTCCTGGGAATGATCTTATTGATGGTATACCCGCTACTTTACGGGTACTAAGGGTGCAGATTTGGTAAAGAGCCTTGTTTTGACCTCAATGGTGGCATGCTGCTTATTAGGCTCACGTTTTACTTCAGTCGCCGTTTACGGCATCTAACAGAAGCATATGGATGCGTCGATAGTTTCTTAGCCGGGGCTGACATACCCCATGAGACTTAAACAAAATTTAAGCGAAATGATATAAGTTTATGTGAGTACTTGCCTCGTTATTTTTCGGAGGTATATACACATCATAAATATTTTAATAGCAGTAGAACCATTTGTGGGGATTAACTGCCACCATATCTATTTCTACTTTCAAGTAGTAATGTTCGCTTGACCCCAGGTGGGCGTTGAAGTTGTTTGATTTTAAAACCATGTGATTTATATATTCTCTTAAGCAAACCCTGCATGTATTTACTGTCTCTCAGATCAGGTAAGTATCCGCTTTCATTATTTTCCTGGTCTTATGCCACCCATGTCGTGAAGTCAGTAGAATATAATAGGTATAATATTTCAATAACCCAAATATCATATGGTAATGTTTATTGCTTCGACTTGACCAGAGCTGAATCACCTTTAGATGTATAGGTGAAAATTCAAAAGATTTTAATGCAAGGTCAAATACGCTGTAAAGCCCGATTTAGAGTGAGTACAGAAGTTCCCATACTGTTTATAATGCGTTTAAGCCACATTTACTCCAATCCATCCAATATGGCGTAAACTCTATAGCGGTAGTAACACCATTTTGTGGGGCAATTAATTCTATACTAAATACTAAAATCAGTTTATGTCAAAACGTAAAGTGGAACGGCGAAAGTCAAAAAGCCAAAAAGGTGGTAAGCGCAACTGGAATAGACTTTTGTCTTAAAATTATAAGATAATATTGTATTAAAATTGTCCTATGTATCTTAAATAAATATTTATATATCAGAAATTACAAATTTACGAGAGAAAAAATTATAGTCATGTGCGGGATTCGAACCCGCGTCCATCCACCCCTTTAGCCGGGGTATGCTCTAACCAATTGAGCTAACATGACACAATGACTCATAACTGTAATTCTTGCTCTCGTTCTTCAACCATCTTTTGTAATTTTGTAATGTAATTCGCTTAGCAGGCGTTATTGCAAACTTAACAATATTAAAATGTATGTATCAGCTTAAAGCTTGCGAGACTTTTTATAGAATATTAAAAAAAATAAAAGTTGATGCAAATATTATAATCACACTAATATAAATGCGAAAGTTTGTGAATGACTGAGCCTGTATGTTTGTTACTTTTTCACGCCGAAACGGCTATTTTAAACCGATTTGGATAAAACTTTGCATATAAATAGTATAGCTACTGCATAAATAAAAAGGAGTATGTCAGAATGTGTATGATTGCTGGAACTGCGGTTAGAGCACGATTTGCCTTGGCTGAAGAAATGCAGGAACGTACCCCAGGTGTCTCAACAAAGAAAGTATAATAATACTTACTTAGCTAAAACTATAACATATCATTGCTTGTATTCCGAAACTCCGGGAAGGCTGACACAAATTGTAAATAAAGACACATAAATATATTCACTCACCGCGACATTTACGCGAGTCCATCTTTCTGTGACCCAATTGAATCATGACAAACAGTATGCACTGCCACAGATTATGGAATAGTTAATACGTATCCAGTAGTAATTTTAGCACTTCAGTGGAGAGTTTCAACTGGTCTAGTGGACTTACTACTTACTAGTAATTCCCCGTTATTAAGAAGTATATATTTATATATATAATATGAGTATATTATAGTCACAATTTTATAGCAACTATACAGTATACGAGCATAAATACCCCTTTAAGATTTCTTTGTAAAAATATTCTATATGTATAAATCTGGCAATTGTTACTTTGATACTAACAACAGAATGCTGCGGTAAAAATATATTTAAAACGAAGAAAAAAACCAACCTTATGGACTATAAAATAATGGTTATTTTATAAATATTGAAATCCTTATGTTTTGTTTGCCACCCCTAATTTTCTAAAATATTTTTGATTCATCAAATATACAAAAATAGCCTAAACTGTCACAATATGTATGTATATTGTTTGGGCCTATGTATGTTACAGTATTTATAGTTTATGAAATGTTGAAAGCAACACTTTTATCTCAAAGTGTTAAGCTTAAAAGTTACCTACTTTCTCCCTCTTAAAATACTGAATACCTATTCAAAAATATAAAACTCATATGTTTTTTTTTTCAATTTCAACACCATATTTACAATAGGCATATACCGATAACAATCAATACCAAAGCCCTAACGGCCAATAAGACCTTCGTTCATGTAGTTAAATATTGCTCGTTACCAAATAAATATAGCGTGAAGTGTGAGCGAAGGGTCTTCGTTTCAGCTTGGGCAAAAATGCTTTCGTATCAGGAGAGACGTACGGCGTATGTCCTGCTGTTTTCCTCTACAGGTCGTATTTCTCAACAGTGTCAAGTGAAATTGTGTGAGCAAGTTCGATATGTAATTATATGGATTTTGTCTATTTTGTTTCTGGTAATTTTTCGGAACTGTGGGGATAAAATACGTAAAAAAAACATATTACTTCAATCCCAACGTCTTCAGCCAACAAAGTCACTAGTCAAGTAGGTAGGTAATCGTTTTCATCCAGTAACCGGATGGACAAAGATTGAAGTGAAATTTAGTGAACAGTTTCGATACTTATTTGGATTATTTTGTCTATTTTGTTTCTGGTCACTTTTCGAATCGGGTGGGGATAGAATAACGTAAAAAACATATGATTTCAATTCTAACGTCTTCAGCTAACAAAGTCACTGGTCAAGTACATTGTTTTCATCCAGTAACCGGCTGGAACGATATTAACTAACCAATTAGATTATTGCGTTTAATTTTAGTTCCATAAATAGATCGGGAGCATCTAGTTGCACAATCAAACTGTTGAGTATTTATTTAGTTTAGTGGCGGGTGCATAATGTTAACGTAAACACAAATTTCAACACTTCATAATGTTTATTTTCTGTTATTTGGTTTGGTATTCAACCTAGATCTAGTGCTTAAGTGCTTATAGCTTATGAATTTGGCGTGCATTGAAACGGCTAGCAAAATAAAACATTCTAATGTCGTTCAAATGTAAATTACAAGCGCTATCGCGTGAGCCAATCCCGGGTGGAAAAAGAGTTTGTCCAGGTGGCCGAGTGGATTAGGCATCCAGCGCAAAATCGGAAGACGCGGGTTCGATTCCCGCCCGGGACATACAATTTTGTGCTCCAATAATTTGTAAAATGTAATTCTAATGTCAACTAATAAATATATATTTTATCGAGAATGCTTGCAACAAGCAGAATTATGAAGCAGGAATATCCAAGCGGCAATATGTATGGACTGCCATGCTGCAGATTCGTGGTTCGAAACCCGCCATTAATGGTTGAGCATTTTGCGAATGATCGCCTGGCTAGCTACCCTACCAGTTATTACTCTCACTGTTGTCATCTAATGGTTCTCCGGCAACTGTCTTTGACTCATTAGATCTTACAACAAATTACCATCTGGTGACATCGTGGACTAAGAGTAGAATATTAGTAATAAAACAATACCTACATTGAATTGTCTACCTTTGAGTAGTATTTTCATCTACTTCCGTCTATCCGTAGCCTACTATATAGTAGAATAAATAGGCATTCTTCTTCCACGCTGTCCTATTCCTGGTAATCTCAGTATTTACCCCATCACATCTATGACAGGAATCAAACTATGGGCGTATGCGTTGGCAGATCACAGTCACTGCCATTTGGCCATCATCGCTACAAAATTAATACTGTATCAGCCGGACTGTCCACTGCTGAACACAGCCTCTCTCGTTATGGGGGGGTTTGCCATAATCCCCACGCTTGGCAGGCGTCTTGGGGATCGCAGTGTAAGATATCGTTTACTCAGAAAGCGCTGCTGCACACATTCTGGTGTGTTACCCTTAGCCCCTTCTTACGACACCCAGGGTTAGCCAACTCTAGGGTGACATTCTAGCCCGGCAACCCAGGAGCACAAACTTAGAATTGCAATATATATAATTCACTGTGTAAATAAACGAAACTTGAAACAGAGAAGCCATCTCCTCACTTTAAGTCCCCAAATAAAGAAAAACATTCATACAAAAGTTTATTTGAACGTAAACCGGTGTCTATCGGAAAGATTTAATTCCGTTTCAGTCAGCACTTTTTATTTTATTGTGTACATTAACTTAATAATTGTTGTAGCAAAGCAACTCCCCTATTGTATGAGAAACGTTTATAGTTTAGCGCCTGATCATTCTCAATAGCAATTCTGGGGACGCGATTGCTATGATTTATTTGACAGGCGTAAAGCTTTAACTTCTATAAATTGTATTATACATTATTTTCTTTTTCATGCTATAGTAATGGAACATGCAAGAGGCTCACATGTAGTTAAGCGGTAACCTCTACCTACAACAGATGCAGTTTGCCACTTGTGGCACTGTCACCCTGGGATATAAAGTGGTTAAGCCTCATGTGCCAGTAATTTCACCGGCACTTATATTTTTCAAAAAGGAACACAGTGATTTGAGTCATTTGAAAAATTTCTGCTAGGCGGTAGAAATAGGTATTGTCGCACTTTATGTGGGATCGGTATTCGGTACTATATTATGATAAACACGAATACTTTTTAAATAGCAATACGTTTTCTCTCAGCAGAACACAGCATTATATTGTCTACAATTATTTTTTTCGTACCTCCTAGGTTTTTATCCAGCCGCCTGCCCCTCTATATACTTGGTAATGCTCTCTGTAACCGTATGCCTCGCAAGTTTCTCCCGTGATACGCCGTAATCGCGTAAACGCGGTTTTGTACCGCGCCGCGCGCACCGCCCCGCCAAGGGCACTAGGGCACGTTCTGAACCTTGGTCAGAGCGTAGTCGGATTGCAACTTTTCACTATAATATCGTCGTTCACAACCTTAGAGTACAGCGTTCGGACGTTAAAACATTACTGACATGACTTTGAAATTTTGTTGATGATAGAATTATAGGAACTAATTTGAGTACCATAAATCGTGTACCTATGTTTTTGCTAGTTCTCCGCCAAGAAGAAAACACAATAAATTACACAACATAGATAATTATTTGAATACCAATGTCGATATTTGAGGTTATAAAACAACCGAGTCGTTCCGTAGTTCCGTACCTTCGAGTAGGTTGAAAAACTACCAAGCAACTACACTGAGGCTCGGAACGTAGCTCTTTGCGTTAACCCGCTCAAGTATTTTGAGAAAATACTTGAGCGCTTGAATAGCTACCATTCGCATATTATTATAAATTAAACCATTACCATTCGCATATTGCGGTAGGTACAATGAGGTAAGTACTACAAACATACACTGTTGGTATTCCTAATACATGATAATAACGCCTCAACAATGACCATACAATTCATAATCAAACGAATAGGTAAGTATAGCCTGTAGGTATACCTACTCGTATGTAGGTAGTTATAGTAAATGTCACAGATTAAACTAACAGTTACTTCGGCCACGGTTCATCGCCTCGTGAATCATTTCAAACAAAGACCACGCACGTGTCCGTAGAAAAATAATAAACGTTTCGCGCCTTGATTTTCAATTGTTTTATTGCGCAATCGCTTCATTTGCTGAAACTGTGAACTGACCGAATTTTGCGTAATTAATTTGTGGTTTTTCTGTACAGTTTGTTATCCAGTTCATTTAGAAGCTGTGCCATCGCAGTCATTAAAATCTTATTACATCAAAAATGCGTTGCCGATTTGTTGGTTCCTTTGTTTACTGGTTTGTACTTTATTGACCTAATAACGGAGTAATGGATAGACATATTTTACTTGCATATGTTGAAATCGTATGCCCGTAGGGTGCCGGGCTAAAATGTCGCCTCCCCTCATCTCTTTCCATGGGTGTCGTAAGAAGCTAGTGGTAAAATACAGCATCCATTTCTGAGGAACTGCTATCATACACTGTGCTGAGCTTCACCGCTTAGTGTAAGGTCATTTTGGGAATGTTCACCTGGCTGACTAGCCAGGGTGGTAACTCCCAAGTGGAAAATCGCCAAGCATCTAACAGTGTTATCCGGCAGCAGTATTTGAGGGCCAGTAAAAAATTACAGGCACATGAGACTTAACATTTGTATGTCGGATGGCGGGCGCAGTGCAGTTCGTCACTTGTCTCGTAAAGCATGTGTTATATGCAGAGGCTGCCGCTTACTATCAGGTGGGCTTCGTGTTTGTTCCGTCACAAGACCATAAAAAGTACTTG
This sequence comes from Plagodis dolabraria, assembly GCA_963854805.1. Lineage (NCBI taxonomy): Eukaryota > Metazoa > Arthropoda > Insecta > Lepidoptera > Geometridae > Plagodis > Plagodis dolabraria. The sequence continues at coordinate 25,150,835 of OY978460.1, read as the reverse complement.
ATCTTCCTTGTCCATTAGCTTGTTAGTATAGTTTGTGTGTTAAATACAGTGACACATATTTTGGAGTGGGGCCAAATATTAATGATACTTATGTACTTGAGGAAACGAAGCGAACAAACTGGGTTAGTGGCATACGCACCCAATGTCAACTCCCCCCGTGTCAGTTGCCCACGATCTCAGTTCCCCCCGATAAATTTTGAGCGAATATTTTTTTGTGATTTGTACTGTCAGCAGCGAAAGTGTATTTAAAGTTATTTAAAAAAAAATTAGGGCACACAAGTTTAGGTTGGTTGGAAGAGATTTTTGTCATAGATAAGCTTACTTTGTAAAACTTATAATAAGAACTTACTGTATATATTATGCAAGTATAAGAATAAATAAAGGATTATAAGTAAAAGGAAAGACTGATTTTCTATGACCATTTATTAATTTGAAAGTTTCATTGTAAAAAACAAGAACAAAATTAACATTAAAGCAGGCAAAAACAGCATTTATAAATCACTTAAATTGTACAAAGTATATAAAATAAACAATATTAAACACTCAATAAAAGGAAATCAACAAACATAAAACACTTAAAATTACTAAAAGAAAAAACTAAAAGTTAGATACTATAAGGGGTTAAGTATGAAATTGCCGTTTTGTACTGACAAATTGAAATTGTTTTTTTTTAATAAAACATTTTTATTTAATTAAATACCACATACCATCACTATCTATAAATTGCTGCCATCTAATAAGAATGTCATCAATGCCTTTGCGATAGAACTCTGGTGATCTAGATTCGACAAACTGTGTGAAAACATTTTGTACTGCCTCCTGGGAAGAAAACTTTTTATCACATAGAAAATTGACCGAATCACGAAAAAATACGGAGGGTGACCAATGGTTTCTAATCGCAATTCTTGTAGAGTTAAAACGGCTTCTCGTGCTGTATGCACTCGCGTTATCATGAAGCAATAATGGTGAAGATCGATTCATGAGTCGGGGATGTTTCATTACTAGTTTTGCAATCATTGTTCGGAGTTCGGTACGGTAGACATCTGCCGTTATAGCTTGACCAGATCGGAGAAAGCTATAGTGAATAACACCATGCTGAGACCACAAAACAGTAACCATTGCCTTGGTAAGCTTTGCTTTAGAACACTATTGCAGTTATATTTTTTATTTCTCTTACAATAAGGTTAATGCGATAATTCTGTTTTCATCTTTGATGTAATCAAACAATACAAGGGGCTTACATTTTGCGGGGATTAATATATGAAGTGGTTCCTAGAAATTAGTTATTGGAACTTTCAAATCTTTGCTATGCTTTCTACATGATGTGTTTTTCACCCTTCTGAATGCTGGAATGTCCAAAGTACAACAATTATATTATAATTTTGAAAAATTTCAAAACAAGCCTTTCAAAAATTATTTGCACTGATATATAGTTTTTGCATAATTCTGTTTTCACTTTCATCTGTGTTTCTGGTTGCCGACTATTGTTTAACCCAAATTTTATGATGTGTAAGAAATGCGCTGGACTGAATGGTGATTTATAGTTAAACCCGTCAGAATTGAAAGATTACGAGAACAATAGAATTTCATTCATAGTACCAGCAGTCCCGTTTCCTCGATATAATACCTAGCTAGTATGCATACATTTTGAAATTTGAATCTTGCATTTTAATAACACAATTATATGTGTTATTAATACGCAAGATATAAAAACCATTCGAAACAATTGACTAAATGTAATTTTAGCAATGATGAAATTGAAATATAATATTGAAATAAATATATTATTATCAAGAGAAACTCGTTTTTGCTAACGGTACATTTAATATATGGTAATTATTTCTTTCAATCAAATATATCAGGGGGAACTGAGATCGTGGGCAACTGACACGGGGGGAGTTGACATTGGGTGCGTATGCCACTAACCCAACAAACTTTATGCAGCGCTCGTAGCGAAGTTTGGTTAGCCGTTCTTATTCGATGAGCTAAGTTAAGCAACGTCCGCCGCGGTCAGGAGTTGGATGGGGACCGCTGCCGCTGGTGACATTACTACTGAGCACTTCCGTGCTTCGGGACGGTCCCGGTTGTTATCTAATGTTACCACCATTCGTTACAGCATGGTGGTAGGGCATTTTGCCCGCCTGGCTAGCTACCACCCTCAAGTAGAAAATCTGTCGCCAAGCACCTAGCGGTGTGTTCCGGCAGCTATCCTTGAGAGCCAGCAATTCTAGGCTAGCCTGAACAACATCTTCGACCATATCATCACTTACCATCAGGTGAGATAGTGGTCAAAATGAGCTATGACCTATTAAAAAAAAAGGGGTTTAACCTAATTTGTTTTGTTTTATCTTGACGGAACAAGCACGAGGTCCAACGGTTATTAAGCGGCATACTCTGCCTATAACAAACACAGTTTATCACAAGAGGCGAACTGCACTGCGCCCTTCACCTTGAGATACAAAGTTGTTAAGTCTCATGTGCCTGTAATTTTACCGGCAACCATCAGTACTATTAGTAAGTACTTTAGTACTAATATAAATGCGAAAGTAACTCTGTCTGTCTGTCTATTACGCTTTCACGCCAAAACTACTGGACCGATTTGAATGAAATTTGGTATGGAAATAGTTTGAGATCCGGGAAAAAAACTAGGATAGTTTTTATCCAACTGCGCAAAAAGAGGTTAATGTATTTGCGCGATAACCTAAATACGCGCGGGCGGAGCCGCGCCCGGAAAACTAGTAACCTATATATCGAAACACAATAATGCGAACAATTGTGCTTGGTCGAAAGGAAAGGTACCTTTCGACCAGTAATTCTAGGTTAGTCTGAACAACATCTTCGACATCGCTTACCATCAGGTGAGATAGTGGTCAAAGGATAACCTATCAAGCATAAAAAAAAAAAAAAAAAATGTATCGTGGCAGTACTACCTCGGAGAAACTCGCGCAAAGAGTACTAGGTACTGCTACGAAAACCTAGGTTGAGCCAATCAAGAATGACTCAAATTTGATATACATATTATAGAATAGGTTTTTGAAGCAGTGATGGCTCAGTGGCATTGGCTATGGACTGCCGCGCAGCCTGTCAATGGTGCGAATCCCGCCGCGGGCTTGAGCTTCATCGCATGGTGGAAGGGCATTTTGCGAATGCCTGCCTTGCTAGCTACCACCCTCAAGTCGAAAATCTGTCGCCAAGCACCTAACGATGTGTTCCGGCAGCAGCCCTTGAGAGCCAATGAAATTACAGGCACATGGTGCTTAATAACTATGTCTCACGGTGAGGGGTGCAATGCAAGTCATGACGAAATGCTCTGTTATAGGCATAGGTTAATCCGCTGGGCATCGAGCTTGTTCGGTCCCTATAACATAAAAAAAACTTATACCTAACGTAATAACAGTCGACACTGTGTACAGTAAGAACAAAAACTCTAGTAGTAGGTTATTGTGGTCAACCTCATTATATGAATATTTAATTTATTCCGTTTGTGGTTAGCCATGTGCAGAGTTGGTTACAGAATTGTCTGCTGTTATTTATAATTTTCACGGAGGCAATGCTTTCTTCATCTCAGACTAGATGTGTCGGGTGAGAATGCTCAACAATAATTAACTAAATACCGCACATGACTTAAAAAAACCTCTCGTAAATTTGTAAAATATTTTACAAATTATTGCAGCACTAAACTTTATGCCTCGGGTGGGAGACAAACCCGCGTCCTCATCGTCAAAAAATCTAAGTTTTATTGGGCTACTTATAATATTTCGATTCAGAAAACTTCCTTGAAATACTGTGCATACACACGATGGGGTAGCGAGACTTGTCAACTATCGTCTCAATGATGAGAGCAGTGCAGTGTCAAGCAGTACGGCGCGGCAAGGCGACACTGCAACTGTAATGGACAATCGTGACGCTTCCTGCCCGAATTGGCTGTAAAGTTTAAAAAATCCAGACCGTGCAGATTGTCGTAAACTTAGTGACTTAGTGACCCCTTTACTTTATTTTAACTACGGCTACAATCAATTTATAGTTCATCATTAAAATTGTCTTTTACTTACCACATCAGAGTCGCTGATGCCATCGGCGACATCCGTCCCGCCCTTGTCCCTCCAATGTTTCTCGCTGAGAGAGAAATTGAACGCCCTGTCACGTCGCGGACTGAGAAGCACCCCTGCTGGACTTCTAGGCGTGTCGTAGCCGATGATCTCGATATTTCTGAACGAGAGGGAGTTTCATGTATTAGAATTAAATTATGAAGCGCTCGTAGCAAAGTTTGCTTAGTCGTTCCAGCTAAGTTAAGCAACGTCCGCCGCGGTGGCCGCGGTCTTGACATGGATGGGTGACCGCTAGGGCATTACTATTGAGTGCTTCCGTGCTTCGGAATGCACGTTAAGCCATCGGTCCTGGTTGTTGTCTTACGATTTCAGTCATTATAGCATGGTGGTACCGTCTATTTTGCAAATGCCCGCCTGGCTAGCTACCACCCTCAAGTAGAAAATCCATTGCCTAACGGTGTGTTCCAGCAACTGTTATTGAGAGCCAGTAATTCTAGGTTAACCTGAACAACATCTTTGACCACATCATCACTTACCATCTCGGAGATAGTGGCCAAAGGCTACCCTATAAAAATATTTCAAAAAAATACATGAACCTACTCGTTAACATTTGGGTAATTGTGGGTGTTTAGGAATGGTGGGGTCAAGACTCCTTAAAACCAGTTAGACGTTTTCCAACAACAGGTGTGCTGAAAAGCGTGGGAGTTCAAGTAAAAAAGGTAAGGACCGCGCTGACTCTAGCAAAAATTAAGCTCCTCGAATAAACCAATTTGTTTATGAGAGTCAAAATAATCGTAATTTAAAAAACAGATAGCTGTTTGAATTGTTGAGTGCCCCCTGGCGAGTAAAATAAAAAAATACTATTTTCCTTACAATGCAAAGGCAATGTCTAATGTGAAAATTCCTGGAATAAGTTATTGGTTGTTATATTCAAATAAAAAATGGACTATAAACATTTAAGTTCAAATCTGAAACAGATACGAGTACTTCGGAAGTAGTAGCTTTACTGTATTGTGTATCTTTAGTTCAATCTTATAAACTAGAAACGTCTGACCTGATATTAATAATAATAATAATTAATATCATACATTACCATCCCACATGACGAGAACCTCGTGAAGGCCGAGAAGGACAAAGTCAACAAGTACTTTGACTTGGCTCACGAGGTAACCGCCATGTGGGATGTTGACTCGACGATCATTGTCCCGATAGTCGTTTCAGCGAACGGCCTAATAGCGAAGAGCCTCGACCAACTCCTCAAGAGGCTCTCACTAGACGGTTGGATCAAGGGTCAGATGCAGAAGGCAGTGATACTCGACACGACACGCATTGTCCGAAGATTCCTCTCTGCAGCCCTAACCGCTGGTAGTTTGGGCCCTGCCCCGCTGCCGGTGGCATCCTAATTATATGTTTTTTTATAATATTTGTTTCTTTTTTTTATATATGAATATTGTAAAAAAAAAAAAATTATGTTATAAAATAAATGACATGAATAATAATAATAATAATAAAGTTCACACGTATACTTTAATTCAGTCGCAGAACCTACACTAAGAATTAAGTTGTGTTGTAGGTTTCTGCTTGCTCTTCATTTTTAAAATGTAATTTAAGTAATTTAAGTAAGTATTTAAATATTGATCCAACATAGGTTTGAATCATTGCATTTGTAACAGGTTTCGATAAAAAATTGCATAGACATTGATTCAGACGATTTAGAACTAGAATGCCACGAGATAAACGAAGCCTACGTAGGCTTATATATAGGTGGATATTCAAACACCGCTTTTTTAGGCAGATATCACCAAAGAAATAAATATGGCTTCTCAATTTGACCACCCTCATCATAATAAAAAGAAAATTACTCTCGATTTTAGTAATTGTTTCAATTTTTATGTGCATTTTAAATAACTTAACCTTCGTTTTTCTTCATTAAATTTCTATTTTCCCTTGTATCTTGAATTTTTATGGCTATGGTATAATGCTCTTTTGATAATACTATGAGAGACAATACCAAGTGGTCAAAGACTAGGCCCAAATATAAGAAAAAACTGTTACCTAGTAGAAAATATGTCATTCCCGGAGTTCCTGGGCATGAAAACGTCATCTTCCAGGTCATCGTCGAAGGTGAGGGCTAATGGTGGTGAGGAGGCGGAGCGTCGGCACTGGATTTGAGTGACAGGCAGCCGAGGGATGTCAGATTCTGATGAGTAGGGGCGGTCTGAAATAAAACATTTAAATATTAATAATGATATTATTTATTTAAGATAATGATTTTACAACGAGTACCACAAACAAGTCATTATAGCCTGCTAAAGGCGAGGGCTGATATTTAAATCGAGACTAAAACGAGTTTCGTTCTCGAATTATAGACTCGGATTTTCACTTACAAATATACTTGGCCAACTTTTTATGTTGTTATAGCAGCAACAGAAATACATCACCTGTGAAAATTTCAACTGTCTAGCTATCACCGTTCTTGAGAGACAGCCTGGTGACTGACAGACGGACGGACGGACAGCGAAGTCTCAGTAATAGGGTCCCGTTTTTACCCTTTGGGTACGGACCCTAAAAAGGTTAAAATATGAAGTCTAATGTTGTATTTTTTTTCTGCTAGCGTGGAAAATTCGTTTAAAAATTCGTGTACAAATTTCATGTACACGATTATACGTCCGGGGAAGAGCTGCCACCATAACTTCTACCGCAAGTTTTCAACACTGTGTTCTGGTCTGAAGGGTGAAATTACAGGCACATGAGACTTGACAACTTTATATCTCAGAGTGATGGGCGCAGTGCGATTCAACACTTGTGACGAACTGCATCTTTTTTTTATGCTTGATAGGTTAGCCTTTGACCACTATCTCACCTGATGGTAAGTGATGATGTGGTCGAAGATGTTGTTCAGGCTAACCTAGAATTATTGGCTCTCAAGGACAGCTGCCGGAACACACCGTAAGGTGCTTGGCGACAGATTTTCAACTTGAGGGTGGTAGCTAGCCAGGCGGGCATTCGTAAAGTGCCCTACCACCATGCTGTAACGACTGCCATCCTAAGACAACAACCGGGACCGACGGCTTAACGTGCCCTCCGAAGCACGGAAGCGCTCAGTAGTAATGTCACCAGCGGTCACCCATCCAACTCATGACCGCGGCGGACGTTGCTTAACTTTGCTGATCGATTCAGAATGGTTAAGCAAACTTCGCTACGAGTGCTTCAAGAATCAATCTGTTATGGGTGACTGCTAAACACCAGGTGAGCTTCGTGCTTTTTCATCACAATCACATTAAAAACCTCGGTTCTAGAATGTTCTGTGTCGCGACAGATATAAAATACTACAATATTACCACAGGCCCTGCGTCACAAATCTTATGAAGAGAGACTCAAAATACAACGCCTCACTAATCTAGAAGAAAGACACTTCGGGTAATCTTAAATCATTTATTGAGATATATTTCCTGTGTGAAATATAGCAACCCAAATCATGTAGAAAACTTCACATCGTTCCGGAACGACTGTCATCTGTGTCCACCTCTCTCATCTCTTGCTTGTCATGGCCCCCGCGGTGTCTTTATATAAAATTGTAATCCGCATATATATTCTATCTGTTGTAATACCAAAAGTTTGTTCCACACAATATACCGCGCAAGTCACAGAAAAGAGAAAATAGTATTTTATATCTCTATGGCGCAAGTGTATCTACTAGAAGTGTACTACATTTTATTTTATTTCCAAGATCCCTCATTACACGCTCGATTCCACTACGCCTTGCCTGTTTTAATAACCCCAGCCATTTCTTACTTACAAGACTTTTATGCAATAAGAGAAGCCCTTGTGCTTTTTCTTATTGCAGAAAAATATTTCTAAGTAAGGCAGGTTTTAATAGAGGTTATAGTAATAACCTCTATCGCAACCTACCCCAGCCATTTCTTACTTACAAGACTTTTATGCAATAAGAGAAGCCCTTGTGCTTTTTCTTATTGCAGAAAAATATTTCTAAGTAAGGCAGGTTTGTGTTATACTATAACCTCTATTAAAACCTGCCTTACTTAGAAATATTTTTCTGCAATAAGAAAAAGCACAAGGGCTTCTCTTATTGCATAAAAGTCATAAGTAAGAAATGGCTGGGGTCAATCCGGGGCCACAAAATCCAGCTTATTCGGAGTTAAAAAAACGAAGCCTTCACACCACTTACTGAACAACATAGTTGTGTACAACTGGAATAAATTGCTCAATTATGTTGTGTCAGCCACTTCAATAATCACTTTTAAAAATAGGCTGGACTAAAGGCTCTCTACATAAAGGAAAATTCAACACTGCAAAGATATGAACATAATATGTAAATATTATTACAATGCTGCTCGTCTATAGTGACATAAATAAATAAAATAATAAATATTATTTATCACTTTGTGATAACAAGTGATATAGGTACGCTAATAAACAGTAACTATACCAAGAACTAGCTTATATCTTTACACACAGAAATCGTTTAATAATTTAGAAAAATCTTGAGATACATTAAAATTTATGAACTATCAAAATATATTATTAGTTATCTAACATATTAGTTTCACTGCTATCAATTTGACACTTGTCACACGAAATAACGTGAAATAAATAACGTAAATTCTAAACACAAAATTGACACTTAACATATTGAACACTGAAAAAACTAACCGAATAGAACCGCATGAAAAACTTTAAACTCAAAATTCATCAAATCCATAAAAAATGTGCACAACCTTTGCATACAAGCAAATGTGACCGAGACGTTTCAAAACAAAAAACACATCCCAGAAGCTCTATTCAGAAGGAATCATGACAAATTACAAAAAAGGTAGAGACTGCAAGGCAGAGACAGAACAAAGAAAAGCAATTTGTTATCAACAATATCGATGGTGGAGAACAGGAGTCGACTCTACGAGGCGTAGAACCTTTAGGCTATACTTTGCATTTATAGAGGGTGACGTTAAAATAACATATTGAAGCAGTGATAGCTCAGTGGCTTTGGCTATGGACTGCCGCGCAGCAGGTCCATGGTTCGAATCCCGGGCTTGAACTTCACCGCATGGTGGTAGGGCATTTTGCGAATGCTCGCCTAGCTAGCAACCACCTTCAAGTAGAAAACCTGTCGTCAAGCACCTAACGGTGTATTCCGGCAGCTGTCCTTGAGAACCAGTAATTCTAGTTTAAGCAACAACAGAGAGCGCTGCAGACGCTGCACGGTGTTGGATAGGTCAACATGAAAAAAATCAGCCTTGCTTATGAATGTAGCGGAGGTTGTAGGTTCCCTTACCTCATAAGGGAGCCACCAACCTTCGTGCCTTACGTCAGAACGACCACATCCACATTCTGTCCATGGTGCATCGGTGCATCTTCCTTACAACAGTCGAGGATCCGACTCATAGCAATATAATAATGTTATATAAACAATTTATGACAGATAATTTATAATACTAATTAATTATAAATATTACAATAACTTCGCCTTTAAGAAAACCCATGTCAAAAACCACATTTAACCACGTGACTTGAAACTGCGACGATATGATTACATGTTTTTTTTTTCTTTTTATTTTTGGTTAGTTAACAAACTATTTGTAATTGATAATTGTACAGAAATTACTCACTAACAAAGCGTTCAATTATTATTGTATAGTAAAATAGCACTGTCAGGATATAAGTCAGATAATAATCTGCTGTAGCTGCTCGATGGGGGGACTGCTGAAAACTAGCGCGCTGCCTACACCAGGCTTCTTGTTTCTATGTTGAGCTATGTAATTTTAAATTAGTAAATTTATAAATAATCAAGGAAACACAAAAGTAGTTTCCCAATGACTTATGACGGGAAGTAGCTTGCTGCTGCGTATTAGCATCGATGCAGCTCTTTAGAACCAACCTGCGCATCCAGCTTGTGGTGCTAATAGGACCTCCAGAACAATTGGAAAGCTTGTTCAGCGGTGGATAGTTGTAAACGATTATTAAATACCAGATATAACTGATTAAGGTAAGAATCTGCTCAGATTGCGGTGAAGTTATATTGCCGCAGCGATAAAATGCATCTAAATATTCTAAATAAATAAATAACTGCAAATTTGTAAGTAGTAAATTATGACAATTGAGTGTAACAAATATGTATAGTATAGTATATGTTATAGGATGGTAACACCACACAAGTTTTTGAAGAATTGTAACAACTGATAGTTGCCTGTATCCTAGCACTTCGAACGAATAGTGGTTTTTGTTTTGCATTTGAGAAGATGTTTTCGAAACATTTCTTGAACTGATTTACATATACAGTATTTTATTGAACAAATATTCAATAAACAATGCTACAATCGTTCTTCACATAATTTTTGTCTTCTGTATAGGTACTTTAATTATTGATTGTAGATTATTACTACAACTCATTATAGCTTCTAAATGAGGCAGAAATCAAAACTATGCCTAAAACATTTACAAACCTTGTGAATACAGAACTGTTAATATTGTAAAATAAAAAGATAATAACAAAACACCCTGTGCCAGTACAGAAACACAAATTAATAAAATCTTGGCCGTTGAAACCCGTTTTCATGACACACGTGCAGCGACCGGTTGAGAAGGACGGGAGAATAGCTGTCTCACTCTGAAGTGCAACGTTCATCCTAAGATGGATAAGACTTATTGAAATAAATTAACCGATATCAGAACTAGAAGGTTTTAGTCAGGAAAATGGCACTATTAACTAAACTACTACGAATTATCACGTCAACATAAAAGTTTGTTCAATGTGTTATTTATTTAATTGCAATTGTTGTGTGTTGCATTGACTGTTGAAATGTAATGGGTTATTTAAATTTAATTGTGCGTGATTGTGCACGAATGAAGCCAACTAATACAATAGCGATAAAGTTTAGTTTCATGTTCTTGTTCCTACTAAGATTTAGGAATATATCACTTGACTTAACTAATGTGGTTTTTCGACTCAACTTCTGCATGACAAGGACTTGACCCTGATTACTACAGCTAATTTTACTTGTAATACAGTATTTTGTTAATAAATGCCAAATGTCGAAATTTGAATGAACTTTAAAGCATTTCATGAAATTGGGAATTCCTTATTAAGAAGATTCAGCGTAAAAGTTAGTAGTTAGGGTTGTAGTTGGGTTGTTAAATTAATACAAGCATGTATAGAAAAATTAATTGTTTATTACTAAGTTATTTGAACGTTAATCAGGACATTCGTCAACTTCTTTATGAATTTAATACAAAGGTTGCTATAAAAAAAAATGGCGTTTAACCTACTTTTTTAACATAATTTATTTGCGATAAACTGCGCGAATTGAAGGTCTATATGTAAAGTTTATTATATTGGCATCGATAATTTACCATCGGTCAGTTCTAATTTTTCAAATAAAATTTTATAGTTATTCCTACATAAACTAAACATGAGAGCTGCAGAAAAGTCGATATGTTTGTTACATTAAAAAGTGCAAACGACTACTCAACAGTATAAGATATCACAAAAACCAATGTAAACAAAATCCACACTATTCTTTCGCATACACTCTGCGCCCGCGCTGATACGAAGCTGTCTTTTTCTTTTTTCTTATCCACGTTCGATGCGTAACACAGGTGTTTCTGCCTTACGCTTGGTTATACTACACCTAACATTATTATTATTCAGTTTATATTATTCTACTGCATTAAGAAAAGTTCTGGTACTTGGGATACTTTAGTTTGGATGAAAGTGTGACTGACCAATTGTAAAAAGTGTGCGAGAAAGAAACTTCTATGCATTATACCAATATAGGTTTTTCTGTACTGTTTTAAAATTTTAATCGACATCAAAAAATGAGGAGGTTTTTGATAAGTTTGTTACGCAATTACTTTTGCTAATTATTATGAATTGACTTTGTTTATACTGTTTTTAATGGCACGACATACTTTAGAAGTAATCCCATTTAAAATGTATCAATATCAGTTAAGTATTTTTAAACGTTACACTTAAATAACAGAAAACAGTAATTTTGTAGAGAAAACAGTATTTTTTAATATGCCTATTAGGGAAACACTTAAAAAAGGGACCGTCTTCTTCTAAGACAGAAACATAGAAATAACTTGTGGAAATTGGACCACGTAAATGGTAGCTCAGAGTTGTCTGAATCAGCATAGTATCGACTTCAACAAATCGTTTAAGATGTCAGTTTATTTTTTATAAAATAAAAATAAAAATGCAGGTGTTGTGTGGCGCTGAAATTTGTCAAGGAAACAAAATTATAATTGAAATATGAAAATTTCTGTAACAAATCCATGTCGGCTTCAAAATGTGCAAGTTAAAAATAGATGACGATGTCAAATAGTGAGTCTGTAGATATTACAGTCCTCAATGATATGTGTACGTAACGCCAACAATAGCGTGGTTTTGTATTGACACACGGAGTTGATTATATATCTCTAGTTTCTGCTGGATATTGGAAAAAATATCAGACTGGAAGGATATGGAATGTATATGATTAATAAGGTAAGGAACGATATCAGCTGCAAGAAAACAACTATTTTTGTCCCAACTTCTTTGAAACAATAATGGCTTATGTACACAGATTGTGGACTACCGCTCTTGGGGTCTTTAGTTCGAATCCTGCTCGGGCATAAGCTTCTCTTTATGTCTGCTTTTGTTATTTCTCGCCTTACATCGCCGTGCGCCGTTTAGCTACCACTCTCGTTTACAAAATCTTTTGCTGAGCACCGCTATCAGATAGTGTCTTACGCAGCTGTCCCTGAGCTCTAATTTTCATTGCTAAGTCTGTTTTTAACATCTTGGACCACATCACCACTACCCAACGGGATTTTTGAAAAATATCAACGATAAAAAAACTCGTTGACAGCAAAAGCTTGACAAAAATAAAAGTTTATCATGTTAGTATAAAAAATCAATGGTACGAGGTTTAAGTGCGTGTAGGCACTAAAAAAGAAAAATAAGACACATGCTACGAGCAAAGAGTTTGGATAGGTAACGTTACATCCGTAGTAAAAAAGCGAGTTAATGCTCCACGGCACGTCAAGTTCAAAAATTGAAATGGTGAATCGAAATAATTTTGTTTGTAAACAAAGCACAAAGTTCTTCAATCACGACGGCAATCAAAATGCAACTTTAGCAATAGGTTTATGAATTTTAGTAAAAAGGACACGAAAACTTATTTGCTTCTCGACAAAGCATAAAACCAAAACATGATTTTCTGACTGTTTTAAATAATCTCGCTTTCTTTCAAGAAACAAAAAACATAAATAAATTTTCCGTCCCAACAAGACGGTTAAACGATAGGAGCGAAGCACAGATGGATATGATCTATGACTCACTCACTACGGTACCTCAGTTGGAAGAGCTAGAGAATTCTAGGTTACCCTGGACAACATCTTCGACCATAACATCACTTACCATCAGGTGAGATAGTGATCAAGGGCTAAACTATCAAGCATAAAATAAAAAATATACATATGTCTCAGCTTAAAGGAAGGATGGTTGCGTGTCAAATCCCGCTTGTAGTCCTAATTTTTCCTTTCTTTGTATTTTGTATATGTATAAAGTTTATAAAAAAAAGAATTGTTTCACCAATGCGTCTTTTTGAGTCGTATTTTTTTTTAATTGCCTGATAGGTTAGATTTTGATCACTATCTCACCTGGTGGTAAGTGATGATGTGGTCGAAGATGTTGTACAGGCTAACCTAGAATTACTGGGACAGCTGCCGGAACACAATTTTAGGTGCTTGGCGACAGATTTTCTACTTTAGGGTGGTAGCTAGCCAGGCGGGCATTCGCAAAATGTCCTACCGCCATGCTATAACGACTGCCATCCTAAGACAACAACCGGGACCGACGGCTTAACGTGCCCTCTGAAGCACGCGCTTAGTAGTGATGTCACTAGTGGTCACCCATCCAACTCATGACCGCCGCGGACGTTGCTTAACTTTGGTGATCGTTTCAGAACAGCTAAGCAAACATCACTACGAGCGCTTCTAAAACTGTCTACCGTTGCATTGCGCCCTAAGCCACCTAAGCTATAACCATTTAAATCTTGTTAAGCCTTAACTAGCATAATTTCAACACTCGTCCTATTGCGGTACTTTAACTTGCTAATTCATATGTAATTCTCTCAGTAATGACAGATTGTAGTTCCATGGAAACGTGTAATGTTAGGTTTTGATCTCGATGTGGTAAGTAGGTTTTCATACTGCGAAGTTTAATTATAATAAAAATAGGGATGTAAGTAGAGTGATATATAATACGTGATCCGTTATTTGGTTATATTTCCGTCTGAAACTAAATATTTTTTTTACCTCATCCGGTTTAAAAGTAGGTACTTACCTCAAGAAAAAGGAATCTAGTAACATTATATCAAAATTGAATCAGCTATTACGGAATAAACTCAATATAAAATATTGCCTGGTTTTTTTACCGTCAGACAATCTATAACAAAATGATAAAATATTAACTGACAAATTAAAATAAATTATATTTTCTTCTAAAAACTAACATTCGTTACTGTTGTAGTGAAGTTAGATATAAATTTATTCTGAAGATAAATGACCATCTGATGATAGGAAAAAAATACAGACGAAATGAGAACCTTTTTTGGAAGACTGTTAAAAAATTTAACCGATTTTAAATCATGAAAAAATACCCTTTTAATACTTAACTTGTTAACGACAAAATGAAATCTAATCTGTCAAATAAGTCACTAAAACCGACGTGGGTTTAATTGATCATACAGTGTTGGTTAACTTTCGATATATTAAAACATAAACCCTGTAACATAAACGCCCAACGATACCTCATTAACCGCGTTAACCTCCTAAGAACCAAATTTAAATAAAACTACCAAATGAAACGATCTTCACACATAGCTTCACCTATAAACGAAGCGAGAAAAGTTCTCAACATTGTTCCAAAGTAAACATAGGTATGAGAAGTGGGACATCAAACACTTGGATGTAATAAAATGGTCAGCTTTACGAGGATCGTAAATCAAGTATCGACGGGTGATCGCGCTCATCCAACGACAAAGACGCGACAGTGAAAACGGGGCTTAAGTGATTTCTAGGAGTTTTCATTTTGTTTTGGTATGAGTCTGGAGTTCTATAGCTCGTCATGCGAAATGTTGCTTTTGACTTTATAGAAATTTGTAGTTATTGAAATACATATTGTATCGAATTTATTAAGATAATACCTACATGTTTGATGTAATATAATTTTAACTAATTCCTACGTTGGTTAGTATTATTAGCTGCGTGGGGGCCCAGTTCTGTATCAGTCGGATTGTCCACCGCTGAACAGAGCCTCCACCATTAAGAGGGGGATATGCCATAATCTCCACGCTTGGCAGGCATCTTAGGTGTCGTAGTTTAAGCTATCAGTTCTTCAGAAGGCGCTGCTGTCCCCCTTCCAGAGCCCATCAATTATTCGAAAAATTATCAAAACAGAGTGCTGACTTGTATCTCGGCCAATTTTTTTTTACTAATATAACGTGGTAATGCAGCCAGCATTTTGGGCACTTTTCCTTCTACCAGAGGTTTGGAAGCTTTTGAAATGTGATCTTACCGTCTTAACCGGACTACTAAACAGAAAATGGTCGCCTACCTCGGACATGTACTCCGGCATGATCTTTACTCCCTCCTGAAGACCATCATGATGGGAAATGTACCCGGGAAGCGTAAATCGGGAAGATGCTTAATGTCTTGGCTCCGTAATAGCAGGGAGTGGACAGAGATTAAGACCGTCGAGCAACTGTTCAGCAACTGTACTGTCATTGAAGCTTGACAAGGAAAAATTCAAGAAGCTGTATAGAAAAAGTATAAAATACAATATTTTTTTGAATAAAATTAGGACAGTATTTTCAAAATGAATTGATTTTCGGTGCCCGGAGGGAGCACGCAGACGCAGCTGCGCACTCGCAGTCCTGATATACCATTTTCACAAAAGACACTTAGCTACATCTCAATTAACTTTACCCTAAAACTTCAACAAAGACACCAACATCGATTCCCACAAAAGTATGTTTTGACCACTTTCACAGGCGAGTGGTCAATTCGAATAATCAGGAGATTTGTTACAACGGACCGATTTCGATTGTTCGAAAAGGACAATTGTAAAAAAATGTTCAATCATGATCGTGTGATTAATCGATTGTCGGTGATCACGCTTTTCTCAAAGCATGGTGGCCGTTTCGCCTGTCTGGGATTCAGAAATGTCTCAGTGGAGAATAACTGGTCTGGACGTGTTGCACTGGAGTTGATGAATAACGGTTAAATTTTTAATAATTAAAAACTAAAATAAGCTATATATATCTGCCAAAATTATTTTATTATTTTCGCTTCTTCACGTAAATAATTAATTCAACCGATTATCTCAAAATGATTCGTTTTTGTGTTCCGTGTTATTTTTTACTTTTTGTTAGAGGATAATTCTGCCATAAATAATTTCAAGAGCTCCTGATAGAGCAATCAGTAAGCATAACTAATAATCTTTCCTAGATACACTATTTTGCATTAAATATTTTGGAAAAATGTAAAAGAGTATTTGAGTTTGACGTTCAGTCAAATTGGGATTTCACATGGAATTATTAGTACCCATAGCTTCATTCTATTTTTTTTTTAAATTTTTTGCCTGTTACTTTTTCTTTATAAAGAAGTGGCAAATGACATGATAGAGCATCAGTTCCATATTGCGATGTAACTACCACTTCACAATCCCAAGGACAGCCAAAAGATATTTAATTTTCCTTCTTGGAGCATAGCACTGTGCCCGGCAAAATACTCACTCCAAGATTCTTAAAATTACTTGTCAAAATATAAGAATAAGAATAAAGTTTATTTGTTACAGAAAAAATAACACATACAATATTTAGGCTGATGTATTATAGGTACAATATCTAAATAAATCATAAATTTGCATAAATGGTTCAATTTTCTGCCACAAATCGGTTCCAACTCAGCATAATGCTAGTTGTAATCAACTAGCGCTGATCTTCCGTTGGATCCGGCGGTGACGTCACGCATGTCACAATCTGCTGTGTACTCTCACAATATCCATAAACAGATTACTAAAAAAGAAAGAAATAATGGAATACCAACATACAAAAGCAAGTAGAGAAAAATTAACAGGAAGAAACAAGGTAAGTATCTTAACTCCAAAATTCACAATTTATCACAAATATAGATAAGTTCTTAAATATACCTACACTACCTTCTATAGAAGGGCGTAAAGAAATTACACATTATATATTTCAAATTATAAAGCTGTATTTGTAAACCCTACCTGTAACCTTTCATCCATAAAGATCTGTCCACCGAATTAAATCACTATTGAGCATCAAGTCTCATCAGAATAATGCAACGGGACACGTCTTCAAACCATTAATTATTGTTAATCACATAATCCTATATCGCAACGGTGAGGTAACTGTCGTTGAAAGAACCAGTTTATAATCGCAGTGGTGTCAGAGTACTTTGGCCCTACTATTGAAGCACTTGTAGCGTTGCTTTCTAAGTCGTTTTAAACCGATCAGCAAAGTTAAGCGACGTCAACTGCGGTGATGATTTGGATGGGTGATCGCTACTGGCATTATTTCTGTGCGCTTCCGTAGCTCGGAGGACACGTTATGCCGTTGGCCACGGTGATGTTATAGCGAGTAGTTATAGCATTTTGCGAATGCGTGTCAGGCTAGCTACCACCCTCAACAGAAAATCTGCCTTTGACAGTAATTCTAGGTTATCGTGAACTACAACTTCGGCCACATCATAAATAAATAAAATAGCCATTTAATAACATAGGATAATGGATATACAAGTAAAAAAATTCAAACAAAAGGCAAAAGGAGTATGCTCAGCGTTGTGCACCGCATAAGTTAAGTTTTAACTTGCGCTGCGCTGTTTTTCAGCATATAGGTATATTGGACGGATGTTTGCCGAGAGACATAGATATTGAAGCGGAACATAAATATAATAAATTAAACATAAAGAAACAGCTTACAGTAGTAGCGTAATAAAATAAAAATTATAGATACCTATTGTATACAGATAGGTGTGAAAGTTTATACTGTATATTACAAAATATCTAATAAGTTGCTAGCTGACATTTTTTTGTGTGTGTGTGGATGAAGGGAGTGTGAGTGTGATCTGTGTCTGTGGATGTGTTTGCGGCGGTATGTCTAAGAGGATCATCACTTACCACAATGTGGGGTGGTGGTCAAAATCTAGCTTATCAGCTATAAAAAACATTACATTAATAGAATACAGACTTCACTTCGGCTCCGTTTTAACGAAACCTTGACTCATTCTTATATACTACTAGTGGCGAGCCTATACCGAGGCAATGCTGATACGGCATTGATTAGTGTGCATTGTGTTATGTTCCAGAAGGTTCAACTATTATTTTGTGCTGGCTGACTGTGGTAACCCTGAAGCATTAGCAACACGCGAAAGACACGAGGTTCCGGATTCTATCCAGCTTTTCATGGCGGAAACTCAAAGTACAGATTGGTCCTGTGCTCCTTAGGACAATGGGTTTGCCTCTTTTTAGACGCATTGGACCCCAACACATCTCAGGTAAAAAAGTAGTGATTACATTATACTTTATAAAGCCATTTTACTGATGGTACCTAAGTGTTGATGTGTCTATCGATTATGGCAAATCATCTTAACCTAGAATTGGAACCGGCTCTCAGGGACAGCTGTCGGAACACACTGGTGCACATAGCCTGGAGGATATTCGCAAAATGCCTTACCACTATGCAAAGATTGCAAAGTGTTGTTCAACATAGCCTAATTGCCTTACACCATCTTAATTAATCTCAGGTCGTTGTGACAACCTTCGCAATATGCTAATCAGTACTATTCAGTACTAATATTATAAATGCGAAAGTAACTCTGTCTGTCTGTCTGTCTGTTACGCTTTCACGCCAAAACTACTGGACCGATTTGAATGAAATTTGGTATGGAAATAGTTTGAGACTTGGGAAAAAACATAGGATAGTTTTTATCCAACTGCGCAAAAAGAGGTTAATGCTTTTGCGGGATAACCGACATACGCGCGGGCGGAGCCGCGCCCGGAAAGCTAGTTCAGTTATACAAATATATATATCTTTAATAAATAATATATATTTAAACGATTGTACACAACATCTTGAGTATATTAAAGCCTTTTATAAATGTGCCATTTTTTATAAAGTTTATTCAAAAACTTTTTAGCATCCATCATAATTCATATTTTACAAGTCATCACGCGCTCAGAGCTAATTTACTTTAGGCATTAAAAACATTTAAAAGTAAAAAAAAACAATGGATAACACAGCAATACCTTACAATAAAAACTTATACTGGATCATTTCTGTACATTAAATGAAATCATTTTGAAATTATAGGAAACCATAACCACATTTCATCTCCCATAACTTGGAATCACATTGAAAGCCATTACATCTGTATCACGGCTCCTTCCTCAATTAAATACAATTAAATAATTGATTTACAGTAACATAAATTTAAAAACATTAAAAAATAACATACCATCACCGCTTTAGTCCAATTACCTATTATTATAGTTAATTGCTTGAACATTTTAGTTATGAACTAAATCATGGACAACATAGAGAAATTTTATCCAAACTACACATTTTGACCATAGACTACGCTGTGTGATAATTTTGAGTATAGACTGCGGTGATCTATTTAATTATTTTAAAAGCTTCAATTTCCTATACTGACGGTATGTGATTTGGTTTTGATTTGTGATAGAATAATTATTGTTATAGGTTAAAAATATCTGTTTTTTAATGTGATAGGATGGCAGACGAGCTGGCAGTTCTTCCGGATCACCGTCGCAAATATCAACAATACCAGAGGTCTTAAGGATGCAGCCTTTGGGGAGAGGATAAGTATGCTCTTTAAAATACATTAATTCATGATTAATTCTTTAAATTTTTTATTCAGATAGATAATATAAGAAAAATTTGCGACATCATCATCAGCTAGACGACGTCCACTGTTGAACAAATGCCTCCTCCATAGAACACCACAAAGAATGGCTACTAGCCACTTGTAGCCATCAGCTACCCGCAACTTTTACGATGTCGTAAGTCCACCTAGAGGGGAGTCTACCAACTCTATGTCTTCCAGTGTGTAATGTGGTAACCACTCGAGAACCTTTCTTCTCCTTCAGTTATTAACGGCGAGCAACGTCATTGCTTGACGTTCTGCCTATTACCACTTCAACTTGTAAATTCTGAAAGCTATGTCGGTGATATTGATTCTTTGGCAAATATCCTCGTTCCGGATTGTATCGCGCAAAGAACCAAGCATGGCTCTCTCCGTAGCTTGTTGGGCGACTCTGAGCTTGTTCATAAGGGCAACATTTAAGGACTACCTCACAGTACCATCACTGGCAATTGGCAACACACACTTGGTGAAGAATTTGATTTAGGCTTTGCGAGATGTTCGATAAGAAGATGTTTCTTAACCTTTTTCCGAACGCTGCCCATCCGTGTTGGATTCTTCGGGCGACCTCTTTGTCCAAGTTGGACAGACCTAACTGGATAGTCTGTCCCAGGTAAATATAATAATCAATAACTTCGAGCGAATCATTCCCAACATCTGAAGAAGCTGAGCTCCTCAAGCGACTTTGTCATAATTAATATATCATCAGAAAAACGAAGTGATGTATTCGCCATAGATAAATGCCGAATTCCTTCCAGTTTAAGAGCTTGAAAACGTCCTCCAACGCGATCGTGAACAGTTTCGGAGAAATAACGTCTGCGTGTCTCACACCTCGCCGTAGATAGATTGGTTCCGTGCTCTTGTTCTGTATTTGAATCGACATGAAGCAATATAATATTTTATGTGGTATTAAAACTTTAAATTATGATATGCGTTTTACTTTAAGTACTTTATGCAGGTGCAATATGACTCGATTTCACACAGACGAAGGTGGGGCCGGTAGCTAGTATGTATATTCGAGTATTGTAGTATGTCTTACATATATCTGAAAATATAGCTCAATAGGTATAGCTACATAAAATTTATAGTTTTACTACGCAAACCTAAAAGACAATTTGTCACAAAAATGCCTGTAATTAACTTTCGAAAGTTATACAAAGGTTTTGTCAAGCCTTTAAAAGTAATTTTCTTGAGTAATAAAGTCAAGAAAAGCAACAAAGAGGGTAGTCTCTTTCGCATACATCAAATATAACAATGGTTACACTATTAGCATATGAAAGAGTGCGTAGTACGGGAGTCGTACGTTTTAGTAGTTTCTATGGAAAACGGCACAGACGAGTGATTGTTAAGTTACAAAGATGCAACTTTTAGTTGCAACTCATTTTTGCTCATTTATGTAAGATTTTCACATTTAACAATTTTCGACGCGTTTATTCAAATATTATTCTCAAGGAAATTATTTGTTACCAAGTACATAATTTGCTTTTTGTTATTTTTCAAAATCCAAACAGGCAAACCGTTTATGCAAACTCATATTATTTTTCCATTAATTGTATAAATAGTTATCACAATAGATTAATTCTAATTTACAACGGTGTGCATAGGTGTTGTCGTAATAGAAACGAGTGTGTGAAATAGTGTTGAGCAACATGAGCTTACGTTTATATTATGGATTATGTAAAGCGATACCTGATGGCAAACATTTTGTTAAATGATTTTAAACAACAAGTCAGTGTTGCCACATCCCAAACCATAAAATCTGGGTTGCAGAGTCTAAAAATCTGTAAAAAATCTGTATAAGTTAATTTAGAAAAAAAAAAACAAAAATTATTTGAGGTAGTTAATCAGAAAATAGACTATAGGTCATAAATGAAATTTAATACATTAATTACTATTTATACATGTTTTTATTCATATTACTAAGTAATTCCTTTCGTACGTTTAATTTGTAACATAGCTCATTGTTGAGCAATTGTTTCGTAAGTACCAGTCCCTCTGTTGTCTCTGTACTTAAATGGTTCCGTGTTTTAGTTTTTATTAAGTTTATTGAGGAAAATTTCCTTTCGACTGCAGAGCTGGAGTGGGGTAGACATAATAAAGCGGTAACTAGATGCTTTAGAGTCGGATAAACAAAATTTCCGCCACTCTCTTGCGCACAAAACACTTGTTGCCAGAAAACTTCAGGATCTTCTTCACTGGAATCCAAAAGATTATCATTCATTCTCAAATGTCGCCACTCATTGTCTAATCTTTGTAAATTTTCTTGTTGTATTATTGTTGTTTAATTACAATCGGGTCAAGAAAATCTAAGCTCTTTGTGATTTGGTTGCTAAAATTGTAACGGGCCTTTATTTGCTTTGCACCTTCAATAAAAAAGTCCAGAACATCTTAGCTTGAATAATTTCACATCACTGGGCTTTAAGGTAGGATCAGACAAAGACATGGCAACTTTTACACCAAGATAAATATCTTCAATTGGTTTGTAATGTCGCGGATTATCATGTTGTATGTTCTGGATTTCCGGTCGCGATAAGTAAGCACTGTCCATGTAGCAATCTAGCAAGGTTTTATAGGTATTGCTCAGATTTTCATGAAATTTATGTATATGCGGTTTTTCTGATTGCATTGTTTTATTCAGTTTGGTAAAAATATTCAAGACGAATTCCATAAATAGCAAATACATTTTGTTATACGGATTATTGAGCATCTGTAAAATCGAGTCCGCAGAGTTCAAGCGATCATTAAGGGCAGCATCAGTGAAAAACAATTTGAGTGCTTCATATTGTTCCAAAACACGCATTACAGCAGCATGTAATGAGAGCCATCTTGTTTGGCACGGACTTAACATTTTATGGGGCTTAAATGCTGGAAACTCTTGAAATTCTCTCAAAACACCCGATCATTTCGGACTCGTTCTGATGTAATTGAAAACATCCCTAACCAGACCTTCAGGCTCTCGTGGTAACTTTGTGCAGGCGTATGATGCACATAAAGCAAATGAATGGCAAATACATTTCATAATAATATACAGATTGGGTATATCTATAAGTAATCTGCTTGCTACAGAATGATGCTGACCCATCATTGCATTTGCTCCATCAGCGGCAAATCCAACCATATTATTTTGATGCGGAATATCATTCTCTGTAAGTACTTTAATAAGGTGTTCATAAAGTTTTTCTCCAGAAGCATCTTGAACGGGTACAAGTCCAAGAAGCGCATCTTTTATTGTCTTGTGCTTATAGTACCTTACAACGACACATAACAGTTTAATACAACCTCGGTCTGTACTTTCATCGATGAAAAGTGAGAATTTGCTTGTTTTCAAATCAGCTACTAAGTTTTCTTTTTCCGTAGCACCGGTCACAGATTTTATAATCGACGTTGTTTTCGTCCAGCTACAGGCAAGTTCTTTTGCGATGGTGGAGTCTTTACATATAGTTTTTACTAATTGAGGAAGGTGTTCCATAACATTCAAAGCAAGGTTGTGTTCGGGAACAAAAGAAGCTAATAGAATTTCACCTCTCTTAACATCATCAGCAATAGCATCAGGTTTTTTGAAAAAGTCTGTAACAGGCTTTTGAGCGGAAGAGGTGCTAGGTATGGAGGCTTGGTGTTTAGCCGTCTTCATATGCCGCATGAGGTCATTTTTACCACCACCTCAAATAGCTAGATCTGTCAAACAAAACTTACAGTAAGTACGCATATTTTTCTCCCTTCTGACTTCCTTTTAACCATGATTTAAAGAAGTTCTCTTCCAGCCAACACTGATTAAAACGGTGTGATATACGCGGCTTTTTAACTGACATGGCAGAATAATAATAGTTTTCACGTCTCAGTCGATCGACCTAATCACAACATTCACAACACAACTGAACCTAATATGAAAATATTCAGATACGTAACTAAAAGTTGTAACCCGACCGAATAAAGCAGACTATTAAAACGTAAAGAGTCTCTTCTGCAAAGTTCATCTACAACTTAGTCGGATATTAAACATTCTCAAATAGGCACGTCTCGGGAAATCCCCGTTGTACATTACGTAATGTTACCATGACAAAATTATCTAACACCTAACCATTATTAATATTTTCAGATGTGAATCAACAAAAAACCAATTTTATAATCTGCATTTTATTATAACTAATAAATGAATAAGTCCGGTTCCGTAAATCTGTATAAAAATAATGTAAATCCTGTCATCTGTAACACTAGCCAAAAATCTGTACGAATACAGATAAATCTGTATAGTTGGTAACAGTGCAACAAGTGCCTAGCCCTATAACTTCAACTAAAAGACCTGTTCTTTTTTTCTTGTTTGATCGAAAAAAACTGCAAAATGTTTACTGCAGCTCAGAATGCGAGCTAAACGAATGACTAAAGTATCTTTATACCAACCCACAAGTTTGAAAGTATTTGAGAGGTCATTATGAACCGTGTGTTAAATAGGTAATTTTATCTGTTTAAAAAAGTAACTTACCCTTACTGGGACCGCACTGGTTCTCAGTTCCCTGCAGTTCTAATTTATTTATTTAATATCCGTGAATGTAGAATAGAAATATCACTGAAATCTTAATGTTTGGCAAAATATTATTTTTTAAAAATATCATGGGAGAATTTTCACTATTCATATGATAAAGATTTTTTGCAGTCAATCGGCATTGTACATTGAGCAAAAAAGCAGCTGATCTGCCACAACCCTCCCATCTGTCGACAGTGCTTCTCAAGTCCGTCACTAGAAAACTAATTACCATTCACGAGGCATACAGCCATGATAATTAATAAGTTTGAGGCTCAAACCCCATCTGCATACAATGCGACGTCTGGACGCATGCTTTGTGAAATAAACTTGGCTTGTAATATAATCTACATGGTGGTAAATAATAAAATTATATGATTTAAAGAGAACGATTATCTTCTCTTTATTTCATTTTAATTATTAAAGGTGTGAAGAATATGGAAAAAAATATATGTTAATTGCACATAAATTATAAAAAATAAGTCTTGGTGACAAACTTCATTATATTAAACAGTACTCTTGTATACTGTGTATATTATACAATTAATGTGAGTAATTGTTAGAGCAATAAAGTTGCCAGGTCTTTAGAATGGTTGAAAGGATGAAATTCAGTACATATAAGAGATACCATAATTAATTTATAGATTAAGATATATGATCAACCTTTACCAATTACAAATAATATATATACCAATTACAATAAGATTTGACATTTATTAACATAAGCAGGTGGGGTTTTACACACAACCAGCTGTCAATGTGGGGAACCTCTGCAGACTGTGTCACAACCTTATGACATGTACCAAACTGCTCATGTGATGATTTGCTTGACGTCAACCAGAAGGCAATCGTAATAGCTGCTTTCTGGTCGAGCAAAATTTGACACAGCTGTCGCGCCGACTCAAAAGAAGAAGAAAAATTTATTAGCTGAAGATTGGACTGCATTGCGATGAACTTTTTGATGATTTAAAATTAGTAGCCGGAGTTATGGAGTTATCCGTACCTCGCAGCCACTTCTGAAGCGGGAGTTATGCAATGGTAAACTGTTATTTGAATAAAGACACTCAATTTGCGTGTTAGGGTAGGTTTATTAAAAAGAATTGAAATGTATAAATAGGTAAAACCGATCTGATCATTCTCTCCTGTAATAAATACTTACCTAGAATAAGTTTAAAAAGCAACTAACATAAAAAAAAACATAGAAAATATGTAAGTATTTGTAACCGTTTTGTGATTTCAATAATAATAAACATTACCGTTTTTTTTTATATCATTTTATATCTAATTGAGGCGAATTGTTGGTCAATATCTATGGTGTATGTGATCTTCTGTGAAGTGAATTTTGCACCTGCAAATCATGGAGTAACTTTGTATGGTGCAAAATACCTGTCTTATCTGGTCTGGTTAGAGAGGACTACACATTTTAGTAGGTACCTAATAAGATGTTTGCTAAGAATACTGGACCAAAGGGGTGTGTCTTTAATTGAATACTTACAGCAGAATGTTCAAATCAGTGTTGATGTTTCTTACATGTCTTGATGCATATTGCTATGACTCATGTTAGTTTAGTAATTCCCATTGCAATAATTAAGACAAAATGGTCTTTGAAATATGTAAGACTGAGGCCGTAGAACGGAAATACATCGTTTGGCATGCGAGTAAGGCTTTTAGGCTCACTTAATTTGTTAGTCGTTTTGTAAAGATGTGCGAAAAGGATTGCAGAGGAATCGAGGTCAAATTAAGTTTTATTACTTTTTTTGGACCACATTCAAAATGATGACCGCAGCCTCTGGAATTACGCATACGGGCTGAACTGAAAGCTTTATTTATTCGTAAGATTTTTTGACAGCTTAAAATAAATTTTGGCAGTTTTAAAGCAGTTTTGCGGTAGGCAGCTATTTTCCAGCACATTTGCTACAAGATTGGGTTTAGTGGAGAAACCACAGCTACCTGAATTGACCATTCAATACGGGTGGAAACCAGTTACGCCCAAAAACTGGAGAAAAAACTTTTAAGCATAAATCTTACGACTTGCTATGTTCTTATATTTTTACTGGGGATTTAAATTCTGTATTTGAATTGTAGTGGTACAATCAGGTATAGGATATCTATGAATATTGAACATTAAGATGGCAGTAGGGTACTTTGCTAATGCTTGGTCCGCAGTAGATCTTTGAGTAGGTATCTTTCGCCCTTTTTTTTAGGTAGCCCTTCTTGTGATGCCATTTTAAAATAACCCGGCTAACATCGTATACTGCACTGTCAGTTATAGGCTAGCCTATTGGCATCTTAATTACACAAAAATTTGTTTATTATTATTTTTGTAGGTATTTGGAAAAGTTTCGAGTTGAACGGTTTGAATCCGATTGAAAACTCGTTTTAGTGCAAATTGAATTATTGAACCATGTAGGTAGTACATTTTGTTTTTGTCTCCTTAAATAATGTGGAAGGAATTATTAATAAGTTATTTTATTTTAACTCAAAGAATAATATTAATAATCTGAATCTACGTAATTTCTTTTGTATTATATATTTAGTTTATTGCAAAATACTTCTTTCAATATCAAATCTATGCAGTGAACATAGAGTATGTACTGTAATAGCCGAATTGTCCAGTGCTGAACATAGCCTCTCCCAATAAGGAGACTTGCCATAATCCCTAATAGAGGTGATTGAGAGAAAAATACTGGAAGGTTAGCAGCAACGTCTTCTGAGGAACTGCTATCCTAAACTGCGATCCCCAAGACGCCTGCCAATCTATGGTACGAGTATACTCTGCCTAACAGGGAAGGGTGTTTTCAGCGGTGCGGTGGACAATCTGGCGGATATAGTATGTATTTATCCAAATATTGTTAATTTTTACTTCGTGCAAACTAAGTCGTACATACACGTATACTTGACCGCTTTAAAATGTTCGTTGATTTGCTTAATTTTGTTTTACTGTAACCAGTTGAACTACTTTTGGGCTCGTTTGTACGACAGATAAAAAATCGTTTAAAATGCACGTTGGTAGCACGTTTACTCGTAATTTTTCACTTGTAATTTTTATTTCTTATAAATAGTTTAAATAATCTCTTTTAGAACACATATTATAGAAAATCGTGTCTTATAAGGGCCCAAGAAGTATAGTACTATAAAAGTATCAATGTAAGTTTACTTTATTCGAACACGACATAAACGCGGACTGCTCTTTACGAAACTTTACTAGCGACAAAATAAAATATCTTCACAAAAGTGTGTTGCAATTTTATCCTATCCAAACTCATTCTCCCAATTCGCACTTATAAGGCTTGACACTATTTATCGATATTATACAAATATCGATATAGGTTTAAACTCGCTATGTCGTCGCACTCGCGCACCCATTTTACGATGGTTATAAAATTCAAAAGCGAGAGTCTTGTCGTGATTTGTGACGTCTCTGGTCTCGTCGCGTAGGCGTATTGCTACTGTACTGGAAAATAGAGGAGCACCAAATACAGTCAAAGTTATCGATACCATTTTCATATGATTGTAAATATAACTGCGCATTTACGTTAGTTATTGTATAGGTTTTTTTAGAATATTATATGAAATAATGAACCAAGATTTGCTCATCAGGATTCTGATTGAATATAGAAAGACTTATATTTTATAATATAAGACCATAATTGTACCTAATTTAGCAAATAAATGATTAGTTCTTGTAAAACCAAACTTGAGATCTACTGCAGATGTATTCCTTCCATAGCGAATAAAATTACATATAAAACAATATATCTATATTTATTTGCCAACCACAATTTTTTTCGATTTACTTTATCTGTATGTTAATGATATGTTTATGAAATGAATTATGGTATGGTATCCAGTTACATACAGCCCCATAGTTTGCTGGAAAAGTTACAATCTTTTCGACATTATTTTTCTATTGTAGGTGGAATTATTATTATTCATTATTAATTCCAATTAATAATGAGATGAAAGTTTAAAAAGGTAAAGGTAGGTAAAGGTAAGGTATACCTTTTGTTTACTTCTAAAAGTAATCACATATTAAAGTACTAAAAGATAACATGAAAAATATCGATAAAAATATCTACGTCGTACACTTCTAAGGCCAGTGACCCAAACAAGGCAAACAAAAAAAAATATTCAAGTTACAAGTACTATCGTGATATAAATTAAAGGTTTTTTTCTTACCACGTGTTTTGGCTCAAGTACAGTGTGGAGGCTCAACTAGTATGGTCAGCAGAAAACATTTTATTAATGTGGTTTTTTTACTTTGTTGCATAGATTGTTAAATTTTTGATATCATGCGTATAAATTATCAACGTATGTATCATAAAAATGAAATTAAGTGAACTTGTATTTTCATAGTTTTTTTAATCTTGATAGGTTAGCCTTTGACAACTTTCTCACTGATGGTAAGTGATGATGTTGTCGAAGATGTTGTTCAAGCTTACCTAGAATTACTGGCTCTCAAGGACGGCTGCCGGAACACACCGTTAGGTGCTTGGCGACATATTTTCAACTTAAGGGTGCCGGCGAGCCAGGTGGGCATTCGCAAAATGCCCGGAATTTAAAGTATTTTTTTTTCTTTTTTTTACCGGCGGTATGCCTTTAATAATAACAAATACTTTTAAAAGTATCCTAAAAAATATTAAATAATATTTAAATAAAACACTTAAAAAAAGCATAAAATTATATATCTAGTGACAATTCCGCCTAATTTTCCTGTTATCTACGTGACGTCACAAACATCACGCAGCCTAACCGGAAGAATACCCGACTAGTTTCGCTTCTAAACGAAGCATCTTCAGGAGGTCTTGACTTACCGAGCGCACGATCGAGATAATGATATGCCTTTATTAAACAAAATACTATGAACTATATACAGCACTACAGCTACTACAATAAAAGCATTTAGACAACCTATAAGTCATAGCAGACTCATAGACTGGACCATTTGGAAAATACGATGAGCTCCCGGTCCCCACGGACCCAACGTCTCTACACCAATTTAAAGTATTTAAAGTATATCTGTAGATAATATATTTTTTAATAAATGCAAAATTTTTCTATTGACTATTCCGTCTAATTTTCCTGCCAAGCCGACTGGAAGTCATAAACGCCACATGCCGTTACTGGAAGATTTTTAGAATCGTTGCGATTCTAAACGAAGCATCATTTGGAGGAGATCTCGATTGATGGATCGTACGATCGAGAATGTTTACTCGATCGAAGTAGACGTACACATATTTATATTTTCAATTGTTTTTCTAACATAATAATTATAGGTTTATTTATATGTAAAATTATGGATATAATAATGTATATTTATGGATATCCGTCGAAACAACGCCTATAACTTTTAATTATAAGAAAAACTATTTCAGACTTTTAACAAATTTATTACAGACACATTTATTAAACAAAATGTTTCTTATATTATTATTGTATTTTAATTTGTTAGATTTTTTTTTATTTATTTTTTTATTTCAAATACGCAAGCATTTGACAGCAGTATCACCTGATTGTAAGCGACGACGCGGTCTACGGTGGAGCATGCTTGCCTAGAAGATACCTGTTCACTCTATACTTGAAGACTTCTAAATTGTAGCTCTCAGGGAACAAAGACGCTGACGCTTACAGACATTTATCACGTTACTGTCAAAATAAACTTGGTTTATACATTGAGGTACCACAAGGTACCTGCCAAAGTTATTCAATTATATATGGTTGGTAATGCGTTAAAATATAAAGAAGGTATAAGTAGATACAATTATGGGAAGGAAAAAAATTCAAGCAATTTTATTGTAATAATGTTTCAGTACTAGATAACCATTACTTTGTGTCAGAAATACAAACAGTAATCTACACTTATATTATAAAGAGGAAAGATTTAATTTTGTATTTTGTTTGCAACGAATAAACTTAAAAACTACCACACCGATTTGGATGAAATTTGGTATGGGAATAGTTTGAGACCCAGGAAAGGACATAGGATAGTTTTTATCTAACTGCGCAAAAAGAGGTTACTGTATATAAAGGTGCGCGATAACCGACATAGGTACACGCGGGCGGAGCCGCAGGCGGATAGCTAATGTAGGTAATATATACAACCAATTTTTTGAGAAAGAATCGTAGCCTGTGGGTTACCAGCATCCTCAAATTTTATGTAGATCTTAAAACATATTTTCAGAATACAATTTGCGATTTTGTAATATTTTCAGAAAGAAGTATCACTTCTAAACAACCCAAAATAGCGTGTTATGTTGTGTAGGTAATATATACAACCAATTTTTTGAGAAAGAATCGTAGCCTGT
This sequence comes from Plagodis dolabraria, assembly GCA_963854805.1. Lineage (NCBI taxonomy): Eukaryota > Metazoa > Arthropoda > Insecta > Lepidoptera > Geometridae > Plagodis > Plagodis dolabraria. Next base: position 25,119,993 of record OY978460.1, on the reverse strand, counting down.
GGGTTACCAGCATCCTCAAATTTTATGTAGATCTTAAAACATATTTTCAGAATACAATTTGCGATTTTATAATATTTTCAGAAAGAAGTATCACTTCTAAACAACCCAAAATAGCGTGTTATGTTGTCCGTACTAACAATATCAAGATTATTACCATTCGGTTACGTATAAACTGGCAAGCTACTGGTATTACGCGCTGTTTCTGTGTGAGTGTTCACGTATACGATCTCTGACACTTCTGTCTTTGTGAGGGTATACGAAACCCGTTGTTGGCTGTACTGGGTGTGTTATTTTGTTATTAAAGATTTATTAGATGGATAATACTGATACATAATCAATGTACTGCTTCTGTAAATTGGTAAATAACCATACAGACATTTTGAATAATGATAGTGGATATACTTAAATTTAAAACCTAAATTAGACCAAGAAAGTGATGATGTATATTTTCCTTTTATGGTTGATTGGTTTGAAAAAGTATTGCAATATTATAAACATATTTTTAGGCATTACACGAAACACGTTGTACTAGATAAAAAAACAATTGAACTAAATTAAATATTTAACAAATAAAAAGAAGTTATTGTAACGGAACAAGCGTGAGGCACACCTGATGTTAAGTGGTAACCTCTGCCTGTAACAGATAAATTTCGTCACAAGTGACAAACTGCACTGTGTTTGTCTCCATAAGGTATACAGTTGTTGAGACTCATGTGCCTGTTATTTTATCTGTTAATTATTAAGATAAAAGTAATTATATGTACAGAAAAAAAGTTTTGAGGGGCTTCCTACAAAAGGACGAGGATTCGTGTATTATGAGTTCTTAAACTGTCACAGTCATTAAAACCATAATTATTATTACCAACGGGATATTTACCGTTTTTTTGGTTAGTTTTGAGCTCCCGATATTTCGTCACTGTTGCAAGCGCCATGATCACGAGTAAACTGAAGCCTGGTGTGTACAAAGTCAATTGTAGCTGTGGTGAGTCCTACATCGGTCAGACAAAGCGAACAATATCATGTCGTATTAAGGAGCATATAAGGGCAGTCAAAAATAATGATATCGGAAAATCAGCCATAGCTCAACACCTTCTGGAGTCTGGTTCTAACCACTGGATTGAGTTACACAACCCACTGGTACTCTCGACAGAACGCCACTAAATACCGAGAATGGTAAGAGAAGCGATTGAAATAACGAAGTATCGAAATTTCAATAGGGAAGATGGGTTTCAAATTCGAAATTTAAATAGTAGTGTGAGTGACAATGACAACAATAGTATCGCCTTGCCGAAAAAACGTACTAGAAAGAGGGTAGACCGGTTCTCGCATAGACTTCAGTTTACTCGTGATCATGGCGTTTGCAACAGTGCCGAAATATCGGAAGCTCAAAACTAACCAAAAACACGGTAAATATCCCGTTGGTAATAATAATTATAAATAGGTAATGTGTATTTTTTTAAATTAGCATTTTAACATAAAAAATATTATCATAATAAGTACTTAGTATGTATTTTGATTGTACTTATGTTTATTAAACGGTTTACACCATGATTCCATTAAAATTTTATCAAACATTTGCCGTGTAGAACTCGTAATTTTAGATAAAAGAAAGACCCAACTTTAAGCATCTCTTTCAAGAAAAATAAGCATGTTTTTAATATTCAAAACATTTGCCGTGTAGTTTTATGGTTACGTTTAGTTAAAAGTAGTTGAATATTTTGCCTGGATTACTGGCAACAGTGATACAGTGATTGCAACTAGTATTTTTAACTGGTGAAAATTGATCTTGTAGGCAGTATACTTCAATAAAACGAATATAACATGAAAAGTATGCACAAAATCGAACCAACTTCCAACACTGGAATTATATATTTAATATTTTCCAAAATGTCACATTACGCTACTAGACTAACGAAGAAGTATACTATTTTTCTATCTTTGTTCTATCTTTTGATTATTTCACAGCAGTTCTCTAAGATGAAAGGAAAAGCAAACTAAGCTGTATTAATACTATTTTGTGTCACGAGATTTATAAGGGTGGCATAATTCTGTTTCATCCCTAAATAATAAGTGATAATACTCTACTGATTAATATTACACCGCAAAATAAATGTAGGGGTAGCATTTATCGAGTATAATACAATATAACTAGGTAAGTTTATATATGTACTTTGGTACAAGAAAGAAGATAGATAGAAAACACTTTATTTGGATAAAAACTTTAAAATGGCATTACAATAAAAACTTATTTAGAAATACAATAGTGCAAAATGATGGTCTTATCGCTTATAGCGATATCTTCCAGACAACCAGGAATCAAGGATGTTTTTATAATTGATATGGGTGGCAGTTTACCATCATTATACAATTTAGGTACTGACATTCAGAAATGAATTTAACTTTAATGATTTTCTTATCGCTCAGTTTAAGTTTTAACAAGCAGAAAATAACAAAGATATCTTTCAAAAAACTTAATTTAGGTTTCTTGAAACTTATATAAAATATTATCAGGAATAACGTGTCGGTAACTCGGTACTTTCAGTAAATAAATTGTAGCAGGAAGAGGTTACATAGTTCGAATCCTGCCGATGACTTATAATCATCACGGCAACGCAGCCGTAATCCCAAGGTTATTGCGGATATCCATGGCTCACATGGCCTACGGCGAACACTTACCAGCAGGTGTACCGCCTGCTTATTTATCCTACAATAACATTAAAAAAAAACCTGTTACCAATCCACAACCTCACCATCCTCACTCAGCAACAGGTGAGAAAGTATCTTATCTCATCTCTAATGTGGAATGGCGCTGTGGAAATCTACACACGTACCTACTACATCTTTCCTGAACCCGAGCAAAATAAAACCTTAATGTAAGTATGTAAGTACTACAAAAAATCATATTATTATTTACAAATATGCGATTAAATTAGAATTCATTTAAACAGCAAACAATAACAATATGCTATTAATAATATAAGAACTTACCTACATATAGCAGTAACTCAGTATCAAGCTAATTTTACTGCCCCATCGAAACAACCAACCTAATAACTTTAATTGCTAAGTTAGTCTAAAATATAGCTAAATGCAACAAAATAAGCCAAAAAGGTTCTACAAGAGCAACAAAACGAAATAAAAAAAGATCCGTCACGAACATAGGCGAGGGAGAGCAAAAAGAAAAAAAAACACTACACAAGTTCAACGTTTATTTTGGTTGCGTCTCCTTCACGCTTCAAGTGGATTTGTATACCTTTCTCTTTCTGCCAGGCTGAACGCTGGACACCTGTGCTTTAGTTTCCCCTGAGTACCAACGACCTCTCGGACGATGCATGACAAAACGTCATATGAAACTAAAAATAAATATTCAATTGTGTGCGTTATCTTTTCGTCCAACGGTACTTTTTGCGTTGAAGTCACAATAATTACAGATGCGTTATTTTTCGAAGCAAAGCAATCATTGTCGTATACGGATTTGATTCGTGGTAAGCTGATGTTTTTTTCTTATTTTCTTTTTTTTTATATAATGCGTAAACTAATGTATCGTAATAATAATGGGAGTTGAACACCTGTTCCTTCCTAATCCTATTGTAAAGAATCGACAGGAAGGTAAATTACCGCTTTGATGCAAAAACTTTTTAGGTAATTTTATTGGGATGAGATCCCGGCAAAGTGGCTAAAATTGTTGATTTATGAAGCATGAACTAATTTTTAGGACATAATTGAAGTGTGTGATTGAAGTTTTTCTGTCAATGGACGTTGAAATTTTCTAGTAGGTAGTCGCCAAAAATCTATTATTTGTATACGTTTTCAGAACCACAATATTTGTGACTGTCACAATCGGGAGCCCAGCCGCAAGCATAAAATGTCTCTTGTATGCTCAAAACCAGTGCAGATACCTTACCAATACATATAAGGTTATCACTAAAGATATAAAAATCATTGTATTGTTTGTGCAATTCGTGTCATTTATACTTTATATTCATTTAGACTTTAATTTGCCAAAAAGTTCTCACGAAATATTTGACACATACCTACCTATTATTTTTTCGCTTATTTTATTTTTATTTAAACCCTTTCATGCCAAATACGTTTCTTATATGAATGCATTCGATACAAGAGATTTAAAAATAGAACGTGCTGATTTGCAATAAATATTGAATACTTAATAAATATTGATTACTCTTCATCACGAGTTTGGCTTTAGGTGTTTTTTTAAATATTAATACTTGTTTTTTGTTTGGTTAATTATTCTTTTGTCTAGTTATTTAACTTTTAAATTCATTATGGAATAGATTCCAGCTCAGTCAGAATTGAAAAAAAAAATGAAAAAAAAATGTATAGCAAAAAAAAAACACCATCAATTTTATTTTTTATATACCTATAGATCTATTCCAGCTCAGTCTGAATTGAAAAAAATATAAAATTAAAATTGAAAATAATAATAATTAGTATCACCATACAATTTAAATTTTTATATATTTTAAAATTAATGGGGTCAAAATGAGGGCCTCATAATTTTGAGCGAAAATTGACCTGAGCGTAAGACGAGGAAACTAAGAGAGAAATTACATTTAGTCCATGCAGAATGCCCTACTCGTAGACCTCGTATTATCAATTACACACAGTCTTGTCTAAAACATGTATAAAGAGTTGGGACATACATAGATATATCGACATGTAGTGATTTCTCTCTCTATTTGTAACAGTTTGTGTGAAAAAAAACTAAACTGAATATTATAATCCTGAATATTGACAAAAAATAACGATATACGTCATATCCATTATAGCTTGCTGTGATAAAACAAGTTTTTAACAAACAAGCGTTTATAACGGAACAAGCTCGAGGCCCATCTGATGTTAAGCGGTTACCTCTGTTTATAACAGAAGCATTTCGCCACGAATTGCACTGTGCCCGTCACCTTGAAACATCTTTGTTAAGTCTCATGTGCCTGTAATTCCTCTCAAGGACTGCTGTCGGGACACACTGTTAGGTGATGGCGACAGATATTCAACTTGAAGCTGGTTGTTAGCCAGGTGGGCATTAGCAAAAAGCCCTTCCACCATGTGGTGAAGCTCAAGTCGGCGGAAATAGGTATCGAACCACGGACTTGTGGTACGGTACTTCATAGGTTCCTATTACCGTTCGGCTATCACTGCCTCCACTGTGTCTCTATTTAGTGCTTACTATAATAGCTGGATCGTTCACTGCTGAATACAGCCTCCCCTATTAAGGGGGTATTTGCCATAAATCCCACGCTTGGCAGGCGTCTTGGGGATCGCAGTGTAAGTTGGTAGTTCTTTAGAAGGCGCTGCTGCCCACCTTCCAGTATTTTTCCCTTAGTCGCCTCTTACGACACCCACGGGATGATATGGGGAGGTGCAATTCTAGCCGGAGCACCCCACGGGGCTTACGACCATTGTATTCACCCTTCATAAGTAAGGTAAGGGTAGGCAGCAGATGATACCTAGGTTTAGTATAAATTTATTTTTATTTTTTCAATAACATAATCCGTGGTGCATACGTTATTAAATTTATAGGGATGCGTCATCGTTAACAAGTTTAAAGCTAATACCAAAATGATTCTTAATTGTAGTACAACGTAAGTTGAACTATAGTTGTCGCTGCATCCCCATAAGATGGTTGAACAATAGAGTTATGTTAGCTTAGCGGTCAGAGCATATCCCGGCTATAGAAGTGGATGGCAAATTGACTACAATTTTTCGTCTGGTTGTAATTTTGTTAATTATTATAATATATCCTTCTACAATTCATAATAGATAATTATCATTACAAATGACTTCAGCGTGGTTTAATGTCTTCGTCTCAGATTACATACACAATGGCTGTCGATGATCGCATTTCAACTTTATATGGTGATATATGACACCGCGCACCATTAGCCAGTGTAGGCAGTTAGTCGTTGTTTTGATAGCTGTTATATTTTTATGTTATACTTACAAATGTATGCTTTACAGTCATTAACAAAGTTAAAAACTAGCTGAGTGTGAGTTATACCCTCAGTATTCACACTTAGCTGCTTATTTATGTGCGTTTAAACATTTTTTTACATAATTTTGAGAAATATGTGTCAGGCGGCATCTTGGATTTAAAAACGGATGTACATATTTGGTGTTTGAACGAGAAGCTAGAGTGACCGATTGCAATATTTAATGAAATTAAATTCTAGTTAAGCCTGTTACACCTTCGACCATCATCAATTACCATCAGGTGAGATTGTGGTCAAAGGCTTGATAAAATACTTTAACTAAACAAAAAAAAAATGTGATTGGAGGTGAAAAAGTGGAACAAGTGAGAGATTTTGTATATTTGGGATATATGTTTACAAAAGGAGAGTGTGAAAGTGACATAGAAGGGAGAGTGAATGGTGGAAACTTGGTGAACGGAGCATTGCACGCGTTTATGAATAGCCAGAAGGTGTCTAAGAAGGCTCGTCTGGTTGTTCAAGGAGGAGTTCCGACACTATTGTATGGTAGTGAAAGTTAGGTAAGGTAGAAAACCCTGAAAGTAGAATAAATGCAGTGGAGATGAGACCAATGAGAAGCATGATCGGAGTTAAACAGAGTGACAGGATAAGGAATAGTGTGACTAATAGCTGTGCTTGAGAGCCAGTCATTCTAGGTTGAGCCTGTTAACACCGTCGACCACATCATCACTTACCATCTACTACAACAACCTACATGTCATTGCAGACTCACATACGGTCCAAATGCTCCAGCCCACTACCAGTAGGCAGCCTGCCGAGCGTGATGCCCCGTTTAATTACAATGAGTTTACTTATTCGTTGATAATTAGTGTCGGAATTTCGATCACGCGTCGCATCGACCAAACGCTCTGCTAAGTTTTGTAAAATACGATGATGTCCACGGACATGATATCTCCACACCAAACAGCTCAACTATCTAACCACTATCGAGGTTATTACTGATATTATTATTATTTTGGTATTAAAGTGCGACTAACAGAAAAATGCACCCCATGAGAATTATGCCACCACCCGCTTGAGATGCTCCGCCGTAGTATTATTATTTGGTTTTATTTAAGTCAATATTCTGCGTAAAATATTTAAATTTCCAGTTTGAAAATTATTTACGATCTAGTGATCTGGGCGCATGCAGATAAACTGCATGTAGCTCCGACATTGACAGGCTATGGTTTTGGCTAAACATTAAAAAGAGCATAGAAACATAACATCTAGCCATAAAATCTTACAAAAGCGTAGCAAGCACAATACTGCTTGTAGGCAGAATATCTGACACCGCAGTGATATCCACAAAAACGGACTCCTGTTAATGAATTATTTGTCTGTATCCTATAACAAATTCATTACGCCACTTGCGACGAACTGCACTGCCCCTGTTACCCTAAGATTTACGCAGTTATTAATTCTCACGTGCCTTTAATTTCACTGATTCTGAAGGACTTCTGCCGGAACAAACTGTTAGGTGCTTGGCGTCAGATTTTCTACTTGGGGGTAGTAGCTATTCAGGCGAGCATTCGCAAAATGCCCATCCACCATGTGGTGAAACTCAAGCCGGCAGCGGTGGGGATTGAACCAGGGTTCCTATTGCCGCTCGGCTATCACTACCTTAAGAGTGCTACGACCACTGTATCCACCTTACATAAGTGAGTTAAGGGTAGGCAGCAGACGATACCTAGGTATAATATATTATGTTTTTATTTTTGCAATAACATAATCCTGGTAAAATTAAAATAATAACATGGGCTTGCCTATCGCCATTAACAAGCTCAGTTCATGATTCATCATGAAGCTCCTACACAAATATAACTAAGGTTCCTACTTACGGTTTGTCTTCGTTAGAAAATATTATGAAATAAAAAATGGCCAAGTGCGAGTCGGACTTGCGCATAAAGGGTTCCGTACCTATACAACATTAAACACTATATTAACCTTTTTTTACGAAGGGTTCAGAGCCCTTTTTAGTAATAGGGTTCCGTTTTTGCCCTTTGGACACGAAACCCTAAAAATATATAAAATTGATCATGTATTGATTTCAGATTTTACTAAGACATTGTATAAATATAATTAAAGGGTTGACTTTACAAATGGAAATAATAAAATCAAACTTTCGGAATAACTTGATTGTTGTTTTTTTGTATTTCAAAATTATTTATAGGATCTGAGGAAGCAATCAGATTCTTTGATTACAAGTAAACCATCTCTAAGGTTCCGTAGTCCCGTACCTAAAGGGCAAAACGAAACTCTATTATAAAGAGCATGTGAGGTGTCATCGTCTAGAGCTAGTTGATTTGCGTACAATCTTTTTATTTTATCAATAAAAAAAAAATAGTTCTTCAAAGAAGTAAATGTTATGTTAGACTAATTTTGTTACATCTTTCGCAGGACAATGCAATGGACCTGGAGAGTTATTTTCTCGATGACCAGACGTGTTGCGTTGGCTGTCCTGTGATGGGGTGGGCTTCGATAATTTAAATCGCCTATTCTATAGTCCAGATTTGGCTCAAAGTGATAATTTATGTTCCCAAACAAGATAAAAGACCTCCTTGGAAGAAAGTAATGAACTTGAAAAGTAATTTTTTACGGAAGCTACTTAGCATACTCATATCTCTACATAGGTACTCTCGTTATTCATCCAAGATTATAAAACAGCAATATTCGAAAAATTCAGTACAATTTTTAGGGAAAGAAGATTTAATAATGTCATAAGGTACGTAAAATGGCTTGCCAAATACAAATGGGCACGGATTTACATAAGACTTATTATCCTGATTCGTTCTTTGAAAATATACCCCTACAAGAAGGTGTCTTTCATACAAACAAAACAAATATGACAAAGAAGTAGATGCGCTATTCTTAGAAACCAGTAAGTTAAGTACCGACCAAGTAATTTGAAGACAAAGTAAGTAAAGTCTTACTGACTGAAACGCCCCGCTAATGTGTCCGTTTTGACACAAGCAACTGATTTATTGAAGCGATGACAATCAACCTATTTCAGGTCTGTTAATAATATTCATTATTATTAATAGTACAGTCCCAGCTCCAAGACGAGTGAGTATTGATGTTGCATGTCCTCAAAATTGGTGTCGTTAGAGCTGATTAAAGAAATTAATTCACCAGATGAGCAGTATTATACTTATACGTGGATGTGAATAGGTTGTTGCTGCAATGTTGGTGGATAAAATGATTTTAAGGACCTTACAATGTAACCTAGAGGTAGCAGGTATTGATGAAAGCATTTTCAAGGAGAGTTAGAGTCAGGAAAGCTGCTTGACATAAAACTGACGGGGTATGATGGGTCAACAATCCAAAAAGACTCTTGCCTGCGACAATAAGGGCCTTCATTACGGTCTTACACTAGGTCCTCCCACTCCTCAATCTAAAGCTCACACAAATCCTTTTTAACTATCTTCCTATCTATCTTTCCAGTGGTACCTGGGATATCTAACCAGTGCCGCTCAGCGCCCCACTTACGCTACCTGACCGAGCCACCGAATCCTTTGAGATGTTTTTCTCCACGATGATGTTTAGTTCGGTCAGCCCCTAGATCTTATTTTCTTATTGACCCTAGGATTTTTCGCAATACCGTACATGCTGAGCTACAAGTATTTAATTTATCTCCATCATGGTCAAGTCATACAGGTCAAGTGTCCAGGATTCTCAGTAAGCGCTCTAAAATCAGGAGTTGTAAAGTTATAAAAAGTTCATTAGACCAATCCTGAGGTACTGCTGTGAAGTCTGTACAATAAGTCATTAAAAAAGGCTGAGCTATAACGGAGGGCATTTAAAATAAGCTTAGACATCTTCTTCTCTAGTATTTCTTTCTGTTATAGCGCAGCCCAGATGCTTTACATAAGAGTAGATATGTAAAGTTATTTCCTCTCGATATATTAAAAGTTTGGAAAGTCAATAAGAAAGCATGTTATTAAATTTAAAAAAAATGATTATCTTTATACTTGAGAAAATATAAAATTAAAATTATAGAATTTTAAAATTCAAAACATAGAGTTTTTTTACCTAACTACATGTGGATATTTTCTCACATAATATTATTCAACCCTAAACTGCCTACTGAATACGAAATCTCTTTCTTCACATTGAATAAACTTTAAATAAATTATTAACTTGATACCGTGATTAAAGTAAAAATGATGAATGATGGTTCTTCAACAAGACCGTATCGTTGACAAGTAGGTAGTGTTAAGTTGAATTGATTATTTTTTAAAACGATTTGTTTTTTTGTTACTTTGAATCATAGTGATTTGAATATAAAATTATTAGGAGGAGATCATTTTTTATTGGTATATGATATGTGGTAAAAAAGGGGTTCCATATATTTTATTTTATTTTTTGTATTTTGGTAATTCCATGCCGGGTAGGTCCCTTAATTCAGAACGTTACCTACTTAAGAAAGTATCAATTTTTTATTTATTTTTATGTTTATTGTCGATAGGTAAGCCTCCATAATCTCACCTGATAAGTGATAATGTGGTTGAAGATTTTCAGGCTAATCTTAATTTACTGGCTCTCAAGGACAGCTACCGGAACAAACCGTTAGGTGCTTAGCAACAGATTTTCTACTTAAGGGTGGTCGCTAGCCAGGCGGGAATTCGCCAAATTCCCTACCACCGTGCGGTGAAGCTCGAGCCCGCGGTGGGATACGAACCATGGTCCTGATGCGTGGTAGTCCATAGGCAATGCCACTGAGCCATCACAGCTTCAAAATCATCTACCGGAACACACCGGTGTATCAGGACCAATTTTTTTTTTATCCTGCTTCGCTTTGTTAGATGAGCATTCGCAAAAACAGCGTGTTGCTTATTTGGCACTTTCTTTTGCTTTTACTAAACCTTACAAGTTGATATTGAACAGTTTTTATATTAGAAAGATAGATATTTTTTTATTATTACACTTACACCACTATAATATAAATTTGATTCTTACAAAAACTTTGACTAAAGTGTCATAATGGGCGGCCTTATCACTTACAGCGATCTCTTCCATATACTTAATTCGGTGCAAAGAAAACAAAAACACTAAGCAATCACAGCTACCGCTTAAAACCCTAGAAAAATACACCCAACCAAAGCAATAAATAACAACATAGAACATCCAATAAACCAAATCAGAGATTAAGAACCAAGATAGAGTGTACCATTATTTATATTGTATTAAAAAGTTGTGTAGCTACCGGGCTAAAGTTGAGTGACCTGCGGCGGTCAGCGGAGAGCGTGCGCAGCGCAGGCGCATCCGACTCGCTTATGCATTTGTATGTGTTGGTGGGGTTTTGTGTGTGTGCATTTTGTTTTGGTAGATTTTATGAGGAAGCGTGGATGTGGATTTTGAGGTCAGGGTGGATTTTTACACGACTGACCAAAACACGGAGTGTTATGTATTCAGAGTTCATGAATGTATGTATGTCTGTGAGTTTATTTATTCAACTATAACTTCGAAACGGCATAACCGATTTTAATGTATACATATATCATTGGATTTGTCTTGATAGCGCAGGTGACACTAAGTACAAAAAAACTTAAAAAAAACCAAACTGGTGGGCTTAGACTATACTATGAGAAAAAAAGTGTTTTTCTCCCAATCCCATCGAGTGGGGTATCAAATGAAGGGCAAAAATATATATTTATGAAACAATTCCATAAATATATATAATTTATAATTTGCAATTTTAATTTCAATGGAACGATAAAACGCTCAACAAAAACAAATAATTAGCAGTCGACTGCTGATTATCGTTAATTTTAGTTTTCGTTAATTTTTAATTAATTTGTGACACATTAGTTTTTAGGTGTGTTTTTAATTTTAATTCCGAAAATTGTGTAGTTCAGTATACGAATTAAACCTGGGAGAGACTATCCAGTTAGGTAGGTCCAACTTCTACATACAGGTCACCCGAAAAATCTGACTTTGATCGCGTAATTTCCCGAACACTGCCCAGAGATCGAGAAATTGCGCGATCAGAGTCAGATTCTTCTCTCTGTAAATAACCTACATTTCCTTCTCAAAACGTAATTGCAAGAAAATTAATCATCAGTATATGGACTTTACAATCATAAAACCGGTAGCTGAGTTCGCGATCGGTTCCACCGTGAAATTAGTAATTTTAACACCAGACATAAATTTGCGCTGTCTGTACAACGATCTTAAATTGAAAGCACGGACAAGTTTATTAAAATATTATGAAGAAATTCGGACCAAAAAGTTTCTATGCTATATTCAAGATATTATTATTATGAATAGGTATTCTTTATAAGATTGTCTATGATGTGAAGCAAATTCTTAAAAGAGTAAACTCGCGGCTTTCCAAGTGTCTCCAATTACAAAATTGATTTGAAATTGGGTTCATTATTAAGTTATTTTTTTTATGTTATTGTGACGGAACATTCTCGAGGCCGACCTGATGTTAAGCGGATTAACCTCTGCCTATAACAGATGCAAATCGCGAATTACACTGCGACATAGTTGTTAAGTCTCATGTGCCCGTAATTTCACTGGCTCTAAAGGACTACTGCCAAAACACATCGTGAGGTGCTTGGCGACAGATTTTCTACTCGATAGCTAACAAGGCGAGCGATCGCTAAATGTCCTTCCACCATGCCATAGTATTTGCTTGATATAATAAAAGTTCTCTTTAAGTAACTCCCCGTGAGGTGCCGGGTTAGAATTGCATCCCCCATATCATCCCGTGGGTCGTAATAGGCGACTAAGGGAAAAATACTGGAAGGTGGGCAGCGGCGCCATCTAAAGAACTGCCATCCTGCGCAGCGATTCCCAAACCGCCTGCCAAGCGTGGGGATTATGGCAAATACCCCTTTAGTAGGGAAGACTGTATTCAGCAGAGGATGATCCGGCTGATACAATACAGTGCCGGCCGTCTATGGAGTGACACTTATTGTTAATTGAATTAACTCGCAGCTTGCCAAATGTTTTTTTATTTTATTTTATGGGATTCCGTCGGAACAAGCTCGAGACGACCTGATATTAAGAGGTAACATTTGCCTATAACGGATGCATTTCGACACAGGTTATGCACTGCACTGCGCCCATCATCCTGAGACATAAGGACAGTTCTTAAGGACTGCTGCCGGAACAGATCGTTAGGTGCTGGCAAGATATTTTCTACTTAAGGGCTTTGAAGCGCTCGTAGCGAAGTTCGATCGAATCGATCAGCAAAGTTAAGCAACGTCTGCATCGGTCATGACTTGGATGGGTGACCGCTGGTTGGACATTACTACTGAGCCCTTCCGTGCTTCGGAGGGCACGTTAAGCCGTCGGTTCTGGTTGTTGTCTTAGGATGGCAGTCGTTACAGCATCGTGGTAGGGCATTTTGCGAATGCCCGCCTGGCAAGCTACCACCCTCAAGTTGAAAATCTGTCGCCAAGAACCTAACGGTGTGTTCCAGCAGCTGTCCTTGAGAGCCAGTAATTCTAGGTTAGCCTGAACAACATCTTCGACCACATCATCACTTACCATCAGGTGATATAGTGGTCAAAGACTAACCTATCAGGCATTAAAAAAAAAGCTAGCCAGGCAAATCATGCTAAAATTTATTTGTTGGTCATATCCAAGTATATATTATATTTTTTTAAAATCAGCATAACAATATTGCTGAAGTTTAGTATTAATGTTACGCAAGTCCATTAATGTCATGAAGCGCTGAGAAAGACATGGTACCTGAAGGTAAGCGTCAAGCAAGTGCACTGCGTTCATGACTACAAAACTTAGTTAGAGATAATTATTTTTTTTTTTTATTGCTGGTAGGTAAGCCTTTGACCACAATCTCACGTGATGGTAAGTGATGATGTGGTCGAAGGTGTTAACAGGCTTAACCTAGAATTACTCTGGCTCTCAAGGACAGCTGCCGGAACACACCGTTAGGTGCTTGGCGACAGATTTTCTACTTGAGCGTGGTAGCTAGCCAGGCGGGCATTCACAAAATGCCCTTCCATCATGCGGTGAAGCTCAAGCCCGCGGTGGGATTCGAAACATGGACCTGCAGCGCAGCAATCCATAACCAAAGCCACTGAGCTATCACTGCTTCAAATGATGTTATGTCTCGTTTTTCCATTGTTCCAGTGCCGTTCACGTCTCAACACAGTAGCGTATGCACACTTCTACTTCTAGGCAGAATATCAGACACTGTGGCAGTATCCACCAAGACGGAATGTAGCTAAAAAATCTTTCACCTGGTGAAAAATGTCTACTGTATATTCTCGTATTTTTTACCTTCGTAGTAGAAGCTACAACGAACAGTAAGTATTGCCACTATAGGTCACCCATCCAAATGCAAGTAGTGAAACGAGTGATCGCAGTGAACTTTGTTGAATTAACTGATAGGTTAATAACAACAAAGCAAGCGCAGCGCCTGTAGCGCTTCAAAAAATAAAAGATGCTTGTTGTTTGGTCCCATTTAAATTTCATCAAAATCGGTCCAGCCGTTTTTGAGTTACACTCTAATACCGGAAGAAAAAAAATCTATCTTGATGTTCTATCTTGTATATAGTCGTTTACAGTAAATGACAATCGATCCCGTAAGTACCAAGGGTCACTAAAAAGAGTGAAAAAAAATTACCAAAAAATGGAACCGAATTAAACGCTCAAAAGTGTGAAATAACTTGTCATGATGAATAGATTCAGGCGTTACTTTGCGGAAATCCATATTTAATAATAACTAATATTTTTTAAATATTTTAAGAAAACATCAAATTAATATTTTAATAAAACACTTAAAAAATACAAAAATATATCTAGTGACAATTCCGCCTAATTTTCCTGGTAACCCGACGTGACGTCACAACGCCACGCAGCCAAACCGGAAGAATTTTTTTTTTTTTCTTCCTGGTAACCCGACGTGACGTCACTAACGCCACGCAGCCAAACAGGAATGCGTCGAAAAAATTCTTCCTGTTTGGCTGCGTGGCGTTAGTGACGTCACGTCGGGTTACCAGGAAAATTTGGCGGAATTGTCACTAGATATATTTTTGTATTTTTTAAGTGTTTTATTAAAATATTAATTTGATGTTTTCTTAAAATATTTAAAAAATATTAGTTATTATTAAATAACTTGTCCATGTCAGTACCATGAGCACAATATTATTATAATAGGTACTTTTGAACTATCATGGTATCGACTTTAACAAGTTATTTCACACTTTTGAGTGTTGAAGTCACTTCCATTTTTTGGTTAATTTTTTTTACCTCCTCTAATCAGTAATTATTTCCAATACCGGTCACCCATCCAAATACGAGTAGTGATAAAGTCATTGCAGTTATCTTAACTAGTTGATCGATTAAGAACAACAAAGCAAACACAGCTACAGGCGCTTCAAAAAATAATAATAGTGTAGGCTTTTTTCAACAAATCCCTCACCTACATTTATTTTCGTCATCGGACTACAAAGGACAGAGCACCAGGTGGGCCTCCACAAAAAAGTGTTGGGTTATCAGAGCCACGTTTACGCTTCCACCCTTCAAAACCTCCTATTTAAAATCTTTATGACGGTGTAAAAGAATAGAGATTCGAGTACCATTTTGGCCGGATATATAAACATCATTTTGGCCGAACGCACTATCCTAAAACCAATGCAAATCATAAATAAAATTGTGAAATGATTAAAGAGCTAATAGGTCACGAGCATTTCGGTGCACCATTAACATTGAAATAACTAGTTGTAATGTCTTGGATTATTAAAAAAAATGTATTATTTATTATTAATTTACTAATATTTGGACTGCCTGTAAGCTAGCAATGGCTTGTAATGTCTCAATGCTTTCATTGTATTAGCTGTGGTGTTGTAAAACCTTTGAAGTATGTTGCATATATTTTGTCGTTTGTAGCCACGCGAGGCGCCAAGCTAGAGTGTCACCCCCATTTCTACCTGTGGGTATCGCATGGGGCGGCTAAAGTTAAAATACCGGAAGGTGGGCAGCAGAACCTTCTGTGGAACTGATATCTTAAACTACGATCCCCAAGACGCCTGCTGAGCGTGGGGATTACGGCAAACCCTCCCTAAATAGGGGAGGCTGTTTTCACCAGTTGACAATCCGGCTAATACAGTAAGTATCAAAAACAGGTTATTATTATACTAATAATTTTATCGTTTTACCATGGTTACAATAGAATAGAGCAATGATGGCTGAGCAGTGATAGCTATGGACTGCCATGCCACAGGTCCATGATTCGATCCCCACCGCCTGCTATAGCTTTACCACATGGTGGAAGGGCATTTTGCATATGCTCGCCAGCTAACAACCCCAAGTAGATAATCTGTCGCAACACCAACGAAGCGCTCGTAGCGAAGTTTGCTTAACCATTCTGAACCGATCAGCAAAGTTACGCAACGTCCGCCACGGTCATGACTTGAATGGGTGACCGCTAGTGACATTACTACTGAGCACTTCCGTGCTTCGGAGGGCACGTTAAGCCGTTGGTACCGGTTGTTGTCTTAGGATGGCAGTCGTTACAGCATGGTGGTAGGGCACTTTGCGAATGCCCGCCTGGCTAGCTACCACCCTCAAGTTGAAAATCTGTCGCCAAGCACCTAACGGTGTGTTCCGACAGCTGCCCTTGAGAGCCAGTAATTCTAGGTTAGTCTGAACAACATCTTCGACCACATCATCACTCACCATCAGGTGAGATAATGGTCAAAGGCTAACTTATCAGGCATTAAAAAAAAAGCAGTGTGTTCCGGTAGTCCTTGAGAGCCAGAAAAAATACAGGCACATGAGACTTAATAACTGTTTGTCTCAGTGTGACAGGCACTGTGTAATTCGTCACTCGTGACGAAATAAATCTGTAGGCAGAGGTTCGGATGGGCGTCGTGCTTGTTCTGCCACAATCACGTAAAAAGAGCAAAATAATTTACTAATTTTTTGTATATTAGTAATTAAATTCTTAGTTATTAAATTCATAACGTTTTATTATAAATTATTTTAACTTGAAGAGATAAGTTACGGCAAAAATCCGACAAAAATCGTTTTGAGTAAGAAGACGGATTTATCCGTCCTATTTTTCACTAACAATACTTTTAGACATTGTACAGACATTCGTACAGGCAGAAACAGATGGTGACCTACGCCAACGACCATCCCTCATTCAAACATCAACAAAACGGGGAATAGAAATAGCTTTTGTAGTAAACAAAAATTGTTTACTACTCATCACTTCTTATTATTGTTTTCTTTCGTCTGGCTTCAAAGAAACTTTGTCCAAAACTATCGCAGACGTGAGCAGTGGCGCTGCAATAGCCAGGAGTAAGTAAACAACAGAAATTTTAAATAAACAATCTACTTTTCAATTCGACCGCATCTGTTGAAGTTACGGACAGGTGTAACTTTTGCAGCGCAAATTGAATTGTTTTTGAGATTCAGCTAAAGGAAATTGATTTGTGTCGGAGAATTTAATGTTTGCTTTTTGCAAACAGACACAGGAATAAATTGTTTTATCTACTTATTTGAAGTTGATAAGCTCCCGATCCCAATTGATAACAGAACTTTTTAAAACTATAAACATATCCTCCGTAGAGTGCCGGGTTAGAATTATATCCATATATTTATGACAAGCGTGAGTGCAAACTACCGCCGCATAATAGGGGAGGCGTATGTTCAACAGTGAAGAAGTATACCCATATAGAAAAGCTAATAACTTCGCGTACCCGACTCGGATCAACCCATAGCGTAGCGAAAAATTTTTAAGTCTATGGATCAACCAATCAACTCTTGAAATCTTTTCAATACTACTTACGCGTTACTACAGTGAATATAAACTTTGGTGCCTTAGAAATTTGACAATAAATGTACTTATTGATAAGTCATCTATATCACATCAACTGGAACGTCCACCGTTGAATTGGCCATAATCACCACGCTTGGCAGGCGTCTTAATTGGGGATCGCAGCAGAAATTGTGACTTCAGAAGGCGCTGCTTTCTCTCCCTCCAGTATTTTTCCCTTTAACTCCTTTTACGACCCCCAGTAGGTCAGACATGTTATTGGATTTTGTACAGTATAAAAGTTAACAGAACATTAGTAGAACAGGGCTCAGAGTATCCTCAATAAGTTACGATTTGTAAAATCATGTAAGAGAACAAAGGAACGGATTCAACGTCAAATCACCAATCGCACAAAGGATCATAATAAAATCCTTAATTTTTTGCGACGCACCATGCATCAATTTTATAAACTCATTTAAAAACAAATTGGTCATGACATTGTAACCAACCAGCCACTGTAAGCTGAACTGTAATATTTAACTGTTTTAATTAAACCAAGAGGTAATGTTATGCTGGACATTTTAAATTATTTTATGCACGTATTGACACAATCGTCCGTTTGCCCTGACTCCGTACATGGACAACAAAATATAATCCCAAAACAAATTATACTCTATCTTAATGATATAAGGTATATATTTCAAGGTAATATTGTAGCACTACGTGACTACAAACTGTTAGTGATAGACAAAATGTTGAGAAAGCAAATGAGTTCGTTCGTCGGTATAGGATTCGTCGATATCAGATGTTCTAAGCTTAAAGAAACTTGCACAACTTGACCTACTGAGCCAAGTTATATGGTATACTGTATATAATTATATACGGTGAGATTTATTTTAGACTAACATGTAGAATAAATAATACGATTATTATGACTAGGTCACTAAATTAGAATCCGGCTTGGTATTACTAGGTATTGCCGCAGTGTCAAAAAAGAGTGCATTCTTGCGATTCAATGCGTCATTCGAGTAAAATTACTGGAGAAACGAGTTTTTTGTTTTTTATTGCTGATAGGTAAGCCTTTGACCACAATGTCACCTGATGGTAAGTGATTATGTGATCGAAGGTGTTAACAGGCTTAACCTAGAATTACTCTGGCTCTCAAAAAGCTATTAGAAAATAGGGCTTGGTACTTGAGAGGCAATTTCAAGTCTAAAATAAGCTTGTTGACCGTCTTCGACCACATCATCACATAGCATCAGATGAGAGCTATGGCAAAGGCAATAAAAAAATTACATCACAAAATAATACTATGGTGGTACGAATAAGTAGTTAAAAAAAATATGATAAGAAATATGTACCTACTGTAAAAGGATCCGCAATAAAAATAACACATCTACGTAAACTACATACGGCCTACGCAAATAAAAGCTCATGTATTGTTACTAATTTATCAAAAACACCGATAAAATTTATCGCTTACGATCAAAATCCTTTGGCAGCGATACTTCAAGCAGATATAGCTTAAAATAAAACGTAAACAAACGCAAAGGTTGCAAATAGGCATTGAAACCTGTTTGCAGCGTTGAGTTTGTGGATCACGTCATGAGTGAAAGCGAATAAGTGACTTCAACTTATAAAACAAAATACAAAACCATAACATCCTATAATCACGCTCGTAATCCTTTAAAGCGAGTTTGATTACGATTTGTTAAAACTTATTTCTTTTGCTTCTGATCATAAACGAAGTCAATCAATGTTTTTAATACGTAACAAAACATGGACTTTTATCTTTTGTTAATCGTCAAACTTTATTAAATACATTATATGTATATATAAATATATAATGTTGTAATTATATAAATAAATATACATTATTCATATATTATGGCACTTTGTAAATTATTGCGAATGTTTTCGCATAATAAATTACAAAACACGCTAGCCTTAACTTTGATCTTTAGTGCCTTCTGTGATTGAGACTGCTATTATATCGGCCACATTATCACATACCAAAGGTTGAGCTACTCGTACCTGACGAGTTTTCACAGTTGCCAGTTCTATGTTGCCATGAAAACTAACGCCATCTAACAATAAATTATTAAGTTATTCACTTTTCCTTTTGGGGCGCCCTTAAAAACGTATAGTACTTACGTAAAAAAAGGGTCTATAAAATCTTACTCTTGGAGTAACAAATAAAAATAAGTGTATCCATAACTGAAAACAAGGGTCACTTAAAGGGCAGCCCTCCCCGCTCCAAGTTTATAGCTCGCACCAATACCGTTGTCGAACCAGCTTGCACCGGTACCGTTAAAGCCTCTACACAAATAATACATTACAATTCTTATCCAGTACCCGAATCTGATGTACCCTAAATGGAGACATTGGACAGTTAGGCAACGTGTGAACATCGATATTGTTTTGGTGTTCATATTTGGATGGGCAGCTCTTTGGACAATACTCAGTCTATTTAGGTATGCTTTTGGTGTAGTGTTACGAGACTTACAAGTTTTGGTTTCAGCATTGGCTGTTTTATTCTACCTTATTCTAGCTGCTGTTTTTATTTTTTGGATGGGGTCTATATTATTGATATTGTTATGCAAGATAGGGACATAGGATATTAAGGTAACAAATAAACACTGATATTTTTTCCGTCTTATATTAAGATGGGTAGATTTTTGGACAATGATCAATGTGCTTTGGTTTACGTTTGGCGTAGCGTAGCGGCTGCAGCTTTTTCTGTAGTAACATCAGATTCTTGCTCCGTAGCCTCCGTAGCACCATAAAATGAAGTTATCATACTTTTAGTTTTAAACATACATTTAGCCAACCTTATAATAATTTTAAAAGTATATACACTCATAAGACTTGGGGTTAGTTGCTTATTACATTTAATTTATATATTTCGCAAACATAGTCAAAGCTCTTTTATTAAATCGAAAATAAATATTTATTTTATGTAATATCACTGAAAATTAACAATGTCATAGATTTTGTACCTTAACTAAAAATAATAGAGTAAGAGACTATGTAATTTGTAAAATTGCAAAGGTCATCTGTAAATACCATTATCTTTTTGCTGAGTTAATTCAGAAGTTTTATCTATAAATTCTTCAACCGTAATTATTATTATTAAAGTTCATTTGAATTTGAAGCCCCAAACCTACTCTAAAAGTAAGTATTTTACTTAATCATTATACAATAAGGGTCCGTTTCAGAATGTCCTAATAACGTTTCGGGTTGCTAACCAAGACATAAAATAACTGAATAATAAAAATGACATTTAACATGCAGCGCTAAATCGATGACTGTGAAACGCAAAGATAGTGTTTTGTTTAATAAATATGTTCTGGGTAGTATAACCGGAACTTACATGAAAATTCTGAAACAGGCCCAAGTCTTTTAC
Organism: Plagodis dolabraria; assembly: GCA_963854805.1. Taxonomy (NCBI): domain Eukaryota; kingdom Metazoa; phylum Arthropoda; class Insecta; order Lepidoptera; family Geometridae; genus Plagodis; species Plagodis dolabraria. The sequence continues at coordinate 25,098,860 of OY978460.1, read as the reverse complement.
TAAAATCAAATGCATATACAACACACAAGTACATATAGTAAATGTAAACAAACCGTTGACATTAAACTTGCAAAGGACTTGAAGACCTTGATAACTATAGCCCTATAACACATGAGTTGTCACAGATGAAATAACATATCTTATTTCTACCAGATTGGAATCCATCCCTTATTACGAGACCTATACAGTTGGAATTGCCTTGAACCTAACATGATTGATAAAACCTGTTATTGCAAATGGTATATTAATGTATGGCTAGGCCATATAAAGACATGTTTTTACTGAAAATGGAAACTGGAAAATCGTACAATATCTTTGCCCTTGGCATTACTGCAGTTGTAAAGGAAAAAATAAAATTATTAATCGAAAATATTCAATTTATTGACGCTCAATGGATGTTATTTTGTTTGCAAACTGAGTACCTACCTAGTCTTTTAAACCAAGCTTAAAAACATTGAGGACGTATTTTTTTCGTACCTACTTATGTTACCTTTGTAAGTTTGGAATTAACCGATTTAGACGATTCTTTATTTGTACGATTGAGTGTTAAATTTAGGTCGCCTTCATTGTAATAATGAAATTAGAGTAATGTTTTTCCTGTCACGCCATTTTAAAGTGCGGTTAAACCCCGAGGTGCCTGCCACAAGTAGGGATTATGGCAATCCCACCTCACTCCCCCTCCTATCCTATCACTCTAGGCTTGTCCTGCTCACAAAGAAGACAGTTCCGTGGTCGGCTGTCGTCCAACACGGAACTGACTGATTGTATTCACAGCTAGTTTATATTGTATTCACAGCTAGTTCATAAACTGAAACTATCATGAGCGCCAGGTTACCGTACTTTGTATTTAAAAAGAGATGACAGATCTAACACTAAATGTATCTGGAATCCAGGCATACAAATAGCTACTAATTAAGGGACGATCTGGTCGAAGATGTTGTTTTGTCTCTCAAGGACAGCTGCCGGAACATACTGTTAGGTGCTAGTCGATACAGAATTTCTTCTTAGGGTGGTAGCTAGCCAGGCGGGCATTCGCAAAATGCCCTACCACCATGCTATAACGACAGCAATGCCAACGCTGTGCCCTTCGAAGCACAGAAGCGCTCAGTAGTTATGTCACTAGCGGTCACCCATCCAACTCATGAACGCGGCGGACGTTGTTTAACTTTGCTGATCGGGTCAGAACGGCTGAGCAAACTTCGCTATAAGCGCTTTATTCTCAAAGTACCCATATCCATTCCCTTACTGGGTCTATATGCTTTGCTTTCAATAAGGGCTAGGCAATTTAAATGTATCTGTCTTGTCAGTAACATTGACAAATTCTCCACATTCCCTTCAGACAACTTTCACAGCAATTTAGAATATTTCAAACAAAAATACATCCCTGAACTTTTGGGGGAGACTGTTACTTAACCTGTAATTAACATGTCGGAAATCAATGCTTCTGTCAAAGTGTCGAGAGGAGAGTGTTTGTCATGTAACGAAGAGACATTTTTTGTTACTGAAAAGGGAATTTTAGGATATCTTGAAACAGAGAAGACGTCTATTGACAGGTTAATTGGTTTACTATTTTTGGTTTATAGAACCTGAGTAACTTGGTTGAAAGAATGTAAAAAATCTATATTGAAACAGATCTTCATAATATATGCTTTTGCTTATCGTAATTCATATTAAGTACAATGAAAATATTAAGTTCTTTACTGAGAGCCATTTTAACAATAAAATTCAATTGTTTTTTTTTCTTTTTACAAATTATATTAGGTATGTTTTTAGTACTTAACAAAATACTACATACTATATACAACACTACAGCAACTACAATAAAAGCATTTAGACAACCTACTAGTCATTGCAGATTCACAGGCAGTCCAAATTGTTTTTGTCATTCTAGCCGAGACTAATAATTTATATACCTATGCACTTATTTTCTTCATAGATACATAATTAAGATAAAGGAATGAAAGAAAAACTACTCAATTGGTAACTTTTTTAGTTTTGTGCTTTTTTAAAACTCCGCGATATAGAATTTCTAACGAACTTACAAAATATTCATAAATAGTTTCCTAAGATTTTGTGACACAAATAACAATCAACTTTTTAAATACTAGAACATTACCACGGTTAAAGCTGTAACATAGGTTTATACGTTGTAATATGGCTCATTTTCGCTTTGCAGGTGTTACGTTTTGCAATTATAGGGGGTAGATCATTGACTTCAAATAAATTGATTTCAAATAAAGAACAGTACGCCTTCACACACATAAAATCGAACACTTTCGAATTCAAAGAGCAATTATTAGCAAAGGCCGGAGCAAAGTCCTTGCAAGCACCCATATTATAAAACGTAATGCACCCAAAATGGTAAGCTGGTTGAAATGTGGAACAATACAGTGGCTCGACAAACAAAGGGTCTGGTTACAAGAGCTGCAGTCGCCAGGCCGTCTGGCGCGAGAAGGTACTTATTGTGGAACTTCTAATGGTAATCGAACGCGTCGGAACGAGCTTTGAGAACAATTGTTTGATTATAAAATGTAATGCTAGTTTGAATTTAAAACCTATTTATTTTTTCTAAGTAGGTACATAATTTAAGAAGTGGTAGGTCTTTTCAGCATCCTCCTTAGTGAGTGTCCCAGCAAGGTGATGTATTCTATCGCGAAGCAAATGTATTTAGGTGTGAAGGGCATTTTTTTTGAGTGAAATTACTGGGCAATCAAGTACACGAACTAACGTGTTGGAGTGGCCTGCAGACACATTGTTTGATATTAGTAAATAATACGGGATAACTTACGTGAATCAGTCAGATAGCTCTGACTGTCGCCCGCCTGGACGTCTCGCTTAGCAGACTAGCAGTGACTGCTCAGCGAGACGTCAACTTAGGCGTGGATCTCCTTGAAAAAGACCACCGAATGTGGTTGAAACTATAATAGGAGCTATCTGACTGATTCACGTGTTATCCCGTATATTTTACTAAAATGAGCATAATATGAGACGCTTACTGGAATTCGAAATCTGTTTCTTCTTTTCTTAACTAGGTATATAAGTACCTATGTATTAATAAAGACACTCTTCTCCACAGTAAATTGTTGCGCATGTGTAAGGTTAAGCCGCGTTTATACAAGACTTCATATTTGAGGTATACCTCGTAATGGTACATACAATAAAATGTGATCGCTTCGCAAAATGCCCTTACACTATGCAGTGAAGCCAAGCAAAGCTCAAGCCGGAATCGAACCATGGACCTGCGGCAGCGCAGTCAATAGCTATTAATAACTGTTCTAATCATTATCTATCTTCCTACCTATACACTCGTGAGAGGTAAAATATTTAATTACATAAATTACTACACAAGAATATAACTATTGTAAAACAATTTGGCTTCCAATTACTGAAGACTGCTTACCTGACATCACCCTGCGTATATTGCTTTTGGTTCCTATAGTATAAAACTATTATATGGAAATATTTTGTTATTAAATAACGCGTTTTGGCTTTTTTATCTGTGGTTAAAATTATCTATAATTTGCTGGACTGCGATTGATGTTACAGTTTGAATAACCCTGTCGTTACACTGTAACACTAAGCAAATACTCACTAACGTAGTTCAATCTATTTTTACACTGAAAAATAGGTAGTTAATTAAAAAAATAACTATAATGTTTTCTTGTTTACCATACTTCAGGCGCTGACAATGCTAAATAGCTTGGACAGATTTTTTGCAAAAAATATTTAGTTAGTAGCAGTAAGATTATAATGTTAATCAGGATCAAATTTTCTTGGGGTATATCCGAAACGTTTCCTAAAAAAATTCTTGATAAAATAAAATTTCAAAGTTGACTCTAAATTACACTTTTAGAGTAAATATCTTTATCATTCATGTGTAAAATATAACAATAACATTGCAAAATATAAATAAACGGGACAAGTTAGGTTACATTTTTGATACTTTTGTGTTACTGTGCTTACTTTCGTTTTTCACCCAAATTATCACGATTTCACCATCGCTACCCTTCTTTAACTCCTATGCAATCCGATAGTGCAAAATTTCACTTAACATCACTGAATGACGTCTTAAGTAGACACGCATGAAAGTCACTAATGTTTACTTAAATAATTCTATAAGCTTTTACTTTTTAAGAATAATGGTCGTTAGTAATCTTGGAATAACTCTCGCTAGCTATCGGCTAATAAGAGCTCTGCTGCAGCAACAACCACGCTAATGTTAGCAGTGACATTCTGCTTCTTCATCGATTTCTTTCCTTAGCCGCTTAACCAACAAGACGGTATGAAACAAGTTATCATACTTAGCATTTCGATATTATCAACTTCATGATATAACATACAAACAATTCGCATCGTCGCCACCCAGTCTGCCACGGGGAGTTATTTCTACGCAATGACACATTCTCGCTCGCAGCTGTACCAATGATCTGTTAGAATGGTATGCTGCCATTTTCGGATGGACACGCTTATGAATGCTTTAGATTTTTATATTATTACACTTAAAACTAAGTGGTCTTTGAAAAATGACAGACTGAGGGCGTAGGAAGGATATATAGACTTCGATGCGCATGCTAGTGAAGGAAACAGAACTACGCAATATTTTAAATTTTATACTAGGTAAGTTTATGAGATGGACCCCGCAACAAAATAGACGTACACATTTATAAATTTTAAGAGTAACAAATTAACCCCTCTAGAGGGAATCGAATTTACGTACCCCGATTTAATGCACTGGGTGCATTAAGCTCTAGGCCATCAAAGATAGAATATAAACATTATGTACGGTCATACATATATTAATGAAATTTCAACGTTGTTCATCATTTTGCTAAGTTAATATTTAACATAAATTAAATTAATGACGCTTTGACTGATTGATTGATTAGTTCAACGTTAATCAATCAAATTCAGAGACGTCAAATTGTTCAACAATATTCTAAAATTAATAAACTTAACACAATAAAGTAGCTGTTGAATTAAGTTTATTAAAGTTGTTATGTTTTGGAACACGTTGAATAATAACACCAATTCTTCAACGACAATTAAATTTCAAACAATATAAATCAAACAAGCTCGACGAAATAAATGTTTCTATGACAAATTCTACTTAAGTATCCCAAAAATAGCACAATAGAATAGCAGAACTTAATCTTAACTAAAATCTTTTCAACTCAAATGAATATTAATTGACTTGGGGAAAAAATCACCCTAATTTGGGGTAGTTGTAGACAAATAGTTCGAAGACAAAACGTTACTCTAAAATCGAACATTGAAATTTATGTGAAGTTTTTATACTTTTAAGAAACGTCTAATGTTTTTTTTATTTCTAAAGCAGTCAATAAATATCATTCTAATTATAGCTTAGGGTGTTTTGTTGAAAGCTAATTTGATCTTACGGTTAGATTTATTGGTGAAACAATTAGTTGGCAGGAATAAAGAGAATATTGATATTTTTAAAGTCTATGAGCAGCTCATGCATAATTTATTAATGTAATTAATAATTGATAGTAGGAGCTCCTGTTGAAAAGTAGGTTTGAAAAACCAGAAGATTAGTCGATATTAATGAAACAGGTGATGGTACAGGCGCTTTTAACATATTATATATTCCTATAGTTACAATTTAGCATGGCATGTGGTCCGAATAGGAGAGGATTGTGAAGTCAGGAGAGCACACATGAATTATCCATTTGGCCACAGACTAATCATCGCTGGAGCGACAAAACACCTTACTCTGAAAATGCACCACGTACGTAAAGTTTATATGAATTATTACAAGCAATGTATGTAATGAGGCCCTGTGTGATGCCAGGTTAGAACTGTACCTCTCCATCCTGTGGGAGTCAAAAGAAGTGACTAAATAAAAGTGCCTTCTGAAAAACTTCGATCCTGAGCCGTCTGCCAAGCGGGAGACTAAGGGAAACCCCCTTTAATTGGGGAGTCTTAAGTTTTCTTTTTGTCAGGGAATTGGTATCGCCCGTTTTTCATAAATGCGCAGCTCTGGTTAATTAACAAAGAAGGTCAATCTCGTTAATATCCAAACTGTATGAAAGCGCTGTCATCTTCATATATAAATATAGATGAAATAATGACATTTATATGTGTTTTTTATGTGACAAAGTCATAAAAAGAACAAGTTGTCCGCCCGACAGATAGTGGAGTACCTAATAGAGACCCGTTTTTACCCTTTGTCTACGATGCCCTAAAAATTATAAATATATAATAATGAAACTGACTTAATCATTGAAAACTATCGCAGATATAAAAAAAAAATATTATTATTTATAAAAAATAAATTTTTATTATTACTCTAAGGCAGAATATCGGACAATACTGCGGAACCACCAACCAATATGGTTTAAGCCTTATAAAGGGGGAGTACCTGTGAACATCGACGGTTCTTTATTACGCTTATTATTTATTATCTTATAATTTTTCTGAATAACATTTTACATCAAATGTTAAAGTTCATGGTCTTCTTTTTATTTCTGACACTATGTTATTAACCCTTTAACATCAAATTAGACCCCGGGGTCTAAAAATTTTCCGTGCGTTAGAGTCAAATTAGACACCGGTGTCTAGTAGAACCGTTCGCAACGTTCAGCCTTATATCTCGAAAACTAAGCCGTATTTTTGAACGAAACTATTCTATGGAATGAAGATAATAAAACAAAGAATGCATTGGGGTGCTTAGTCAGATCTGTGCCGGAACAAAATGTGTAGTGTTCATAGTGGGAATGTTTACTACGAAATTGTCAGTGCCGAGAAATCGCTGTCGAAGTTTGATAGAGATAAAAAGTAGTGAAATATTGTTAAATTGGTAAGTTGTTATGTAATTCTTATTATTGAGTGTTTATATCATCGATATACATAACAGGAATTATGTATTTATTGTGTTTTGTGCTCATAATCGTAAATTTATTTTGGAGCGGTCCTGTCACCGGCAGCCTATTTTACAAACGAGTTTTTTTTCAAACGCCCGTAGAATATGAAACAAACATAAGAAAACATGTTATTTATAGATATTACAATAGCCTAGTTCATTGGCTTTCTAAAAATGTGACTTTTACTGATAAGGGTCCAGGGACGCGTCAAATATTACAACATTTGTGGAACAACTCCCCGCTCACGTTTTCGTCGCCACAGTCGCTTGGTCCATAATAGTCCGTATAGGCTTATAGGCTCGCGGGAACTATGATCGCAAAGGGGCAAAAAATAATCCTTATGATGAAATCTTTCGATTGGTATGATAAAAATAAAAGGGTGATGATATGATATCTATGAATGTAGTTTAAGTTGTTTTTTAAATTCAAATAAAGTCTTCTTTCAGTAAAATGTCCCATCTACAATATTCAAGTCGGAACTTTACAGGGAGTTTTGAATCGCTCGGAGCAAAGTTTGCTTAGCCATTCTGAATCGATCAGCAAAGTTAAGCAACGTCCACCGCGGTCAGGAGTTGGATGGGTGACCGCTGGTGACATGACTTGTCGAACTATACAGGGACTCCCGGTATAGTTCGACAAGTCATCCTAACCTTATTATTATTATCAGAAACTAATTATATAATAAATTACATACCAAGTCTATGATAATATTAAATTGTTTAATATATAAACTACCCTAATCTATAACAATAGCAGGCTGAACTTAATTTTTTCTAAATATATATCTTATAAGAACTTAATTTGAAATAAAGAACTGTCGAAATTCAGACGGACACCATTTAATTTTTTTTAATATACGCATGGAGTGTGCCACAGAACTACATGATTTGATTCCGCCATCCCCATTTTTTAACCGGACATCCAGGGATACTCCAAAGCGCCACCGCTATATGGTAGATATTCCATTTACCCGAACAAAGCGATTTGCTTCTTCGTTCATTATACGAACCGCTAGGGAATGGAATACCCTGCCTGAGCCTGTGTTTCCGGTTAAGTACAATATGGGGGTCTTCAAAACGCGAGTGAACAGGTATCTTCTGGGTAAGCGCGCTCCATCATCGACCGCATCATCACTTAACATCAGGTGAGATAGTGGTCAAGTGCTACCCAGATCAGTATAAAAAAAAAAAAAAATGCTCCGCGTATTATATCACAAAATCACAAGGTAAAATTTTTGTCATGTGCGGGATTCGAACCCGCGCCGTCCACCCCTATAGCCAGCCCCTACACTCTGACCGCTAATCCAATACGTCTATTGACTCATAACTCTAATTTGTACTCTCGTTCTTAACCATCGTATGGGGATGAAGCAGCACCCATGGTTCAACTTACGTTGTACTACAAACAAAACCAATTTTTGAAATTAACTTTAAACTTGTTCTCGTAATTTTGTGATCCTAATAAATAGTTATAAAAAATCTCAAGTTAAGTTTTCTGCGGTTATAAAAATCATGTTAAAATGCTAGACAGACTAACAAGCTTTTAATCACCATTCAAAAGCCATCCAAAGCCCATCGATGTTACCCGAGCTATCTCAAAAGTTCGCTACTAAACTTGTCAATTTAGTACAATGGTTGTCGTAACATAAAATTGAACGAGTCAAGTTAAGCTACGAACAGATGGTGAAGTAGATATACTTGAGCATGCAAATGTGATTTTGAAGTCGAGAAAAGTAGTTAAAATGAGTTTCGAGCTGATATTCTTATTAGATACTATAACTACTATTATAGCCAAGACATCTACCGTTGAACAAATGCCTCCTCGAATAGTACTAGGGTTTAGAATAGTACTATCGCTAATCAAGCGTCTTGGGGATCGCAGTGTAAGATGACAATTCTTCAGAAAGCCTTGCTAACTTCTGGTATGTAAGCTTCTTTATTCTTTAACTTAATATATCTAAGCGACTGTTCTCGCTGAACGCTAAGTCAAAAGTGAGCTGCACTATTATCTTAGCATTAACAACTCATTCGCTGAGCGGATAATACGGTTATTATGATGTCATAGAGAAAGACTATCGGAAACAAGTCGTTGACAACACAGTGGTAGTTTTCTACGTCCAGAAAGATGGCAGTAGTGATGTCGTTTTTCTGTGGCATATTAATGATGACTCTAGGTGGGTAAAACAGATATTTTTCCCAAAGTCGTATATTTTCAACTTTCTTTATCATATATTAATTACTCCTTGAGGTCAAGAGACGACGACGGTGAACGCTTTTTCAGTAAACTCTTGACCAGGATTGTTGCAACTAGGTTGGATAAGAGGTTAGTCAAAAAATATGTATTTGACTGTAATTATTGCAGGAATGGAATGTAGAAGACTTTTGAAGGTGATAGGTAGTTAGAGACAATGTATAATTCTACGTGAGAACAAACCTTTTAAGGTCTCGTGCCTTTATGCTAACTGTACTTACTAGTCTATATCAAAATCTCTCGCTACATTCGTGATTTGATTCTAGACTTCGCTAACTAGGTATTTAAAGTCGGCACTCGCACCAAAATATGTTTTACTCACACAATTAATGCCAAGAACTACTTATTAAACAATGTTTTCATTATTATCACCATTTTCTTATAAGAATTTCTTGTCATATCTTTAAGTGGCTCGCGTCGTAAACGATACCAAAACGAAGTCCATAAAACTAAAACCACTAAAAGTTAAAAGTTAGAAACAATGTGCCATAAGCGCAAGCTGCATTGACCAATAACTTGAAAATAACAGCTTACTTTGTTTATCCTAAGTATAGTAGTTAAGAGAAATGAACTGTAGAGAAGCTTCTAGAGCTTATGTTTTCAAATCTTGTTACTTTTATGACCGCTCGATATTAAAGTAAGAAGATAATTACAGGTATAAGATATTTCAGGTAACATCGTTTGCACCTAACAGTGTGTCATCATGAAAAGTTCATTGAGTAAAGTACAATTAATTATTTTTTTTTATGAAGGAACCATCAAAGTTGTAAATTTCAAATCAAGTCAAACAACAAAAAAGGTCTACGTTTTTGTTACAGGATCTATCTCAAAAACTTAATAAGATCTAAAATTTCGGAATATTGTGAACCATAACTAACATATTCTTCATTTAAACAGAAATACTAAAAACGCCTTTTATGATTTTTTTTTTAACCTGTGATAAAATATTTTTTTACGAGGAATTGCAATCTGATACTTTTGAAGAGCGAGACTTCCACTAGGCTTATTTTTCATCATAACATTTTATATCTTTTCTGTACTGAATCTGCTGAACACAGCCTCCCCCATTAAGGGGAATTTACCATAATCCCCACCCTTGGCAGGCGTCTTGGGGATCGCAGTGTTAAGAGGGTAATTCTTCAAAAAGCCCCGCTACCTTCTGGTACGCTTTTTTATTCGTTAATTCAGATATAAGTTCCTCAGAAGGCGCACCGTCCAGTATTTTACCTTTAGTTGCCTCTTACGACACCCACAGGTAGCAATGGGGTGGGTGACATTCTAGAAATTCTAGCCCGGTACCCCACGGGACAGTTTCTATATTTCATTTCGTTACCTAACTTCAGTAAGGACAAAGTAACCACTTTCGAATCGAATTAAACAGCTGTTTATTTTCGGTAGCCGAACTTTCTCACAGGTTTAAAAATAAATCTATTACCTACAACATAATAACGTACATTAATAGTCAAGTATGTTTGTTAAGCTCTTAAATAGTGAAGAAGTACTTGTAGATTTTCGAGTGGATAGGTTCCCATGTTGATTGAAATAGAAATGCTATCAAAGTTATATCAGAAACGAAGTATTGATTCTACAAGTATGATACCATACTCATATTTTACTTTACATAAGGGATACCTTTTTAATATTGTTAAGTTTGCAATGACGTCTGCTAGGCGAATTACATTACAAATTTACGAGAGCAAAAATTATAGTCATGTGCGGGATTCGAACCCGCATCCATCCACCCCTTTAGCCGGGGTATGCTCTAATCAATTGAGCTAACATGACACAATTACTCATAACTGTAATTCTTGCTCTCGTTCTTCATGCAACCATCGTATTGGGATGGAGCAACACCTATAGTTCAACGTGGGTTCGAATCCCGCACATAACTATAATTTTTCTCTAGTAAATTTGTAATTTTGTAATAAGGGATACCTATTTGCATATTAAACAAAGATATAAAATAACAATAAGTATAAGTAAATTAGACATAGTTAATGAAAAATCGTTGAAAATAACTGTATGTAAATGAATTGTGACATAAACTTTCAAAGATTTAAGCAATAAATAAGCACTGCGATTCAACGGGGCAATGCTGCCAGCATCATGGGCACGCTGTTAACTGGTCTGGAGCATATGTACTACCTGTAAGTTTGCAATGACTTATGGGTTGTCTAAATGCTTTATAGCATTAGTAGTGTATGTCGTCGTATTATGTTAAAAAAGGCATAACGCTGGTTAAATAAAGCAATAGATATGTATATTAGCGATAAAACATAACAAACATAATATACTTAATTGAAACAGTTTTTTTTAGAAAGAGCATTGACTCTATACAGATATGAATAAGGTATATAATACTCTAGCAAATATGAAAAATAATACTATGCTTGATCCGAAAACACGACTCCATACATTTCTTCTGATAGAAAAAACTCGGGCAAGTGCGAGTCGGACTCACGCACGATGGGTTCCGTACCATTAGCTATACAACATTAGACTTCATATTTTAACCTTTTTGTTTTAACATGCGTGAGTCCAACTCGCACTTGGCCAACTTTTTGTATTTGTTGTTATAGCGGCAACAGAAATACATCATCTGTGATCAAATTTCAACTGTCTAGCTATCACCGTTCTTGAGATACAGCCTGATGACAGACGGACGGACGGACGGACAGCAAAGTCCTTCAGTGTCACATTTTCAAAGACCACTTTATAATAACTCTCTCATATTTCAGTGCTAAATTGATGAGCCCTCGGAATAAAAAAAACTATTAGATAGGTACTTACGCACAAACTGTGTATCCAGACTAAAGTCGGCATTTAAATCTCCTTCGAGGCTCCTCTCAAGCAAATTTTTTGGTTTTACTATGATTTTACACTCACACACAATCACATACACATGTACTCATAAAATATCCTATTTATCGTCTTATAGTGCAAACTTCATTTTAAGCATTGTTCATTTAACTGCTATTATACGTTGAATGTAATTTCTTTTAGATGTAAGTTTAAGTATTTTTCAATATATATATATGTATATATATATACGTGAATTATAAGCTATGGATTAATAAAACAAAAAACAAAAAAATAACACACATGCTCCAGAGCTATCGTATCAGCTGCTTTGAGTTTTAGTTCAAGAGATCACAGAGATGGCGTTGAATCGGTAGATATTTCGTTAAATAATCTACCTACAAAAGCCATACAATATGCTCGCTATAAATATTTTTCAATTGAGGGTAAATTGTGGACACATCATTCAGTTCGCAACTAAAATCGTGCATCACCAGATCGTGTAAATTTTAATAAATTATTGAACAACAGAATCTTCAAGCAATAACATGCTTTTTACTGAATATATATGGACGATATAGTGCAGTGAGTGTAACATATTAAAAGCAAGAATTTCTTTCGATTATTTTGTATTTGTGTGTCGCCGGCCTGACGCCATTCATGACCGCCTGGTACAGTGTTTTCTGCACATCCCAACTTGATGAGTTTGTTGGCACATCGACGATTGCAAGGTATGTGTATTATATATACTACTGCCATGTGTATGTATTGTTGTTTTTAGGGAGTTTCATCAATTGCTAATAAATGAGAACCAAAATGTTAGGCGTCATTGACACGAAGCGATTTCAATTAAAATTAAGTAATTGTACGCTTTTTGTGTAAATCGCTCAATGGCGTAGTTTTATCAAATTTTAAATACTATGTGTTCTGACTGGATGAAATTCGGCATGTACATCATTGAGCCTATATTTTTATTATTATATGTATATATTTTAAGTCTGTTAGCCTTTGACCACTATCTCACCTGATGGTAAGTGATGATGTGGTCGAAGATGTTGTTCAGGTTAACCTAGAATTACTGGCTCTCAAGGACAGCTGTCGGAACACACCGTTAGGTGCTTGGCGACAGATTTTCTACTTGAGGGTGGTAGCTTGCCAGGAAGGCATTCGCAAAACGCCTTACCACCATGCTATAACGACTGCCATCCTAAGACAACAACCGGGACCGAAGGCTTAACGTGCCCTCCGAAGCACGGAAGCGCTCTGTAATGTCACCAGCGGTCATCCATCAGCGGTAACGCATCCAAGTCATGACCGAGGCGAACGTTGCTTAACTTTACTGATCGGTCCAGGACGGCTAAGCAAACTTCGCTACGAGCGTTTCATAAATCAATAACATTTATAACATTTTTAAAAGTTTAAATAAGAATTGGCGTCGAAAACGATTTTTCCGAATAATTTTATAAATAAACATAAATTTTACGAAAAACTGTCAAACGAGAAGCATAAATATAATATCAAAGACATGCAAGCAAAATTTTTACTAGTTTGAACATTTTGTATGTAATATATGACGTTAAGCCGTCGGTCCCTTTTGTTGTTTTAGAATGGCAGTCGATATGAGTAGCATGGTGGTAGGGCATTTTGCGAATGACCACTTGGTTAGCTACCACCCTTAAGTAGCAAGGACCTGGCGGTGTGTTACGGTAGCTGTCCTTGAGAGCCGATAATTTTAGGTTACCCTGAACAACATCTTTGACCACATCATCTTTTACCATCAGGTGAAATGGTGGTCAAAGGCTATCAGCTATAAAAAAAGGCGTTACACAACCATCTGGCGTGCAATTGGCCCTTATCGTCAACTTATGAAATAAAATAAAAAAAACATTCGTGAATTATATAATAAGTACAGGGTTATTGGTAAAATGCTAACAACCTCTAAGGGTTGACTTCTGCTAGTTGTAACAAACTTTTTGAGAGGTTTTTTTTTTGAAATAAACTTTTTTTGGTAATTTTTAATATTATTTTTCTGTTTTAAAGCCTACTCCGAGTCAAGAGCGGCCAATTCAAGCCAGCGGCAAGAGACGCTGCGGCGCGGCAAATTCCGTCAAAAACACAAAAAAAAAAATAGTAAAGTGCTTTTAAATAACTGAACAAGATAATTAGAACAATATAAAGTAAATGAAAAAATGAACAGTACATAATATGTGAATACAAAAATAAATAAATAATTTAACTATATCTACTTATGACCTAAAAATATTACACTTAAAAATTCTCAGCTCTGTTTTCTACCAGGAGGCAATCATAAGTAGAAAACAGAGCTCAGGTCACTGTCCACGGGTAGAGTACCTAAAAGGCTGGCAGCATTACCCCGTTGTATGGCAAGACTAATTCTCTGGCCGAGGTAAGCGCCAGCCCTTTGGTCGTTTGTCTTTTCTATCAGCCGCTTTGATAAATCTTTATATAAAGTCCATGCGCTTGGACCCCACGGACCTAATGTTTCTACTCCAAAGGGCAGAAATATATAATTATCGCCGAGACTCTCGTATTTTCGCCCTTTGGAGCCTTCTGCTGCCACTGCCGCTGCTCCCGCCGTCTTGGAAGTGGATGGTAAATGAGACGCCGCAAGTGTGTCAACGCAAGTGGCATCCCAAACTAGCGGCCTTCCACGACTCCAGGGAGTTAAGGTCATTCCGTCAGGTCTCTTGCCATCGTCACGTGCGATACCGTTCGGCTCAAGAATAGCCGGCACGTTTACGGTAGCAAGAGCCCTGCGGATGACATCATTCAAAGAGGCGTGGCGAGAAAGGCGGCCAGCACTTCGACGGCAGGAGAGGCCGTGGTGTCCTTGGCGATCTACTGGAACTCCGCAGAAGCAGTTATGTGGTTCGACTGTGTTTGACCCAATTCGCAGGCTGATAGAAAGGGCAAACGTCTTACTGTCTAGTAGCGTCCCAATGTTGACAGATGGTAAAGCCTGAAGCCAGAAACCTGATTCTCGCTTCGCAGAGGCAAGAAGACGAGCCCGATCTACTGGAGAAACTGTGTTATTTAAAAGGTCAGTTGAGATCTTTTTATTTATAGGCTCATCCCAATGTCTTTGCGAATGGAGTTTGTTAGGAAGGCTTTCACCTGGACAGGCTAAAGTCCAAGCATTTGTAGCATCATGCATACAATTAATTTGTACATTTCCTAAAGAATTTTCAACAATTTTTAAAAAAAGGGCACCAGTACTATGAACTGAGGATAAAAACGCCGGGAGTGAAACACTGGAAATTTTGCGGATACCCAAACCACCAAATCTGATCGGAAGGGAGGCTTGACACCAAGAAATATCTGACATTGGACAATTTAGAATTTTGACTAAGGTATTTTTAATACAATCATCTAAAGTTGACAAAAGGTCACTAAAAATCCAAAACGGACTGCATCTTAAAACATATGTTAATTTAGGTACAAAAAGACAATAACGGATGATATGAAAAGCTATCTGTGCGTGGATGTTTGAAAGACGGTCAGAACATTCTTCAAACTTAAGTTTTTGTTCTGTAATGAACGTAGGGAATGCGTCAGTGAATATCGGAGCCCCTAATAAACGAAAAGATTGTCTGTTAAGAATTTTGATGTTAGGAGCCAAAACGTTAATTTTTTCTATTATAACATTCCTTTCAGAGGATGCGACTGATTCAGGAATAAAAAGCTCACATTTGGAAAAATTTAGTTCTAAGCCAATAAAACTAAATTTTTCAATGATAACTTTAAGGTCTTCCAAGACTGTCTCTGAGTCGCCTCCAAGAGTGCCATCGTCTAAATACCACATGTTTAATTTTGATGTGAGGGATGAAATGATCGGATGAATTGCAAGGCTGAATATAGCAGGGCCAAGAGGATCACCTTGTTGGCAACCAGTCGATGAAAGTATATGGTGACTTTTATACAGAAGTGAAGAGTCCGAGCCGTAGCATTGAAATAAATAATCAAATATTTCTGGTGTATGATTTTGAATTTCGTCAAGCAGAGCAGATCTAGAAACAGTGTTAAAAGCATTTTTAATGTCGACCTTAACAACCACCTGACCTACATCTGTTTGAAGGTAAGTTCTTAAGGCGTGTACGGCTGCTTCGCACCCGCCTTTGCTTCCGAAACCTAACTGAGTAGGTTGAAATTTTCCGGTAAGTTTATTTAAAAATTTTTTGCAGCATAGTTTGGAAGCGATTCGACGATATGTGCAGCCAACTGCGATAGGCCGAATGCCTCCATCCTTTTTCTTTAAAGCACACAGATTAGCACCGTATAATATATTACAAATATCCTTGTGTACCTTACCTGCGATCATTAAATTAATCAGAGCAGTTATCTCTATTAGGAGTGCTCTGCCAGAATCTCCAGGAGCACCTATCATATCTTTAAGATGTTGTGGGCTCAAACCGTCGTGGCCACTAGCAGAGCCACTCCTAAACGACATAATCGCTGTGTACACATCGACTTCAGTGACTTCGATTGGTTGCACAGTGGGCTTTGAAGTAGACAAAAAGACTGGCAATGGTGATGGTGGATGTTTTTCTTGTAATGCTGCAAGAGTTTCCATTGTATCTGGGGCAATGGTATCGTTAGAAAACAGTAATTTACTGGCACCTTTCAAATCTCCATCGCTGACTTTAGATTCTATTTTGTTGAACAAGTTGTGTGATTTATGAAACTGAGGTGTATGCTCACATGTTTGCTGTTGATATTGCTGGTGCCCGGTATGGTTGGAATCAATACAGTTGGCTCTAATGGATGATGTAAGTGATTTTTTATTGTTTGGGTCAGCATGAAGAACTTGAAAAGGAAAGGTCAAAAGGTTTTCCCAAGTTTGTATTGAGTCAGAATCGGTAAGCACTTTTTTAATCTTTATAGACAAATCTTGAGCTACAGTTATGCGAGCACCTTTTGGTATTCTTTTGACCACCGGTACGGAAGATTTAAGTTTCGATAAGGTTTGCCAAAATGGTATTGATGATGATGGATTCGGAATGCAACATGGAGGGTCTAAAATACTAGGTGGTTTATTTTTGTTGTGGGATTTGCCAATGTGAATATTTAAACCTTTTTTACCTTTAAAAAAACGGGGCTGTGAGCACTGTTGACATTGTAAGAAATCTGATACATCGTCTTGGTTTTGTGTGTTATGTATATTGGGCGCTGAGGGACCCGTAGACTGTGACATATTGCTTTTTAAGCGCTTGCAGTGTAAATTACCAAATAACAATAAAGAAAAACTTATAAAAAATATACACAATAAAATCATTCAGGCACACACTGACAAATGTCAAATTTATCCGATGACTGCTTCGTTGGAGACTGCGCACAGGGCTCCATGTTTCCAAAGAGAACGCCCTCGGTACGTTGTTTCCACGGCGACTTTATTTGAGAAACATTTTTGTCTTCGGAACATAGAATCGGCGTCCGATTGCGTGCCGATGACTTAATTTAATCTCTTGAAGGCACTTTCTTATCCTTATCCAGGCGGAAGCACAGCAAAAACTGACCATGGGACTTCAGAAGTGATTAAAGATCAAAGAAACAAAAAAAATGTTGTTTATTTCTATTGAGTTCCTATTACTGTAACTAATTTATTATTTTTGTGTATTATCTTCCAAATAGGAATAATTATGTGAAAATAAATTTAAATTTAAATTATTTTCAAGACTTGACTTGAGCTGTCAATAATATTAAAAAAAAATATATATTTTTTTTAAATATTATTATTTGTTTAAACTTTTTTTTCAAAACAATAAAAATTTTCATCTCAAAATGTTTATTAGGACTACCAAAAATCAACCCTAAGAGGTTGTTAGCATTTTACCAATAACGCTGTACCTATAAGAAAATCATTCACAGAAAACTTCACCTCCTAAAATAGTATAAGTGCACGTCGTTAAGCCCCCTGCTCATTACACGTAGCTGCCAAGATTTAAAACTGATCCGAGCTCACAATTCAAACAAAGCACCAGTAAAACATAATGATGGGTTTTTGTGATCACTGGGGATTATGTGGGGACCGAAACGGCGTTATAATTTTTTAGGTGAGTGTAAAAGGTGCTTTGCATTGTTTAAGAAGATTTGAAGGCGAGATGAATGATGTAGAAATAATTTGCGAAATCATGTAGACATATTTTTTTAATAGATGTTTTTAGCTGTAGGTATTTTGTGCATCTTGTACATAGCTGTTTTTCTTTAATGTTCCTTTGTTCTTTTTATTTATGTTATTTCCTATTTTCATCGACATCAAAATAAGGAGGAGGTTCTCCATTCGAATATTTTTTTTTTGTGTGAGTTACCTCATACATTTACAGGGTGTACCGATTTTGATGATTTTTTTATATGCGAAAGCTGGTGATTGTCTCGTACTCCTTACAAGATGATGATGAGTGGCATTTGAGTTATCCCTAAAAATGCGTATTTAATTGTTTTTTCAATTATTTTTTTATTGCTGCTAGGTAAGCCTTTAACCACAATGTTACCTGGTTGGTGGTAAGTGGTGATTTGTTCGATTATTACTCATAGGAGCAATATCGACTACACTTACCATCAGCTGATATAGTGCTCAAAGGCTAGCCTATAAGATAAATGAAAACACTGTCAATCAATTAATATTTTTTTACCATATTTTTATATAAATAGACCCCCTTGGTGTTTCTGGCTAGAATTGCACCCTCCCGTACGAAAGAGGTGACTAAGGAAAAATAGCAGACCAAAAGGTGGGCATCAGCACCTCCAGAAGAACTGCCTTCTTACACCAATACAGCTGTCAAGCGTTGGGATTTGAAGGATTTTGGTGCGCCCCCCCTCCAATAATGGGATTATAAAAACAAGGAGCTCAACTACCGGGAGAACAGCAAGTAATGAGGGTTTGCTACAAAAAAATTATGCACCATTAGTACCATTACATATAAACCTATCATTTGCTTTAGTCCCATTCCTGTCTCTTTCATACTCATACATTTACATATGAAAGACAGAGACAGCTCAAGGTAGATAGACTAGGGCAATAATTTTCCTACCATCATCATAATTGGTAAGGTTGCGTGTTTTTACTATATGTTTATCGATAACTTTTCTGTTTCAGTAACGATTGCTCTGACTTGTTTTAGGGATTTACGAAATTGTCGACCACGTTGTCGTTGAAAATTGCAAAGAATTTTGTCTATTTTTATCAAATTATTTCTTACATTTTGGAAAAGAGTCCTTTGAAAGTAAAAATGAAAAAGAACGCATACATGTACCAAAACACTTCTGTCTTCTGTTCATATATGATTTGATTCATATTATTAAATTTACTATCGTAAGGAATATCATATTTTAAGGATTACTTTTTAGCAACTATCTTTTATATATCACCCAGACAACAACCTATATCATAAGCAATAAACAATATCGATACAATTTTCCCATCCCTACTTCAAGTCACAATAGCCCTAACATATTTGTGCCTGTACTTCAATAGAATATAGAGTTAGCGTACGTAAGTACATTATTTTAACTACAAACTTACTTTAAGCATATTATGCATAAAATTATTGATAAATCAAATTATACATAATCTTTCCCATCTCTGCCATAAGCCGTACTAGTTCTATGGTAGCGCGTAGTCTAATATACGATAGTTCACTTCACTTGCCTCTGTGAGTGTGACAAACTTAACATTACAGTCGATACGGGCGTTGCTGTCATAGTAAAACCAATCAGTAATATTCCTATTACCCTTATCTCATATTAAGTATAACATTTTCGTGGAGTCAGTGCAATATGACTTCCATAAATACAGAGTTTTTTTTTTTATTTTATTTTTAATTTATTGTAGACTAGCGTTCCGGGCGCGGCTCCGCCCGCGCGTATTTCGGTTATCGCGGAAAAACATTAACCTCTTTTTGCGCAGTTCGATAAAAACTATCCTATATTTTTTTCCCGGGTCTCAAACTATTTCCATACCAAATTTCATTCAAATCGGTCCATTAGTTTTGGCGTGAAAGCGTAACAGACAGACAGGCAGACAGAGTTACTTTCGCATTTATAATATTAGTACTGAAGTACTGATGTAATTAAAGGGTCTTTGTCGCTTAGTGGCCACATTGGTAGGTACTTATACCATCGGTATAACTAAATTAGTACAATCTAATTCCCTTCAAAATGTTTTGTTACGGCACCTTGCCCTTCGAGAACATTCCATCAATATTCTCCATTCAGCCACAAACTTCGCAATTAGGCAATGGCACTTTGTATATTGTTTAAACTTTGCTTTTGGATCCATTAGCCGCCTCTTAAAATGCTCGTTAGAATACTTGATATTATCACTAAAAAAAGGTTTTGTTACCTAATATGAAAGTAACCGTAGTCGAGGTAAGCTGTAAGTGGTACGCAGTTTGAGGCATTATTTTCTCTTACAATCATGAAATTCAATACAATGCAATATATGGGATAATTATGTACATGAATTTTAAGCACAATAAGAAAGCCTAATAATTGTGTAGTTCCTTTTTCTACCACCCGCACAGATAAGTTGGTAGCCCTGTTCTTCAAACAACGATTTGTTATTAGCATTCAACAGAAGCTGTCTGTCATGAATGTCATGATTGAGAACCGAGAAACGGTAATTCTCTACAGTGTTTTGTTTGTAAGTATTGAAATCTTGGATTTTGAGTTGAAAGATGACATCTTTGGCGGGTAGGTCAAAAATATTTTTGTTTCTATTTTAGGTTAAATGGGTCGTCAAAATGTTATCAGATGAGATAAGATACTTTTTTGCAAAAACATGTGATGTCATACAATATATAATAATAACATGCATGTGGTCATAAACTAGGTCTCTGTCAACATGTTTTGCCAGTTTTAGGCGTACAAATGTGGTAAGATGGCCGATATTTACAATAATTATAATAATCACAGTAGTAATAACATTAAACTTATTGTTGTTACAAAAATGTCGAAAGGTTATATACATTAATAATGTCATATCAAGGTATAGTGAGGTATCTATATCAGGTATAGTAATAATATACAAGGTATTTGTTATTTGTTAAATACGGTGGTCGATCTCAAAAAGTGACCGAGTTCATCTATTTGAAATTTTAGCTTATCATACATCGTACCATATACATTTTCAAAATGAAAAAAAAAACTAATAATGCCTATTTATATACTCGTATGTTTCTTTTCTTTTTCAGGCTGTTGCAAAGCCTATTCAGAAATTAAAAGAGCAAATGAAATGAGAAAAACAATTTAAAAGAGCGACGCTTAATCCGAACTCTGCATTTTTTTTTAAATTATTGACTGCTTTCTTATATTTGGGTGAGTGATGATGAACTCGAAGATACAGCTGGCTTAAACTAAAATGGGTACTGGTTCTTCAGGATAGCTGTCGGAACACAAAGTCAGGTGACAGAAATGACGCGACCGCAGTGGGGTTGCCAGACGCCGTGGCTTGTGTCGCTGATCGGTTCATTTGTCTTCTCCCGTGTAGGCGGGAGATTAACCTAGAGGACCCAGTTATACAGAAAGTTTGTAGACGGACTTACTATCAAATATTCTTTATATTTGATAGTAAGTCCGTCTATAAATTAACGTAATGGTGTAGCATATTGTGATATAATTATTGGTGATATTGGCATAAGACTGAGTGTGTTAAATGTGGTTTTATTTCTGAAAGTGTCGAAATCTTTTTCGAGAATTCAATAATGGATTTGAAATCGTGCCACGTGCTACAGTGCTTTTCAATTCACTGACTGACCGGTGATATCTACGTATCAATAGTAAAGACTGAGATGTCGAAGATAGTGTTTTATGACTATTATAAGGCGACGATTGACAAAAACAAAGTATGGTTATGATTTTGGGTCTTCTCATTTGCAGGATACCTACATTTTCTTCAGATTATGAAAGCTAGGTTATCTTATGTTTGGCTTTAAACTAATGACGAAATGAAAATCTTGACATTTGCTTTATCTCATCAGGATAGATAATATGTATGCCAGGTTTTTAAGCAGTGATGGCTCAGTGGCATTGGCTATGGACTGCTGCGCAGCAGGTCCATGGTTCCATTCCGCCGCGGGCTTGAGCTTCACCGCAACGTGGAAATTTTGATTTTGCGACTGCTCGCCTGGCTGGCGACCACCCTCAGGTAGAAAATCTGTCGCCAAACACCTATCAGTGTGTTCCAGCAGCAGTCCTTGAGAACCAGTGAAATGACAGGCACATGAGACTTAACAACTATCTATGTTTCAAGGTGACTGGCGCAGTGCTATTCGTGAATTGTGACGAAATGCATCTGTTATAGGCAAAGGTTAGTCCGCTTAACATCAGGTGGGTCTCGAGCTTGTCTCGTCACAGTAACATAAAAAAGAAATGGTATCTTTGTAACAACTAAACCTAATTTTCGATATTTAAGGTTATACGATTTAAGGGGGAGTGTAATCAATTTCATATATGTTTAAGTTTTTAAGATATTACAAGCAATATTTTTCTAGTCACTACACTTACTACAAAAGCAAAAAATAAAAAAAAATGGTATAACCCGCAACAGACGTACTTTTACACCTTAACTTCTCGTAATGGTAAAGACTAGGAACAGTCGTAATGTATTACGCCGAGAACTGTACTACTTCAATTAATTAACTTTATGATATCAATTTCAATGATTAAATTAAAGACATGGGCATTATCTAAACTGCATTATTTTCATAATACTTGCCATTTGTAGAATTACCAACTCTAAAATGCACCTAAATTGTTCAAAAAGTGCCTTTTTCCCGTTTAATATAGAGTTTAAATTGTATGATTAATCTAATAACGTTTTTATAGTGTACATCTGTCTAAAAACAAAACCAACGTTCTTTTTGACGTCCTTTTTTATAGTTATGTGCTAGCCTGTGACCACTATCTCACTGATGGTAAGTATTAATGTGGTCGAAAATGTTGTTTAATCTTTACTAGAATTACTGGCTCTTAAGGACAGCTGCGGAACACACCGTTAGTTGCTTGGTGACAGATTTTCTACTTGGTAGCTAGCCAGGCGGGCATTCTCAAAATGCAACAACTGGGACCGAAGGTTTATCGTGCCCTCCGAAGCACGTGCACGGTCAGTAGTAATGCCACTAGCGGTCACCCATCCAACTCTGACCGCAGCGGACGTTGCTTAACTTAGCTGATCGGTTAAGACCGGCTAAGCAAACTTCGCTAAGAGTGCTTCAAAAACATTAGACATTATTATTATGTGCATAAGGTATATAATGTACAAATGAATAGTATTTATATTAAAAATACTTAGTGTGTGCATAATTTGCAGACCATGTGTGGCCCCAGGGATGAATGGCCACGGGTTCGAATCTCGCTCGCGGTCAAAACTTTTCTTTTCGTTGTTGGTAATTTGATAGCTTTATTTATTTAATAACATTTATTGCAAAAACCGTCCTCATAATAGAACTTATTAAAAGCTTGTAGATATTTTTTTTTATTAAAAGCTTGTAGAACCACAGTTTGTCCATGACAGACGTACCTACAATATAATACTGTAGTTTAGATTCACTACTGTCAGTACATGTCACACAAATATAGCAAAATGTATTACTAAATTACTATATAAAATTAACCTTGTCTTTTTTTATGCATGATAGGCCTTTGACCACTATCTCACCTGATGGTAAGTGATGATGTGGTCGAAGATGTTGTTCAGGCTAACCTAGAGAATTACTGGCTCTCAAGCACTGCTGCCGGAACACACCGTTAGGTTCTTGGCGACAGATTTTCTACTTGAGGGTGGTAGCTAGCCTGCAAAATGCCCTACCACCATGCTATAACGACTGCCATCCTAAGACAACAACTGGGACCGACGGCTTAACGTGCCCTCCGAAGCACGGAAGCGCTCAGTAGTAATGTCACCAGCGGTCACCCATCCAACTCATGACCGAGGCGATCTATGATCTCTAAGTGGTTCGCGGCTAATAATCTTCTCTTAAATTCAAAAAAGACCAAATGTTTAAAGTTTTCTTTACCAAATGTTACTTATGTTGAACCAAACATTAAGCTTGGCCTAGAAAAACTCTCTTTTGACAATGCGAAAGTCTTCCTGGGAATTAAAATGGATTCAACTTTACAGTGGAATCCACATATACATGATCTATCTTGAAGACTTAGTTCTGCTGCATATGCAGTTCGTAAGATAAGACAGCTAACAGACGTAGCTACTGCTAGGCTCGTTTATTTCGCGTACTTCCACAGTATTATGTCTTATGGTATATTGCTGTGGGGAGCTGCTGCTGAGATAGAGACAATCTTTATCTTACAAAAGCGTGCAATTCGAGCCATATATGAAATGGATCCTAGGGAATCCCTGAGAGATATTTTTAAAGAAATTGATATTTTAACTTTACCAAGTCTGTATATATTTGAAAATATTATGTATGTTCGTAAAAATTTGAGCAAATTTAAATCAAACAGTGACACTCACGATTACAACACTAGGAATAAAGATAAAATAGCGGTGCCAGGTTTTAGATTAGCAAAGACAAATAAAAGGTCCTTCTTAGGAAATTGTGTGCGGTTTTATAATAAATTGCCCAAACATATTACAACGCTCACAGAAAGAAAATTCAAGTTGCATGTGAAGAATATTTTGATTAAGAAATCTTACTACACAGTTTGTGATTACTTAAACGACAAAAATGCTTGGACTGGTTCGCCTCTGCCAAACCAGCCTATTACGTAGGTGTAATGTAAATTAAGTATTGTAATAATTTTACTATATAGTATGTACTTAACACATTGTTAAAAAACGTTTAAAAGAATGGCCCCGAGTTTCTTGCCCGTTCTTCTCGCAGTGGCTCTATAATTTTTGTTTGCTGAACGTGGCAGTACAATGTAGTATATTTCAATATTAAAATTTGTAATTGACCTTCATAAGAGCGTCGTAGACGCCTAAATTGAATAAATGATTTTGACTTTGACTTTGACTTCAAAGACAGCTGTTGAGCCGTAGTAAACAGCCTCAACAGCTGTCTTTGAAAGTCAGTATATTATGTATAATACTGACATATTTCAAACAAATCATCACATACCAACCCGTAAAGAGTCAATGACTAGCCTCTCAAAAAAAAACAGGACGTTTCTCAATTGCGACAAATGTATAATATAATGATAGCGAATTAAATCCAGTAATTTACCGCATTACATGGGAATATCTCAGGATAAAACTCTGAATGGAAACCGGATGCAATGTAATTCAAGCAAAAAATATGCCATTGAAGTATACCGACTAAAGAGCACTTATTGATATAAATTATGGCAGAAATAAACACCTAAAGGATTGACCGCAATCTCACGTGCAGTCGACAATGGCACACGCTCGCCTAGAAGTTGCCAGTTCACGTTGCCTTAAATACATCCAGATTAGGTCAGTTTCGAACATAAATATTCAAAACTAATTCCATTCTCTGGCATATATTTTTACTTTGAAGCAGTGATGGCTCAGTGGTATTGGCTATGGACTGCCGCGCAGCAGGTCCATTGTTCGAATCCCGCCGCGGGCTTGAGCTTCACCGCACGGTGGAAGGGCATTTTGAGAGTGCCCGCCTGCAAAGCGACCTCCCTCGAGTAAAAATCTGCCGCCAAAAATCTTTAATTACCATGTTGCTTTGCTATCTCGACTCATGGCTTGGATGGGTGATCACTACTAGCGTTACTACTGAATACGGAAGCACGCTTCGGAGTCGGTTCCGGTTGTTGTCTTAGGATGGCAGTCGTTATTGCATGGTGGTAGGGTATTTTGTGAATGATAACTAGGTGTATATTTCGGCAGCGGCTCTTGAGATCCAGTAATTCTAGGTTAGTAATAATTATCTTGTATAATATAGGGGAAACTTGCCTAATTCGAACTTGTTATTGCACCATTTTATCCGGACTGACCGTAACAGTAGTGACGCAAGTGACAACAAATGGAACTACTAGTCCGCCATGTTAAATGATTTGAAAGACAACGTGAGCAGCTACTCCTTCAAAAAATATCAAAAGAATAAGTAATTTCACTACTTTCATGTATTTTTTCGCCATTTCACAAGAATATTGAACAGGTGATATGGCGCAAAACCGATCTTCGCAGACTATGATCCTATTTTGTGTATATTTGTGAGTTTTTTCATATGTAATGAATGACGCTAAATTCTATTGATTCTCTTTCCCGGGAAATTTTAAATTTATTACTGTAATGCGCCTAATTCGCACTCAGTACTAAATCATAATTTGTACCGGTACGAATTAATCATAATATTTTAAATTTGTTACAGTTTATCATGGCTAAGCGGAAGTATACGTAATTCGTGGTATCAAAATTACCTGTAAGCCCGTTCTGGAAAAAAATACAATATTTGGAAAAACTCAAATAAAAGATGACATGATTCAGTGCACCCAATGGGGGGCTTGGTTTACAAGCTTTGCGCTAGTGCTGATAAAAATAATCTGAATTATTATAGTGATGATTATAAAGACTTAGAGAAAACAATTACACTGGCTCACCAAATTTAAAACATAACTGTGGTTCCCATTAACATAATGACATTTTGAGACTTGGACTGTTGATTAAATAATTTTAAGAATGATTATGGTAACTACAAATATTTTAACTTACCAAAAATTTTGCATAAACATAGTTCCTCAACTTTTTATGTCATTTTGAGATTGAAATTATGATACGATCTCTAAGTACGATTTAGGATAAACTGAAGTACGAATTGAGACCAATGGTCTTAAATCATACTTTTTAAACTTTTTTCAAATCTTTTTTTTGTTGATACTTATATTGTTTAAGATTACATGAGTACTGATTTTAATTTATAAAACATTAAATATTTGATAATATAAAATTAATCGTGTCTGTCTTTAATAGTTTTGACTAAGGGTAACACACCAGCAGGTGGGTAGCAGCTCTTTCTGAGGAACTGATATCTCATACTGCGATTTCCAAGCCGCCTGCCAAGCGTGGAGATTATGGCAAATCATCCCATAATGGGGGAGGCTGTGTTCAGTAGTGGACGATCCGGCTGATACAGCAATAATGAAGAAAACAAACCAGTTTAACTTTCATCGTGAGATAAGGGTAGGAAACTGTTACCTTTCTAAATATTGTACACAAAATTTATCTACTCTACACTTACCGCACCAGATGCGTACAAATTCCAAAATTTTTATTGACACGTTCGGAATGAGAACACGTGCCTTCAGGCGTGTGCATTATTTTGAATGTAAATAAATATGGCCTTAAAGTTGGCTCGCGTCGCGTTTAGTGTAAACATACCCTTAGCTAGGGAGTCTTAGAGATCCTTACAAAAATATAGTCGTATGAAATGAATTAGGAAAAAGCATTTGGTTCCTAACCATACTCTGATTTAGTTTCGATATACTTAATGTTTATCAGTACTAATATTATAAATGTGAAAGTAACTCTGTCTGTCTGTTACGCTTTCACGCCAAAACTACTGGACCGATTTGAATGAAATTTGGTATGGAAATAGTTTGAGACCCGGGAAAAACATAGGATAGTTTTTATCGAACTGCGCAAAAAGAGGTTAAATTTTTTGCGCGATAACCTACATACGCGCGGGTGGAGCCGCGCCCGGATAGCTAGTACAGTATAAAGACTTGGAGTTTCGTAAAGAAAAAGTTTTGGGAGAAGTGATGGATCAGTGCGGCAAAAGCTGTTTACTGCCGCGAAGGGGGTTTAAATCTGCCCTCGGATTTATCAACGCACGGTAGCTACTATTACGAGAAAAAAAATTATACAGAACGTATTTTTTAGCCAATAAGCTTACACCTCGTACTATTTTATCTTTTAAGTCAGTAATAATGTGTTCAAGAATGTTAAATGTGTACACATTGTTTGGTGCTTGGCGACAAATTTTCTACTTAAAGGTGCTGCTAGCCAGATGAGTGTTCGAAAAATGGCCATCCACCATGCAATGTAAATGTAAAATTGTTGATGTACAGAACCAAACTACGAAATATTGTAAAATAGACTTGTTACGTTTTTTTCTTCAAAACAACACCGTGTGGGGCGCACTTTGATGTTCATTGTTTGTTTATTGAAAATAATACAAGGTGAGGTTTGGTAAAAAAACACATGAAATTAGGAACTAGGATTTATTTTTTACGACAGCGTGTCAGAAGTTAGAACCATCAGGTGGCCATATTAATGCTTCATTTGTTACGTACCTACGTCTCAGAGACTCCATCCGAAAATGTTTCCGAACAGAATGTTACGATAACATATATAAAAAATATATTAAATATGAAAATACATATAACATTTCGAGTTTTTGTATTAAATCGGTCCGGTACAATGTTACGGCAGCTAATCAATTACCTTCAGAAAGTAGTGATGCTGATCCAGGAGCGGAAGGACAAGCAAGTTCATATAGCTACTGCTTTGTTTTCAAACTCATCATCAACAAAATGCGCACAATCTTCCAAATTCGATTGGATGGCGCTCATAAATTATCTTACACACTTTTTAAACTACGCCCGCCGCTGTAGGATATGCTTTCTGCTGTATTTGAGCTTGACTTACATTTCTTTACAATAGTCAAAGTCAAAAGTCAAAGTCAAAATCATTTATTCAATTTAGGCGTCTACGACGCTCTTATGAAGGTCAATTACAAATTTTAATATTGAAATATACTACATTGTACTGCCACGTTCAGCAAACAAAAGTTATAGAGCCACTGCGAGAAGAACGGGCAAGAAACTCGGGGCCATTCTTTTAAAGGTTTTTTTTAAAAATGTGTTAAGTACATACTATATAATAAAATATATACACTATACTATATAATATATAAGTGCTTCTAATATTTTATAGAACTACCTAGTTGAAAAAAAATTAGAAGCACTTTTAAGTATTTACTATATACTATATAGGAAATTTACCCTTATTGCGGTACTATGAGTGAGTTTATTTAGTTTACATACCCAAAGGGCAAAGCGGAGCCCTATTATTAACCAGACTCCGCTGTCTGTTCATCCGATATGACATCAGATATTTTGTGTAAAATGTTGACCCTAAGAGGTATATTGAATAAGAAATAGAATTATTTTTCCTTGCGGGCTCCAATACAAATAATGGTAGAAAAGTACTTTTGGCACCCAAGCGTATTATGAGTTATCATCGTCTACAGCTTGTTGTGTCGAGTAAAAAGGTATTTTTCATAGAGATATAAAATACTATTTCTCTTTTCTGTGGTATTTTTAGGATCCTGTCAGCCCTGGCTCGCTCCACACTTTAGGTATAAAACTAAAGGTACATTGGCGTATCCGTCCGGACGGGTTATTGTACGTGCGTGCCGCGTCAGAAGAGATCAGAGCTATGCGTGGCTATTTGATAGAAAGAAAGACGCCTTGTAGGTGAATATAAATATTAGGTACTCCGTGATTTGCAAGCTGATGTGCACTTTATTCCTTGGTAGCTAGAGTCGCTTATTTATTGGTATGGTTTTGCGGAGTGATCCTTCTGGTCCTTTTTATTCCTTGTCTGTTCAAGCATAGATGATAAACTATAACACTGCGCAAATTGTTCCCCATTTAGAGGTTTAATCCATGCGCGTTGTAGATTATTATAACAATAGAAATTAATGATATCGTACACTGCGGATGCTAAGAGGTCACGTATTCGGTAAAATATATGATATGTACTCTGATTACGCAGACACTTGTACACAATCCGTAATATGATTTATTTTTTGTGAAAAATAGGGTATGTCAAAATAAATTTAAATTAAATTGTTTGGGTAATTTTAAAAACTAAGTATCTTTAATCGTATCGCCAGGCTGGAAGCCAGCCCAAAAACAATCCCAAAACTTAATGCAATTATTTCTGGTGTGCTGTAATCAAAAACGTATTTGATGTGTTCTTGTGTTCTTCTTTGTTTTGTCAGAGAAGACATATTATTTTGTCGAATCTTCTCTTGTGGGAAATGGGTAAAAATATATAATGGTAGCTTTAGCTTCCCCGTAAAATGCTAATATATTTAACAATAGCAAACACTTGTACTTATAATTGAAATGTAAACTTTGCTTCGTGAAAGTGACAATAGTGACATATCACGACAACCACCGTTGAAAATGACGACATCTATCGACATTTGGTGGAATCAAATGCCAGGGTTGAGGGTGGTGAATCTTCTGTTACGGCAACACCCTAGGCTAGGGATTGTATTGTAACTAAAAAGTAATCTCATATTACTGGTCTTTTCTCAAAATATTATTAGTAAGAACTCGTTTATATGATTCATTCTACGTTCAAAGTAAATTTCCAAATTTCAGGTGTGTTGATTAGAAAATGTTATCTTCTAACTATCTGTTACATTTATCTTCTACCTATCTGTTATATTTATCGAAGCAGTGATAGCTCAGTGGCTTTGGGTATGGACTGCCGCGCAGTAGGTCCATGGTTCGAATCCCGCCGCGGGCTTGAGCTTCACCGCATGGTGGAAGGGCATTTTTGCGAATGCCAGCCTGGCTAGCGACCACCCTCAAGTTGAAAATCTGTCGCCAAGCACCTAACGGTGTGTTCCGGCAGCTATCCTTGAGAGCCAGTCATTCTAGGTTAAGCCTGTTAACACCTTCGACCACATCATCACTTACCATCACGTGAGATTGTGGACAAAGGCTTACCTATCAGCAATAAAAAAATAAAAATAAAATTAAGGTAGTGGTGAGCCATCTGACCATATTTTGTTGAATGCCATTTGGCTAGCCTTTGACCTCAAATCAAGTGATGGTAAGTGATGATGAGGCCAAAGAAAGTAAATAGGTTATGGGAACTGCTCTCAAAGATAATTGCCGGATCTACCTTCTTGGGTATCGCAGTAGAACTTTTTAGGTATTCAGAAGGTGCTGCGTATCACCTTCTGGTATTTTGTTTTTGTTTATGTGATTGTGTGACAGAACAAGCACGAGGTCCACCTGATGTTAAGTCGTAACCTTTCACTGCCCTGACAAACTGCACTGCGGCCATCACCCTGAGACATACAGTTGTTAAGTCTAAATAATTTCACTGGCTCTCAAGGACTGCTGCCAGAACACACTGTTAGATTTTGGCGACAGATTTTCTAAGAGAGGGTGTTATCTAGCCAGTCGAGCATTAGCATAATGCCTGATGAATAGATGATATGATTATAATAAACTGCCGCAGAACAATCATCGGTTATTATAAACTGCCCCCAGCCTAATCTTTACTAAATTTTTAACACCAACTAATATGGTGACTTCTGTGCCTTCAAATTCACTGGCTGAAAAGCATTTTTATTAGAAATGCAGGAAGAATTCTATGACTTTGTTTGATGTAGAGGTAAACATTGATAAGTTTGTATCACTCCCGATCTATATTAGTAACAATACTTTCACTAAAGTTGGTATCGGATCTCATTACTGATAATATCGAACAGGGGGAGCTCACAACCTGCCCTTCTTAGCTAATTGTGGACTAATTGAACGTTTACACTCGACGGTTTAGCTGAGGCTCGGTTCAAATCACAAGCTTTTGATACTTTAATTCTACATAGACGCGCCTTTGACTAATTGGTTGGCTGGGATCTGAATATGTTGCCAAAGATGGTACGGTGTGAACGTAGATTGGGAATTGGCTCTAGTAGACACCTTCTGGAACGAATTATTAGGTGTTTTTCTTCCAAAGGATTTTAGATGGCTATATAAGAATTTCCAAAATGCCACGAAACTAAAATTGAGAAGCATTAAATAGGTCTTTTAGAGTTCATTTACAGATTATTTTGGAAAAAAATATATTAAAGCCTATTTATTACGTTTCGCTCTTATAATCACCGATTATGATAAAATTATATAATTGTGAGTTTTAGAATAGTTTTTAAGATAATGAAGTCCAACATTTTTAGTAACAAAGAAATAAATAAATTTTAAATTATACACATAAACAAAAACCCCACGAGTTACCAGTTGTTGAAGTAAGTGCGATGCCTGTTGTCCTTTTACGAAGCTATATTTCGTGAAATAGTAAAAATTGTTATACGACTCTAATCTTGTGTCAAATTTACAGAATTTTAGGTATACCCGATTTGGAAAACATGACCCTTTTTATTTTATCTTGGTAGCCAAATAAACATTCAATTTAGTATTACTTCTTAGTAATGATTTTAAATAAAATATTTATCGATATAAAAAGAGACGAAGATGCTGGCCATTGTTCGAACATTTTTCATTATAATACTATCATAAATATTGCAAGATGATTGATATTTCTGTCATAAATATCACATTTTTTTCCTTTTTTTGTGTGATTGTTGAATCAATAGTGATTCAACTTTATTATCGTAGGCTGAAGGTGATTTTGTGTAGTTTAACATTTCAATGTATATATAATAAAATACTGCTGTTGTAGTTATTACTAGCATTCTAATTAATATTCATAAACAGTATTATAATTCAGTCATTCTCCCGTGGGGTGCCTGGTTAGAATGTCACCCCCCCCCCATTTCTACCTGTGACTAAAGGTAAAATAACGGAAGGTGGAGCAGCGCCTTCTAAAGAACTGATATCTCAAACTGCGATCCCCTGCCAAGCGCGGGAATTATAGCAACCCGGGGGAGGAGGGGTTAGGGCCTCTAAATAGGGGAGGCTGTGGATAATCCAGCTGATACAATATTAATTCAGTAAGTGAATCCCTTGACCGTCACCACTTTTCCAATCACACAATTCCTATTCCTTTATGACTAATCAATTTCACGTTCACCCATGCCTTACACCAGCCCCGATATTGTTGGTAAAACAGACGGTCTCTTTGATGTAAGGTTGGAACTTGACACCGGTTAGTAAGGCGTTGCACCCATCTTACACTCTCCTGACGATAAATGTATACGATAATTTATTAGACGATAAGGGAGTTGAATGCATTTACTTGACCTTATAGAACTTTTGTAACAAACATACAAAAAACAGCGTCGAATTGAGAAACTCCTCTTTTTTGAAAGTCAGTTAAAAATTAAAATGCCCAGGCATTATAGGTACGTCAACTTACGACTTCAAATCTAAAAATCCAGAAGTTTATATTGGCAATCATAAAAATAGACAAAACCAGTATTATAGCATATCAAAACAAATCACACAACAAATCCAACATTAATTTTCATTTACCACCATTAAATAAGTAATACTAAATTGCCGTAGCTAATAGCTCACGAACAAATAATAAACACAATATGGCAAATGTAATTTTGAACCTAGGTTTTGTCCTCTATGACGAGACCTTGACACAATATAGGTTAGGAGTAGCTTAGGTAATAATTGCTGAACACCTGCGTTCAAGTTGGACGTTTATAAGTACTGGTTTGTTTACTTTTGATATATATACTTGTTATGGTATATTTTTTGGATGAACGTAGGTAAAGTTTCCGATAATGAATAGATTCAGGCGTTATTGTGCGTAAATCGATATTTAATAATAGAAAATATTTTAAGAAAGCTTTAATTTGATATTTTAGAAAAAAACCCTTAAAAATATAAAAATAGGTAGTATTTTTAATTCTGCGGATTTAATTACCTAACTACATATTATACTAGAGAAAAGTATTATGTGCGGGATTCGAACCTGTGTCCATTCACCCCTATAGCCGGGGTATGCTCTGACCGAATGAGCTAACATGACATTATGACTTTTAACTATTTTTTTCTCTCGTTCTTCAACGAACAACGTATGGGGATGGAGCGAAATCTATAGTTCAACTTACATTGTACTACAAACAAGACCAATTTTGCAATTGGTTTTAAACTTGTAAATGATGACTCAACCTTATAATTATAATATTGTTATGTTTGCAATAACGCCTGCTACGCGGATTACTTTACAAATTTTTGGGTTCGAACCCCGTACATGACTATATTTCTTTCGCTCCTCAAATGTGTAATTTTGGAAATAGTATATTTAGTAACAATTCCGCCTAATTTTTCTGTTAAGCCGTGACGTCATAAACGTGAAGAGTAATAGATATAAACGAGAATAGCGCTCGATGAATGTAAGACTGTGTTGCTTCGTGTAGAAGCAAAACACATCGAAAATTGTTCCGGATTCCGTAGAATTTTATAAATTAAATATTATTCATTGTTTAAAAATCAATTTAATCTTAAATTGTATTGAACGCCAGAATAATTTTTCTACCGCAGAAATCGCTGCTCTCGGTCAAAATACATTGTGCTAAAGTACTCAATGGATAAAGGTGAATGCCTACTATCAAGTAACGTTCGACCAACTAATTCGTGACTGGTTCTTGAACTGTCGTAGCTCCCGTTTCGTGTTGAGCAGTACATGATTAAGGTTGTCAAGTTCACAAGGTCAAGATTTATGTTTTTGACAATATTATTTCATAATTTAGTTTTTACTATTATAACTTTAACACATTTTATACTTTTAATGCCAATTTATGTCTCGCAAAACAATTGTTTTGTTTTGACTCTGGACCT
This sequence comes from Plagodis dolabraria, assembly GCA_963854805.1. Classification (NCBI taxonomy): domain Eukaryota; kingdom Metazoa; phylum Arthropoda; class Insecta; order Lepidoptera; family Geometridae; genus Plagodis; species Plagodis dolabraria. The sequence continues at coordinate 25,064,421 of OY978460.1, read as the reverse complement.
CAACTCTCGCAATATTTTCAGTTTGTATCTAATTATATAAACCTAATATTTGTGTAGAATATTGGCCCAAGCTAACGACCCTATCATGGCAAAGCTTGAATCTTAAGTAAGTGCTAGCTGTAGGAACCTATGTTTGCGATAAAATGGAGCAAGATTTTTCGGTGGCTTTCCCAAGGGCGTCGCCAGCCGATGGCTCAGGGTGGGAAAGGTTAATTTATGGAGGATTTAAAAAACATCAATTTTAAATACAGCACATGTGGGGGTTTTCCATAATCCCCATGCTTGGCAGGCGGCTTAAGGATCACAGTGTGAGATATTAGTTCCTCAGAAAGTGCTGCTGCCCACCTTCTGGTGTGTTATCCTTAGTCGCAACCCACGGGTAGAGAAGGGGGATGACATTCTAGCCCGGCTCTTGACTATACAATACATGTAAACAAAATAAAATTGTAAACAAGTTTTGATATTTATTATATAAATAGTATAAAAATAAACAAAAACGAAAAGGTCCATTGACAATTACAAGTTATCAATCGAGATCTTTTTTTTATTGAGTCTATTAAAATACTTCAAACCACTGTATTATGAAAATCTTGTAATTTTTTTGGTTGTTATCATTAAAATATATTGTTTTCTGTGCACACCATAATGGCGATTTTCCCCATACTTCTTCTTAAGCTATAATTTTTGTCTTGAGTCATATTTGAAATGTGTACGTAAAAATCTTGTGTACGTAATAATCAAAAATTAGTATTACTTAAATCATTTTTTTAAATAAATATTATTCAATGCTTGTGACTTTTGTGTGCATCTGGGACAAGATATGTCTTGGATAATGAATAAAAAACTTGCACCATACAAGTCGGGACCAAAAAACAGTGAGTAAAGACAAGTTTTTACACAGGAATACGCTAACGAGACAGCCCTAGCTTCGCCTGAGGCATCGACACTTTTTGCTTTCGATATCCAATGACAAAAGCGTCATTATCTAATCACAGCTTGTCAGTTTTTTTCTAAATGCAGTTGCGCACGATGTTGTTTGAATAAAAAATACACCGCAGCTATTGAAACTTGGAAGTTCTGTTTTTTTAAAGACAATTAAACCTACTCACTGGTTTAGGCTGTCGTTCAAGCGCTGAGGGATGAAATACTAAAGTGTGGTTTCACTAAAGCTATAATTAATTTTGCTTGATTTCATGACCAAGAGTAATTTACTACATACAACAATGTACTAAGATGATTGTAAGAGCTTACAATCAGCTAAGGAATTGCTGATTTATTATGGAGACCTGTCGTCGGAAAAGCGGAGAAACAAAACCCAAAGATTTTATTGTATTCGTCTAGGAAATAATAAGTTATACCGAGCCACTTCAGAAATGATAAGAATAGGGAGATAAAGATCTGTTTTAGTAAATTTTTTATATGACACTAGTAAAATATACACAACTAGCGGACAGCACCAGCTTCCAACGGGTATTTAACAATCAATATATATTTATAAAGTATTCCATAGCAATTAGTAATAGTAATAGTATTCATCAGGAACAATGTAGGATTCTAATGGTGAAAGAATTTTTTTAATTAACCCAGTAGTTTGTAAGTTGATTCGTTACATAGAAAAATATATTTTCCTCTTTATCTTTCTATATAAAAATGACGTGTCTCGTTGTTTGTCCGCGATGGACTCCTAAACTACTGAACCAATTTTAAATTTGATTTGCACGCTATTTGATCCAAATTAAAAGATAGGATAGCTTACATCTCAATCTATAGTCGTAATTACCCGTGCGAAGCTAGGGTGGGTCGCTAGTAATATTATAAAATGTAGATGTAGATGTATTTCAAAAAGACAGTTTGGAGAATGAAACCTAAGAACTTTAATACTTGTAATGTTTTCATAGCAGCATGCGGAAGTGCTTCAAATAATATTAAAAAATATTTACTCCCCGCTACGAAAGCACGATTTGGTCATGATTTTATATACACAGTTTCAGCTTGACGACAAAATCATATATAAAGCAGTATGGTGATATATATAAAACTCAGACAAATGCATTCAAAACCACACACATAAAAATAACAAAAGCAATTTTTCCGAGTCAACGGCACAAGAACAGATCCCAATTATTTATCAATTTGATGTAATGATAGGTGCGCTTACGTGCGTCTCACGTGTCACAGAATAAATAACAGGTCTAATAGTGCACCAACCGTAATGACGTCAATTAGTAGTAGTTTTATAAGTTTCGACTAGAGATGAACTCATTCATTTAGGTTTACAAGACTGAGAGATTATCTACTCGTACCACTTGTCTTTATTTTCAAAGGGGAGTTGTCTTGGACCCATGTTTCTCTAGATATGTTTGGTCCCTTCTGATAAGGGGTTGACCGTATCGCCATTTACTCAAAATTCCTTTGTCGGTATAACCCAAGCCAACTAGTAAAGTGAAGCATTGCTTTGGAACAATGGTTCAATCCGCGGGTTGGACAGTAAATTAGTTTTACGACGAATATATTTACAGTTGCAGTCTGGAGACTGACACTGTGCTGAATAGATTGCAATAAACTTGGCTACGATTTCACGGAACACTATTTTGTCAGCCAAACGCTTTGCCGCTCTAAGATTTTTTTACCTGACTCTCTGTTGCCGCTACTGTCCATCCCCTTGAGTTTATAAGTATACAAAAATCGTATAATTTGGATCATAGCCAATAAAACAGTATATAAGTATGATATATTTAAGCACTTACAACATAAAGTTAATAAATAAAATAATGAATATAGATGTAATGATAGCCGAACGGTTATAGCTATGGACTGCGGCGCCGCAGGTCCATGGTTCCATCCCCACGGCCGGTTTTAGTTTCACCGCATGGAGGGAGGAAATTTTGCGAATGCTCGCCTGTTTAGCTACCACCCTCATGTAGAAAAATCTGCTGCCAAACACTTAACAGTGTGTTCCGGCAGCACTCCTTGAAAGCCAGTAAAGTTACACGTACATGAGACTCATTAGATGTATGTCTCAGGGTGACGGGTGCAGTGCAGTTCGTCACTTGTGACGAAAAGCATCTGTTATAGGCAGAAATTACTGCTGAACATCAGTTGGGCCTCGTGTTTTCTCTGTCACAATCATATATAAAAAATACCCAAATGAATTCTACTTCAAATTACAATCATGATCGTAATTTTATAAAATCTTAAAACAGATCAAGCTTTAATTTTACAGAACTTTTATTTAAAAATCTTGGTATAATTTTCTACTAAATCAAGACCAGTTCTCATCTTCTCACCTCTACAAAGCTAAAATTATCTATACCTTCAAGCACATATTGCTTTGAACATTCAAATTACCTTTGTTCGCTGTTAGCTAGGTTCAATAGACATTATACGTTTAGAAAAATTAATTTGATTCAATCGAACGCCAGTGTATCTGTAATCAATGATAAGTAGATGTGGTAAAGATAGGTGAGACAAATAAGATCTTTAGAAATTTGAATGAAAAGAAATCATGTGAATGATTAGGAATGTAAGGTTCCCATGCACAGTTCTGTGGAGAAGAACGGGAGAGAGGGAGAAAAGAAAAGCAACAGTAACTAGCATCCAATAATTGGAAGAATAGTTTAAGGTCTAGCGTAATAATCGTACGAAATTGTGACATTGAGAGTGAATTACGATCAGTTATTTCAAACTTTTACATGAGCTTTTCAAAATAACAAATTTACGAGAGGTATAATTTAAGTCATGTGCGGGATTCAAACCCGCGTCCATCCACCCTTTTAGCCAGGGTATACGATGTAAATTGAACTATAGATGTCGATCCATCCCAATACGATGGTAAAAGAACGATAGGAAAAAAATTAGATATGACTAATTGTCATGTTAGCTCAATTGGATTAGAGCATACCCCGGCTAAAGGGGTGGATGGACGCGGGTTCGAATCCCGCACATGACTTAAATGTTTGCTCTCGTAAATTTGTAATTTTGTAATGTAATCCACAGCATGCGTTTTTTGCAAACATAAAAATATTACATGAGGTTTTATGGGTACAAGTGGCTTAGCCGTTCATTGTGGTTTTCTATGAGGGGGGTATCTTTTCAAAAGTGGACATCTTTCATCTGATGATGATGATGAAATGACGTTATTTTTGCAATAAGTTCGAAACTGGTCGGAGCAATATCCGGTAAATATTACGCGAGTCCTAGCCGGTTACTAAATAATAATTATGGACAAAATTCACGGCAGTTTTTTAGCTCACACGTTATTTTTGCGTTGTCAAAACTGATATCTTATATCAGAACTAAATGAAAATCAAGCAATAATACCAGCAATATTTTAAATATTGTTAAGTTTGCAATGACGCCTGCTAGGCGAATTACATTACAAAATTACAAATTTACGAGAGAAAAAATTATAGTCGTGTGCGGGATTCGAACCCGCGTCCATCCACCCCTTTAGCCGGGGTATGCTCTAACCAATTGAGCTACCATGACACAATTGTGTAAAAATCTATTATGTCATGTTAGCTCAATTGGTTAGAGCATACCCCGGCTAAATGGGTGGATGGACGCGGGTTCGAATCCCGCACATGACTATAATTTTTTCTCTCGTAAATTTGTAATTTTGTAATACCAGCAATATTTCCTACTCATTGATTTAATTTGCACTCATTCGTATTTTGAACGCATGCAATTTGTTGCTTATAGATTTTTAAGTCTCAAGAGATCATTCGATTTTAAAGTTTGATCCCCAGTTCAGAGAGCCATAGGGTTTATCTATTTAAAAAAAAATTTAGTAGTCGGTAGTGAAGCAATGTGCCTGGTATAAGGCAATAAGCCGGTCTCCTATTAAATGAAGCTACAACCTATATGTGAATGATAATACACATTTGCCTACCCCTTCAGTTAATATAGTCATGACGATCTTGTATGACATTCAGCAGTTTTGAAATACGCATCTGTTGGTTTTTTCTCAACTTTGTTCCATTATCAGAATGTTTTCTTCTTACCGTAATATTGTCGCTTGTCAGTTGTCTTGTTCATTCTTTTGTTTTTATTTCTCCATGCTTAAGCCATCTAAGCATACCTTTGCCATCTAGCATCTGCACTCATTCATCATCACGCCTTGCACAATCAACATTCAAAACAAATAAACATCGTCAATGCATAGCAGAAACAGATTTTCCCATGACACTTAATTCTGGATTCAGGTCACCCATTTAGAATTAAATTACCACCTGACAACGATTCGTGACATAATCAAGCATGCAACCCAGGCAAGAAAGCCTAGGACATGTTGAGGCCTATAACTAGGCCCTGACTAGCTTTCTGATGGGTTTGTATCGGTGTAATGGAACCGTTAGTCGTCGTGACGAGGTTCCCGTGTTTTTAGTTAGTGAGGTGAATATTTTGATTTGCAAATCATTAGTATTGTGTTGATTTTGGCATAGTGGTATGATGATACAATGGGAATAATAACAAATATTTTTTAAATATTTTAAGAAAACATCAAATTAATATTTTAATCAAACACTTAAAAAATACAAGTGACGTCACGTCGGGTTACCAGGAAGAAAAAATTCTTCCGGTTTGGCTGCGTGGCGTTTGTGACGTCACGTCGGGTTACCAGGAAAATTAGGCCGAATTGTCACTAGATATATTTTTGTATTTTTGAAGTGTTTTATTAAAATATTTATTTGATGTTTTCTTAAAATATTTAAAAATATTTGTTATTATTGAATATGGATTTCCGCAAAGTAACGCCTGAATCTATTCATTATGATACAATGGGGTATTTAATTTTAATAAGTTTTCTGGGAATTTGGTTCTGGTTCTATGAATATAAAAATTATAATTCATATATATTCCGGTATAAGGATTTAAGGAATGTAAAATGCTACTAGCTCACAACTGTAGGTACTCTTTACGAAGTAAAGAAAATTAAAATGTCTATTGATTTAAGCTGGTGTATGATTTATCTTTAATATAAATATATTATACCTATGATTTGTAAGTATGTTTTATTTATATTAAATTATACTAATATTGTCTTAATGTTATTGTGCATATTTTATGTACGCTAGTTTTGTTTCGTCTCTCTTTTTATCGCATAGCTCTGATTTATTCTGACGTGGCATGCACCGTAGAATAATCCCGTCCGAACGGATAAAGCCGATGCACTTTACCTAAAGGTTTATACCTAATGTGTGGAGTGAGCCAGGAACAGCATCTTCATCGCTTGATTAAAATACTGACTATTTAAAACCAAAAGAGCATAATTATTAATCTTTAGTTAACCTAAAGATACTCACCAGGAAATAACTCCAAGCACAAAATCCCTTGCATTTCCTAGCATGTTCAAGAAGCGTGAACAAAAACTGTGTCAAGAACGCATACGTTATGAATCATTATTCATTACGATCATCCATATTGCGAGGAAATGATCATGGATGACGTATTAGAACAGTTAGAATTGCGTTGTACACGTTGTGGGAAAGGTTATAGTTTATGTTATTACGTAAAACTGCATTCAGTGTATTCTAGACGATATTAATTTATACACGACTGTAGAAGGAAGGTCAAGTCACTGTTAACCTCTACGCTCAGGTCAATTATTCACTCAAAATTATGGGGCCCGCATTTTGCCCCACCTTAATTTTAAAATATATAAAAATTAAAATATTATAATTATTTATCATTATTTTTTAATTATTATTATTTTTTTTTTTTTTCAAATTTAATTTGTGTAATTTTTTCAATTCAAACTGAGTTGGAATAGATCTATTCCAATACTGAGGTGAAAGGTTGTTTCTTATGGCCTGTTTCAGAATGTTCGAGTAAGTCCCAGATCATATTTATCAAACAAAACACTATCTTTGCGTTTCACAATCATCAATTTAGCCTATCCATCGGAACTTGAAACGCGCTGCATGTCAACAGTCATTTATATTATTCAGTTATTTTATGTGTTGGTTAGCAACCGAAAACTTTGTTAGGAAATTCTGAAACGGACGCTAAATGTCATAAATAGTATAATACAACTAAATAATTGTGCTCATCAAATTTCAAAGTGATGATTTTTGGAGTACAAAATTTATTTCACACTTGGCAATAAGTATATTTAAAAAAAAAAAATATTGAATTTATGTTATTCGTGTGTATGGCTTTTGAAACCTTTGGCTTAGCATACACGGACTTTTTGATTTTGTAAAATAAGACTTGTTCGGTGTGTGTCTTGTTTTACAAACAACAATGATTTATATGGTATGAAAAGTAGAAATATGTAATGGAAGTTATTATGAATTTATTAATTTGATATTGTCGTTCAGTGTTTTATTTTGCTAGTTAATTATATTATTAATTTATTTTAGCCCTTGTAAGACAGTTACCTAAATGCCCTTACTGGCACTGATAGTCACTTAAATTTATATCAGTGTCAAATTTAATTAATATAAAAAAGTACACGATAGCGTTGTAGCCGAAGACGAATTGATTTTATCGTACGATCATTGGTCAGTCAGTCAGCTTCCGCATGTGTCTGTGTGAAAATGTCTTCTCATGAGAGCTATTCGAGAAAAGAGACGAGAGATAAGAAGGAATTTTGTGTGTTATTGATAAACAAGATCACGTACACATAGTGACAGGTAGAACATGTAGGTAAGAAGACTATGTATTTAATAACTCACAGTATTTAAAGCGGTGTTTTTTAAATATGTGTGGTCCAAATATAAATCGGAAAACATAGATGCGATGCTAGTTATTACACACAAGCTAAAACTATAACGTTGCATGCGTGCTCGCCATCATAGATAACAAAAACAATAGAAATTAATTTATAAAATATTCGTTAGAAGTGATGTTAAAAGGTTCACTGCTGCGTGTGCGCATATATCTATAGTATATCTAGAACATCTTCTCTCCCAATTTCTAAAGAGCCGAGGGTGAAATGTATCAAACTTGCAAACACACTCCTAAATTCCACTTTTAAAATGAAAGTGTGAGTATATTAGTGTGATAACGTGATGTGGTCTTTCCAAGTGATTTAACTAAGTATTTAATTTTGTTCCTTGTCTACAGAATTAATAATATTGTGACTGCTATGAAGGAACAGGTGCAAACAGTTTCGCAAGTCTGTCCACCAACGCCTAGCACAGTGTCAATTACGCATACATTTCCATTTTACACACAAAATATAGATAATTTCGTCGTAAATTATTACTTTAGCGACTTATTGGTGTTGTTTAGATATACTGGATTGCTCTGACGGGTGTAATATTTGATAGACACAGCTTAAATGTTAATGGTAGGTCTGTGATTGATTGATCAATATGGGTGGTGTATTGATCGATTAAAGTTTAATCTGATTATTAATCTCAGATGTGCAATGTAATGAGTATTAAGTTATGGATGTCTTATGTTTTGTAAATATGCATGCTATTCTACTATATTACCGCAAAATGAGACTGCAGAATTGTATAGTTGTTTGCTTACCTACTAATAACAAAAAATCTTAAGAGCAGTTATAATCCTACCACAGTAAGATTTGCATTAACGCGTCTGCTAATCAAATAAGCATAAATAATTGCATTGCTTGACCTAATTTCTAATTTATTTAATGTAATTTAATAATTAGTTTGCAATGTCATAATGTGTTATCATATATATAATTTGTCAGTATTATTGTTTACATGACATTAATTCGTACTTGTATGTTATGTGACAAATGTCATATTGTATTTGATTTTATATTATATTCGGTGAATGGATTTGAATTTGAAGTGGATAAAAATATTACCATGACTTAAGTTAAACCGCATCTGAATTATTCTCCTTCTTCCGTTGTTATTATGTTATAGATAGAAAATATAAAATTAAAGACATTTGATCTTTTTCACATTTGATTTCAAATGATAATTGAATATGATGTTCCACTTGACCCATTTTGTTTGCTTGTAAAAATTCTAGCAATTAAGACTTATTCTATTTATATCACAACAAGGTTGGCTAAGAATCCTTTGATGTTGCCGATATCGTATTGTGAATGTAACATTCTTGTTTTTTGAATTCATTTTCATTATTACGATTCTCTTCGTGTCAAGAGTTGCAACATTAAGTTTACAAACTGAGTAGTAACAAACTTATCAAGTTGTTGTACCCGATCCTGGTGTCCAATTCACAACCTGTAGAAACCTGTACCGCCTACTCACTGTGGGTGTTGAACACCTTGCAAGCTCTCTTGTATAAATCGCAATGAAAGCTTTTGTAAAATCCAGACAAAAACATACGTCATCTATTTCGACAGAATGTTTACAAGAATATAATGTAATTTAAAAATTATTTTTAAACAATCATGAAATATATCACGCATGTATAATCCCGAAGTAGTAAGCAGAAATGAAGTGTCATCTATCTCGAATAAATCGCAACGAAAGCCTTTGTAAAATCCAAATAAAAAGAATATAGCTCATGAAATTCGAAAAAATGTTTTACAAAAACAAAATTCAAATGAAAGTTATATTTACAATGATTTAATTTTGCATGAATCATACCATTATGCCTGTATAATCCCGAAGGGGTAAGCAGAAGTGAAGTATCATTGAAAACTAAGTTTAACTTATATGTTAAAGCGACATGTATAAGGACGGAAGCTACTTTACCAGCACAGTTCCAGAGATTTGGCCAGGAAAAACAAATAACTGATCCTTGGGATTCAAAAAGTCCAGACAATTGGTCAGCGAGTAGAGAAAAGGAATGTAAGACTATTGGGTATGCGCGTCTGGTTAAATACCACCATATGGAAGTATAAGATCTGTCGCCAAGCTTCTATAACGAGTTGCATCTGCTGTCCTTGAAAGCCTGCTTGTCTTACTAACTTTGATTACATCATTATTATAATTATATTTGCCTTCCACAAAAAGTTATCTTCTGTATTCCAATTTTCACTTGACTCAATTTAAACAAGCAACCGATAATCTATTTACAAAATGGTAACAAAAACAGCTAATAACAGTTTGTTGAATATCATTTCATTTCAAAACACTGTACCATTAAAACTAGGTCGTGTTTGATAGATGGCCTGACTGCGAGCCAAATTAAAGCCTTATGCTTTAGGAACAAGTTGAATATAGATTTTATGCAAATTATTATAAATGGGACTAAGAATTACGATGCTCTCATAGTAAAGCAGCTACCTTAAGATCCGAGTTAGTTGATTTAAATTTAAGGGAAATCCTTGCGATTGAGACGCCCAGCCAGCATAAAATGTCCTATCTTTATCAGACATGCACGTTTCGTATCATTTGTTATTGAGAAAGCTAAACCATTCTAGAATGAATTAAATTGCATATAAACTATACGGTATAAAATGGAGTTAAGACTAGTTAAGTAAGTACCCATAATTTTAAAATCCATATTTTATTTATTTAGGCTTTTTGTTCATCTAGCCGAGCACAATCTCACATGACGATGTGGTCATGGATAGTAAATAATTCCAACCTATAATGGTTACTGGCTCTAGAAAAACAGCTGTTATGTGCTTGACGACTGATTTCTTGCTTGAGGTTGGTAACTGGGTGGGTTTCCGCAAAATATCCTACCACAATGCAATGTGGTTTTAGACCTCCCAAAAGCCTCCGTACTGCCCAAGAGCTATTAAAAACTTTCAAGTATTTGTTTTGCAATTTATTAGACAGCAAAAATACAAATACTTCCAACGAATTAAATTAAATTAAATTAAAATCAATCTCAAAGGAAATAACTAATAATGATAATGATTATTTAGTTATAAAGCCGCTAGAAATTAATTCATATACTAAAACTGAGTTACAAAAGAATAAATAACTTACTACTAATAATAATTTGGCTAATTATTTATCCTGAGAATAATATGTTATATAAAGCAATATTATAGCCTTACAAACAAGATATTTAAGAATTTTTCTATCATTATTTTATGAAAATTTTAGCTTGACGATAGTATAAGACATTTGAATATTATTTTTTCAATGGTATGGTTACTCATAATATTTTAATGATGCTAACCACTCCATAAATTCCACCATAAACAAACCTGAAACCAGTAACTAAAAACCGCAAGCTTTCGTCACCACTAACAAACATTATAATTCTAATCTCCCATACATAAATTATAGGGCAGTCGTTAAATATCAGTTTTGAAGCGATTGCAGTGACATAAAGCTGCTTGGGATACACAAAGTTATGATTATCATCTATATCTTCAGATTTATGTCTAACTAGCTTGGAATAAGAACTATTTTAGATTTCTGATTATAATTTTTAATGTTGTCATGTGAGTACTAACACGTTTATTTGTGATGTGTATATATTTATTTTAACTTTTATTTCCACTGCATAAGGCTTAATTTTAGTTTTGTTGGTAACGGTTTTAAGTTTGTTAAACAAGTCTTTGGTTTGCGCAATATCAGCACGAGCTTGTTGATGCACTGTCTTGCATTTGTCTCTGTTCTTGTAATTGGAATTGTCTTTCGTGATATTTTGTTCGTAATAATGTTTATTTTTAAATATATTTGTGTGTGCATTTTATTGTAATTGTAATAGTTGTATTTTACTAAGTCACAATAAAAAAAAAAATATTATGAAATGAATCTGCTATGTATTCATTTATATTAATAGTACTTCGTGTGTTTATTCTTTGATCAATATTATTTTCTAACCCGTCTATTTTGAATTTAAATCAGTACTAATATTATAAATGTGAAAGTAACTCTGTCTGTTTGTCTGTCTGTTACGCTTTCACGCAAAATTACTGGACCGATTTGAATGGAATTTGGTATGAAAATAGCTTGAGACCCGGGAAAAAACATGAGATAGTTTTTATCCAACTGCGAAAAAAGAGGTTAATGTTTTTGCGTGATAACCGACATAGGCGCGGGCGGAGCCGCGCCCGAAAAGCTAGTACCTAATATGAATAGTCATGTGAAGTCAATATCCAATTCTAAATTAGCCTTAATCTTTCACTAACATTAGGTGAGATAGAAAAGCTATTGCATCAGCTTTAAAAAATTACATATAAGAGCTAGTTATTGATAAAAAAAAACAATGATAACCAAAAAACACCAACTTGTCAGTTAAAAACAAATTATAGCATAAAATACTTTGATATTCTGCAGTCCTTTTCAATGTATAAAATGTAAAGCTATCTGTTAAACGTATGAGCTAATAATATGAACATATTACGAAGTACACTTTTGTTCTACGCGTTCTGTAAACCGGTCTCAGAACCGCTTCTGATAGCCTAGCTGCAGAGTTCATACCCGTTTAGTATATATATGTGTACTTATAGCAGATAATCTACTACGTCGTAGTGTTGCACTTGGTGTGGGATAAGCGATAAACTAAAAGCAATTTGATGACAATATAGGAACAACATTATTTCATCTTCCAAGAGACTATATTTTAAATCTAATTATTATCTAAGAACAGAGCTTGGAATCGCCATCCTTCCTTTGTCTAGAATAAACATCTCGCCCTTTCCCTTGGGAGCTGAACTGAACTTTATCAGGTGGTTTGTCCACTACAGAACACAGCCTCCAATGTCCATATTTGGCAAGTGACTTGGGGATCGTGGGAGAGGTTGTTCGATTTCAATATTTTACAAGAAGATTAATGTGATGTTTTTGACGAAAATCGTCGTAGATTTTTCAAAAGCTGATAGGTTAATGTCTGGTTAATGTCCAATATAGCACCTGTTGGTAAGTAAATATGGTCGAAGATATAAAAATAGGCATAATATAATAGGGTTAAAATTGCACACTCCCTTATCTTCCCATGGGTGTCGTAAGAGGCGACTAAGGGAAAAATACTAGAAGGTGGGCAACAACGCCTTCTGAAGAATTGCCATCTTACACTGTGATCCCCAAGACGCCTGCCAAGCATGGGTATTATGGCAAATACCCCCAAAATAGGGGAGGCTGTGTTCAGCAGTTGACGATTCGGCTGATATAGTACAGAACAGATAAATAATGCAACACACTTCTACTTATTCGTTTGACGTTTTTCGCTTTACTTGAATCTTTCTAAGTTTATAAATTGTAGCCGCTTGTTAGACAGTAGCTGGTACCCTCAAGCCGGCCATTTCTTAGGTGTCCTGAAGGCTACGACTATTTTGTTTATATCCTGTTTACACTATAAAAGGTTCTTTGTAAGAAAAAAACATATTTTATTTTTATTTATATAAAACCCAATATGAGAAGCCAAAAAATTGTAGCCAATTGTTGAGAACGTAGTTGAGTATTGTATTGATGTATCATACATCCAAATATGTTCAGATAGATACCTATCTGATTAAAATATTATAAGAAACTAAAAAAAATTTAGCTAATTGTTGAGAACGCGAGATGATGTAAGGATTTTTCAGATATGTATTTAAGATTTATGGTGGAATAAAGAAACTCACATAGGTTGTATGTGAGGATTTAGTTCTAACACAAAATATGTTATCTACTATTATACCAGAAAAGTATTATTAGCTCAATTAAATTATTTAAGCTTATTATTTCAATTTAAATTCTAAACGCTCTAACCGATTTCAATGTAAGACATATCGTTAGATTTGTATTGACAGCGCAAGTGACAGTGGGTACATAAAAAAAAACTGGCGGATTTAGATGCCATATGGTGAGATTTTTTTTTTTTCTTGCATACGTATCAAGCGGCGTGTCAAATGATGGGCTTTATAAACGCTATGTGTGTCTATCTATATACACTTGCAGTTTTATGTTCAATGGAACGATAAAAAGAATTACCGAAAAAAAATTACCGTCGGGTTTTTTACTTATTTAAATTAATTTATACATGTTACAAAACGAGTGTAATGCATTAAGAGTTTATGTATGTGAAATTTTTTCCACCATAACTTTCAAATGCCAGAACAGATTGGATGTATGGAGTTTCGTTAGAATCCTAACACCATCCCATATAGATAGAAGATAGATAGAAAACTCTTTATTGTTACACCACATATAAAATATTAAAGTTTACATCATAACATTTAATTAAATAATAATAACATAGTGGTACAATGGGCGGCCTTATCACTAAAAGTGATCTCTACCAGGCAACCTTAGGATGGAGTTGAATAAACAAAACAGTTGGGGCGGGTGTAGTCTAACAATTAAAAATGAAAAAAGTACAAATTCATAAAAATATTTTAAAAATAAAACGAATTTTACTATAGTTTCTAAACAAATGTATAAAAATAGGATGTAAGTTTTTAAAATAAATAAATACATAAGATATATACGCATAAATAAATATATACACATATCAACATACATAAATAGATAATGATATATATATATATATACATATATACGTATATATATATATATAAATAAATAAATTATATTTAGATACATACATATCATAATATTATCACATACAAAGCCTAGACATTGACAAAAATGTAGTGCAAAATTAATTGGACAAATAAAACTTTTTAACTTGATCCTTGAACATTCTGAGAGTCAGTGCTTGTCTGATAGATACAGGAAGAGAATTCCACAAGCGAGCAGCCTGAATGGTGAAAGATTTGCTATAGAACGAACTAGTATGAAGATGGATTTCAAGGGTAAGATTTTCTGATGACCTTAAAGTGTATGAAGAACAGTGAAGGAAATCAAAACGTTCCTTGAGATAGCGCGGGGATGTAGGATTAAACAATATATTGTAAAGGAGACTAAGAATATGAGCATTCCGGTGAAAACGTATTGTCAGCCAATTGAGCTTAGAACGAAACTGAGAGACGTGATCATATTTGCGTAAACCAAATATGAATCTAATACAAAAATTTTGAAGACGCTCAAGTTTATCTAGCTGTTCCTCCGTGAGATCGAGATAGCAGGCATCAGCGTAGTCAAGAATTGGAAGTAATAGAGATTGAGCTAATGCAATTTTAGTGGCTGTTGGAAGAAAGTTGCGCAACCTTTTTAAGGATCCTGCTGCGGCAAATAGCTTGCGACTGGTAATTTGTAACTGTTGATCCCACCTCATATAGCGATCTATTGTTATTCCAAGATTCTTTACAGAGCTACTAAAGGGAATAGCAATACCACCAAAGAAAACTTGAGGAAGTAATACCCAGTCTATTGTTGACATTAATCTTGAGCTACCAATAACTATTGTTTGTGTCTTAATGGGATTTACTTGTAACCGAAAAGAATTGCTCCATTTAGCTATGCGATCAAGATCAGCATTAACAATCTGAATGGCTTCAGGTAGTTTATTCACTGGAGCCTTAGAATAATTATTACATATAGTAATTAAACAACTTTAAACGGCTTAAATCGCGTATATTTATCATTGTTAGTCGGGGTTGGGACAAAAATGTCCCAACCCCGTGACCACGTTCACTACAAAGTGTTTGAAACGTTGGTACAAAAGTAATGATAAATATACGCGATTTAAACCGTTGAAAGTTGTTGAACTACTATGTGTAATAATCGCGAAAACCTAAGACAACATTATCATCCCTATCGGTATATACCCTACCCGTAACTTTTTGGTGGTTTTAAAATATTTAAAAAATTTGTTCGCTTTCGCACTCGATGGCAACCAATTACTAATCTATCTATCGTAAAATAAATCACTTCATCCAAGACTCGAGTAACAAACAGATAAGAATATTGTGTCAAGTGTATTTATAATCCACTTAACAATATTTTGCAATATTTTATATTGATATTGTTGCTATTTGAGTCAATATTCAACAAGGATGGCAGTGTGGGAATCACTGCAATATTTGATTAGATAATCTAGGCATATTTACTTGTATGAGTACTTCAATAGACAAATATAGTCTATGATTTTAAACGAGTACCCAAAAGGAGTGTAATGTTACTAGGGTTCATTTAAATGGTTCAACAGATTTGGATGTATAAGGTAGTGTGATACCCTGAGTTAATTTAAAAAGTGCCCCGTGGGGTAACGGGTTAGAATTGCACCTCCCCATATCATCCCGTGGGTGTCGTAAGAGGCGACTAAGGCAAAAATTCTGGAAGGTAGGCAGCAGCGCCTTCTAAAGAACTGCCAATCTACACTGCGATCCCCAAGCCGCTTGCCATGCGTATAGGGATTACGGTAAATACCCCTTAATAGGGAAGGCTGTATTCAGCAGTGGACGATCCGGCTGATACAGTATACCCCGAGTGACTTAGCATAGCAATCCTTGTGCGTATAACCGACTTTCTTATAGGTAGAACTAAGCATTGAGAGGATCAAGATGCTGGTATTGATAGGAGATTGGATGCTTCCTGAAGCAACCCTGAGCTCTCACCAAACTTTAAATTGTATTAACAAAATAGTACGAACTATATACAAAATTACTACAATGAAAGCATTTAGACAACCCACAAGTAATTGCACACTGCCAGTCAATCCAAATGCTCCAGCCCAGCACTACCAGTTAGCAGCATGCCTAGCAAGCTGGCAGCATTGCCCCGTTGAATTGCAATGCTTATTCGTTGAGCCAAATACGAGAATTCTGATCACGCGTCGCGTCGACCAAGCGCTAAGTAACGAAAAAACGATGAGCTCCCGGTCCTCACGGACCCAATGTCTGTAAATCAAACGGCTCAAATAAGTCACTATTACAGAGGTTAGAATACTTACGCCGCTTGAGTTGCTCCGCCGAAATAGTCTAGTAAATTGTAGTTGACTCCAAAACCGCTGTTTGCATATTTTTCAACATATTCTCGAACCATCAAATCCATAACTATATTTCGTGTACGTGTTGTGACTCTTAATCTTCTCGGGATTCAAATTTGCAAGGAAATTAATTGTTGTTAATTTAATTTAATGGGCAGATTGCATTACCTATGAAATAGTGATCATGTAGAATTACTTAAAGAGTGCCGCAAAAAAAAGGTCATGGACCTTGGCTTGCTACTATCCTTAGGAAAAAAATGTTTCGCCAAGCACCTAGATGTGATACGGTAGCTGTCATTGCAAGCCAGTACATTCCAATAGAATAAACTGGCTCTGAATGACAGTAAATACTCATGAAAACTTAAGACATAGGTACGGGTAGAATTAAGTATGTCGTACTGATGGAAATAACTTATTTAAGGCAAAATATCATTGGTAACACCAGACATCCAGTCCAACATTCACATCTCTTCACCATTCATGTTAGAATAAAATAAAATAAATAAATAGTGAAATAAAAATTTAATAAATTTGTCATGAACTGGCAAAGAAAATAGACAATAGAATAATTGCGTGCATAGCGAAACTTTATTGCAAGGATTTCTCGAGCACAGAGTATAGAGGGACTAACTGTACTGTAAGCCCCTATTCATATTGTTCAATATTTTAAGTTATCATAAAATATATATAAAGCATTAACGAAATAATCATCAAGGGTGATTCATACTCTTAATTGCCTCATTAATAGTTATTGTTGTGATATTATCTATAAAAGATTATACTAACAAAGACTCAACTGTTATGGTTTATATTTATTGTTCACTACCGGCACATACTTATATGTCATTATGATTTACTATTTCATGTTTAGTTCCATTTTTGTATGTATGCATTGTTTTTATTAATATAAAAGCAGTGACGAAATTGTTTATAGAAGAATTTCAAATAAAGCAGCCAGTAGATAACTCCATCGTTGCCCAAAGTGTAAAATCTATGATATAAGTAAAGAAGTTAAAAGGCCTGTTTCAGAATGTTTGAGTAAGTTCCGGTTATACTACCCAGAACATATTTAATAAACAAAACACTATCTTTGCGTTTCACAGTCATGGATTTAGCCTATCCATCTGTTAAAGCTTGAAACGCGCTGCATGTCAATTCTCATTTTTATGATTCTATTATTTTATGTATTGGTTAGCAACCCGATACTTTATAAGGATATTCTGAAACGGGCCCTAACTCCTATATAGTTACCACTTTGACTTCGGACTTATCAAGTTCACGATCAACAAAACACGCACAATCTTCCAAATTCAATTGGATTGGTTAATTGATTTGAATGATCGCATCCGATTGGTCGCGTCAAAGTAATGTTGTTGTGCCGTATGGTATACCACACCCGTCGCGGTAAGTTTTGCGTTCTGCTGTTTTTAAGATTGATTTACATTTCTTTACATATGTATTCGAAGAATATATTACTCAGCTTATAAAGATCCTTAAAGGATCTAAATTAGCAGATCGTTGCCGGCTAGTTCGAAAATCAAACAAACCAACGTTGATATACTAAAACACAAGATTGCTCACACTGCAACTTGTTAGTAACGGTAAGTTATGCGTTCAAAATATTTTTTTTTTGGGAAATAATAGATTATTTAATTTTATTAACATAGATGCCGTGCTTCTTTTTCAAAATCATATAAACAGATTGAAGACATTAGTTTTATCTATCAATTGACATCGTTTTTAGGAAAACTACCATTGTTGTTTCGAAGGTGTATGATTATGAATTTGGTTCCGGAACTTAGTGAAATTTCATTTCACTAACATAATTATTACTCGAGAAATTTTGTCCCTACCTTGGCACATAAGAAAAGTATTTGAGGGGAAATGTGTTCAAAGCATTGACTATTTTAATTTATATTTTCGAAACTTTCTATAAAAGTAGATTGCTGTTTAAGTCAGTTCTGATTTGACTTTGCCTCTTGTCTCACATGTTATTCTGTTACTCCTGTTCGCAAGAATAACAGACAATTCAGAATACGGAAGTGTTCTGTGCTGAAACGATTGCGTCTCAGCGTCCACTACTGAATGCCTTAACAAGGAAGTTAGAGGGGAAGTGGGGGCGGGTCATCTCGAAGCCTTAGGAAGTTAACGTCTTAACATTTATTCTTGCCTTCAGCGTAGAGTTTAGTAACTTATAGCTTGAAAAACTAGGTACGTCTGAACATTTAACTATAGGTCAAATGTTTCATAGTTTTACCAAAAAAGTAAAAACAGATTTGCAGATTTTCCTTTGCTTCTTAATTGGTGGTAGATTTATGATTGATTAATGATATAATATATCTAAATATTAATAATGTGTGTCATTGACAAATCAAAGTATTTTGTAATATCAATAATAATTACGAAAATAAATACAAATATACTAAAATATATTTATTATTCAAACAGACTCAAAATCTAAATTATCTACCTTGTTAAGCACGGGCTTGTATAGTCTTGGGAAAGTTCCATAACAAACGAATAAAAAATGTATTTTTTTATTTTATATTTTATTCTAGATAGGTTACCCTTTGACCACTATCTCACCTGATGGTAAGTGATGATGTGGTCGAAGATGTTGTTCAGGCTAACCTAGAGTACCTAACTGGCTCTCAAGGTCAGCTGCCGGAACACACCGTTAGCTGCTTGGCAGATTTTCTATTAATACGTAATTTCATATTAATACGGCTATAAAGAGAACAACAACGTATTAATGTCCTTATCGGACACTTGGCTTTTCATGAATAGAGTAATTAATGTTATTAATAATTAAATTACGCAACACTAAACCATTATTTCTGGTCTATATTTTCTGTTGTTTATTAAATGCTTTACAACGTTCATGTTTAAATTGTGTTTTAACTGCTTGGTACTATTTTTAACCGACTTCTTTTTTATGTTTGTTACCTCTGCACTCTTGCTTGACTGAGTGAACCGATTTTGAAAATTCTCTTTTTGTTTGAAAGCGGATCCTTGTCGTTTAGTCAAAAAATTTGTTAAATTACATCAAAATCGGTCAAGCCGTTTTTAAATTACACTCCAAAAATGAACTTTTTTGGGAAAATTTTATTTATGTAAAAGTGTTAGGAGTTGTATCTGAGTAAATATTATTTATTATACAGAATCAAATGTCTTTTGCTAATCTGGTTTGTTGTTTAGGGAGGACATAGATGCTGGCTACCGCCTGTGCGGTCGTCCAGCTCCACCGGGTTTTGGGCGAGGGCCTGGCCCTACAATAGCCCGGGAGGGAGAAGTGCCGAAGGCACTTCTCCCGAGACGGGCGTAGAAGGCGAAAAGCGCTTTCTACCTCCGTCTCCTGCGGGCGCCGAAAACGTACCGCTATTATAGGAGGGGTTGACAGCGAGCTCAAGGGCACCACTGTGGTTCGGACCTCAGCTTGTCTCGCTGTCGAGAGACATGGGGGGGATCGGAGCAAAATGCCTCTGTGCAACTGCAGTGTTGCACAATTGGGCCCTACTGAATAATACTCTTTGACTATTTGGAGAGCAATTTATCGTGACCTTGTTTTTGCCTCGAGCTCGCCGGCGGGCTCGGTGTTTGATTGTGTGACCTCTAATTACCTCACACCTGGGGATTTTACCTCGACGACTTGCTGATAACGCTAAAGCTGCCAATGTAATGGCTGCGATGGGGTCATCCGGGTCGTCTAATACCTGCCGTGGTCGGCGACGGGGGGGTTTGAAAAATGGGATAGAAGAGGCAGTCGAGTAGTTCGATGCCTGGACAACCAATGGGTTCGGGTGGTGGGGCGCTCGATCAAAGTATCGGCGGGCGCAGTCCTTATTGAACTGCGCTAAAGAGGGAAGGTTTAAGTCGCAATGCAACTCGGTGTTCCGGATATACCACGGGGCGCCGGTTGCATTACGAAGAAAACGGTTTTGGATGACTTGAAGTTTATGAAGGTGGGCCTCACTAGCATGACTAAACACTACTGATGCGTAAGTCATGATGGGGCGGATGCAGGCAGTGTAAAGTGTCTTCTTATTACTAAGAGACATTTTACTCTCTTTGCGAAGTAGGGGACCAAGGCGACCCATTACGAAGGCCGCTCTGTTACGGACGGTTGTTATGTGATCGTTAAAGGTGAGATGGCGATCAAGGGTGACTCCGAGGTATTTTGTTCTAGGAACCCAGGGAATGGGTTCGTCGAACAAAATAAGCGGTTTCGGGTAAGGGGAGCGTGTCTTCTCAGTAAAGCACATAGCTGTGCTTTTAGCTGGGTTGACCGCGATGCGCCATTTTCGGAACCAGTCACCGATCTCGGTGACGGCCCGTTGAATGACGAAATAGGACTGTCTGTTGATATGCCACCCAGTGGTGTAAATGGCGGTATCGTCCGCATATTGGGCTAGGAATACTTTGGGCTGAGAGCGTGGGATGTCACTGGTATACAGTGCAAAGAGAATAGGTGATAGCACGGAGCCCTGAGGGACTCCGGCTCTGACTGGGTGGGGGGGAGGAGAGGGTGCCTTCCACGCGATAGCGAAAGCTTCTGGCTTTAAGGAAGTCTTGTAGGATGAGCACAAGACGTTCTGGCACGCCAAATTGGTATAGCTTGTAGATCAAGCCATTGTGCCAGACTTTGTCAAAAGCTTTCGCTACGTCGAGGAAGACTGCTAGCGTAGTCTGGGGTTTGGGGTACTTATTGAAGCCCTCAATGATGTGCTCCGTGAGGCGGTGCACCTGTTGGACGCATGAGTGTCCGGGTCTGAAGCCAAACTGCTCATCTGGGATAAGGTGGTGTTCCTTAGCATGGGACTGGAGACGGTTTGCAAGTAACCGCTCGTAAAGTTTGCCTAAGGCACTGAGGAGGCTGATGGGGCGGTAGCTGGTGGGGTCAGATGAGCTTTTGCCTGGTTTGTGAATGCCAATGACATTTGCACATTTCCAGGTGTCTGGGAATAAGCAGTGGCTCATAGCAGCATTGAAGATGCTGACTAAGAGATGGATGAGAGGAGGAGAGAGGGTTTTAAGAACCCTGTTGGAGATGCCATCGGCACCGGGGGATTTGCGCGGTCGGAGGGCCTTGATCAGTCTCTCCACCTCAGCGTAAGTCGCTAAAGTGATTGGTGGGAGTTCAGAGATGACCACAGAGCTTTTACGTTCGACTTCAGCATCCACCGAATCGAGGTGAGCTTGGTCAACGTGATCTACGTTAGGGGAACACTGAGCCTCTAGGCTATCAGCTAGGCACTCAGCTTTGTCTTCGTCAAAGAACGCTGGGACTAGTGGGACTGGTCTGTATAAGGGAGGCATGTCGTTGTGGTTACTTCCTTTCAAACCTCGCGCCAAGTCCCAGTAAGCATGGTGGCTTGGCACGAGGTTTGAAAGTTTATCGCCCCATTGTTGATCACGCAACTCAGACATGCGACTTTGAACCATGCGTTCAAAGTGGCGTTTCTTAGTTTTGTTCTCTTTACTGGGGTAAGAGTCGTAATGTCGGGTCACTGCTTTACTCTCCGTCACCAATCGTCTCACATCCGCTGGAATGACAAGGCGCCGGTCGTCCGGCACTATGACCTCCTTTGCAGATGCACCTACTACGGTGGAGAGGTGATTGGTGAACGAATCGATCGCAAGGGTTACGTCATCTTTTGTCAGGATGTCGTCAGGGATCTTGTCAAGGTCCGGTGAACTGATAGCCTTTAGGGCATCGCCTACTTGCTTCCAGTTCACTATCGTCTTAGTGGGGCGGGGGAGGTCAGTCGTTGGGTCGGGACCTAGTCGCAGTATAATGGGTCGGTGGTCAGAGTGAAGCTCGTGAACCACTTCTATGGAGCGTAACCGGAGTGTTACGCCTCTGAATAGTGCCATGTCAAGCAAGTCAGATCGGTGGTCTTCCATATAAGGGTAGTGAGTGGGCTCAGTGGGCGCAATTATGTCAAAGTTAAGTTCTGCGATTAGGTTTTCAAGTGCAATACCTTTGGGATTGTTGACGTTACAATTCCATAGGATGTGCTTACTGTTGAAGTCGCCAATCAGAATGACGGCGCTTCCTAATGAGAATAAGGCTTCTAAGTCAGCTCGGACGATCGGCTTGGAGCAAGCTTGGTAACAGGACGCTATGACTATAGGTTGATGACCAGTCATAGCTAGGAGGCAACAAGATGCTTCCATATTAACAAGAGTCGGGGTAGGTAGGGGAATGCAGTGCAGGGACCTTTTGTAATAGATAAGAGTGCCTCCCCCACGGGAGTTCACTCTATCATCACGTACCGTTCTGTAATTGGCAAACCTAGGGTTCGCCTTCCCCGGTTTTAGAAAGGTTTCCTGCACGCATATGATATCGATAAGGTGGGTACAACAAAAGTCGTGGACGAGGTCACGTTGTCTGAAGAGGCCGTCAGCGTTAAATGACGCTAACGAAACTGAGTACGGTTTCGTGCGTTCGGTTGTACTACCCATAGTGGTTGTACTGGGGAGGGGCCTGGGGGACGAAGCGCTTAAGGGCGCTTAGTAAGTTTGCGTGTTCCAATGTGTATTGGATCACGTCCGCTGGGGATTGAGCGAAGTGCATCTTGTGCGCTAGCTCGCGGACTTCGTTGATGTCAATAGACATCGCCAGGTCGCTGACTAGTTTGATGTCCTCTTGAAGAGAGGCATCCATCAGCGGCATGGGTGGGGCTTGTGGCCGAGAAATGGCGCGGGGAGGAGGGGCGCGAACGGAGTTGGCAACGGGTGCCGGGAGCGCGGGGCGAGCCGGGGCCGGTGCGCGGGCAGGGGCCGGGGCGCGGGCGGGAGCGGGTGCGGGCGCGCGGGCCGGGGCGCGGGCGGGAGTGATGGTCTTTACCATACTGGGTGGTTTAGACCATGCGTTACGGGCGGGGAGCGGCGCGGGTATTACCTGTGAAGCAGGTATTACCGACAGCTTAGGGCTGACCCGTTGGTAACGGTCATATGAGGGACGGGTCGGCCTATGCCTTGCCACCCTGTGGTTTATGCGTGGTGCTTTTGGGCAGCCGCGGTAATTCGCGGTATGTCCTTGAGCACCGCATAGAACGCAGCTGGGTGGGTCCGGCGAGTCCCTAGTGCGAGTGCACGCCGCTGTCGCGTGATCGCCTAGGCACTTGACGCACCTAGCGCGAGCGAAACAGAAGCGGGAGGCGTGACCGTATAATTGGCAGTTGTGACACTGCGAGGGACTTCCATTTTTAAATGGGGCTTGTACGTCTAACCCAGAGAGGCCGCAGACCTTTTTTAAATTAAAAATGGCCTTGCCCTCTGGTGTACGGTCTAGTACTACAAGTACTAGGTCATATGGACTGCGGTCCTTCCCGCTGTACATGCGGTGAACCGCATGCACTGGGAAGTCTTGTGCTTTAAGGTCGTCACATACCGCATCGGTATGTATCTCCTTAGGCACACCGCGAATCACAACGCGAAGGACTTTCTCCTCTTCGAGCGCATAAGTGTGAAAACTTATGCTCTCTTTACGGAGGAGCTTTGTTAGCGCTCTGTGGTCGCTACTGGTGGGCACTTGGACTTTAATGCCCTGCTGCGTGGAGCGGGCATTAGTATAATGGATCCCACGATCCGAAACTAAGCGGGACAGCATGTCCCATTTGCTTTTGTCCTGAATGAACAAAGGCGGAGGCGGTTTTTCGCGACGTGCGCTCGCGTCCTGAGGGGACGCGGCGGTTGAAACCGGAGCGGAGGGAGGAGACGCGGGGCGCGGGGCGGGGGTCGGTTTTTTGCCGGAGGCGGGGGCCTTTGCGGGTGCCTTGGCGGGAGGGGCGGAAGTAGCGCAACTAGCGGCTTTGGGCGCGCGCTTGCGTTTGCGATCTACGACGGTGTAACCGTCGTTATCGGAATCAGAGTCCGTGCGTGAAGCGCCGGCCTGATCTACCTCCATGTCCGTTTCGGATTCCGAAACGGTCTCGACAATGGCGAAGGAGGGACGGGTACTCGCTGACCTCCCGATCGGTGAGCGAGAGCGAGACCGTTCACGGGGAGGGGCTGCCACCGTGCGTCTATTGTCGGGCCCGGGAGCGGGCGAAGTAGGACTATCCTCTGAATAGGATCGGGTCAAGGGAGGAACGCTGGCCTCCGGGTTTGAAGTCCCGGAGGGAGCGATGAGAGTGTCCGTGAGGCGGGCATTCTCTTCTTCTTCAAGGAGTTGCATATGTGCAACGTATAGATCGGGGTGGCGGAGGGCGAAGGTCTGAAGGACCTGCACCTCACCGTTAGAGGGACGGGACTGCATCCTGAGGGGAATACTCAGGACGCCCTATCAAGGGTTTGAATTCCCTCACACACCTTGTGAGCTCACTGTGTGAGAGGGAGTGTGTACCTAGGGTGTGCCCTAGTTGTGTACCCTCTCCGAGCTTTTTTCTCGGCGGAGAGGCGTGCTCCTAAGCGCTACTCCGGGGTTGACTAGGGGCGACCCCAAGGCCAGTTATCCCGGAGCCCAGCTTGCTTCGGCTGACCCGTGAAGCGGGAAAGGCCACGGTGCAAGGTTAAACCAAAAGTTCGACAGTGGCCGTTGTCACCGTAGGGTGTCACACTGCGACCGCAGCAAATGGCGGATTTGATCGTTCAGACGGGTTTGGCTGACGCTACCCCACGCCTGAACGACGTCGCTTAACAGCACAAAGTGTGTTGTTACGCGCACTGTTACAATGTTGTGTCGAGTAGTAAAGTTGTGAAATGCGCACCGAAAAGTGCGGTCAAAACAAGACCACCAGCCCGGTATGATGTTGTTCCGAAACAAGGGACTTGGGTAGGTGGTAATGCCTGACGTCTTAGAGCGCCTCTGCGCGACGGCACGGCGGGCTCGTAGCTCGCGTTGCACGGCGTTCGGCGGCTGCTCAGCTTCTGCACACAAAACAAAACTTCGTCAGGACTGCGTATTCCAAGGCACTGGTCTGCAACTAGCGTCGGAACGATGACCCGAGTGAGACGGCAATAGTGCGGGGACTATTGCGGTCTCACTGGGAGATACTGGCGGAGCTGTAGACAGGTGTGCACGGCGTGGCGGCGTGCTAATCTGGCATTACATTATTTCATTTATAGTTGATATGCCAGCCTTTGACCACCATCTCATCTACTGGTAAATGATAATGTGGTCAAAGATGTTGTTTACCCAATGAATTAGGAGTGTTCTGAGGAACTGTTCGATTTACTACCTGCAGCTCAATTTCGCCATCGGACTTCCCCACAAAGCATGATGTTTCATCAATTTCATGTCGATGTCTGGAAGTCCACAACCTTGCGATTTTCACGCCATTTTCTACCTCGCACTGCCATATTATGGAACCAGCTGCCAGGTGAAGTATTTCCAAACTGATACGACTTAGGAACCTTCAAGAAGAGAGCATATTCCCTCCTTAATGGCCGCCAACGCATCCTCGAGACCTCAGGTGTTGCGGATGTTTGTGGGCGACGGAGATCACTTACCATCAGGTGAGCCGGCTGATCGTTTGGCCTTCTATCCCATAAAAAATGGTGTCGCTGTTTGTGGGCGACGTTGATCACTTACCGTCCGGTGAGCCACCAGCTCGTTTGTCTTCCTATCCCATAAAAAAATACTCTGTCAAATACAGCTGCTGGACCATACCGTAAGGAGTTTAGCAACACATTTTCTGCTTCAGCCAGACGCGTAGTAGCAAAATGCCCTACCACAAGCCGTCACCCATCGCCAAGGTTACAAACACGACGGCTTCCTTCACCTTCTTTAGAACAACTAAGCTAGCTACACTACCAGCGCTTTAAAAAACACATACAGTTCAAATTTAACCTACTGTTCTATGGCTAGTCTCCGGCCGGATGACAACCATCCTTTGGAATACTCGCGTTGCTATTAGGTATACCCGCTACCTTAGCTTAGTTTATACTCACATCAACAACGTCAGTAGTGGCATACTGCTCCATTAGCTCACTTTTTATATTGTTGCACTGTACGATCATCTAATTGTAAGATAAATAACAGTCCTTACATTAATAAGCCGGGAACCGTACGTCTTGCACATTGTAAAAGCTAACAAAGATAAATATATACTCTTAAAACAAATGGCACAGTATGGTTTTACCATTATTATAATTTGAAACAATGATAGTCGAGTGGTTTTAACTATGGACTGTGGTGCACAATCTAACGAAAAGATTTGATGAGTTGATTTATCACCATCTTAATCTTTAATTTTAAAACATTTACTAAGTTCATTTTAAACTCCTACTTTTTATCCATAATGAAATTATACAAAAAGAACAGTAAACACAAAAATCATCTAACTATATCCTTCTAAAAATAAAAAAATTGTGAGCTCTGTTTCCTACCAGGCAATCATAATTATGTAGAAAACAGAGCTCAGGTCACTTTCCACGGGTAGGGCACCCAAAAGGCTGTCAGCATTACCCCATTGTAATATAATATACTAGCTTTTCGGGCGCGGCTCCGCCCGCGCGTATGTCGGTTATCGCGCGAAAACATTAACCTCTTTTTGCGCAGTTGGATAAAAACTATCCTATGTTTTTTCTCGAGTCTCAAACTATTTCCATACCAAATTTCATTCAAATCGGTCCAGTAGTTTTGGCGTGAAAGCGTAACAGACAGACAGACATACAGAGTTACTTTCGCATTTATAATATTAGTACTGATGATACTGATTATACAATATATGTATAATACTGCTACTATTTAACTGAGGTTTAAATAAACAATTGTAGAACTCTATATATTAATATTTTATTCAATTTGTTTTTAAATTACTATTTGTTAAATAAACTAGGTACCTACTTGTTATTATTTTAAATTCAACATTATTTTTGTCCTTATTAAAGAGTATGAATAAAACAAAGAAGATATGTTAATGTTATTGTGTTTTCAATCAAAAGTAAGCCGGAAAATAATAAAATGTAATAAATCTACAACGCAATTTAATATTTAATAACATATTTACTGTTTCTAAAATGTTTCAATCTGGAGCTCTGCAGTTTTCCTGGAGTTTGAAATGGCAAGAAATTTGTATAGATAAATTATGCTAATTTGTTATTTATATTAGGTAATTCTGACTGTCTCTTTGATGGAGGTGGCAAGAAGCATCGTTTTGATTTATTGAGGTCCTAAGTTTGATCGCCAAGTCAGACAGAAGGTATGCCCACCCATAGATCAAATTTTGGAATAAATATGTAAAGATATGTAAGTCAAGCTAGAATTGCCTTCTAATGCATGAAAAGGTTTACCTATATCCCACGGTGGACTTGAGCTCAGCTGCCTTATCACCAAATGGTGGTAGGTATGTTTCAAATGCATGCCAGGCGTTCACATTCTGCCACAAGTATCTGACGATGTATCCTTAACTGCCCTTGAAAGACGAGTTACCAAGTTCGATTGCATCATATTGATACTTAGCATCAGGTGAGGTTATGTTGTGATCAAAGGCTGTCCTAAGTCATAGACGTCTTAGCGCCGTTAATAAAAAGGACCAGATGGACCCATTCGCAAAACCATTCCAGTAAATTAGCGACTCTAGCTACAAAGCAATAAAGTGCACTTCAGCTCGCAAAGCACAGCGTACCTATTATTTATATTCATTTACAAGGCGTCTCTCTTTCTATCGCATAGCTTCGCATAGCTCTGATCTCTTCTGACGCGGCACGCACCATAGAATGATCCCGCCTGAACGGATACGCTGATGTACCTGTAGTTTTGTACCTAAAATGTGGAGTAAGCCAAGCCTGCAGGCGCCCAACGTGTCACTAATATGATAAGTACTTAGATATTTCCATCTCAGCTCTGACGATACATAGTTATGTAATATGGTAATAAATGCACTGTTTATGTACATAAAGAGATAATTTTACAACCGAGTACTACGCATGTGCAGGCGATAAGAGTATTGCGTTATAAGTGGCTTAAGGGCAAGTGATTCATGTGACTCGTATAATGAAATGATTGTTTCAATTATTAATACTTGGTCAATGATTAGTTAATACCGATAATTTGTTCAAATTCTTAATGAGGTGGCTTATGTGCCTGGATAACAGACTTCCTGAGGGAAAGATCAATACGAGTGGTCGTGGACGGCTGCTCATCTGAACAATTGGCAATTAATGCCGGGGTACCTCAGGAGTCAGTTCTCTCTGCAACCCTCTTCTTGCTGCACATCAACGATCTCCTCAAGCCCGGTGTTGTTGGGTACGCAGATTGTAGAGAGCACTGTTGTAGAGAGATATTTTGCCGAAGCACGAGCTAGTGGAGCTCAAATCCAGTCTCTTAGAGAGGCCATGGTTGAGCGTATGAACTTGGCCTTGCAAGCAGTCTCCGATTGGGGTGATGCCAATTTGGTCAGCTTCAACGCCTCCAAGACCCAGGCGTGTCTATTTAGCGCCAAGCGGAGTCCGTTCCATCTGACTCCCACTTTCCAGAATGTATCTCTACCCGTGACGAGCCAACTTGAACTGTTGGGTGTTACCCTAACATCGGACCTCAATTTTGGCTCGTACATTGAGTCCAAGGCTAAATTAGCTGCCAAAAAGTTGGGAGTCCTGGGGAAGGTTAGGCGGTATTTCACACCAGGGCAGCTTCTTAACCTGTATCAAGCGCAAGTCCGGTCTTGTGTGGAATACTGCGGCCATCTCTGGGACGGTTTGGCCAAATACCAGCTCGAAGCCTTGGACTCCATTGAAAGACGTGCAAAAAACCTCATAGGCTGCGATTCTTTGGTGAAGACCAGACTCCAAAGCCTTGAACATCGTCGCAAAGTTGCCAGTCTTTCAGTGTTCTACAGGATACATTTCGGAGAGTGTGCGATGGAGTTGCATAACCTAATACCTGCATCTCCATTCCACTACCGGACAACAAGAGGTACGGAAACACGGCATCCGTATATGGTTGACATTCCTCCTGCTCGCACAAAGCGATTTGCGTCCACCTTTATAATAAGAACAGCGAAGGAATGGAACACCCTCCCAGCGTCATTGTTCCCTGAGAGCTACAATTTGGAAGTCTTCAAGTATAGAGTGAACAGGTATCTTCTAGGCAAGCATGCTCCACCGTAGACCGCATCGTCGCTTACCATCAGGTGAGATTGCGGTCAAATGCTCGCCTATTCGGAATAAAAAAAAAAAAATGAGGTTGTAAGGAATTTGAACAAATTATTGGTCTTTTTGTTTACTTTCTGTACGAACACAAATATATTATTAATGCGAAAGGTTGTGAATTTTTGAGGCTCTACATTTGTTCCTCCTTTACGCTGTAATGGCTAAACTGATTTCGATAAAACTTAGAAAATAGGTAGTTTTGGTCCTGGATTAATACATATAATACTTTTTATCATCATCGTCATCACTTTTCAATGCCTACGCGGGTGAAAGCGCGGGGCGCAGCTAGCAGTGAATAAGCGATTAAGCACTGAGCCCGTATAACGTAATGACTGCCATGAAAAAAAACATTTTGTTAATTCAGTATTTTGACTTTAAAATGTTGAACCTTTGGCCTTATAACTGATATTAACCCAAAAATTTAAAATCCATTTAATTTGATATTATTTTATTACGTTTCACAGATTGATGTTTCATAAAACAAGAATCAGGAGTCTCTTTTAAAGTACAAAAATGCCTTTAGTAGGAGTCTCCGCTCTTCAATATCTAGTACATGCAAGTAACCTTATGTGTCAACTTAATTGCTTCAATACAATTACAATCCGTTTTATTGACACATAATAGTGTATTGTTGTGTGTGGTATTTGTGTATGTGTTTGTAGAAAAAAAAGGGGGTGATTGTGATTGTGTGTGTGTGTTTGTTTATCCTTTTTAAAATTTCTATTTATATTTATCATTACCGTTAGTATCTAACCGCACCAAAGTGGCAGTTTTATTGTCAAACCATTTTCGACTTTGACTCTATAACAAAAATTCATAGTATCGCTTGGAAGACCTGCAAAAGTCGCGCGGTCGCCCACAGCTCATCACCGATAATTCATTCATCCTAAACTATACATTAAATTAAAAGTGACAAAGTCGTAAATGGTTTGACAGCAACACTGCCAGCCGCTGCCATTTCGGCATCCGTAATTGCCTGAATTCAGTCTAATCAAAACTTGTCTGCACCTTAAATTTAAATTGAATACAAACAGAATTTAAATTGAAACCTGCGTTATCAGAGGAAACCAAACAGAGGCGAGTTCGACTAACTTATTGAATAGCCTAGCGATAAGACTACTTGATAGTGATTTAAATTGTGCATAACAATTTATTATAATATTTATAATATCATTCATGTGAATATATTTATGGAAAATTACTAAGATCTGAAGTATTTTTGAAACAGGTAATAGAGTTATAAAATAATATAACCGTGGTACAATCGTTATAATGTATAATATAAGGTATAGCTAGATAGATTGTAGCACGGTTAATAGACATATTCCCCGAGATGTCGGCAGTCCACCTAGTGGTCGGCTTACCAACTCTTATTTACTAAAATGAATATATTCAGGCGTTACTTTGTGAAAATCCATATTTAATAGTAACAAATATTTTAAGATATTTAATAGTAAAAAATAAAACGTATCTTGGGTCAATTTCGCTTAATTTTCCTTTTAAGCTAACGACGTGACGTTACAAATGCTACGCAGCCAAACCGGAAGAACTTTCGACGCGGTTCGAATCTACGCGAAGCATCCTCGGGCAAAATTAGGCGGAATTGTCACTACATATATTTTAATACTTTTTAAGTATTTTATCAAAATATTAATGTTTACTTTACTTAATGATATTTGATAGCGCAAAATAAAATTTTAAAAATAAGACTGAAATGGTAGTTGGCCTCCAGGACGGTATACTAGGTTGCGGGTTCAATCCCCGCTGGAAGTTATTGTTTTTTTTATCCAAAATAATTTCAATACGGATATTTTATATCCCAATATCTAACTGCAATTGCATTACCATTGAAGCTTATATTAACTTACAAATATTGGCCTCAGTAATACTTGATTACTGCTATATTTTCACCGCAACCGCACCAAATACGAGAACCAGCCATGCAGTTATCCAAAAGATATTACTTGTTCAATAATCATTGTGGACGCCCACACATACCCGTTGGATTTACAAACACAATCAAACCTACACGTTATTGCGTGTACATTGTATTGCTACTGTATTCTCGTAGTATAATCATTTACAAATTGTTTTGAATCAGTGATGGCTCAGTAGCATTGGCTATGGACTACCGCGCAGTAGGTCCATGGTTCCAATCCCGCCGCGGGCTTGAGCTTCACCGCATGGCGAAAGGGCATTTTGCGAATGCCCGCCTGGCTAGCGACCACCCTCAAGTAGAAAATCTGTCTCCAAGCACCTAACGATGCGTTCATCTGTCCTTGAAATCCAGTAAGTCTAGGTTTAAGCATGTAAACACCTACAACCACATCATCACTTACCATCAAGTGAGATTGTGGTCAAAGGCTTACCTATCAGCAATAAAATGAAAAATAAATTATTAGTAAATATGTTTTAATTGCCGATTCATTAATAAAAAAAATTTTACTAATTTCTCTTTTGAAATCTAAAGCAATTTCAACGACGCCAAAGGTACAATTTCAGTTCTTCTTGTTCCCGTTAAGCTTACAAACAGGAATAGTAAAAAAAATACCTAATACTATTCCAATATTAGATTAACTCAATGCAGCAGCTCCGATTACGACGAGTATTGCCGACCGCATAATATTATATTCTCTTATACCGCAAGACCGTTTGGTTGTACGACAAACTAGTATTAGAGATGGGAAAAAGAAGTTTCTACAAAATTTTTACACACATTTTTTTTATAGCTGATAGGCTAGCCTAGATTTACTGGCTCTCAAGGACAGCCGTTAGGTGCTTGGCGACAGATTTTGTACTTGAGGGTGGTAGATAGCCAGGCGGGCATTCGCAAAATGCACTATCACCATGCTGTTACGACTGCCATCGTAAGAGAACAACCGGGATCGACGACTTAACGAGTCCCCCGAAGGACGGAAGCGCTCAGTAGTAATATCACTAGCGGTCACCCAGCTAACTCAGCTGATCGATTAAGAACGGCTAAGCAAAATTCGCTACGAGTGCTTTAAAATTTATAAAATATCTAGTGAATTTGTATCTTGCCTATATTCAACATTGCCATGTTATGCGACTTTTGAGCAGCAAGATGCTTTCAAACGCAAATATTATGAGCAACAGCGCTTTTATTTTCATTCAAATTAATAGACAATATAGCAGTTTGGATTTTAAAACTGTGATCTGTACCTGATGCTGGCAATAATATTATTATAATGTTTTGTATCGATACTTCAAACATAGCCTTTAACAACACTAGCCACCGAGAAGATGCATTAAAACCGATGGTAGATTTGATCTGAGCACGCGCCAGACTTGAAATGCAAGTTGTAATATAATATAAACGTATTTATTGCAGCGGTGGACAGATTGTGGAGACCACCGGTTGAAATGAGATAATGTTTTCAACTCAACTTGATATAAAAGTGTCTTAGTTTCTGAATAAAGTCTTGTACTCAACTGGCGATAACAAGTTTAAATTAACCCTAACTGCAAATTATTTTATTTTCGTTAAACGTTTTATCGTTCCATTGGAAATTATTACTGCAAGATTTATATATTTGTGGAATTCGTTTTTTGAAGCTATTCATATTGATACTCGATGGGATTGGAAGAATAAAAAATTATATTACATTATGGCGTCTAAAACCCGCCAGTTTTTTTTTTAATTTATTTTATGTACCGAATGTCATTTGCGCTAACAAGTAGAATCTAACGATATCTCATACATTAAAATCGGTTAAGCCGTTGAAGTTATAGTGTAATAAAGAAACTCACAAACATATACATACATACGTAATTGAATCCTGAAAACATAACGATCCTTTTTTTGGACAGTCGTGTAGAAAAATGGGGTTTATTGATTCAAGAATATTTTGTTAGGTATAATTATATCAATCTTGCCTAAACCAAACCTTACCTAAGCCTTTTTATGTCCAATAACTTGAAACAAACAGAAATTTATTTTTATCCCGTGACAATAACAATAATGTTTGGAAAATAGATATAGATTAATATGTTGCCTTCAATACTTACTATATATCAGAATATATAGTAATTACAATAACACAAAGCCGGTTTCATTGGTGATATGGGAAATGTATTCATCACAGGTAATAATAGCTTTGCTCATGCTTGATACATGTATCAGAGCCAGTACAATAGTCTGCCGTTTATCAGTACTTCAGTACTAATATTATAAATGCGAAAGTAACTCTGTCTGTCTGTCTGTCTGTCTGTCTGTCTGTCTGTTACGCTTTCACGCCAAAACTACTGGACCGGTTTGAATGAAATTTGGTATGGAGATAGTTTGAGACCCGGGAAAAAACATAGGATAGTTTTTATCCGACTGCGCAAAAAGAGGTTAATGTTTTCGCGCGATAACCGACATACGCGCGGGCGGAGCCGCGCCCGGAAAGCTAGTACCTATATATTTTTTATATGTTGGTAAATATATAGATGATATTGGTAAGAAAATGTAGAGTGGAGGGCCCAAGTTTTCGGAAGAAAATAGTCTGGCTGAGAAGATTAATCAATGTTTTCAAAACAGTACTTACCTGGGCGATCGGCTTGGCTTAGTGTTTTTCATTGCGTCATCTCACAAAGTTTTGAGATACCAGTAGCCTAACATCCAATAGCTCGCAAGTACCTCAATAATTTACGAGATGGCACTATATAAAATTGTAGAAAGGCTCTATTCATATTAAACAGAATGTTATTTTGTATAAAATTAAATTTTTATTTAGGATATACGTTTTAATCAGAACTAAAAACTTATCTTTATACAAAATTTGATCCTGATTGCTAGAGAAAATATTTATAAAAATACAGTTTTAGAGTTATTAGTTTTTTAAATGACAGATGATAGCGCCATCAAACACATTTTTTTATAATACGGAAGATAGACTGACATCACACTCTCACATTGTTTTTATTGGTAAAATACAACTAAGGTCCAAAATAGAATAAGAAAAATGGTGGAATTTTTTTAATGTGTTGGTTAGAAGTAAATACAAATAAAACTAAGCACCAGTACTGATTTTTTTACTTTACAGCCAGTTTATCACATATTGCCTTAAATTGTCTACCCTCAACAGATTTTTGCTACCCAGTTCAAAAAGTAACGTAGTCATTAAAATTTTCGATTTTTAACAGTATTTAATGTCAGAAATATTCAAATAACAATACAAAGCCAGACACTGAGTAAGTCCATCATCAAAGTAATAGTCATAATCTCCACAGCCTCACAGCTTTTAATCCGTCAAAACTTGCTGGCCATTATCACAACTTTAAACGGGACTAGCTAACCAGAGAGCCACAGCTTAAGCAATAGTTTCTTAGTCCAGAGCCAGAAGAGGTTGAGATTTACCGTAAGTTCAAGATACGCGGGCCTAATAAATCAAACGTTAAACGCTGGTTTATTCGATGTTACCGCGCGGGCATGCGGTGGCTAAGTGCGGTTGGATATCACACCGAAACGTAATGGTATTGCGATTGTTATAGTTAATGTTTGGATATTTTGTAGAAGTGCTGTACGAGTAGATAAGGTACTGAATCTGTACGATTATTTATGGAGTCACATTCAACATTATTCTTTTTTCTTTTCTTATTTTTTATTGAGTTAGGCTTTGAAGAAGGTTTTTTACTATTTTGATCCAGATATTGTAATTTATTGTACCTTCTTATCCTTTTTATATATCTTGAAACGAATTTATAGTTTAGAGTTTCAGCTTTACGTACTATTTTCCTTGCATTAATTGATTAAACTTTAGTAATTTGTAGTATTATTATATGTTCTGGTATGGTATATTGCGCCCAAAAAAGTGCTGTTTATACTTATTTATTCTATTTATATAAAAATATAGGTTAGTAGGAAAAAATCTATAAATGAATGATTTGGAAATAAAATAATGATAAACGATACATTTGTGAGGTGTTTAATAATATACAATAAATCTAATATATATAACAGACTTCAAAATTATGTGACAATGATGAATCAGTTTTTTTAATTGTTAAATTTAGATTTTTATTGTATTCTATCAAACGTAACTATCAAAAATTATACATCGAAAATGCGACAAGATTTCTTAGACATTCTATAGATAGGCAGTAAAAAGTGAAACACAATTTGTTAGTATTTTAAACCAATATGAATTTCATACAAAATTAATTTAACAATAATTAATAGCGATGATCTTTATGGTACACAACGGTGTAATAGGAACACCTAGGCATCCGCACATCCGCAGTCGCTACCTCTTTACAGCCGTATTTAACGCAGTCAACCCATCCAGGCTTACATTGTATGCAGCAATTTCTGATGCCTGCACGTTTGTCTTCTTTATCATCATTATAATTCACTTTGACAATGTTTTCTGTGAAACATTTATTCTTTAGCATATTTAAGGGACAAAACTCCAGCTTTAACATTATGAAGCAATGATGGCCGAGCGGTAAGCTACGGACCGCCGTGCCGTAGGTCCATGGTTCGATCCCTACCGCCGGCTTAGCCAACCACCCTGAAGTAGAAAATTTGTCGCCAAGCATCTAGCAGTGTGTTCCGACAGCAGTCCTTGAGAGCCAGTAAAATTACAGGCACATGAGAATCAACAACTATGTCTCAGGGTGACGGTGACAGTGCAATTCGTGAATTGTGACGAAATACATCTGTTATAGGTAGAGAATAGTCCGTTTAATACCAGATGGGCTTCGTGTAAAAGTTACCACTTTATTTTTGTAAATAACCGCATAAAACAGACGTAGCTTTGTTGTAGTCTTATAAAATTCAAAGATTTTAAAATGGCATACTGTTTATCATCCTTGACCACAGTACTAATAACGAAAATGTTTAACAAAGGTCAAAGGCTAATTCATCAGATTAAAAGTCAGAAGAGAAAAAACTACCAAACTCGAACGCTTATCATCATCATCATGTCGTCAACCCCTTTTACAGACTCTAGGGTTGGGTGAGGCATCGAGCCGTGGCTCTTGGCCTCTGCAGTACCTCGTGGGGCTACGACCCCACGGTCACTCTACACTGCGCAGGCTACACTGTTATGGCCGCTCTGCGCAGTGTCTGACAGCACTTCCTAGTGCTATTTCACTACTGGTGTTTTTAACTTCTTGACTTCTTGTCTTCTTCTGTTTTCCTTGTCACCTTACTGTTGTTCATTTTAGTTAATGTTGTTCTCATCCACCTCCTCCAGAGGCTCCTCTCTTATTAACAGCTCTCTGGGGAGTGGACGCCATCTTGGTGTTATCTCCGGCGGTCTTGCGTGAAGAGGGGCTATCCCATGTAGGTGTTGGTGAGGTCCATTGTCCGCACTGTCGAACATCTTTCTTGACAGGCGGACAATGAACTCTTCCACCGTCTCTAGTCCCATCCCTGCGCTTATGGTGGTGTTTCGCACATAGCGACCAGCCCCTGTTATAATGCGGAGCGCTATGCTCTGCTGGGCCTGAATCTTCTTCTTGTTGCTTGCCGAACAGAGATTGTACCAAGCTGGGGCCGCATACGTCAGTCTAGATCTGATGTATGTTTTGTAAACTCCCAGCTTGGTACGAGTTGGTAGCTTGGAGCATAGAACTGGCCTCAGCAGAGCTCTTGCTGTCCTGGCCTGTCTGATAGAGTTGGTTGCTTGTAGAGTCATCGTCAGCCTTTTATCTATAGTGACTCCCAAGTATTTGGTGTCGTGAACCCATTCAATGTTTTCACCTAGCAGTTTAAGTTTGACTAGCGGGTCATTTTTTCTGCTTATGCAAATGGCTGCTGTCTTGCCCACATTTATTGCTAGTCGCCATTTGTCCATCCATTCTGGCAGCAGATCAAGCTGCTTTTGCATATTCTTGCAGGCTTGATCTGGACTGCGTGAGGCTGTTGTAAAGGCGCTATCGTCTGCAAAAAGCGCGAGGTTTACTACGTGGTCTCCGTTCCAGTTGGTGTCTTCTAGTACTGGTATATCATCTGTATACCAGGCGTACAGTGATGGTGATAGGCAACTGCCTTGAGGTACTCCTGCCATTATTTTCCTTGGCTCCGATTCTCTATTCTCGACAGCCACAAAGAATTTCCTGTCTTGAAGGAACTCGGAGATTAACATGATGTAAGGTCGGGGTAGTTCTGTCTTCGTTAGTTTGAAGAGAAGGCCCTCGTGCCAGACTCTGTCGAAGGCCTTCTCTATATCTAAGAATACCCCGACTGTGTGTCTATTCCTGTTTAAGTTATTCGCTATCATGCTTAGCATCTTGGTCGCCTGTAATGTAGTTGGGTGGTGGGCTCTAAAGCCAAACTGCTCCTCCCTTGGTTTTAGATGTGGTTTTATTCTTCTGAGAATAAGTCTCTCGAATAGTTTGGCTACTTGAGGCAAGAGCGAGATGGGCCTGTATGAAGCTGCTAGCCTCCTGTCTTTCCCTAGCTTTGGGAGCACGATGATTTTTGCCATTTTCCACTCACTCGGGAAGTGGCCTGATCTTAAAATCCCGTTGAAAAGTTTGGTTAGGGTCACTATTCCTTTCTTCGGGAGTTGGTGGATGGCGGCTATTGGCAATCCATCGTGCCCCGCAGCCTTTTTCCTAGGCAACCTTCTTATAGCTCTTGCTGTTTCGGCTGGTGAAATGAAGTCGTCTCCACTTAGCGTTTGCGGCTCCTTTAGTTTATATTCCGCTATGGCTTTCTGTACTTCCGAGTGGTGGTTCAGCGCTGTAGTGCTGATGCTTTGTCTCGGTGGGTGGTTGGTGAATTGGCTTTCTAAATGACGAGCCAGTATCTCCGCCCTTTCGCGAGGGTGGTAATGTCTAGTTCCGTTTTCCAAGAGCGGATAAATAGGTTGTGGTGTACTAGACAATCTCCTGTTTAGTTCGTGCAGGTTGGTCATGTTTTCCGTTGCTTGGTCTATGGTTCTGTCCCAAGATTCTCCTCTCCATCCCTGAACTGCTTCAGACACTTTAGCGTTCAGAGCGTTTAGCTTTTTCTTTATCTTGGGGCAGCGTGTTACAGCCCATTGTTTCCTTAGCTCTTTCTTCAAGCTGATGTCTTTTTGGATTTTTGTAGGAAGCTCTGTTCTTTTAGTCGGTGGAGGGTATTCGGTGGTAGCTTCTTCTTTAGCCTGCTGCATGCGGTTTGTTAGGAGTTTTACCGCAGCTTCTATTCCTTCTGGTGTTTCTACGCTGCCTATCGTTAGGTCCTCCAATATTTGCGTATATTTTTGCCAGTTTATCCTGAGGGATGGGTGTCTAACCAATGGGCTCACTGCCATCCCTACCGTGACTAGTATGGGGAGGTGCTGTTCGTCGAGATCGTACAGCACCTCCACTTTAATATTGCCTCTCAGGTTTTGGTACGCTGCTATATCCAATACGTCCGGCATATGTGCCGCGTTCGATGGGATATGAGTTGGCTCGTTGGGTCCTATAATCTCAAAATTGTTGTCTTCTGCGCCCTTGAAGAGAATTTCGCCCTGTTTGTTGACAAGTCTTGAGCCCCAGGAAGTATGTTTTGCATTCAGGTCCCCTACTAGTAGGGTGGTGCCTGTGCCATTGAATATCTTGCAGAAGTCTCTCACTATTGGCCTGCCGCTAGGTGGGCGGTACCCAGCATATACTTTAATTTCGCCGACTCTTGTTATAGTGATAACGCCGTTTGAGACTAATTCTGTTTGCTGAAGTAGTGGAAGTTCTTCATGTATGATATCCCTTCTCACTAGTACCGCGGTGCCTCTGAAGGCTCTCCCCTCGGTGTTTAAGCAATCATTGCGGTACGTGAAGTAATTAGGTATCTTGAAGTCAAGTTTTGGTGTGAGCTTAGTTTCACCCAGCAGTATGATGTGAACGTTCTGGTTTTGTGCCAGGGTTTTGAGTGCTTGTCTTTTCCCTCTGATGCCATCGGGATTCCAATAGATGACTCTTAGGTTGTCATCCATAATGAATTCTTGACAGAACTGCTAGTCCTCTCCTAGCCGCCTCCTGGATATCAGCTCCGGCGGCTATGGAGGCGAGCAGTTCCGTCAGGACTCCCAAGATTATTATCATGGGGTTCCCGCCGCTGCTCGCCGGTACAAATGGTGTGAAAGCAGGCCTCTGCTGCTGGTAGTATTGTTGGCCACCTCCAGTTCTGGGATCATGTTGACCGTAACCCTGTTGTGGTTGACCTTGGCTCCATTGTTGGTGCATTGGATGTTGTATTGGGATTTGTCCCCTCTGATCAGTCTGACTCCGTCCACGTGATTGGGGACGACTGGGTGTCTGTTGAGGTCCTCTTGATTGAGGTCGAGGTTGGTGCTGAGAACTGGTTGGTCGTGGTTGTGCCATACTTGGTTCTCTCTGTAGCGGTTGAGTTGCTTGAATAACAGCCGGTCCCGTTTGTGTGCTTGTCGGAGCGAATCTTCCCATCACCTGTATGGGTACGAAGGTAGGTGGTGGGGGGCGGGGCCTCTCCTGCACCTGCGGCGGTATATTTGCCTGTACTGGGACTTCTGGAACTGGTGTTGAGGCTGCAGTTGGGGCAGGGTGAACTGCTTCTCCTCCATCCTTGTTTTGCCTCCGTCTGCTTTTGCTTCGTCTCTTTCTCCTCTTTCTTTGTGGTAGTGGTGCGCCTCTTTCGGTTGGTGGGTTTGCTTCCGTGGCCTGATAGATTTGTGTAGGTAGTACTGGCCACTGTTCTCTTCTTGTTGGTGCTGGTTGGTCTCTCCAATCATTCGGCTGCCTTTGCGGGCGTTCCGGATATGCTTGGGGTTGTGACGGGCAAGGTGGCGGTGCTGTTGTCCCGTAGTGCCTTGTTTGGGTAGGAGGAGGGTTCCTTTCCTGGCGAGTCATTTTTGGGTATGCTCCCGCCACTTGTATTCCCCTCTTACGTGCTTCTCTTAAGTAGTGACTGCATCGTCTGCTGCACGCCACATGAGCTCCCTTACAGTTTGCGCATTTAGGTAGCGTGCCTGGTTCGATATTACAGTCCGCAGCAAAGTGCTCTTCTGCACATTTGACGCAGCGGGGGGGTCTATGGCAACCCCCCGAGGCGTGGCCAAACGCTTGGCAGCGATGGCACTGCGGAACTGTGCCTTTGCGTGGTGTCCACCCTTCTATAGTGATGTTTGGAATATTCAGAAGCTCCGTAATTCCATATATTCTTCTTTTCTCTTCTACGTTGAGTCTTTCTATGATTGTATAGTACGTGGGGCCTCCTTTAGCTCCTTTACGTGGCATGATTTCCTTAACGTATTTAGTGTTGAAGTTGAGTTCGTTAAGTGCCGTGATGATGTCCGTTGGGTTGATTCCATACGGTAATCCTTTAATAGCTACCTTGGTGGGTAGCTCCTCCGGTGTAGCGTAGCAGTGCCAAGAGACACGCTTATCTTTAGCTGCTTCTTCGGACAAGGTTTTTTGTACCAGTCTGAATTCTTCCACTGTCGAGCAATTGAAGCGGAAGCCTCTCCCGTGAGGTTTTGCGTTGGCCGGGCGTCCCAGTTTGGCACGCATCTGCGCAAATAGCGGCACCCAATTTGGTAGTGATTCCACTATTATTGGAGGGTACCCTTTAGGTGCGGGGGCGGCTTCTTGTGTTGCTGCTTGTTCGATATGTGCAGTATCCATTTCTTGGGGTGAAACGCGGCGAGAGTGTGTTGGGTCCAATTGGGTTTGTGGGCTCTTACGTGTTTGAGTTGTTGTGGCTGATGTTTCTAGTGTTCGCGCATATGACAACGCTGCTGCCTGTGGTGGTGTAGGGGGGGACGGCATGGGGGCTGCTTCAATGGGCACTGACTCCAGTGCCGCGTATGAAGTGGAGTCAGTGTGCCCGTAGTACTGCTGCTCTTCCAGTGCTTCCGTGTCAATGCTGTCCGCTGTTATATTTGCTGGTGCTTTGCCGGCTGATGAGGTTGATGATGATGATGAACCATCTGATTCGTCGGAACTCGATGAGTAGTAACGGCTGTGACTAGCCTTTGCGGCTCTAGTTTTTGATGCTTCAGGGGGGGTGATGGACTTCTTCATCTTATATCTCTTTTCATCACCCCCTAATTCCTCTTCTGAGGATGACCGCCTTCTTGGTTTGGTCGGTCTGCCACGCGGTGCTCGTTCGGTTTCGGAACCATGTTGACGCTCAGGTCGACCGGCCCCGAGCCCTTGGTCGTGCACCACGGTTTGGCTCGTACTGCTGGTGTTGCCTATGTCCAATTTCTTTCTTGGACTTCCTGCTTTTGCAGCTGCTTCACCCAGCATAGTTGCCGGCGGAATTTCGTCGGGTTGGGGAACAACCCCAACCTTGGCGAGTCCTCCTGCGGTCTTGGCTGTTTTGTCCTTGGTTCCCCTCGGCCTTGGTGCGGTGCGCAGTCCTAAGGCGGATACCGGGACAATCACTGATTCTTCCGGTCTGAAGAGATTACGGCATACGATGCTCTGTTCTACTCTCGGTTTGGCTTCCCCAGTTGGTTTGGGATCGGGGTCCTTGCCTGGGGGAGGCCTTTCTCCGTCCGCCATTGAATATGATGATGGTGGATGATGTTGGTGATTATGTTGATGATGGTGCTTGTGATGATGATAACGATGGTGTGGTTATGATGATCACGATGTTGCTGTGATGATGATGGTGCTGGTGATCGCCGCTGTGATGATGATAGTATAACGGTGATGATGATACTATCAGTGAGGTGATATTCTATTACTCCCGTTCCACTACTACGTGCAGCCGTCCAAGAGGCGGTGCTTCCCAAGCCAGGTTGATCCCCGTTCGGGAAAGCCCAGCTAGG
Organism: Plagodis dolabraria; assembly: GCA_963854805.1. NCBI lineage: Eukaryota > Metazoa > Arthropoda > Insecta > Lepidoptera > Geometridae > Plagodis > Plagodis dolabraria. The sequence continues at coordinate 25,021,909 of OY978460.1, read as the reverse complement.
TGACCGCGCACAGAGACTACACGTAGATGTGGATGTTGAGTCTTCGAAATGTATCGCTGCGAATCTGGGTACAGTGTTTTGTAACAAAACACTTAGCCAGATTCTACTCGGCTTCTAGGTCGCGGAGCGAAGAACGTAGTCGGTGCAAGTACTCGCTAGTTGCCGAGAGTTCACTATGAGGGTGTGAACGGGTGCAGTGGGAGCTTCAACGCTTACGCGGCGCTACGACCACTACACTGCCGAAATCACGAACGCGCTTATAGTGAACTGGTATGGGTGTCGAAGGGTATGGTTCCGGGAACAGTACACAATCGATCCATCGAACGCTTATTCCTTCTGAAACCGATATCATAAAGCAGTCTTGACCTGTCCTATAAAAAAGCAACGAAACATCCAGATACTGTGTCCTATATGTCAAATATCCTCGTTAAAAGCGTCAATAATTCCGATACAATGCTGAGTAGGTCGTTATTTTATTTTATAATCATCTGTTGATTGCGCTGTCAGGATGACGATGCGCAGGAGTTGCGTGTGGCATATGGCATCATATTCATAGTAGAGCTTCAAAAGATATATATTTTTTTATCATACAATGATTTTTGTAATAAATATCTACTTTGAGCAGATGATTTTAGAACCCAACAGTACTTACTTTTGTAAGAGGTTGATTTGGTATGTATACACCAACTATTAATGTTTAATTTGCTTAGTTATATTTTTCAATACTTTTATCCCGGCGTTTCAAATATTTAACAGTGATCTTGGCCATGGGGTGATTACTGCAATGAAGTTGTTTCAGTATAATCACTATATGTAATAATCGCGAAAACCTTAGAAAACAGTAGTTGGTTTCTTATCGATTTCCAAAAGCTTCAAGGTGGGTTGTTTCAAATTTTGTGTGCAGTGAACTTGCTTTTATTTTTGCAAGCGTAGTAACCGATGTGTTAGTTATTTAGTACCTAAGTATCGAACTAATTATGGAAAAAAATGCTCACGTTTGAAGGAGTACAACTCTACAACAAGATACCCTCAAAAATTAAAACTGTTAACTCACTTAATGCATTAATAGCTCAACATGTCAATCACTGATCATTATTTTTTATGTCAATGGGGAGGATGGGTGGCTAGGCTACTATAGTATGAATTACTAAAGACGGCATGACGAATGTATCGTTTTAATTTATGTATAAGAACTGTTCTCAAGTAAGGGACTGGATTGTCTTATTGGGAATAAATATCTTTAGACCTAATAGTGAAGGAACGAAATTCACATTATACCTTCGAATGCTTACGCTAATTCCTTGCTGATTCTATGAGCTTCAAAAAAGTTCCATAGTTCCAGATTTCATTGTGACAGGAGACTTTGCAAGTGATTTCAGGGTATAATTTCAATTACATAGACAAGAGAGTGGGCATAGATTTATTTATTACAAGCATTGAACCTGTTAGGCAGTTGTTGAACGGGGAATTCTTCGACAAAACTGTTTGAGTTTAATTTTAGTATAACGTTTAGACTAGGTGATTAGGTTTATTCTTGTGTTCACAAATTGAATTATATTTATAACTTATCTATCCGTGAGGAACTATAATAATTAGCCACCTGTTGTTATCGATTATTTATAAAACATTTGTAAAACATTGGCCATCCTATAAAAAAAACATCGTTATTTATGACTGCTGATGCTGATTATTTTGCAATTTTTACGTCTTTTATATATAAGGGATGATAGCAACGTTATATGGTCAAATTATCACTGGAATTATGGTATCTAAATGAATTAAAAACCTCCATGCCATAAACATTGGAACATCTATGTTCAGTACATCATTATCTACGATATTCAGGTCATTGACAAAACATTAATACTAAAGACATAAAACCTGGTGCGACTTCAACTACATCAACCACATGTCAAAAAAACTCAAGTGTTGCCACGTGCTAAGACATAATGACCACCATCGATTAAAACCATCGATTAATGGCAACATAACGACCACACCATGGCGAGTGATTTACAAATGCTCTTAGCTGGTTGTAAACATCATGGCTCAAATTATGGTGTCATAATTTTTACTGATGCATAGCTCATTTGTCATTACATTAGCTTGTTCTTTGTTTGTAATAAACAGTAATTTGATTTTGTGAGGTTTGCTTGTTTTTACTGCAAGACGGGTGAAGACTTTGAAACTTCGTGTGTCTGACTCATAGATACAAAAAAGTGATTTATATATGGTATTTTATTCAGATGCAGATATAAGTGCAATAAAGAAACAAGTTCGATCTGCGATTTCAGAAATTCAGGCATTATAGGTATAACACGAGCTCCAACTGATACTCGGTGAATACTAGATGATTCAAATTTTGCTTTTCTCCATAGAAAGTACTAAGTAGTACGAAAGAAGTAATTAGTTCTTTCTCTATGCTTTAGGCAAAGGAATTGAGTTTTTGTATCAGGGTTTTAGAGTTCCGTACCCAAAGTGCAATTCCGAACCCTGTTAATGAGATTCCGCTGCCTTCATGTCTATCTGTCCAGCCTTAGGAATGTCATAGGTTTCTAGCTCATAAACGGAATGAGTACAAATCTGAAATATCGTTAATTGAATGTTGAATAGTAGACTAAAAATGCTATAAAATAATGATACTGTAAAATGTACCTTTTTATTCAATAATACGGACGAATATATAAGGACGCCCCCTTCAAAAATTTCAATTTTGTAGCATCTTTTTACACTGCCTATCTCAAAAAGTAATTATATTTATTACGGGTCAAAGTCGCTATGGTAACATCCTATATTTATCCAACGAATACTGAAAGTAACGATTTACAATCTAGTTTAAGCTGGATTGTATATCGTTATTATATCGTTTAAAATTAGGTTTCCATAACTCAACATCACGTAAAAAATATGGTTTACATCGCAACATTCGCAACTAATATAAATTATCGCTACTCGTATTGAAAAAGAAAAGGCCTGAGGAGTACTTAGACTTTTTTATTTTAAAATAATACCATATACAAATTGACCTCTTACAAGGCTCCCAGACACTTCAACTGTGTATATCAATCAATTTTAGTGTCACCGAAACTGCCACAACGTAAAGTCGTGACCATTTATAAATATACCATCCATTACTGACTCATTATTATAAAGTGATGAGATAAATAGTTGAAACAAAGCAATGAATGTTTCACACGTTTAAGGTATTGGGATCGATTTGACCGATATTCGGAAACAAATCGTGCTAAGTTTGTTAAAAAGCTTCTTCAATAAGGCTTAACAATACTAAGTGTTACTTTAAATATGGTGTTTATGTGTGTAAGATAATGCTTTTGTGTTGTTATTCAGTGATTCGAACTTGTTAAAACTTGTGTATACCATTTTTTAGTTGCGTATTTGCTTTAATTAAATCACTGTCATGTTTTTTTTTTTATTATTTATAACTGATAGGCTAGCCCTGACCACTATCTCAGCTGATTGATGGTAAGTGATGATGTGGTCGAAGATGTTGTTCAGGCTAATCTAGAATTACTATTACTATTGGTGCTTGGTGACAGAATTTCTACTTGAGGGTGGTAGCTAGCCACATCTGCCATCCTAAGACAGCAACCGGACCGACGACTTGCCCTCAGAAGCACGGAAGAGCTCAGTAGTAATATCACAAGCGTTGACCCATCCAAGTCATGACCGCGGCGGACGTTGCTGATCGGTCAAGAAAGGCTAAGCAAACTTCGCTACGAGCGCTTCAAAATGCTTACAATGCTTGTTGACTATAATTAATGATTAAAACGTTTCTTGTATTTGATACAAATAAATTGTACAAGTTTTAATTGTTTAGTAATTGGTTCTAATTATTTTCTAAACACCTACTTTGAAAAAAGAAAAACATTGACGCGCAAGGTAAACTAGTCGTCCTTGATCGATCAATCACGTTCATAATTAGGCAGTGTTCATTGCAGTTTTTTCTTGGATAGGTGACTGCTGGTAGAATTTACTACTGTAGCTTTGTCATTCAAAGGACATATTGGCCGTCAGTTGCAATTGTTGTCATAAAAAATCCGATAATTTGCATGTGAACTTTATAAATGCTCTCCTGAGTCTCCATTAATAGTCACTGTTACAGTGTGCTCAGAGGCGAAAGCGCTCTTCTCACCACCTATTCCGGAAATAATCGATTTAGCTGGCTTCTTTCTCAGTCCAAGAAGTTGCACTGCTGATTCTGTTATGAATGATGCCTGGGATCCTTGATCCAATAACACTCTCAGCAGTTGTGATGAACCTTGTCTTGTCTGTGCTTTGACAAGAGCTGTGGCTAACAAAACTTGTGTACCTTCTAACTCCTTGGAAAAAAGTGAAGCTACATTTGTTGGTTGTACTCCCTCTAATGTAGAAACTATCGCTATGTGCCTACTTATTGGTGTGTTCCGAGTGCTGCCCTCCTGAGCCAATTTCCATGCTAAGTTAATCGAGTTCACCATCTCGACTACATCATCTCTTCTCAGGTCTCACTCAGGTAAGATCAAGGGGATTAAAAGAATAATTTTTTATATCACTGTATTTCAATTGTACGAAATTTATGAATATATGATAGAAACATAAATTATCACATAAATATTATGTGATAAATTTCAGCAACATTTGGAGTATTTTTGGAAAGAAAAGTTAGATATAGGCACTTTTAATGTAAGTACCTATGTCAGTTCTTTTAGATTATGAAACAAAGGTGATACATAATTTAAAGGTCCATTTCTTAGCTCCATCATAACCCTTCGTCAAACAATAACAAAACAGGACATTATGAAGATAGTAATCATCATCTAAGCTAAAGTATAATGCACCACACTATCACGTCAAACAACTTTAATAAAAACATACAGAGCGTTACTGAAGATGAATTCGATATACTTTTGCTAAATGAAGCGAGACGCCCATAAGCCTTTGTGTAGCATTTTCTTAGTACACTCTTCGTCTATTTTGTTTTCTGTTGTACAAACTTCTACATGCACTCGTTTAACTTCATTTCCATCGTGTTCTAGTCCTTATTGCTTTACAAAACTGTTGAAAAGGATTCATGAATTTAATATTTATTACAGTTTGTAAGTTTGTGGTGAGAAAAGATCAGATATTGTATTGAAGTGTTGCTTGCAAATGATTTATGTTTTTGTTCCGGTCGCTTCTAGTATCTGTGTGACTCTTAATTTAACATATTTGAGTTTCAAAGGATTATGTTAGGTTATATAAATATTTAAGTAGCTGGACCTCGCCGCTTTGTCACATAATACTACATAATAATATGAGGTCGGTTAGTATTACAATAATGTACTGACATTAATTTTACAGCACAAAATAATCCATGTACTAAATCTTACCTGTATTAGTTTATAAGATAAAAGCGTAAATTCAAAACCTTTGAAATGAACAATTTAAGTCCTAGCATATGATATTTTACTCGACATGGAAAATTTCACCCTCATTAAATATCATATAGTCTTATTTTATAGCAGCAGAACTGTTTGTGAATGAGTTCGGGTCGGGAAATTTTGCCACCATACCACGGTAATATTATGTATACAGTATTTAAACTCGGTTGTATGTAAATATAAAATATGTGTGGTTATAGTATTACCTTTTAGTTTTCAGGTAATCTAAAAAAGTTATCTCTGGATGCGTTATTGACGAATTCATGCAACCAAAAACAGCACAATATATCCTACTCGTCATATTACATATGTAAATATGTACTTGAACTTATTTTTGGTCCAAACATCTCGTGGTTATTGTTAAAAAAACAACAAACCAATCACTCGTCTCTGCGGCACAGTCGCGACACTCGAGACTGTCTGCGTGCCGAGCGTAGGCCGAGATCGAGGCGCGTAGGTATAACTCGCGTTTCGTCCGTTTCTATGAAGTTGAAATACTGTATAGATAATATTAGCGTGACCATACCTTTCTGCAATACCTTTTCCGGTTTGCCACTTGTGCATCACACCTGTTATCGGCACAGGTTACCGTTTAACCCTCGTGCATGTTTCATCACAATTCCATAGAAAAAACTTTGTAGTCACAGATGTAGCAAACATATTTTTTTGTTTATATACAACTAGTTATAGAATGAAGATTGGATCAGGCGTTCAAAATTATCCTCGAAGACATACCTACTTACAAATATACTCAAGCTCACAAACTGCCAAAGGAACTTCGTTCTGCTAGAAGATTTTTATTTGGCAATGCAATTTAAAACATGGAAAAAGGATTATAAGATAATTTCATTCATCAATTCTAATGAATTATATTCGTTCAATCGAGGATTGTGGTTTACATGTGCGAAATTACTTGTACTATATCTGACTGAATCCTGTTTACACATGGGTAGTCCAAACACGCAATTGAACATGAAATTATGGTTTTATAAATTGACCGCAGTTATTCATTGTAATAATAATTACATTGAATAACCCCCCGTGGAGTGCCGGGTTAGAATTGCACCTCCCCTTATCATTCTGTGGGTGTCGTAAGAGGTGACTAAGATTAAAGAACTGCCAAATTACACTGCGATCCCCAAGCCGCCTGCCAAGCGTGGGGATTATGGCAAATACCCCCTTAATAGGGGAGGCTGTGTTCAGCAGTGGACGATCTGGCTGTTACAGTATTCATTGTAATGGGTGATGAAGACAGATTTTTTTAAATTTATTGTGATGTATTTATGCATCGTATATGAACTTTTTGATTAATCTTTCACTAATAAGATCTAGGCCACAAAGTATTGTGGCCTTAATATTCCCAAACGGTTAAGGAAAAGAAGAAGACGTGTTGAAACACCCATATTTGACCAGTTATGTTTTCCAGTCCCGTGAATTGTTAGTTAATCTCTGTTAGATACTTAAGTGTTGATACTTTTCAAAGTTAAAGTTAAAATGTTTCATTTGGAATCAAACCACTGGACTCACATAGTTATTTAAAATTTTAGTTTACGTTTAACCATTTTTTTTGACCTGAGATGAAAGCATCGTTAGTAGCTCTGAGAAGTTCATTATCTTATTCTCCATATCGATAAGGTCGTGTCACATTACGCCTCTTATTTCAATATGAAAGTTAATCTGACATACATTAAACTTTGTATGATTGATCATGTTCGAAACTACCAAACCCTATTTACCTTTGAAAAATGAACAATCATCATCTTTTAGGCTCTTATTATCTAGGACATAAAGTTCTTTATCGATAACAGTTTTGATAAGTTGAAAGTCATTTTATTTTGTCTTGGTATTGGTTGGTGTCATAGTTTTTTGTCCTGAGGTTAAAGTGAGAAAGGGATTAGTTGAAAATGTGATTGAACTTTATGGCTGACTAGGTTTCGACGCTATGGTGGACTTTCTCTAACAATATAACATAATAAAATGGTACAACTTACAAGACCGAGACAAAAGCAATGTCGTTGACGATCTGTTTATCGACAAAGTTAAAGACTGGTACAACACTACGCCTGTACAACATTTTGAAGTACTTTTAGCTGAGCTTGCTTAGTCGTTGTTGACCATTTGGTGCAGTCATTATTTGAATGGATGTCATGATTTACTACTAAGCGTTTGTGGGCTTCTGAGATCAAGTTAAGCCATCATCGATCCAAAAGCATACAATATATCACCAAACAAATACATACGTATTTTGGCAGCTGTTCAAGAACAAGTAATTCTAAGTTTTGCCTGTAAACATCCTCAACCACAGCATCATGTGAAACACATCAAATTATGAACATACTAGACAATATATTATGTAAACGAGTAATTATCACTGTTTATCCAAACGGAGGATTTTTTTTGCGTGATATTATTAAATATTTTACATAGTGCGTAGTCCCATATAATCCTACTATTATATATTATATACGAATATATCTTGCAAAAAAACCCATAAAATATAATTGAGCATGCCCATCGAGTTCTAAACGAAATCACATAACAAAACAACCAACAAATGCTGTCGGCACCAATTTTTTTATTGGTAAAGATAGCATCGTCAACATAAATGTAAAGTTATATCAAAGATGAAGAAAATGTCAATATTCTGTTTTTACCGTCTCATAATAAGTCGAAAATAAATAAGCGGAAAATATCTCCATCATACATCGCACACGATTATGCTCGCCTAGTACCTTTTGTTAGATATTGTATTGTCTTTTATAGAGTAAAAGTCAAATATATTAAAATTTTTAAAAGCATGGTAAAAAAATCACTATTTATGGAATATATACACAGTATTTATATGAACCTATTTTATTTTATAATATTACTATTTATGTAGTTTTTTATTATATATTTCATATTTTAACACATATTTATTATGCTAGTATAAATTAAGTTTGTGTTTGTGTTTATCTAATTTAATATAAAATGATTAGTATTTGATTTTTAACATTGCATGTAACCTATATTTATTGTTCAAAACCGTTTATTTCTTCTCTTGTTTCTGTCCATCCAAAGGTTGTCTGGAAGAAATCTATTCACAGCGCCCGTTGTACTTACCTTAGAAAATTATGTAAGTTACTCTTAAGTGTAAATTAGGTTGGTAAACAATAGAGAGTTTTTGTATTGTATTGTACAAGGAGACAATTATTCGATACGCAATTATTGAAGGTCTTCAGAAAAAATACGTACCCTTTTGGAGATTCAGCGCTGAAATTTGAGCTTATGATAAATATTTACCTGAAACAAAAAACATAAAATTAAACCAGCGGCCCGCCCCGGCTTTGCACGGGTAATAACGACTACAAATTGAGATTGTAAGCTATCCTATCTTTCAATTTGGGTCGAATTGCACACGGTGTGCAAATCAAATTTAAAATTGATTCAGTAGCTTAGGAGTCCATCGCGGACAAAGAACGTGACACGTAATTTTTATATATATATAGATGAGTAGATTATAACGCCATCTATTAGAAAGATATAGAACATGATCATTATATTCTTAGGCTTACTAATGAAAATTCAATAACCTTCAATTAATTGCTTTTTTATCGAGATTATGTTAACAAGATATCGTCATACACGCAATCATTATTTTATAAGCCATAACTGAAACCAGGCAGGTACATGTATTTAATAATTTTACGACTATATCTATGTATGTGTCCATAATATTTTATGGTCACGAGTAATCTGACACCTTTTGACTAATATACGAAGATATGGTGTCAGACTGTTATTGACTACAAATGAGGTGGCTCTGAGGTGCAATATTTGTAATATTTTATCATTATATATCTTATTCCTGAGCTTATCCCATTCTAAGTGGGGTCGTTTCATGTTTTTTTCTTACACTCTGTTCTAATGCTCGTAATATTAATAATCACGCCATTTGCACACGTAATAAATTCTTCACACAGTGGTTTTAAAACAGCGTTAGTTAATTTGAAGCGCTCGTAGCGAAGTTTTGTTAACCCAGCCGGAACCTTGAGTGTGGTAGCTTGTCAGACGGACATTCATAAAATGCCCTTACAACTTAATGAAAAAAAATGGTTATAATTTAAAAAAAAGTCACGGAGCCTGAAGTCTGTGGAGTGTAGATTAATAAGGAAAGTATATACCGGCAGCCAGTAATTTTAGGTTAGCCTGAAAAACATCTTCGACCACATCAACATTTAACTCCATCTTAACATTCGCGCGGCAGCCACGTGCATTCCATTTGACCCGTCGCTTTTGATTCCTAACAAATTCATAAACCTATATAACGATGGCCGTTAAAATAATTTTAGGTCTAAGTTTATTACAATTTTCCGACAATTTAAGCCCCATTTTTACTCCTTTAGGGTTGAATTTACAATGTGCTCTTTACATTTATGTTTTCAAAACATCAATTTAGTTTCCTACAAAGAAAGAATAACGTTAATCACTAGACCAAATACGTTGCTGCAGCTTAATGTTTTTTCATATATAAACCCCCGTACGTCCAAGTCCACTAAGATTCCGAATAACAAAAAGTATTTTTTTAATTACAAATATTTACAATATTTTTAGAAAACATTAAATAGATATTAGCGAATGCCGCGAAAATTCTTCCAGTTTGACTGCGTGAAGTTTATGACGTCACGTAGGCTTAACAGAAAAATTCGGCGGAATTGTCACTAAAAATATTTGTTAAGTGTTTTTATAAACTATTATTTAAAGTATTCTAATAATATTTTTAGAATATTTGCTATTATTAAATATGGATTTCCGCCGGTATAAATTATTTTTATAATTAAAAGTTTGATAATTCGTAAAAGTTACCAACCAATTTATCTGTATTACTTCTATAGCTAACTTTATACATAATTATGCATGTACCTAAGCAGACTATAATGCAAAACCGCAAAATACGCTTCTTCGAAATTTGTATCGTTCTGTTATCCCTGGAGGAAAACGACGCCAACATTTGTACGAATTCTAAGAATTACCTTAGGTTTATTTTGGCGCGCTTTTTAATGTATAAATATTAGGTTATAATATTTATTAAATTATAAACAATACTTTCTAGGATATTAATAACTTAATTATAATGCTCTATATGGTTTTCGCGATTGTTACACACATAGTAATGAAATAACTCAATTTGAGGTGATCATTGATTAAAATAATGATAAATACATTTATCATCATCATCATCATCAGCCGGAAGACGTCCACTGTTGAACAAATGCCTCCCCCATAGAGCGCCACCAAGAACGGCTATTAGCCGCTTGTAACCATTGGCCACCAGCGACTTTGACGATGTCGTCGGTCCACCTTGTGGGGGGCTTACCAACTCTACGTCTTCCGGTGTAGTGTGGTAACCACTCGAGAACCTTTCTTCCCCAACGGTTATCAGTTCGTCGATCCACTGTGCATGCATCATTGCAAAACTAAAAATATTAAATACCTACTCTTTCAGTCAATAGTGTAGCAGTATTAATCGATTACTGGCAATTTAGGACTTCTTATTTTCCTTGTTGACATTGCTATTTGCCTGCTGACCTCAAGTACTTTCACGAAGAACCCAGTGGTATTTTGATTTTGAGAAGTGATTTGCCATTCTTGCTTGTGACTCTGTGACCATCTACTACAACACCATAGCTTACCAAAAGGTAAGATTTCATGTAATTGTTTTTGATAATTTTGACTCTGAAGAATAAGACTTAATATTTGAAAAACTAGGTGACTTCTTCAACAAAATTCACCTCTATTTTATGATAATCATAACTTGTTGCCAAACTCATTTTGCAAAAAATAGTTGGCCTTGAAAAGACCGGCTATAAAACCGAACCCAAAATTTAATTCAAATTATTATTAATTTGTATTGTTCACGAAAACATATATTAAAGACCCCTCATAATTATGTGGGAAAAAAAAAGTAATATGATGACCCGTAAGTACTTCCAAGTTTTGCTCAATATTTATACACTGACACCTTCTTCATAATCATTTCATAACTTTAGGATAGGTTTATAGAAAAACCATCAGTAAAAATTTTTAACGAAAAAATTGAACCTTCTACAAACAATTTCCGAATAAACTATTTTAAAATCGGTTCACCCAGTCAAAAGTTATGAGGTAAAAAACATTTTAAAAATCCTCCTTTTTTGAGAAGTTAAAAAGTGTTTTCTTTTGCACAGTTCTAATAACATTTGATAAACCTATCGTGAAATAATGAAACGTTATCGATTAGGGGTAAGAGTTTTGAGTATTTATAAACCCGCCTGGCGTTGAGGGTAGTCGCTAGACTACCCTCAAGTTGAAAAATCTGTCGCCAAGCACCTAACAGTGTGTTCCGGCAGCAATCCATGAGAGCCAGAGAAATTACAGGCACATGAGACTTAACAACTATGTTTCAAGGTGACGGGCGCAGTGCAATTCGTGACTTGTGATGAAATGCATCTGTTATAGGCAGAGGTAACCGCATAACATCAGATGGGCCTCGAGCTTATTCCGTCACAATAACATTAAAAAATAATATATATATTTATAACTATTCACATTTATAAAGTAAATAAATATATCCATCTAACATTAACATTTTGAACAACCATAATTATTTACCCAATATTTCAAAACAAACAGATTATGATAATATTGTTCTTAAAGTACTTGAAACAAGATCTCAAACATCAACAAAAGTCCACTTTATTACCAGCTCGAAGATCAGACAGGTTTTTGATTGCTATAAACCTTAAATAAAGCTAATGAAAGGTTTTAACCTGCGTTTTCGAGTAACAGAGAGCAATTTGGACAGTGGTCTGGTCACGACTTTGTGATGATTCACACAAGTTTGAGAAAAATGGAGATGGAATCAGACGTTAAGAATATTATTGCTGTTAACTTAGATTAGGACCTGTTTTGCTTTGAGATTTTGTATAGGTATGAGGCAGTGAAAAGAACAGATATTTTTAAATTACTTTCTACATATGGGCATTGGTAAGGAAGGATAGACCCGCTACTATTTCGAAATAACTTCTATTTCATTATATTTTTTTTACTAAACATATACTTTAGTCTTTATATACAATCTCATTTTATGGTAGACTGTTGTCGTAATGAGGTCTAAAGATGGTATGCAACTGAGCTAAAGAAATCTGTCTGAACACATCATTAGGTGTCGGTGACAGATTTTCTCCTTGAGGATGGTAGAAGCACACGGACATTTACAGTGCCCGACACCAAGTGGCATGGTGGCAAAAAACTAAGTCTTACGGTGTGGTATAGTCATTGCTAGTGGGAGTAATAGACCATAACTGCTTCAAATGTAGACATTTACTATTTAAGTACTTTATTGAATGTATCTTGTGATAATCATTTCAAAATGTTTGTTAGGACTAGCAGAAGTCAACCCTAAGAGGTTTTTAGCCATTTACCAACAACCTTGTATATAGTGTTCCAGATTTAAGGATAAAACCGCCAGTAAGGTTACTTTCTGATCATAAATTTCAGGTCGATAAAATAACATAAGGGTATTTTTAACCGTAAGACCTCGCATACTTATTTTAAGAGCTATGCACTTGTTATTTAAAGAAGATAATTATTCAATTGTAATATCTTTTTCATCCCACCATCTCGGAAAGAGTATTTTTAATCTTCAATATCTGAGTGAAAAAGCCGTTTTTATTCTCTAGAGGATAAAGTAAATTGAATTTAGAACATCGTGTGCACTAAGTTTGTGAATTAAAAAAAACATTAAACCTATTTACTGCTACCTCTATGGTGCCGAATATATCGTACAACTTTTTTTTAATTTGTTAAAAACTCAGACTCGGAACCTTCTTGGTGTTCTTTTTTCAATTTGCTTTGTACGCGGTTCTTTACGCGGCATTTTTTCATGTCATTGTTAAACCTTATATTAAAAACAAGAAACTTGAAAACAAGTGAAAAAACTAAAATGAGTGATTCTAGTGACGAGGAAGTTTGTTTGACGCCAACAGAATTGACTGAAACTGTTAATAATGCGCAAATGAGCTTTCTACCTCAACAATCACGCGAGAAGTATTTTCCTCGCTGAGGTGGAATGGAAAGTTACGTGTTGCACTCGAGTGAAAAGATTTTTCACCTCGTGCTCTTTTGATTCCCTCGCTAACGCTCAGGATTCTAATTTTGAATCACTCGCTGCGCTCGTGATTCAATTTTAGAATCCTTCGCTTGCTCGGTCATCAAAATTGAACACGCGGTTAAAAAGCAACTTTGCACTCTTGTATAACAAATAACTATTATTCTTGTCTAATGGCGAAAGTATACGATGCTGGGTTAAATGATACTTGATATGATGTAGACGTTAATGCAGATCAAACTCTCATTCTTATCAGCCAGGGTACCTTTTTAAAGCAACGGGGTCGATGGGGATATGCAGTCCTCCTCCTAGACTGTAGTATGATCTATTGCAGTCTAGCATATTCCAAACTTGATATTCTAAAATTGTAATTTTTGCATGCTAAGGGAATATGATCACAAAATTGAAACGAAAAAGAAAGACGGTTTAACAATAAGAACGAAAAGATAAATTTGAACTACGTATCACCTTCATCACGATACCACAAATTGACAGATCATGTCTCGGGCCGGGAGACGGATGGTCGTAGGTTTGAATCCCGCTTGTTGTTCATAGTTTTCTGTTCGTTGTAAGATTGATTTTGATGACTTGGGACCAAACTATCAACCTTATAAGTACTTGCTATACCACTCTCAACTGAATCCGTTTCAGTTAAGCTTTCGTCCCGGTAATAGTACTAGCAACGCTATCATTTAAATTACTGATGACATCAGGCTCTACGCCTTCAACTGCGTTGATCACTCTATTTTTCTTGCCATCCTACGCTCTGTTAATATGGGTATATTTCTAAAACGACCGATAATCCGACTGGCAATCCGTGATTACCAGTCTCGGAGTAATTTCTGTCTTATCTTTCCGCCAACAAATTTCCCAAACTTGTTTGGTTTTTGAGATAGACCTTGTAACAAAAATGGTCTGTAATTGACAACTTGGACGATTTCTCATTTATTTTTATAGATTTATTATCCTATTCTTATTCTACTCAACGAGTTAAAAATGGTGTAACCCCACATGCTAAAATTAAAAAGCATTATTTTTTTGAATTTTTGGCTAGTACTTATATATAAGGGCCTCCCTGAAAAATCATTCAATTGTATTCCCAATTAAATATTCAAATTTGGGCCAAGATTCTACACAGCATATCCAGTTTGTAAATCATTACGTTTAAGTGACTAGAAAGACAGTGGAGTCTTATAGTTAGAGCTCTGGTTTTGCTTTTGTGTAAGAAACTCTTAATAGACCAATAGTTTATTCACACAAGATGCATTCACTAAAATACATAGACAGTAAATATGTCTACATTTGAAGCAGTTATGGTCTAGTACTCTCACTAGCAATGACTAGGTACACCGCACTGTAAGATTCAGTTTTTGCGAGGTCTTCAGATTACAAATACCCTTATCTTTTTTTTTTTTATTGCCCATAGGCTAGCCTTTGACCACTATCTCACCTGATGGTAAGTGATGATGTGGTCGAAGATGTTGTTCAGGCTAGCCTAGAATGTGAATCTTATCTTATCGATTTGAAATGTATGATCAGAAAGTAATCTTACTGGCTGTTTTATCCTTAAATCTGGAACACTATGTACAGGGTTATTGGTAAATGGCAAACAACCTCTTAGGGTTGACTTATGCTCGTCCTAACAAACATTTTGAGACGATATCGAGCAAAAAATATTACATTACAGGCACAAGAGAATTTTAACATCAGGTGGTCCTCGTGCTTATTCCATCAAAAACAAAAAAAAATATCATCTCAAAATGTTTTTTTAGGACTAGCAGAAGTCAATCCTAAGAGGTTGTTAGTCATTAACCAATAGCCCTGTATATATGTGCTGCTGCTTGACATCTACATAACAGTAATGGGCAACGCTGTTAACTAAATGTTGTTACTGTTGGCTTGAGATTGGAAGTGATCATAATAATGACATCAATTTTTTAACTCCATTTAGTGGACATTAACATGCTACAATATGCTACTTCAAATTTCATAATGCCCATTAAACAAAAGCTTTCTCAAGCAATGATCCGTAGCAGTTTCTCACGATTTGTAATAAAGTTTGTAATAGTTTAATGCAGTTGTTATATCGTTTAATGTTATAAATGTAGCTTTTGATTATAACAGTGTTATATTTGAGTGCGGAGTTAAGTTTTACGACTATCAAGTTCATTGTCATTAACTTTAAAATTAAGTCTAATGTTCTTATGAAATTTTAGATGTTACCCACACACCTTATATATATATCATGAGCACGAAAAATGAAGTAGAGCGATTATGTTAAATACAGGAATTTATAAACTCGTATATAATCAAATTTTTAATTTAAGGGAAAAAAACATTATGGTAATAGAAAAAGACGAAAAAACAAAAAAGACGGCTGAAATCGAGTACTTGAGAACGACATTGAGTAAATTCTGCAGAGATAGATAGGCTGAACAAGATAAGGAATGACTATATCAGAAAAGCTTATAAGTAGCACCAATAATAGACAAGACGAAGAGTATAGCCTGGCTAGCGACCACCCTCAAGCAGAAAATCTGACGCCAAGCACCTAACGGTGTGTTCCGGCAGCTGTCCTTGAGAGCCAGTCATTCTAGGTTAAGCCTGTTAACACCTTCGACCACATCATCACTTAACATAACGTGAGATTGTGGTCAAAGGCTTACCTATCAACCATAAAAAAAAAAAAAAAAGTATTAGACTAGGATGGTATGGGCATGTTGATGAAAAATATATGACGAGAAGATTTTATTTTGTATAAATGTAGACTTAGTAAGTGTAGAGGAAAGTATGGATGGATTGTTTGATGGAAATTTGTTCGAAGGATATGAGTAGTAAGATTACAAGCTAGAGAAAAAAAAGCAAAATATTGCTCCGAAATGGAGTGGTCAATTAGCATGGAATAATGACGGGGAGAAGAGAACAAAGAAATTACTCTGAATGAGTTGGTAACTATTTGAGAACAGATACTATTAAAAATCTGATTGGGATGATTTGAAACTGTCATGCTTCTGAACCGGATACTGCAAGATATTACAATTCCCACTAAACATTATTTCCAATACTACCAAAACATCACGAAGTGACGTTGGCTTGGTGGGAATGGATTAAAATCCTACCTTCAGCTTCACCGCATGGTGGTAGGACGTTTTGTAATAGCGACCCTGGCTAGCTACTTACTTACTTGATGTAAATAAATATAATTTTACTATATAGTATGTAACACATTATTAATAAACGTATAAAATAATGGCCCCGAGTTCCTTGCCCGTTCTTCTCGCAGTGGCTCTATATTTTTTTTACTGAACGTGGAATATTTCAATGTTAAAATTTGTAATTGATCTTCATTAGAGAGTCGTAGACGCTTAAATTGAATAAATGTTTCTGACTTTGACTTTGATTCACTGCTTAACACAGGCCTCCCAAAAGCGGTTTGTGATAATTTCAATGAATTTTTAGCAGGCGACTTGGTTAAAGCAGTGTTGGTATTATCTATCATCTGGTGTTTTCCCCACAGGATAATTTGAAGAACGGGAAAGGGACTCCTATTCTGGCACTCTACGAGCAACTTCCACTTATTATTAACTGTTCTATGACAGCTAGTTTAACAAGTAGTAACTATTGTCTAACCTGTGCGATAGTGGTCAAGTTAGTACGTACTACGAGCATTATGTCAACGAACAATACGACGACAGTCTCTTTGTCTACATAATTGGTTACACGTGTTCTAGAGCTAGCAGCGATCATGATCAAGTAGAACGTCACTGCAATTCCAAAACACGTTTAAAATATAGCTACTGTCAGTTTTATACGTTCTGGAATATTTTTAACTCACAATTTAATCATCTGTTTCTGTTTTATTGATCACATCATATCATAAACCATTGTGTCCATATTCTTATATACATATATTAATACATATTACGTATGTAATTCATATACGTAGAATATTATGTACATAATTTTTTTTTTACATTTTTGTATATGTTTTTGTATAGTTAAATTCTTTATTTATTTTTGTGTTGCTTTTCTTTTTATTTAATGTGATTGTGAATAGGTATATACTGATTATGTTCATAAATTTTATATGATGGACATTTCAGTACTTCACATGATGTGTTCACATTTTCATTATATTTCTGCTTCAAAATGATGCATGACACGTGTTAAACCTACCTAACTTTGGTCCTTATGGCCATTGGTCGCATTCTTTAATTTCGTACAGAATTTCACTACATCAACACGCTAAATTCTAATCCAAAAAATCTAGTGAGATTAGTGATTACAGATTAAGTAGACAATAAAATTGATAGTAATCTACTATAGAAAAATTCATAATTAGGTAGATAATCTGAATAAGTATTGCTAGCCTGTTTTAAGAATTTGTCATCAACGAAAAACCACACTGTCTATGCATTTAAACATATATACGCATTGTATAAAAAAATAAAACTGGAATTATTAAATAAGAAATAGATAGGTCACCTATTAAAACATTGTCTTGCTATAACAATTAATCAACTTTTAATTTACAAATTGGTATGCACTTAAAAAATTTAAGCACCCTTTCTATTCTTGGTAGTTCACTCTTGAATTTATAACGTACATAACGTAAGAGCCAGCTATACTACTTTTGTGCATACTTAATTTTCATTAGATCTTATATAGCAAGTATGTCAAGCTTCCATCCCAAAACAGTCTTATAAGAAAATTCTTCAAATCATCGTTCACAAAAGAAATAATTTGACAATTTAGCCTTTTTTATGCAGCTATAAAATCTGCCCGCTTAGTTTTTCACTAAAAACTAACCAAATAAATCCTTTGACCATAAAACCTGCATAAACCTAAGGGTTTCGGTACTAAAAAATAACACATGCACCAAAATGACCCTTAAATCGTCAAAAACGACAAAGTCCTGTGGGATACGTGCCCAAACGGTGAAAAATAAAAATAATAACATATTCCACAGGTGTAGTCTCGGGCCAAACAGGTGCTCATTTATACATTTTTTTTGTAACAAGTCCAGACAAGTTCAATAGGACTCTTGTCCGAGACTGCTTCTATGCCCGATTCGGAACATTTTGTTCTCTTTTTCTATAGTTTTTTTTTTGTTGACTCGGAACGAATGATAATTTATTGCGACGGAGTTACGACTTTAAAAGTTAAAGATGGTATCAATGTTAAAAACCGGTAGCGTGGTCCTATCTTTAGTTTTATGTTATAGCATAATATACGTATGTTGAAAGAATATATTAGAAATATATTGGAATTAATAGGTATGCCTTATTTTTTTATATCTGACATACATACTCGCCTTTGACCAATATCTCACCTGTAATGGATAGATTCAGGCGTTACTTTGCGGAAATCCATATTTAATAATAACAAATACTTTTGTAAGTATCCTAAAAAATATAAAATAATATTTAAATAAAACACTTCAAAAAGCATATAATTATATATCTAGTGACAATTCCGCCTAATTTTCCTGTTATCTACGTGACGTCACAATCATCACGCAGCCTAACCGGAAGAATATCCGACTAGTTTCGTATCTAAACGAAGCATCTTCAGGAGGTCTTGCGCGATCTAGCGCACGATCGAGACGTGTCTCGATCGTGTAGGTAACTGGTAAGTGATGATGTGGTCGAAGATGTTCTTCAGGCTTACCTAAAATTACTAGCTCTCAAAACTAGGTGCCGGAACACACCGTTAGATGCTTGGCGACATATTTAGATATAACAATTCACATCTAAATCCAAGACGGGTTGGTGGAGATCATAGATTTCCATTTCCATGGATCAAGTTATTTTTGCAATGTTTATATGACAATCAATTTGATAGCCGTAGCTCTACCACAGAGTATAAATCAAACAGATGTAATAGCTAGTACGATAACAGATACAATTTTTTTTTCGAAATGGAACAACATACCTGTTTAAAAACCTGTAAAACAGTTTGCGTTTTATGAATTCGAGCAATAAATTTAACCCTATTAAATTATGTTATACATGACACCAACCCAATTAAAGTACAAAGAATTATAAATGCAGAATTAACCTGTTCTCATAATTAAATAAATAAGAAATAACTGTTGTCCAAAATATTGTAACATCATTTCACGGTCCATAAAATCTTAATACTTGCTAAACATACTTGAATGACCATTGACCATCTAAAAGTGGTTTTGACTGTTAAGGGTCAACATAATAATAGAATAATTGTGGTCAAAGACATGATAATAAAGAACATTTTGACCTTTGTTCCATATGTAAGGGTTTGAATGAGTGTAGCGGTCTTCAGTTTGTGCCATGCCTGAGCGAAGATGTAGGTTCTTCTTACACATATTGCAGGGTCCAAATACAATTTTTGGACCTTTAATAGATAATAGACACAAGCCGAATGGTGGTCTTGCAAATGTTCTCAAGGAGGACTGACAACCGGGAACCGAGCGCAAAGGAAATCTTGAAAGTTACAGTACAGAGTTTTCAATAGTTTTATTTTTGTGATCGTGACGGTACAAACGCCGGGCCTATCTGATGTTAAGCGGACCAACCTCAGCCTATAACGAATAACGAATTGCAATGCACCCATCACTCTGAGTCATACAGTTGTTCAGTTTCAAATGCCTGTAAGTTTACTGGCTCTCAAGGACTGCTGCCGGAACACACTGTTAGGTGTTTGGCGACAAATTTTCTACTTGAGAGTAGTAGCTAGCCAGACAAGCATTCGGAAAATGCCCTTCCCCCATGTGGTTAAGGTCTACGGCGGCGGTGGGGATCGAACAACGGACCTGCAGCACGGCATTCTATAGCTATTACCACTAGGCCATCATTTTTGTTGATAAAGAGTACTTTTTGATATTATAGGAATGTAATACCTATCAATACCGTATTCTTAAAAATACAAATGCATATAGTGCCTTTTATTTCACGGCTCAAACATGTTTGGCGAAACGTGGGTGCTCATATATCTTTTATTTTTTATTTCTGATAGGCTAGTCTTTGCCCACTATCTCACCTGATAGTAAGTGATACTGTGGTCGAAGATGTTGTTCAGGCTAGCCTAGCATTACTGGCTCTCAAGGACAGCTGCCGGATCACACCGTTAGGTGCTTGGCGACAGATTTTCAACCGACACCAATATAGCACCTAACGATGACCACATCATCTCTTACTATTAGGTGAGATTATATTCAGAGGCTAGCAGCTTAAGTAGCTAAAGTAATAGTAAATGAGTATTAATCACTACTTAATATTATAAACTAACTCTGTCTGTCTGTTACGCTTTCACGCCAAAACTACTGGACCGATTTGAATGAAATTTGGTATGGAAATAGTTTGAGACCCAGGAAAAAATATAGGATAGTTTTTGTCAACTGCGCAAAAAGAGGTTAATGTTTTGCGCGATAACCGACATACGCAAGGGCGGAGCCGCGCCCGGAAAGCTAGTTTATAATAAATATCACAAGCAACTCTTACTACAATTGATGTTAAAGGCTAAGTATATTATTAGTGTTCTTTTTCGTCTTTCGATTTTTTTATACCTTTTCCATCCTAGTGGATAAAAAGCATTTCTTCACGTCGATTTCAAATGACAAACAAAACTTCTGAGAGCTTTACCGACTTCGACAAGTTATTTCACACTATTGGGTGTTGAAGTCGGTTCCATTTTTATGTTAAAATTTTTTCTCTCTAATTTTAGTGACCCTTGCTACTTACTTATGGAATTGATTGTCACTCATTGTCAACGACTATATCATCAAGATAGGTAAATATTTTTCATTCATTGGAGTGGAACTCAAAAAAGTCTTGACCGCTTTTGATGAAATTTTAATGGGACCAAACGACAAGCATTAGCTTTCAAATAAAAAAAGAATTTTTAAAATCGGTTCACACAGTGTTCTGAGGAAACAAACATAAAAAAATATATGGTAAAATTGAGAACCTCCTCCTTTTTTGATGTCAGTTAATTTAACATTAGCTTAAGCAATATTAATTATTTTAAAGTAATTAACGTTTAAGTTTAAAATAATTTTCCATAAAAAATACGCAATCGAAATCTAATTGGTATGGCAATTTTCTTTTCAAAACTTGCAATCAAAGGAAACAAAAGGATTTTAAATTTATCACTGACTTAACAAATGACTTGAAAATAAATAAATGAGACAAAGATTGTACTTATTACTAAATTGTGACAAGTCATATTAAAAATAAATTTATCTATTGTTATTATGACATATGACGTGATATATGTATATTCAGTCTTTTGGCTATTAAATTACGTCTTAAATCTACTCACGCAATAGAACAAATAAAACCAGTAAACCGCAAGTTGGACAAGCAAATTGAATGTTTTTTTTATGTTATTGTGACGGTACAAGCTCGAGGCCCACCTGATGTTAAATGGACTAACCTCTGCCTATAACAGATGCGTCACAAGTCAAGAATTGCACTGCGCTCGTCACCTTAAGACGTAGTTGTTAAGTCTCATGTGCCTGTAATTTTTCTGGCTCTCAATGACTGCTGCCGGAACACACCGTTAGGTGCTTCACGACAGATTTTGTACATGAGGGTGGTCGCTAGCCAGGCGGGGATTCGCAAAATGCGCTTCCACCTTGCGGTGAAGATTCGTACCATGGACCTGCTGCGCGGCAATGCCACTGAGCCATCACTGCTTCTACGTCTTAGTCAAGTATTAGTTAACTGTTCCCTCAATCCATTTTTTTTAATGACCTACCCAAATACTTAGTGTAATTTTTGCATTGGTATTCTTTTCACGC
Source organism: Plagodis dolabraria (assembly GCA_963854805.1). Taxonomy (NCBI): domain Eukaryota; kingdom Metazoa; phylum Arthropoda; class Insecta; order Lepidoptera; family Geometridae; genus Plagodis; species Plagodis dolabraria. Next base: position 24,999,579 of record OY978460.1, on the reverse strand, counting down.
AATGAAGAGTAAATTAACTTTATTGTTTTAATTTGATCTTTAAGGTCTGTACTGAAGCCAGATGGATGTTTTTATTTATTACTACTTTAACGATACGGTACGTAGTGTTCCATATGTGGCACATCGAAGAAATGCCCATAAACAATATAAACATTATTTTTATACCATCAAGCATAGTAAAGCAGAAGTGATATCACTTAGTCAAGTAGTGTAATGTACTTGTCACGATGTGCACATTTCAGGCAGAAAGAAGAAAAATAGTACGATTCATATTTAAAAATGGCACAGTCTATTTTTGTATGCGTAAAAATAAGTTAGGTAAATATAAGTTCCCACTTTGTAGTGAAAGTATTTTTTAGCGATTTAACTGATAATTATTTTATTGTATGTACCAGATATGGCACGCCATGCAATGTAGCTTTTATAGACAATTTACTTATAACAGATGAAGTCTCATGAATTGGTGACAAGACAAAGACTGAATACTTCCTGGATTTACCATCAGGTAGTAAAATGGCATTGAACAGCTGGAAGACGAAACGGCTATTCTAAATACATTAGAAATGAAAACCTGACCAGAACCACTCAGCCAAATTTTCTGGAGGATTTTTTTGTAATTATTGGTAATCTACCTTGTGATCTTATTATTCTGAAGTAATTTGAGTGATTATTATTTTTTTCAGGTTTCTACCAGAATCCTGGTCATGTAATATGATAACACGGTTTAATTAAACCTAAGCTCAATGTTATTATAACTTTTTTTTTATGCCTGAGAGGTTTGCCTCAGACCACTATCTCACCTGATGTAAGTGATGATGTGGTCGAAGATGATGTTCAGGCTAACCTAGAATATATAACTGGCACTCAAGGACAGCTGCCAGAACACACCGTTAGGTGCTTGGCGACAGATTTTCAACTTTGAGGGTGGTAGCTAGCCAGGCGGGCACTTGCAAAATACCCTACCACCATGCTATAACGACTACCATCCTAAGAAAATCACCGGGACCGACGGCTTAACGTGCCCTCCGAAGAACGGAAGAGCTCAGTAGTAATGTCACCAGCTGTCACCCATCCAAGTCATGACCGAGGCGGACGTTGCTTAATTTTGCCGATCGGTTCAGAACGGCTAAGCAACCTTCGCCACGAGCGCTTCAAATATCGACCTATTTATAAAATTTAGATTAATGCTTATTATTAAAATAGTCAAGTTGATTTCTGTTGTAATTTTATTTTTTAATTCCGCTTTTATTTATATAATTATAATACTTAAGGGAGTTAGAAATACTCATGGAAGCAATAAATACTTACGGGAGCGATACCCCGATTATGACCACTTTGAAGGTGAACATCTCTTCAGAGTTCTATAAAATCTGTGCCGAAGGTTTTTTCATAACTGATTGCTGGTGTTTTGTTTTAATTTCTGTTAAAAGCTCCAAATTGATCTGAATCGTCCCCAAAAGTAATTCTGGTAAAAGTACTAAAAGAAAAAGAGCAATCAATACTTACAATGACCATCAGTTATATTTGTACCTTTGACAAAAAAGTTATGACTACTGGAGCGTCCCTTTACACTTCAATTGTAATTAGAATAAACTTCTTTTGAAGCGTGACTTACTTTTGAAAATAATACCGACCCTTTTAATGATAGTTCCACGTTTGATATTGACTGAATTGCTGAAGACAAAATCTGAAGTTGAAACACTTTCCAACAAAACCAGAAGTTTGGGAGTGAAGAGAGTATATGAGATCTACTTGGGCCAATTAAATTTAATTTGCTTGGTCACGTGGAACTGTTATGTAAGGACCTTATGAAGCGCTCGTAGCGGAGCTGAACTTGCAGTTTGTAACTAGGTTGAGCAACATCCACTGCGATCGTTACTTGAATGGTAGAGGTATTTATTACTGAGTGCTTCCGTGCCTTGAAAGGCCCCTTAGCCGTTGGTACTTAGCTTAGGTTGGCATACCAGTAGGGCATTTTGCGAATGCTGGTCTGGCTAGCTACCACGCTCAAGTAGAAAATCTGTCACCAAGTTACTAACAGGGATTTTTTGCCAGCTGTCCTAGAGAGCTAGTGATTCTAGGTTAGTCCGAAAAACATCTCCGAACACATCGTCACTTACCATCATGAAAGATAGATGATAGCGTTTTGAAAATAAAATATAATAATGTAATTCACTGCCTTTTTTTTCCTCTATCTATCTCTCTAAGTATCCTCTGAGTACGTACCACTCAAAAGTTTCTTGGAAGATATCATTTTGAGTAACTAATAAAGCCGCTAGCATCATTTACTGCAGAGCTGTCAACACGCATACAACAGTTTCCAAGACGCCTGCATTGCGTGGGAATTGTCAGGAAAGCCCCTACTCCTACTGTTAGATCTTATTCACCAGTAGACGTTCTTAATACTGATACTTAGATTGATTGATACATTTGTTTTTGAGTGTACATGGAAGTTTGGTATGCATTCCAGGTCCTCACGGAAAAGTTAAGGCACTTTGCCCATTTCCGGCTAAAAATCAACCTTCTGAGAGTCTTGCTGACTGACATACTCGAAACTCTTTGCTCAAATCTACAAGTGCGTTGCATTGCAGTAGCTGTCCTTGAGAATCGGTTCTTATACTTTTATGAGCTAGGTAACATCTTCAGCCACATCGTCACTTACCAATAGATGGCATAATGGCCAAAGTCTAGTCTATTCGTTAAAAATTTACAGACTGCTTGATAGCTATTAAACTCTTTATGATCGAGTTCGTCCCAGGAAGTATCGCCATCATACCTTTTTCATACAGCTAAAGAGAAATGTTCGCATTACTGTGTTCCGGTTTGAAAAAATATGGACATGCCTCAGGTGAAGTGCACAGAGTACATCGCTGGTTAGGGAGAAATGCATCTGTCATAGGCAGAAGTTATCGTTTAACACCTGATGCGCCTCAAGCTTGATCATAAAAGCCTTTCCGTCTGCATTTTAATCCGATGGGCTTACAACCATAGACATTGATTTTTGAAGCACTTTTCGTTGACTAATTTCTCCTTTTAAATTATTATCACATAGAAAACCTTTATAAGGTACTTACTTTTACTTGTAGACATCGCTTTTATATACTTAAAATTAAAACTGAAAAAAAGAGCTCACTGTAAACTGAATTTTGCTTTTCGTCGTAAAATGTGTAAGTTCAAAATTTATATGTGTTAACAATAGAATTTATTTATTCAACTAACAAGTTTCACTATTCAACTATTCAAGTAACAATAACTTAAAAGTCACTAAAAATGTACTTCTCATACGGTATAACTTATTATCTTTACATTTTACTTAATAGATTATTGTATGTTGGATCAATCATATTTTAACATCATCCATAGAAATAATATTCTGTTCTCGTATTGATTTTACTTTTAAAACTTGTTCGGTGCTGCATGTTTCGTTGTTTCGTGCAGTGCGTTACTTGGACGAAACAATAAGCACTGAATTACGAGTATGCTACCCATTATTTTCCTATTCCCCATCACATCCAACACTTCACGTCTGTGGAGTCAGTACCTACAGGCATATCTCTTAACGAAACAATGCACAAATTTGTATAACACATTGAATGGGTGCTACGAGTCAGTAGGTGTACAGTTACATTTATCATTACTTATTTTCTTAAAGTATACTTGAATAGGCAGTGATAATTATTTTTCTGTCCGTGGAATAATAGGCTAGAATATCACTCCCAAATATCTTTCCGTGGGAGATGTGAGCTACGACGAAACGAAAAATACCAGAAGATAGTGGCCTGCAGGGTCTTCTTAAGAACCACCATTTTACACTGCGATCTTCAAGATGCCTGCCAAGCGTGGAGTTGGTGAACCCTCTACCTTAATAAGGGAGGCATTTTGTTCATAAGTGGTCATTATGGTTGTCGAAGATGATTAATTAAACATTATTCTCATTACCTGCCTGTTTACCACTCATTACAAACTCAGTAGGTGCTTGTGTTTTATTGTTAATGGAAGACATTGTATCGACTCCATATTTGTGGTAAAACACCCTTTACTGTGATGTAAATAATCATGAACAAATTATCAATATGAAAGAACATCGCAGAAGAACATGACAAAACGTTATTTTCGATTTCCTTCCTCCGACGCGTATGATTTTCGCTTTCGTTTCAAGCGTATTGAGTTGCAATTGAGTCCATTGCCATTACTTTGTAGGCTAACTTATTAACGAATAGCGGTCTCTCATTGTTTTTTTTTTATGAAAGATATTTTGGTTTTGATTATTACTAATATAACTCATTTTTGTTTCCTGAGTAGAGTAAAACTTTTTTGAAGAGATAAGATATTACATTTTTTAAAGTTTAAAAACAATATGATTATTTTTGTATAATAGTATGTTTCTTTTTAAACCGACTTTAAAAAAAAGGTGGAGGTTCGCAATTCGACTGTGTTTTTATATTCTTTTTTGTGTTAAAGCTCCCTAATAATGCGTATTTTACGTTTGAAGTCTTATGAGATTTTTTACTTAATAAGAATAGATTTATTTCCTGAGATTGGTTGTTTTAGACCGTAAGTAATGATAATGTATAAATTTTGAAGCGTTCGCTCGTAGCAGAGTGTGCTTAGCCATTCTGAACCGATCAGCAAAGCTAAGCAACGTCTGCCTCGGTCATAACTTGGATGGGTGACCTTACTACTGAGCGCTTCCGTGCTTCGGAAGGCATGTTAAGCCGTCGGTCCCTGTTGTTTTTTTAGGGTGGCAGTCGTTATAGCATGGTGGTAGGGCATTTTGCAAATGCCCGCCTGGCTAGCTACCACCCTCAAGTAGATAATCTGTCGCCAAGCACCTAACGGTGTGTCCTTGAGAGCCAGTAATTCTAGGTTAACCTGAACAACATCTTCGACCACATCATAACTTACCATCAGGTGAGATAGGTCAAAAGCTAACCTATTTAACATAAAAAAGACACTACTCACATAATGTTTTATTATTGCTTGAATACTGCGAATAATATAAAATATATTACATATTTTATATCTTTTTAATATAATTGCCAGATATACGCAGATGAACGAACTCTTTTTAAAGGTTTTCATATGTCAAAGCCCCTTATGTATGAATACCGTAGTGCTCAACTTTTTATTAGTAAACTTCTAGTTCTTATAACTTGTACTCTACAGCAATAAGTAGAGTCGTGACGTCCTACAATCTAGAGCGTGCCAAGTTTACGTTCCTTGTTCTGCGCTCAAACTAGTTCAAGTTTTTACTGGTCTTATTTAGGATTTTCTATCTATTATTTTATACAGATTGTATTATATATACCTTCTTTCAATAGCATGACTTTACTTACTTCAAATGTAGTTAGGAAAACCTTATCGTAATTTTCTGATTTATCTTTAGCTGTAAGTTGTCTGGTTGTCAAATATAATGAATCTAGATCGGCAATTAAGTAGTTGAGGTTTAAGTAATAAGTGAGGTTTAAAAATAAGTAAGTAAGGTTTTGGTGTGTTAATATTTTTTTTATTTTTTTTTATGCCTGATAGGTTAGCCTTTGACCACTATCTCACCTGATGGTAAGTGATGATGTGGTCGAGGATGTTGTTCAGACTAACCTAGAGTTACTGGCTCTCATGGACAGCTGCCGGAACACACCGTTGGTGCTTGGCGACAGATTTTCAACTTGAGGGTGGTAGCTAGCCAGGCGGGCATTTGCAAAGTGCCCTACCACCATGCGAGCATCAACGCGCTGTAATATAAATGACTGTATTTTTTTTTTCGTTGACTTAGATGCTTAAACATTTCACTACTACAATACAATATCAATTTCAACTAGATATGTTAATCTGTTTGAAAAAAGTGTGTTGTTAGTCAAAATACAATAGACATTTTCTGAACTGGCTTTTTTGTTATATTTTTATTCTTATATAAAGAAGCTATTAAAATATAAAATCAAATGTTATTATATATTATTTTGGTTGCTATAAGAACTATTAAAACTGATTAAACTTGCGTCTTTTTAGGTATTTGGTCTTTGTCTTTCGAACATTTGATGACGAATAATTTAACGAATGAGTAGTTGTGTAATAAATAAAAATTTCATTTCATTTATATGTACTTACTTCCGATAAAAAATAGTGTTTAAGACAGTTAAATAAATGAGTTTGACTTCGCTTTTAATTTTAATCACGTTAATAGTATCATACTCATAATAACATAATCAGTATAACCAAATAATTAAATTGTTAGTATAAAAACAATCTTGTTGGCGTAATAGACTATCGTAGTAGACTATTACTTATTGACGTAGTATTCGCAATTTTTGTATCAAAATGAAGTCTCGTTTTCAACGACAAATGATTGTTCTACACTAATATAAAATTCCCTTACACACTGGTTCCCTTCTCTTGACATTAGTGAATGTAAACACAAAGATATTTTGGTTTGATTGACGAGCGTACGAACAAACACAGTTTATGACTTAACAGTATGTGCACGTATTTTACTAACTTGGTTATTTTTAGATATCGTGTTTCCAGCTTTAGTTATTGTGTTAAATATGTTAGTATGGAGATGATTTGAGATGAAATTATTGATCTTATATAATTTTCTGTTGATAACTACCGTTTTATTCAAACGTGCTATTATAAAAATATTTTTTATTTTTAAAATATTTTTATGAATTTGTACTTTTTTCATTGTTAATTGTTAGACTACACCCACCCCAACTGTTTTGTTTATTCAACTCCATCCTAAGGTTGCCTGGTAGAGATCACTTTTAGTGATAAGGACTCCCATTGTAACACTATGTTATTATTATTTAATTATATGTTATGATGTAAACTTTAATATTTTATATGTGGTGTAACAATAAAGAGTTTTCTATCTATCTAAAAATAATTAAGTGTGGGGTGTTATCATAGTTAAAACTTTTGAGGAGAAAAATAAAAAAGCAAACGTCCAATGATACAAAATAATGTTTATTTCACATTTCCCACTATTAAATATTTGGGATTATTATGATAGTAAATAAACACAATCCAGTTTATTTTACGGCTATGTATAAACGGTTACATGCTTTACTTATCTAATATAATATGAAGTAAAATTATAAATCGAGAAATGCTTATTCAAATCACAAACTTTTAAATGCAATATTTACAGGTCTTGTTTAAAAATTACAACTACACCGTTACATAGGTAAATTTAATTTATACACTTTGAAATTTTTATTAATTTTTCGAAAATATCATAGTGATTGAACAAAATTGTATTAGATATATCATAACAAAATTTAATTCACCAAATCATGAATATACTAAAATTATATTTACAGTTATATTAAAATAGTTAATATAAAGGACGATAATGTCAATTTTTACAATTGCCATTCATAATTGATTTTGATATCATTTTCTATGATTTCGTAAATATTTAACTAATATTTGGTCTCTAATCGAATGAGATTGAAAATTCAAAACACTAATCAAATTATGACTATAGATATTATTTGGAACTAAAACATTGCTGAGATCCATATGAAAACTAAGACATTTAAAACTAAATATTTCCTAAATGGGAATATATATAAAAATAATAGTAATAAATTAAACTAAGCATATTTTGATTCTAAAATTGATAAACAAAATAAGAGATCAAATGGAAATGTAACTCAAAACTTAACAATACTAAAACTTGAAATTAATAACCATAAAATTGAAAATAATGATACACAATTGGAATTATTGTTATATTATTATTTCTATTAAGTAACCACTGGTTCAATCACTTGGAATAAAATATATTGCAAAGCACATATTAAACTTCGTGGAATATTAGCATAAACGTAACACTTTAATAAAATTGACGACATAATTATATCGAGATATTTAAAAGTATTCGAGGCGTTTTGTCGAACTTCACTCAAATTTGAGACGAAAAGCAAAATTCGTGTGAAAAGCTGAATTGTTAGAAATGCAAGACTGAAATATATCGAGGAGACAAAGTACTCCGCGATAAATTCCAGATGAAACCACCATTTACGATTTAAGTGCAGTTTGACACAACATCTTACCCATGCCAAAACGAAAAAACAATACACAAAAAACGGATGGACTTACAAATTACTTAACAACAGTCCAGATCTGCTATGCAGTTCACTGTCAACAATACTTATCTAAGTCTTCTTTTATCTGATGGTATTGAAGAGGGACGACGCGAGGGACACTTTAATGATGGCCACAACCATCACGAGGTTGACGATGTATGTCGAATTGCATCTTAAGTGGTAAGGTGGTGTATTAGGCTGGCGAGGGCACTCACCTCGGCGATTGTCCTGGACTTCTTGGCCAGGTTGCCGGGACACCAAGATGTGGCATAGAACATCGTAAAGCTCGGCTAGAAGCCGGTTCAGCCGTGAAAAGTTCTCCTCTGTTGCTTCTCGCTCGCTCGGTAAGTTGAACGCTATAGCCATCTTTATCTCTCGCTATATACGTCTTTTCCTCCGGAAGAAGCGTGTACAGATATCAGTTTGTTTTGTATGCATAAAGGCTCTATGCCTTTTTTGATTTCGGTGCCCTCGACTTTGTCCGTCGTAATCTTTCAGATTTTATTCATCAATCTCAAAGTTTTGCCACTTCACAATTGTTTTATTATTTGATAATATTTTATGAAAAAAATTCTGCTGTCGAAAATTTATAAAATTTTCATAAAATAGTCGAAATACTTTTTTTACTCTGTAAAAAAGTCTGCAGATTTTTTCCCTTTAGAGTTTCTGGGGTAAATTCACTCGAAAAGTTCACTTTGACACTCTAAAATGGCACAACGAGTCCGAAGATAAAGAAAGTACGATTTGGTGCTTGAGATCACTATTGTTCGTAAAGTTCACAAGTTCACAAAAAGTTTTTTGCCGAACGTGACGAGCGTTGTCTGTAAATCACTCAGTTATTTAGTGACCGGCTCTCGGTCGATGACACAATCGCGCTAACTAAACGCACTATGCATCGCTGCGATCCGATGTAAACAAACTGACACTTCGCATGCCGTACGACAAAAGAGGTCGCTTGTACGACAACTACTGCACGTGCGGCCAGCGCGGAAGCGAAACGTGTAATAAGGGATAATACTTCGTGCACATCATTGCCTCGCTTGCCTTCTCTCTATGTAGGGGTGTGGTGCATAACGTAAGCACGCACGCACACTACAACAACCCATTTGATTATAAATAGTAGAACGCACAGTAGCACGTTCCCTTCGCACTCAACCACTACAATCAACGTCGACACGGTTTCACCGTCCTTCTTCCTCCCTCTATCGTTACCTATTGCCTTCTCATTTCAATCTGGTTACATCACGTTACAGCAGTTCGCAGCGATATGCCGTTCTCTCGGTCTGATAAATATATTTTCACCCCTTGTGTAAGGGAAAGAGAGAACATGGCGATTTTGGTTTTAAACGCTAGAAAGCGCGCCAAAATGAATGCACCAATGGGAGGGCTGGATTTGTGTGGGGTGAGGTGACGTAAGAATGGAGGGCTTGAGACCACGGGGTTGACACACGGAGAGCGTTCACTTGATCACGGGCTTGCAGACACAGTCCTACTAAAATACGATTCGCGTAATTCTCGCGAGATTTTAACGGCTCTTTGTTCGAAGGTTCGTAAAGCTGGTTTATACGCGAGTTTAGGATCGGATACGGCACCGTGACAGGAGTTAGCGCGTGTGGTTTAAACTTTATACGATATTTAGCAATTCGGTAATGGTTTGCGTATATAAAGTCGGTTTATGTCGTGGTTTTGCACTAGGCGTATGTTTGTGCAATCGAAGGTGTTTTTGGGTTTATTGGCGTTTAGACCGAGTGGAAAGCTTTGTAAAGATTCGAAGTATACGGGTAATAAAATTGATATAATCGGCGGTGAAGACGTAAAAAATCGAACGATCTGCGTGCAGTTTCGTAATTGTATTTGTGATACTTTTTGCTATATTTGAATTGTCTTAACAAAAGCTTTGTGCTATTGTTGTTTCATAAAAAATATTTTAAATTTTTCTATTTTGTTGATGTATGCATAAAATTGACAACGTATTTTTTAAAAATGTTCAAATGACCTTATTTTTTAGTTCAAGATTTATTAGCTATTTGTGTCTCTTTAAATTTTTAATCACTTATAACAGTTTATAATAAAGTGATTGTAGATAAGTATTTTTAATCCAATTATGGAGGTGATAATTTTTATAACATTCGTGCCTATCTAAAATTCGCCAGTTTTAATAAATTTAAGTGACATTTGTACGGAAATTTACGTTCAATAAAAAAAACGCATATAATTAATTATATAAAATACACACATGATATATCTGCAATCAATAAATATAATACTAATTTTAAAAAGCCGGGCAAAGTGAAATGCTACTCATACGCGACAGGTATTTTTTCTGTTTACGATTTCGAAAAAAATATAACATTATCAATGTTGAAAAAATGACGGGGCATTTATGTTGATGAATGATTTTCAGCTTGCAGATAAAGAAAAGGATAAGTATTTTATAGATAACAACCTACACACTAATTGCAGCTACACACAGAAAAGTCAACTATATCTACACATTAAAGCATTACAAAAATACCATTACAAAAATAATTTTATTGAATCTTGACATACCAAAACTATACAAATATAATATGCCCGATCTTTTGTTTTCAAACTTAGGTATAGGAACTCATTTTCTCTGATAAATAATTTGAGAATAACAGTAAAAGATAATTACTATAAGTATTATATATAGACAGTAATAAAATATACGTACTCACATTCGAAGCTTACGATAAGACAGCAAGCTTACCCTAGTAAGCATTTTATAACTTCACATCTAACATATTACATTGTGAAAGTGAAAACTATATTAGTTCTTTTCAAATATTAGCCATTACACAAGTCACCACTGTCATCACCAAATATCCAAGCATCACTAAATTTTCTGACTTCTCAACCACAAAATTAGTCACGAACCCAAACCTGCCTCAAGGATACCTGAGTCATATAGAAATAGAATAATCTCAAGTAAAGTCAATAAAATAACGTCTCCAGAATAAATAATTGGGTCATTTTAACGAATATATAGACATTTTAATATCTTTAAAAGTGAGAACTGAGAGAAAAAGTAGAATTTTTGATGTCCGAATATGCCTGTATAATGTTTAAAATAAATATAAAAATATCTATGAAATAACAGATGTTGATTAAGAGATAAGCTCGTTATCAGGTAGTTAAAGCTTCAATTGTTTTACACAATTATTTTTATTTACTAAGTACGCTAAATTAGATTATGTTGTAGGTGAAATCATTAATAAAAAATAAGTAAGATCAATGTTAGAGAAATGCCCACAAAAATAGCAGGGTTGAGTTTCATTAAGAAAAACATAATAAAGTATAATTACTATTAAATATACTTGATATTAATGTCAATTTTAAATACATGATCGTAAAATAATTGTTAGAGATCTGTTTTTTTTTAATTTGTTAAGTATGTTGTCCTATCCAAATAAAACTATACTCGTACATTTAATAAATCCGTTTTCAAAGGGTTTCATCATCAACATTGAGATCAAAGCGTTTGCTTTCACGAAGAATGAGTCAATATGTGTGGATAATGTAATATACATACTATGTACTAATATAAGAAGAATATAATTGTTTATTGCATCTTTATCATTTACTATATCTCTAGTCTATTATAAAGATTTAACTCCGATCTTAAAGATGGGTGCAATGTAAATTAATAGGCGAATATAATATTATAAACCAAACAAAGGATCCTATTGTAGTTATACAATAAATTAATTTTAATTAGCTGTTTCACCATAATTATACATTTTTATTCATAAATATGTAATTTGTATGTAGACACGAAAAAATTACTAAAAGTAGAACGATTGGTGCTAATGGAGATGCTAAGCTAATAATCAAAGTCTAAATTGTAGACCAAAGATACATTCAGCGATAAAAATCAGCCTTTTATCACAACTTTCACTTCTAACGAAATATACGTGTAGAGTAATTTTTAGCGTAAAGTTTTTATCTACTCAAATTATACTGGTACTGATGTATACTGATAGATAATAGTAAACAAAGGCTAAGGTTAAAGGTTTTAGTTATATTAGTAGTTAATTTGTTGATTTAATTATATCAAATAAAACCCTTGATATTATAATTCAAATCTTGTATCGCTTTGACCTAATAAACACTTCAGTGCCAATCCGAAGGATCTGGCTATGATATTCCAGTATAATAATCTATGATCTTCGTAAAGTGTGCGTCACGATATGTTAAAAATAATATGATAAAAAGGCAACGTGAGACTTTTATTTAAAAACAATTATCATTGCATATTAATGTTTTATAAATCCGGCTGTTCTCACAATTATTGGTCGATATTGTCGACCTAGGTTTCGGGCCGATGATATCCGATGCCCTTCTTCAGGTGAGTTTACGCTTCTAAATTGCGGCGACGACGGAGTCGTAACCTAGGTCGGGCCCTAGTCGCCTAGTCTATGTCGAAACCTAGGTCGACAATCGACCAATACAATACGCGTGAGTACAGCCGGTTTTATAAAAAAATTATTTGTCTTATACACATTAAAAACATTAAAAAACAAAAATTATCATTGCATTAATATATTTTACTTGCAAATGCTTCGTGGGGTGCCGGGCTAAACATTTCTTCCTCCCTTAGCTACCTGTGGGTATCGTAAGAGGCGATTAAGGTTACTGGACGGTGGGCAGCAGCGCTTTTTGAGGAAATGATATCTTAAACTGCAATCTCCAAGACAGTTGCCAAGCGTGGGGATTATGGCAAACAATCCGGCTGATACAGTACTTGCAAGAAAAATTATCATACGAGGCAATAAAAAAAAAACATGAGGCAAATATCATGGTATCATCATGGTGTAAACTATTCCGAATCTAACAAGATTTTCCATATGAAATGTCCTATTATTTTTATTATTTGCCAACCCACTATTGTCAATATTTTTACTACGAAACGATTTGTAGGTAATCCTAAAAATAGTTTATTTAATGTAATAATTATATTAAAGTACCTTAATAACATTAAAAACTAATTGTTAGTGGTTTACCTTTACATTAGTGTGCTTCATTATGTTAGGTCCCCGATGGCCCCGCCACTGACCCCGGGGTCCGTTTTAACATTTCCTCCACTACCTTTTCTATCGGTTTTTAAGTTCCATTTTGAGGTTGTATAAGAAACATTGTTTAATATACAATTGTTATAACCCATGCTCAACAAAAATAAATATTGACATTAAAGAATTAGCAAACGTTGTCTATACAGTAATTATTATTTTATCAAACAAAGACCTGGTATCTTCATAATATTAACATAATGAGAAAAATACACAATCATCATCATCAATGTGCCCTCATACACATTTAAAAAACATAGAAAGGCTCATTTAATATTCACATTATGAAAGCCTTATACGCATAGAAAGGCTTAAATAATATTAATATAATTAACGCCTTTTATAAACATAGAAAGGCTCAATTAATACTATGAAAGCCAAACATGGAAAGGTTTAATTAATATCATAAAAGTCTTGAATAAACATAGAAAGGCTTAATTAATTACATTATCATCAATGCCTTTTATACACATAGAAAGTAAGTCTTTCTATGTGTATAAAAGGCTTATTTGGGTATTAGCGATATAAATATTAATATTACTAATGCCTAGTAAACACATAGAAAGGCTTTAATAATATGAATACTCATGCATCAAGTTCAAACATGTTCCGTGTGCTTGTATGACTTAACACGAAAGTAGAACATCGTACGATGAGCCAATGAGTCATCAACTTACTTTAAAATCAGTAGATACTAGCTAACAAGTACATTTTGTTAATGTAACAATAGTTTACATTTAAATTTGGAAGCAGGGATGGCTCAGTGGCATTGGCTATGGTCTGCCGCGCAGCAGGTCCATGGTTCGAATCCCGCCTCCATCCAGGCTTCAGCTACATCGCATGGTGGAAGGGCATTTTCAAGGGTCGAAGGCCCGCCTGGCTAGCGACCACTCTCAAGTAGAAAATCTGTCGTCAAGCACCTAACGGTGTATTCCGGCAGCAGTCCTTGAGAGCCAGTGAAATCACAGGCACATAAGACTTAATATCTATGTCTCAAGGTGACGGGCGCAGTTCGACTTGTGACGAAATGCATCTGTTATAGGCAGAGGTTAGTCCGCTTAACATCAGGTGGGCTTTGAGCTTGTTCCGTCACAATAACATAAAAAAAAACTACTTAACATCTTAAATAAGATTTCAACTTTTGTTGGTCGAAAGTTACTTTAAAACCTCGAAGTCTTGCATTTAGACCTCAGTTATTGCCTTTTTCTTACAAATAAATGTTCAGCAGGACACTGGATTGTGGAACTAGACAAAATATATTACAATAGGCTTGCCTTCTATTGCATGGGACCAAAATATACCACAATATATATATTATAAAATATAACTGCATATTACAGCACCAGTGATATGTAATTAATATTCTTATCTAAACATATTATGACCAATATCTGTTTATAATGATGTTGTAAGCAGGGATAAATGTTTATTTTTCTTTCAATATAGTTGTGAAGTGAAATGGTTGGACACTACTCGCGACTACTTTGAGGACATACCGGCAAATTTTATAGCTGATAAGCTAAATCTTTGATCAGTATCTCACCTGATAGTAAGTGGTGTTGCGGTCGAAGGCGTTGTTCAGTTTATCCTAGAAGGACCGGTGCTCAAGGACAGCTGCCAGAGAACATACCCTTAGGTGTTTGTGTTGTGACAACTTGGTAGCTAGCTATCTAATTGAGCACACACAAAATTTCTTTCCTACAGGCAAAAATAGGTAGAAAGAAAACACTAGGAACAAACATAAACTAGACAATAAACATAGTGGCCCAGCTTCTTCAACTTAACTTAATAAAATGACAGTAATTTATTACCCTTATTTTATTATTATTAAATTAAGGCTGATTTTTTGTATCGGATATGTCTCCGTTTAAAGAAAATCTACCTAAAATACGTAACGAATAATTAATAATAAGAACAATGTCATATTATTTTAATCAAATATGGTCTCAAATTACACGACACATATAATAACATAAGCTACTTTTAACATAAACCTAATCAAGTATAGTTTTATTTATTGTTTTTAAAACTCTACTTTTTACTTTTAAATAATGAAATAACCTTACTAGGGAAGATGTAACATTCTAAAGCTCTGCTTTTCTAATATAGCCGCTAGATGGCGCGAGTAGTCACGTCCGAGGCAAAATTCTACATTAGGATAAGTAAAACCCATTTTTTGTCTGTTAAGTATTCGAGAGTGGCGAATTATGCATTTAAAACAATATTTATCATTTATAACCTAAGGAACGTAGAATTTAATGTAATAATGAGTGTGTATTATGCTTTTTATATTGAAGTTAATAAAAACGGGAGAAGCGGCATAGAAGAACATAGAAATGTCAAATCAGGCGACGTATCCTGATTGAGTCTCAAAAGTGTTGTATGTGCGTCTATAGAATGCTTTCTGTAGCTGTGTATATTATATGCTTGTGATAAAATTTGGCCACATATTGTCATGACAATAAAGCGTACTCTATCGTCCTTTTTAGAGTTCTGTACCCAAAGGGTAAAAACGGGACCCTATTACTGAGAATTCGCTGTCCGTCCATCCGTCACCAAGCTGTATCTCAAGAATGGTGATAGCTAGACAGTTGAAATTTTCACAGATGATGTTTTCCTGTTGCCGCTATAACAACAAATACAAAAAGTTGGCCAAGTGCGAGTCGGGCTCGCGCACGTTAATACAAAAAAAGGTTAAAATGTGAAGTCTAATGTTGTATAGCTAATGGTACGGAACCCTTCATGCGCGAGTCCGACTCGCACTTGGCTGTTTTTTTTTTATTTAATGAAGATTTTGCAGATTTTACTTTTGTTTGTTTAGTTAGAAATGTAAGCGGAATTGTCAATAGACATATTTGGAATATATTAAGTGCTCTCATATAATATATATAATGTAGAGTGACATCTAGTAAATATTTACAATAATCTACTATCATTATGGTAAAGCATATTTAAATTGAATTATTATCAAACAACCGGTAAAAACACTCCCGTTGGGGATTAAATAGAGATGTTCATCATCTGCAAGTATGTGTTTTTGCCAGTTACTGTATAATCATTAAATATATTTAAAACCCACGAGAATTTATGATTTGTGTATCTATATATACTTATAATATTTTTTCCAAATTATGTATCTATACATATTTATATTTTTCGCGTGACTGTCAGTGTGATTTTTGTTTCGTTTTCTTTCAATGTTATAATTTGTCGCAAGGTGGAAAAACTTATTGTGCGGGAAATGCAAAAATTAAAAATATAATTTATGTGACCATGACATTTGCGAGTTCGATATAATATTGCTCGTTTATCTATAAAAGTTATTGAAAAACAATATAAATAATTCCATAAGTTACCTCTAAAACCGTCAAAGATATTTAAAATTATATTAACCCGTAACAAATTTAATATTTTTTTTTATAGCTAATAGCTTTTGATTACTCTCTCACCTGATGGTAAGTGATGATGTGGTTGAAGATGTTGTTCATGCTAACCTACAATTACTGGCTCTCAAGGACAGCTGGCGGAACACACCGTTAGGTGCTTGGCGACAGATTTTCTACTTGAATATAACAACATCTTCGAGCACATCATCACTTACCATCAGGTGAAGTAGTGGTCAAAGGCTAACCTATCAACAAACATAAACAAACAATATTTCCCCAGTTATTTGTAATTTTAATGTTTACTAAAATAATCTAATAAATGTTCTCCAAAATTCGCGTATACATGACCTAGTACAATAGTTAGACGACCTAGCAGCAAAACCGATAAGACTTTAAATTAAGAATTTCCCGCGAGAGTCATCAACGTCCACCTTAAGCCTCAAATTCACAAAAGGCCATAAAATCAAGCCAATCCATGAAATCAACCAGTAGCCGCTACAGCGGATTACAATTTAAAATTAAATCGAGACTTGACAGTGAAGTCAGAAATCATGGATTTGGTTATTTTGTAACATATACCGGTTTTGCTTAATGCGGACGGGAGGTCGAGTTTGTTTCCTTTTTAAGTTTGTATGGTGATGAGATTTTGTATCTCTGAAATTGAATCATGTATTTTTTTACTGCATTAGTAATTTTTTATGTGCTGCTGGCTGATTATTTATTTGCAATTTTAGTCGGTAAATATAACTATCTACTATTTTTAGATTCACAGTATCAGTTTAGAGCAATTGATATATAAGGGCAATATAAAAAAAATTAAGTAGGTGTATGACCAAAATTAAGAAAACAACAACAAAATAACAGATAAAAAGAATAAGATTATAAAATAAAACATACCGAATCTAAGCCTACGACGATTCTGGACTTAAGAATTTATATTTTTTTTTTTATTATTTCTGATAGGTAAGCCTTTGACCACAATCTCACCTGATGGTAAGTGACGATGTGGTCGTAGGCGTTAGCAGGCTTAAGCTAGAATTACTGGCTCTCAAGAATAGCTGCCGGAACACACCGTTAGGTGCTTGGCGACAGATTTTCCACTTGAGGGTGGTTGCTAGCCAGGCGGGCATTCGCAAAAATGCCCTTCCACCATGCGGTGAAGCTCAAGCCAGCGGCGGGATTCGAACCATGGACCTGCTGCGCGGCAGTCCATAGCCAAAGCCACTGAGCTATCACAGCTTGCAAATGTACTGTATTTTAAAACAACATGTTGGATAAATAAAAGGAGATTAAGAAAAAATACGCAAAATGAGCACGTCACTCATAACGACGTGAAAAAGGATAACTCAAATACTACTCGTCGGTACTTACTCAAATTTAAATTGAACAACTTGATAACCACCAGCTCTCGAATGTAAAAAAATATCAAAATCAAAAATTATGAGGAACTACGAATAACATATATTGTTATTCGTAGGGTACACACAAAAAAATTGAGAACCTACTAATCAATAAACACTAATAAACTATGGTAGGTATGCCATGTCTTATAATATCCTCTATTTTACTAGTAAATAACTAAAACGTCGACTTAAGGACATATACCCGCCAGCCAAAGTGTGAACTTTCAAATAAACTCAACTTGTTAAAACTTGGTAAAACTCGCATGTAAATATGGTGTATAATTAGACCTATCGTTTCTGGCTTAAATCCTTTTTCTTTTGGACTATAATTATTTTTTTTATTATATAGCGTTTAGTATATAGCACTAGTTTTTAGGAGTTTGAGCTAGTTATTCGTAGCTCTAGATTTATTTAAAAAGTATAGTACACGTGTATAAATAACTTCCCATTATAGAAAGTTCATTATATTCCCCATGTTTGTGGTGCAATAGAAATATTAAAAACATGCTTATTTTTCTTGACAGAGATGCTTAAAGTTGGTTCTTTCTTTTATATAAAATTACGAGTTTTGGAGCTAGTGTAATTTCAAAACTGTATAATTTAATGAAAATCTGATGCACCACAAACCTAGATATTAGGGTAGTGATTACGTAGGTAAAAAATCATTGAGTTTTATTCGTTATTATTAAAATGAGATTGGAGCTGCGTTTTGTATGGGGGCGTTCGTCTAAAATATACCCTTAAGGGTGAACTGGACGTTCAGTTCTACATACACACGTCGTAGGGTGATCCCTTATTTGAGGATTTAGGTCCAAGACATAGCATAATATCGATTGATCTCGTCATTATCTAGGCTTGTATGATGCCGTAATTTCAATCAGATAATTTTGAGAGTTATGAGCCTCAAAACATTTTCATATAAAGTTTTTGAGGCAAATTACTCTCAACTTACATACATACATAACATCACGCTTCTTTCCCGTAGGGGTAGGCAGACACCACAGATTTCCACTTATCCTTGCATATCTCTTTCGCTTCATCTACATTCATCAATCCTTTCATACATGAGCGTCGGTTTAGGGTACTCCTGACCTGTCCTTTTTTCAAAACGTCTTCAATTTGATTTCGGAACGTTTGTCTAGGTCTTCACCTTCCAATACTTCCGTTCACTACTTAATTATGGAGAAGAGGCCGGCCACTACAATCTAATATATAGTTTTGAAACTATGATGTAAATGTTTCGTTACGAAACCCTACAAGAACGAGGCCCGACTCACATTGCGCCAGTTATTTTACTAAAATATATGTATGATAATTTATCCTTAACAATAATATCATCGTTAAAGTGCACTTTACCCTCATCAGACTAATAATTACCTACTCAACAAGTTATAATTTGGCATTATCATGTTTTCAGTTCGCGCTGTCAATCGTCAATGAATGAATTTACACCTCTCCCATTACAATCTCATATAAATTTTAATGTTTTCATTATTTGCATGTACGGTAATGCACTCTTTGGAACACGGAATATTAAATTATGCTGATGTTCCGTTGATAGCATTGATTTCAATGTAGATTTGGAGTTATCTACTTTGACATCGATGTGTTTACTCGTGTTTGTTCAATAAAACTCATTCCAAATTCTGTTTTATCTTTTAAAACAAAGTATGTTATATGTACGTACATAATATGTGATTCATTATCTATGGTATTCACTATATAGTACCTATATGTACTTTAATTTATTAGAAAACAACTACGAATATTTTTTTTCGTAGGAACACAATAAAATATATCAGGCATGCCTGAAGAGGTAAACCAAGATGCCAAAACACTCATATTCCTAGATATTTTGGTCCCTCGTATTAGACCCGAACATGCCAACAAAACTACATAGCACAGTTCCAGACCAAAGAAAAATCTTATAGCAGTACGACCCAGCATTCAAATAAATTATAGGTTTTGTTAGATTCTCTTAACCGCACTTTAAAAAACAAATCGTGCACCAATGTTTATATGGCAACCCACAAAAATATGAGGGAAACATCTCATCTTAAAAAAAGGATTTAAAACAATAATAATGTGAACGAAATTAATTTAATATTAAGTACAAACAATGTAAATTATATCAGTGGAATTATAGTCGCTAAGTAGGCATCTTAGCGCTCGTAGCGTTGTTTGCTTAGCCGTTCTTAACCGATCAGCTAAGTTAAGCAATGTCCGCCGCTGTCACGACTTACGAGTACATAGGTGACCGCTAGTGACATTACTACTGAACGTTTCCGTGCTTCAGAGGGCACGTTAAGCCGTCGGTCCCGGTTGTTGTCTTAGGATGGCAGTCGTTACAGCATGGTGGTAGGGCATTTTGCGAATGCCCGCCTGCCTAGCTACCACCCTCAAGTAGAAAATCTATCGCCAAGCACCTAACGGTGTGTTCCGGCAGCTGTGCTTGACAGCCAGTAATTCTAGGTTAGCCTGAACAACATCTTCGACCACATCATCACTTACCATCAGGTGAGATGGTGGTCAAAGGCTAACCTATCAGCTATAAAAAAACAAGTGAAAGCGTTAATAAACCAATTGCTAAAGAGTAAAAACATATGTAATATGTATTATATAATTCCATACAGTATCATTCGGCAATATTATTGTGCATGCTAATTAAATGCCAATACATCAAAGCAGTAATAAGGCTTTCACCGGATCCGCAGTATGCATGTATTAATTTACCTACAGCAGCATTTCAGGGTATAATTCACTCAAACGAACCAAATGGTATCCATATGATGCATTGCTTTGTTCGATTGACAAGTTCTCGTGAATAATGTCCGTACGTAGGTAAGCATTATCTTTATATAGCACGGCCCTAATTAAAACTTCTGGGGTAAAAGTTTTATGGTAAAATATCAAAAGCAATCCTGAAGTTATGTTCGGAAGGTTTGGAGTAGGCTGTTGAGTGAGAGACTAGGGAACTTAAAATAGTTTTTTATATTCCTAACTGATGGGCTAGCTTTTAACCACTATCTCACCTGATTGTAAGTGATGATGTGGTCGAAGATGTCACTGAGGCTAACTTAGAATAACTGGTTCGTAAGGACAGCTGCCGGAACACACCATTAAGTGCTTGGTGACAGATTTTATACTTGAGGTTAGTAGCTAGCCAGGCGGGCTTAGGCAAAATGCCACTAATATCATGCTGTAACGACTGCCGTCCCAAGAAAATAACCGGGACCGACGGTATAACTTGCCCTCCGAAGCATGTTTACGCTCAGTAGTAATGTCACTAGCGGTCACCCATCCAACTGATGACCGCGACGGACGTTGCTTAACTTTGCTGATCGATTAAGAACGGCTAAGCAAACTACGCTAAGAGCGCTTCTTAAATACTAGTATTTCTTATCCTTGTCTTCTGCTTGGCAAAACAGAAGCGTAATATTTTTTTATGTATAAATTTAATATAAACTTGATGAATAAAACGATATTGAGCATATTTTGAATGTACATACTTATTTTTATTGCTCTTAGTGTTTCTAGCCTTTTTTAAGTAGCGCAGGAAAGAGGTGTGTATAGAAAAATAAAATCCTATTTACAGCACTGTGTCAGCCAGATTGACTGCTAAACACAACCTCTACTTTTAAAGAGAGTGTGCCATGTTTCCCACGCTATATGTACATGTGTATTGTAACGCTATTTACACAATGTAATTCATTTTAATCAGGATTTTTTTGTTCACAAATTTGGCCTTAAAATTTAAATTTAAAAACCCATTAATTCGCCAGTCTGCAGCTTGCGCATTAATTTTAATTGCAATGGTTCGTCTGCATGTAATTCACTCCTGTAAACCTCCTGACATCAATCAGTGTGATGCATTGCTTTGCTGGATTGACAAGTTAGGATAAATACTATCTAAATTTATTGTATTTTTTTATCAATCAAAACAACCAATTGTTATCATATTAACGCTCTCCGTTCATTTAAGGTTTAATTACGCAGATAAATCTCACGAAATATGAATAATAGTAATTTGCCAATAATACTGAAATCGGAAAGTGTGATATTTAAGATTAAATTGTTAAATTGTTGAATTTATATATATTGAAGAATTATAATAATAGTAAATATAAAAAAATGCCTTATTATTTAGACAACAATATACACAATTAAAATATTCGCGAATTTGGTCCTTTTTACTCTCTGTATGTCCGTTTGCCAGTTGGCAAAGGCCTCTTCCAACAGTATTGAAGAATTACTTTACATTCAATTAATATTTGAATTATACAATTTTAATACCAATAATGTATATAACCAATTTTATACAGTTGAACAATAAATGAACTTGGAACTGAAGGTGTACGCCTGAAAATAATTCAACCAAATTTGGTCATCGCTACTCATATGTCATTCGAAAACCAAAAGCACAAATAATTACTAGCCTACTAAGTTACTCCTAGTTATTACTAAACCTTTGCTCAAAATGTTGATTTTTAGACTAATAATAATAATCATGATAATTATAGTACCCAGTATATTAAAGTAGTTAATAGAAATTTGATTGTAAAGTTTCGTAAAACCCCGAACGAATTTCACTCAAGTGGACCTGGTGTCTAACAAAACCCTGCCATCACAGTATAATTAAGTGGATCACCTTCTCTATATTCTCTGGAATGTGCTGTTATGTTTGGAAAAGAAAAATGCAGGCATTGAACAAGGTTTTGTTTAGCATTTGTATTTAGTGTTTAGAAGACATTTTACAGGAGATTGAATTTTGCAAGAATCTTTGAACATACAAATCTCTACATAGCTCTGACCTCAAAAGATCTGGATGGTTATATAATGTGGGTCAATCAGTTTCATAAAAGTAACATTTTAATTTTGTTATGTTTGCAATAATATCTGCTCTGCAGATTACATTACAAATTTACGAGGGTAAATGCTACATCCATATGCAGGAGATAACAAATTAGTAATATTTTACAGATTATAACGCCTTTTAGATTACTCAAAACAAACAGTATATTTTGACAAAACATACGAGAGAGTGAGGAAGATTAAATCAATTTCCATAAAAGGAATTAATTAATCCTGTAATTGATTGTATGTAATATCCGTCCGTAAATATAAAGGCATATGTGTACCCTATATAAGTAAAAAAAATAATTATTAAAAAAAAACTTATCAGAGATCTTGGTAGATGCGATGCGTGATCAAACTGCTGGCAACTATTTAGCTCAGCAAATAAGCATTGCATTCCAAATGGGACATGCTGCGAGCACGCTGCCAACTAGTAGTGGGCTGGAGTATTTGGGCTTCCGGTAGGCCTGCGATGGCCTTTAGGTTTCCTAAATGCTTTCAGTGTAGTAGCTATAGTGTTGTATATAGTTTGTAGTGTTTTATGAACAAAGGAAAAAAACGGCCCGTACAAAAAAGAATGATAAGGAAATGAAGATGATGATGATGAGAAATGTTTTCATACGGTCGCAAGAAAAATAACTTATTAAACTTATAATGTTGTTTTGTAAGTAAAAAATATGTAGGTACTTAAACAATATCTGCCATGATGAAAGTCAAATATGACCACTTACCATACCCTTGTAATTAAAAACAGTGTCCGTCAGTCCGTATAAATCATTTTTAATCGAACGACCGAAGGGTAGTTCAGGCTTAAAAACTATTAAAAACCATCCCCAGATCAACAGGGTGAAAACTGAAAGGGGTGGCAATCATTGGAGTACTGCTGACATGGAAATATGAAATAGATTTTCTTATAAAAAATGCGTGCAAACATAAAAATATTGCGGGGAGCACTTTATGTGATGTTAAAAAAAGTTTTCATTGAAATATGTTTAATAGAGTTGTGTGAAGATTGTAAAGACTAGCTTCCGCACCCCAGCTTCCTCAGATGAAAATTTGCATTGAACTTATAAAAAGAGCAGAAACGGTACCCGTAGTTTGAACATGGCAATGTCAAATCAGGTGACGTCTCCTGATTGAGTCTCAGTAGTGGACGTATGTGCGTGTACTGCATGCTTGTCATCCTGTCTTTGTATTGTACTGTATCAGCTGGATCGACCACTGATGAACACAGCCTTACCCATTAAGGGGGGATTGCTATAATCCCCACGCTTGGCAGGCGTCTTGAGTATTGCTATTTAAGATATCAGTTCCTCAGAAGGTGTCACCTTCCAGTATTATACCCTTAGTCGCCCCTAACGAAACCCACAGGTAGCAATAGGGGATGACATTCTAGCCCGGCACCCCGCGGTGCCTTCCTTCTTTGTCATTAATTAAAACGTATCATAATGAATAGATTCAGGAGTTACTTTGTGGAAATCCATTTTTAATAATAAATCATCAGCATCTTCAGGAGGTCTTGACTCACCGAGCGCACGATCGAGACATGTCTCGATCGTCGGTGATGGCTGCGTGTTTTTTTAAAGTGTTTTATTTAAATATTATTGAATGTTCTTTTAAGATACTTTTAAAAGTATTTGTTATCATTAAAACGTACCATATTCAATGGAAGTGTAGCTATGTGCATTATAAGCTTGTGTTCAATTTCTTCACATTGTATTGTCTCGATATGACAGTGTACCCTATCTTCCTATTTTTAGTTAAATCGATGGAGATTTGCAGTGTTTGGAGCTGATAGGTAAGCCTCTGACCAGCTCATCCTGCTAGTAAGTGATGACGTTAAGCGTTAAGCGTCTCATACTTTTCAAGTTGTTCTAACTATATATTTATGTATATATATACTTAGGTACATTAAAAGCTTTCTCTTTTCTTTATTTAGTAAAGTTTTTTTTAATTTAAACTTTTTTTTATCTCTAGATCAGTTTCAAAACTGACGTGCAATAGCTAATTTGATCCATACCTCTAATGATTAGAGTAACTATGCAGTAGAAGTCAAGTGTTAAAGGATTTTCATCTACAACTATACTAGTGTGAAAAAAAAACTCATAAGTTAAAGACTGTTAAAGATGTTAGGACCGAGGATACGGAGATGTGGCTCGTCTGGTGGCGTCACCTTTCTCGTTCTGCTCGTCACTCCGCTGTAACCAGTAGGTCTTATGTCTCGTTAGCCCAGTAATTTCACTTGCTACAGTACCCTTTACAACTAAACACGGTAGTGTTTACACACTCGCCTTGGCAAGAAAATTTTCATTACCGCCAAATTCTTGCTCTTCCACATGCAACCCTATTTGTTAGAGGTTAATCCCGAAGATCGACTGCGGCAAAAACGTGCTCGCACCACACTACAGCCCCATCTTAACAAGCCGGTTCAAAAGTACCTGTAATTACTGCAAATACTAACCGCTATCATCCGAGTAAAAGCTACTTGCATACACTTAAAGACGTGATTGGCCTCGCCTAGGCTCCTAGACCCGTCCTTAATAAAGTCCTAGTACCATTGGTCTTGTTTGATGTCAGGATGCTTTGTGTAGAAGCGACACGCGTCAAAAATTCTTCAGATTTAGGTAGATGTTTATGTTTTTAAGTGTTTTATTAAAATATTAATTTTTGTTTTCTTCAACTATTTTTAAAGTAATTGTTATTTTTATATATGGATTTCCGCAAAGTAACGCCTGAATCTATTCATTATGTTTATCTTATGCAAAAAACTTTCATGCTGTCCACCTTATGTTCCCATGGCTTTCACCCTCAGACTTACTCCACCATGACAGCCACTGGCCAGCTTAATAACATATAACTTGTCCAGACGTATGGTAAATAATATGATGCAGAGAATAACAGGTGCTGTATGGACGACGCAATCTCCCATCATAAAGTTTAAACGTGCCGGATTAAGAATTAAGTCTATAGAGCTGTTGAAACTTAGTACTCATTCGAAATAACTAAAATAGTCAACAAATTTTCTACTCAAAGGTGATCTAGCCAGGTGAGCATTCGCAAAATCTCCTTTCATCTTACTTTTTTATTTATTTGTCATGTACTAGTACACGTTATGTTTTATTTATTAGTTATGTAAAAATTACTACACCCCTTATAAATCGGTTTAACTTATCCTCTCCATTAAATGGAGCCTGGAAGATATTGCTTCCAGTAATAAGGCCGCCCATTGTAACGCTATTATTTATTTATTACATTTCACAATAATAGTGTTACAATTTCAATTAAAAACAATACAAAATTTTATCTTTGTAATTTGTTATGTGGTGTGATAACAAAGTATTATCTATCTATCTATCAACGGCTCGCAGCGCAATTCGAACCATTGACCCAATGCGCGACATTCCATAGCTATTGCGACTGGGCCATTCCCGATTCGATTACTGTTGTATATATGTCATCATGAATGTGTGTAGTTCTGATGAGTATACATAAATATGATGCACTAATGCTAGTCTGACGATTGAGCAGGAAGGTGGATAAGGAACAATGGTAAATAAGATAGAGATATAAAATTGCTTTCTCTTTTCTGTGGTAAATAGGGCAGAAAAAAAACATTCAATTATTTGCTAGCTTATTATGTCATTGCCCCATGGGGTGCCGGGTTAGAATATCACCCCTTATTGCTTCATGTGGGTGTCGTAAGAGGCGAGTATAGGTAACATACCGAAAGTTGGGCAGCAGCGCATTCTGAGGAACTTATATCTTAAGCTGTCATCCCAAGAAGCATACCAAGCGTGGGGTTTCTGGCAATCCTACCTTTAATGGAGGAGGCTGTGTTCAGTAGTGGACAATTCGGCAGATACAGTTATCGTGTCGTAATTTTGCATGGTGTTAGGACAT
The DNA here is from genome assembly GCA_963854805.1 of Plagodis dolabraria. NCBI lineage: Eukaryota > Metazoa > Arthropoda > Insecta > Lepidoptera > Geometridae > Plagodis > Plagodis dolabraria. The sequence goes on along the minus strand of OY978460.1, from coordinate 24,972,856 downwards.
TTTGCGATTGCCCGTCTGGCTAGCTACTACACTCAAGTAGAATATCTGCCGCCAAGCACCTAACGGTGTGCCTTGAGAGCCAGTAATTCTAGGTTAGCCTGAATAACATATTTGACCACATCATCACTTACCATCAGGTGAGATAGTGGTCAAAAGCTTACCTATCAGATATAAAAAAAATATATATGAAAAAAAAACATAAATCAAGGACCCTGGCACCTTGCTCGAAGTCATAATATTTAATAGTTATGTCTGTTGCAACAGCTCTATATAAATCCGTGCAATGAACTCGTCCGCCACTAATCTGTGCGCATCAGCCGTATTGCAATCTATTAACTTCGCCCTGGACATGTGTCCATGCACGCGACAAATGTTACCGGTTTTTACTGGATTTTACAGGTTATGCCGGTCCAGGGTGTGTCGGATCACCCGGTCTGCTTTAATTTACTTTTGGAAAAAGCTGATATGTGTAAATTATGAATATATTTAAATACTACCATTTTTATTGTCTACCTAATTGGTCGGTACTATATGTTTCTCTGACATTACATATGACAATCAAGAAAATGTGAAGACTAATAATTTCATGGAGTTGTAAGTTTCGCAAATCTGCCCTTGAATAGCTTACAATTGAATAAAGGTTCACTGCGCTCGCTAATGGAGGCATGGGTCACAAAATCCAAAAATCATAGTTATATTCCGAAAACTGATGAAATTAATTTGAAGAGATGCAGGTTATTTGCGTTTCTTCATTACCTTTTACTCATATAAAAATGTATGAGTGCGAGCCGCGCCTTTCCGTTACACCCCTCCCCAATCCAATAAAAATAATAATTATAATAAGTACAATATGGGGGTCTTCAAAACGCGAGTGAATAGATATCTACCTCCTCATCAGCGACCGCATCATCACTTGACATCAGGTGAGATAGTGGTTAAGTGCTACTCAGCTCAGTATAAAAAAAATTACCAACCAAAGAGTGAATGTTATTTATTTGTTTACCTATACTTATTCTTATTAATTAGATTATCTCCGTCATTATGAAGAAAATCCAAAAACTAAATCGACAAAAAACATCTATGAAATTATCAAACCTGCTCACAAAATTTCACGAGAATGGGTTGAGTAATGCCACCTGTAGAAGAAAACAACCAGAAGATGATTCATAAGAAATTCAAGCTTGCTTTAATCTTATTCAAAAATAAAACTAATATGTACACATTAATATAAAATAACCATTATAAAATCCACAACTGATTTTGTACAACGCCATTATGTAACAAATACAGGATATGACAAGCTATCTATTTAACGACACCATAAGGCGGACAAAAAGCTCTATCGAGCGGTTTTTATTTAATATTTCCTGTGACATAATTAGAAGTCGTTTACCTAGCTCTGTGGTCATTGATTACTGCAATGAAAACAAAAATAAACTCACGTGTATGTTTATTTTTGAACGAAAATGCTAACAACCTCTTAGGGTTGACTTCTGCTAGTCCTAACAAACATTTTGAAATGTTTTTTTTTGTTTTGATATAAAAAATAAAAATGGTCTACTGTCAAGTGTGTTAATTGACATGCTTGATGGGGAGAGATCGTGGCAGGTGGTGGTCTGCTTCTGGAAAGCAGTGATGGCGCAGAAGGAGGCCGCACGGAGGCGAGGAGGTGCTGGTACGCCTGCCTCCTCCCATCTCCATAGTGGGGTTACTGGGGGAGAGTTGGGAGATTCTTCACCGGCTTGCATGGTCCCACACTGTTCACCACACTAGTCTCATTGAATGAGCTTTTTTTTATATCCCTACAATCAAGTTAAATGCGATAAAATCTGCTTCAAAGGGCATAAACTTTCTAAATAAATGTTAAGGAATACACAAAGTTATTCACTTTGTACACTTTGATTGATATCACTAGAACTTTGTTAAAATGAATGTTAGCTTTAGGCGAATCAATAAAGATGGTTAAATCACCTTCAGTTATTTTGGCACCAGACGATGTATTGAAACACGCAATCTTCGCATTAGTGACCGTTCATATTTTGACGAGTGTTTCATATTTTGGAGGTGAAATAAAACTTTAAAGAAAACATATATTTTATTTAATATTATTATTCTTTGGGACAGTGATAACGCTTTTTATTTTAGGCGATGAAATAAGTGCCCAAGAATTCAATCATTCTTGGGCACGAAAGTTTTAACTTGAAATATTTCAACATCTGTCTGCATTATTCCACCTAAACAAGCTAACAAAATAGTACCAATCAACCAAATATAATCACTGCACTTTTTTAACTATGTTTGTCACCATAATCTCAGAGTGATGGACAGACATAACACACAGAATTAGTAATTGTGCAAGTTTATCAGGTCAATGTTAAAGGGTTAATTTAATGTAAAATGTTAAATTTTAATTTAGAAGATTATGTAGATATATTTTAGTTATTATGTAATAGATTATGTTGTAAGTGTGTATGATCCTAGTTGATTGAAATAAAGAATATTATTATTATTATCACGTATATTTATTTATCATTATTACTCATCATGAATCACCTCATGCCCTCGATGACCGCAAAGATTTGTAACTCTAGGACAAAATTGTAATATAAACCGAATTTTGTACACATATTGAGGGACATAATTAATTAAGTAGTAAGTTTTTACACTACTTATATTCCTGCAAATAAATTAATTTGAATTAAAAATAGCCTCCCCCTTACTCATCCTCACAGTATCTATTTGGGTTAAATAAGTTTAACATCTTTGGCAACGTTAATACAAACATAGTGATCAAAGGGTAGCCTATCAGTAAAAAAATTACTACTCCAAAACTAAACCACATTTTGTGTGCGCTCAATTTACTCCATGTCTGTACAGTCACAATTTAAAATTGTCAAAATGTCAAACTAAAATGCGTCTGAAATTCGTGACATACTGTTTACATGACTGTCATTTCGGTAGAGATTAGATCTAAGTGATAGATTATTGAGTCGTATTCCCGCAAAACGCCGTTATTGGTTCAGACACAATACTCGGAATTTGTAAAAAAAATGTACCTAGTTATCAATGATGAAGTAAGGGGTGAAAGGATAGAATCACAGATTACAAGGGGGTAATCTGTGGATGCAATTGATTGCACCCCCATATCTTGCTGTCGGAGTCATGATAAGCGAAGAAAGGAAAAAAACAAAAGGTTGACAGAACTTTTAAGCGCTCATAGAGAAGTTTGCTTAGCCGTTCTTAGACTATCAGCAAAGTTAAGCAACGTCCGCCGCGGTCATGACTTGTATGGGTGACCGCTAGTGACATTACTACTGAGCGTGCATGTGCTTCAAAGAGCACGTTAAGCCGTAAGAGCTAGAAGCCGAGTGATGTGCGTAAGGCGTTTTACTAATAATCCATGTATAATAATAACACATATTTTAAAAAAACATCTAACTAATATTTGAGGAAAAACCATATAGTATCGAGAGAAAAAACTCAAAATATATATTAAAGTATATCTAGTAACAATTTCGCCTCATTTCTGACGTGACGTCACAAATTAAACGTAGCTAATGCTTCAAGAGAAGCTTCAAGACCTTCTGAGGATGCTTCGTGTAAGACCGAAACGCGTCGATAATTCTTTGGATTCCATTTGGCAACGTGACGTTTATGACGCTACGTCGTCGGCTTAACAGGAAAATTATTATTATCAGTAGATATGTTTTTAGATGTTGTGTTTTTCAAATTTATTAATTTAAAGTTTTTTTCAATATCTGTCATTATTAAAATATATTTATCATTTATCGATTGATATAGTTTTGAAGAAACCCATCCAACTCATGACCACAGCGGACTTAGCAGATCGGCTATGAACGGCTAAGCCAACTATGCTGCGAGCGCTTCAAAATTATATTAGAATTATATTTGTGTAATGAATGAATAATACTAAAATGCTGCGTAGAATAATTCAAGACTTATGTCACTTTTATTACTATTAACAGTACTGCAAAAAAAAGTATTTTTTTTTGTTAACCTATCAGCAGTGCACGTGATGCAGCACTCATATCATCGCAGATTTACAATCAACACAAAAACAAGTTCAAACCCGAACTACAAAGCCAATTAACTTTAACAAAACATTATTTTTTGTATCAAAACCTTAGAAAACTACCCTTCATTTACGTAACAGGTAGATTTTACCCACAAACTAGGACAAAAATTTTTCATGCAAAAGTAAACCTTATGTGGATACAATAAAGGGCTTTTAAGATGAAAATGTATCTTGGTCAAAAGTTTTTGCCCTACATTTAGAGCAAGTCTGTGCAAAAAAAGATTTTTGTTGTATGCACGTGTACGGTTAAATAAGCATTTGCAAGTGCGTCGAGTATTATAATAACCTTTTTTTTATTAAATATACGCCACCTGTTCCTGCACATGTATTATTTGCAATATCAGTTGTAAGTCAAATTAAACATCTAATATTATTTTTGTAAGATTAATTTTACGTACATAGTAAATTTTACTCTTTTTATGAAGCGCTCGTAGCCAAGTTTGCTTAGCAATTCTGAATCGATCAGCAAAGTTAAGCAACGTCCACCGCGGTCATGATTTGGATGGGTGACCGCTGGTGACATTACTACTGAGCACTTCCGTGCTTCGGAGGGCACGTTAAGTCGTCGGTCCCGGTTGTTGTCTTAGGATAGCAGTCGTTACAGCGTGGTGGTAGGGCACTTTGCAAATGCCCGCCTGGCTAGCTACCACCCTCAAGTTGAAAATCTGTCGCCAAGCACCTAACAGTGTGTTCCGGCAGCTTTCCTTGAGAGCCAGCAACTCTAGGTCAGTCTGAACAACATCCTCGACCACATCATCACTTACCATCAGGTGAGATAGTGGTCAAAGGCAAACCTAACAGGCAGAAAAAAAAATATTTTACAATACTAACGGTACAGAAATAATTTGTAGCAAGCCCTAACAAAAATGGTCGATGGCATTGCCAGGTTTATACTGAGATACTCACAAAAATTGCATTTAGCCCTCCTTGTACACTTATTTCTGCGATAGAATAAATATATAAAAAAATCATCGAATTGGGGACCGCATTTTTTGTGGTTCAAGTTCTGTCACACGGGTACAGAATGCGTGTGATCATCAATATATATTTTTAAGTATATACTAAAATTTTAAAAAATGTCTGAGTATTTTCTCACTTCCGTAAAAACATGCCGCAATTTCCGATCTTTTACCGTTTGTTGGACCGCGAACGGTGCCAAAGTTTTTAAAATACTAGTATAATATTGGACTTCCACATACAAAAAATTACCTTACGGAGTACTCCCCATACATCACGAAAATAACAATGTTAAATTCATTCGTACGATAGCGTGTAATATTTATACCAAAAGTTGCCTCGCCTGTAGTGCACTACCCAACAATAAAATTACACTAGCTAAAGTTCGGCCGCCGAGAGAATGCGTGTGACAGTTCGCTTTGTGGATATTTTTTCCCCAGTTCAAAGAAACATAGACAGTCTGACTGCATAATATTGTATTATTCAGGCATTTCAGTATCTAAAAGAAGGGTATATTGTATATTTTACTCCATTTAAAAGTCACAACTACGATACAAACACGAACTGTCAAACGCATTCTCTCGGCGGCCGGACTTTAAGCACTAAATTTTTACATAGGACAACTAGAACATCAAATTAAAAAACGCGGCAAGTGAAACCACGATACGATACCTTCAAACATAAATTACGAGAACTTTTACTTTCTTCATTGATTTTGACAATTTATACGGTGAATATCACGATTACATTTTTTCAATCTTTATTTCAATGATCAACCTTAAACCTTATCCCTTCGTTTTGTCTTCCAACACGCCATAACCTTTCCAACACTTGGTGGTAAACTCTATATTTACACAGCTGAGGGACCCATTGTGTAAGGATTAGCTGTTTTCGTGGGCAGGGTGTGGGAGTTATTTAAGTATTTCGGATCGAGAAGTGTTAAACGCTTGTAAAAAAGAACCGGTCAAGGGCAAGTTGAGCTCGCAGAGCGAGGTTTCCGTACCAAAACAGAATAAACCATACAAGTATTATTTGTTATAACACACTTCTAGATCTTGAGCGGGCGTAGAACCAGAATTTGGATGTTTTTTTTTTGTAAATGAGATTTTAGACCATAATCATACAAAAATGTACGCTTGTATGTAAAGCAACAGCTTGTATGGGCAGCGTTCATGAAGTTTCCGACACGTTCTCGTCGAACATTCCACACCAAGTCTTCAACAAGTGTGTGTTGCCAATGCTGACATATGGCACTGAGACCTAATCTTTAACTGTGGCTCTTATGTATAAGTTCAGAATCGCTCAACGAGCTATGATGAGAGCTATGCTCGGAGTTTCTTAGCGTGATAAAATCCGCAACGTGGATATTCGCCAAAAAACCAAAGTTCATCGAGCAATAAGGACCGCTCATTGCCACTTCGACTTTCCTTGAAAGTTATGTCTACAAGACATAGCTTTGAAAGTTATGTCTACAAGACATAGCTTTCAGAATATTCTAGTCGAAGTGATAATCGATGGGGAAGAAAGGTTCTCAAATGGTTACCATATTACACCGGAAGACGTAGAAGGGCAGTCCACTAAGTGGGAGGCCTATCAACCTTCCACTAAGTGGACTGACCGAACAGAAAGACACCGATGGTTACAAGCGGCTGATTGCCGTTCTTTATGACGTTCTATGGGGAAGACCTTTGTTCAACAGTGGAAGTTTTTTGGCTAATGATGCTAGCAAGCAAGCAACAGTATAAACAAAAAAAAACATAAAAACACGTTTCTTTTACTGTCACATACTATTTCAACAGGCTACCTGTTACTGTTCCAAAGTTACAGCCATTTAAAGATCAGACAGATGGAAGGATAGCCGAAGCTTGGTAATAGACCCATTTTCTAGTACGGTACCCTAAAAAATATATCACCATGTATGTGTATCCTTTTGCAAGCTTGAAACATAAAAATTACAATTTAGTTTCGGAAAAATCGGGTTCTTGACGATTAAAGGAGCTAAAGTACGAAAGACGCGATTTTTCATTATATTTATTTATAGCTATAGTCTTTGATTACTTTCTTACCTGATGGAAAGTGATGATGTGGTTAAAAAATTTGTTCACGATAACCTAGAATTACAAGCTCTCAACGACAGCTGCCGGAACACACCGTAAGGTTCTTGGCGATAGATGAACTAATGTTGTGAACGACGTTATTGTGAAAAGTTGCACACCGAATTTAGGCTAAAGTGAAACTGAACAAGTCTACGTAACATGGGCACAGTGCAGCTCATCAAAAATGGCGAAGTGCACTGCGCCCATCACCCTGAGACATAATGTTGATTAGTCTCTGCGCCTGCCATTTCACCGGCATCCATACCCAGTCAAATTCAAATTCAAAATCATTTATTAAATTTAGGCGTCTACGACGCTCTTATGAAGGTCAATTATAAATTTTAATATTGAAACGTTCTACATTGTACTGCCACGTTCAGCAATAAAAATGTATAGAGCCACTGCGAGAAGATCGGGTCTAATGAAACGGTAATGCGAACATTAGTGCTTGACGAATATTACTGATAAAAATAAGTAATGAACCTATTGAGTCTTGCATAGGTGACTAAACAGAACACCCTAGTTTCTGCAGACAATTTTTAGGTCCATGAAATATGGGGTGAGTCTATCACTATCTACTGGGCATAGGTCCAAATCCAGACTACTAACTGTTCATGAAAATTTGTATGTCAGAAAAACCCAATAACTTGTCTGAACTAAAGGTAGTTCCAAGGATCGGTAGTCGACTTAACCCATATACCTTCTCGATGCGAGGGTAGAGATTCAACATAGGTAATAATAATAATAATCCTAATAGCACGACATTCAAAAGCTGCGCTCTTACACGCTCACTCACGTCCACTATAGCAACTGTCCTAATAAACTATGTATAATATTATTATTAAATCACAGAATTAATGAATAAGAAAATCTCTTCATATCCCCGCAAACCCAAAACTGGCCATCAATATTTGGGTCAGCCAAACTTTATCTTGGCGTAAGCAAAATTTAGGGCTTCTACAAAAGCTCAAAGATTAAACCAAAGTTTACCTATCTGGTTATAACCGGTTTAGAAACAAAGGATTCTGTGAGACGCAGAACAGTATCTAGGTTGATTGAACGACAGTTTAGGTTTTATCCAAGGATCTGTGGTACCTAGGGCTTAGAACTTGTTTACATTTAGCAGCTGTCGATCGGTTTATTGCTGTGAATTGGGTTTAGGGTCGACTTGTGAAATGATTGGTCAATTGCTGGTTTGCAAAGACGTGTTTACGAATCTTTTGACCTGAATTCTTAGAATAATGCTACGAAATATATATGAAACCTAACTGTGGTTATCTATGAATATAAATAGGTAGTGGTAGCTTGAATTCGAATGCCTGCCTGGCTAGCTATCACTCTCAAGTAAAAAAATGTGTCGCCAAGCACCTAACAGTGTTTTGCGGCAGCTGTTCTTTGAGTCAATAGTTCTAGGTTAGTCTGCATAAAATCTTCGAACACATCATCACATACCATCAAATGCGTAAATGATCAAGAAAGATCAAGGCAGTGTTTTTACTTTATGGGTTTGTTACAGCACCTGTATGGGGCCCATCTGATGTTAAGCGGTAACCTCTGACTATAACAGATGCATTACGTCACAAGTCACGAATTGCACTGCGCCCATCAATCTGAGACATTGTTTTTTTTGTTTATACATCTCTGTAAAATTTACATTTATATTTTCTAAAGTCCTACAAAACTAAGTATGGTTTGACGTAGGCCTAGATAATAATCTTATAGTACTTAATATAAGATTATTACCAATAAGCATCTGTCTATTTTTAATCCAAAGAAAAGTTATTTAAATAAAAAAAAAAACCCGACTGCAATTTTTTTTAAGCGATTCATCGTTCCATTGAAATTTAAAATGCAAGTTATATACATTTATGGAATCCTTCTTTAAAGATCTTCATTTTGATACCCCACTCGATTGGTTTGGAAGAAAAAAAAATTTTTTGCCTCACAAAATGGGGTCTAAACTCCGCCAGCTTGTTATTTTTTTTTTATATACCCACTGTCACTTGGGTTATCAATACGAATCTAACTATATATCTTACATCAAAATCGGTTAAGCCGTTTAGAAGTTATGGTGGAATAAAGAAACTCACAAACATACATACATACATATTCTACAAATTATTGGGGTACAAAATTTTATGCCCAAGGCGGGAATCGAACCCGCGTCCTCCGATTTCGCGCCGGATGCCGAGCGGTATAGGCATCCGGCGATGCATAAAGAGTTATCTATCTTATCTACCTACAAAAAATACCATTAGCTATACAACATAAGACCTATTATTTTAACCTTTTTTGTTTTAACGTGCGCGAGTCCGACTCGCACTTGGACAACTTTTTGTATTTGTTATAGCGCCACAGATATACATCAACTGTGAAAATTTAACTGTCTACAACCGTTCTTGAGATACAGCCTGGTGACAGACGGACGGATGGACGGACAGCGAAGTCTCAGTAATAGGGTCCCGTTTTTACCCTTTGGGTACGGGATCCTATAAAGCAACCCAATGATACTACTTAGGCGGTAATGTTATCTATACATTAATTACCGTGACCTAGCATTGTAACAAGCGTACAGTAGGTACTGCCAATTGCCGAGTTATATTGAATAATATATGGTCTCGTTATTGTCATGTTGCTTATCAAGTTCGCCTAATGGTCTAGCGCTTATCTGCTAATAGCCTTACAAGTTTACAATCACAATATTTTTTATGCACGAGGCATGGGCCACTCGTACCAGACAGGAATAATTTTTTTAACGGTGTTGGGTGTCTTTTGCGTAGTAGTTTTAGTGTAGGGTACATAGGGGTATTTTGTGTCAGGTATTTTTAATACTTTTTCTGATGCATAATCATTTTTAATGTTATATTTTTGAATAACATACATGTTTTAGCTGTATATTATTAAACAATTAGTAGTGCGTGTTTAAAAAAGAAATATGTAACAAGTATAAATTAATTAAAAAAGAAAAAAAAACGGCTGCAATGTATTTATTTTCGTAAAGAATTTTATCGTTCCATTGAAATTAAACCTGTAAGTTATATTTATTTATGAAATCGCCTTTTTTAAGCTCTTGATTTTAATACCCCACTCCACTCGGGAGTATTGTAAGAAAAAAAATCTTTTCACGCAATATGGCGTCTTTAATCCACCAATGTGTTTTTTTTTTCATTTTTATGTACCTACCTTGTATCACTTGGGTTATCCAGACGAATCTGATGATATATCAAACATCGAAATTGGTGAAGCCACTAATAAGTTATGGTGGAATAAAGAAAATCACCAACATACATACCTACATGAATCCTGAAAATATAACACCCCTTTTTTGGGCAGTCATGCAAAAATTATAGCATATTATTACTTCATGCAACTGATGTAGGTCTATAAGGAAAGATAGAATGAAAGGAAACATAAGTCCCAAGCCCAATGTATTGGTCTGAACAAGCCACACTTTAAGAGCCAATAGTTTTAGGTTAGCCTTAACAACATCTTCGATCACAACATCACTAACCATCAGGTGAGATAGTGGTCAAAGGACAACCTATAGATACAAAAAACAAAACAAAAACTTGAAATGGCCGGAAGAATTATTATTATTAATTAATAATCGCATTTGAATAATAATGATTATAATATAAGTGTTTTCGTTTCAGCTTGGGCAAAAATACTTGCTGTCATTATGACTGTTCGAATTTCCGGTTATTCTCCTCTACAGGTCGTAATTAGTTATCATCATCATCATCATCAGATGTCCAGGTGGAAAAGGTCCAACTGTTGCATAGTTACCGCAGTAGCTGAATGAAACAGAACATAAGATTATCCAAGTCTGAGCCAACTTTCTTTGTTTAAATACGTATTTTTTCTTATTTATAAAAAAATCTACTTCAATATTCATATACTTACATAAAACTAATGTAAGCCACATTACTATGACTGATTAGATTGATGTAAAAAATATTAGTTATTAATCATAACCATCTGAATAAGCCCAGTTCACCCTCAAACCTTATCTTCAGTCCACAACGTGTCCGAACCTGACTGTATAAAAAGTTTTGTTTATATTTTTTGTTGGGCTCAGCTGAGGGTAGTATTTTTTGCCATTAAGTAGTAGGTAGAGAAGTAGTGTCTGATAACTTTGCTCCACAAGTGGGAAGATACAGGATTTAGATTATTAAGTTTGCTTCATCATCTTCTTACCCATGTCTCACTCATGTGGCGTCAGTATGATTTGTGTTATCTAAGAACACCAGAGCAAATTGACATTAACTATATTGACAAAAACAGTTTTCTTCACTATACATTATAAGAATATATTTGCGATCCAATGGGACAATGTTGCCAGAATGTACGCTGCCAACTGGTGCCTAGTGGGCCTGCCTGTAGGCCTGCTTTGACCTACTACAAAGAAAAGCATTTAGGCATTCTAAAATGCCTTAATGCTGTCTTTGTAGTAGCTGTAGTGAAGTATTTAGTTTGTAGTGTGTTGATAATACAGGTAATAAAAAAAAAAGAATAATGTTTTGGATTACGGCTTGTTTTATTTTTTAATTAAATATATTTTAATTACATGCTTACTACACAGTATATTTGATAGATTTGGCAGTACAATATTACATTATTATGGGGTTGAAAGGGTTAACTAGTCTATTAACAGAATGGATAACGTGCCATGCGGGCATTCGCAAAACTCTCTTCTACCATGCGATGCTCAAACCCGCAGGCTGATTCGAAACTTTTGCATTGCGAAGGCTTGAGAGAGGCCTGACTCGCACTTGGCCAGTTATAAGTAGTTCCCAAATAACACGTTTCGTGCGAGCGAAGCCACGGGTGAGAGCTAGTATACATAAGGAGACTGAAGATAGTGATTTCATATTGGATGGCATCTATAAAATTGGAAAGGGATTGATCCTAGACTACTTTTTTTTCCTAGACTATAATTTCACAAACTATTGCTCCTAGACTAGTAATTTCGGTAATAAGAAAGGTAATAAAATAAGAATTGATAGATTTAATCGGTACCTATTTGTATTTATAACTGATAGGTTAAACTTTTACTATCTCACCTACTGGTAAGTGAAGGTCAAAGATGTTGTTCAAGCTAACCTAGAACTATTAGAACACCCCGTTAAGTGTGCTTGGCGACATATTTTCTACTTGAACCTTCAAGTAGAAAATTTGTCGCCAAGCACACTAGCATGGTGGTAGTTATAGCGTAGTGGTAGAGCATTTTGTGAATGCCCACCTGGCTAATTACTACCCAGTTGTGACAGCCAGGTGGGCAGTTACAAAATAACGACTGCCATCCTAAGACACAACCGGGACCAACAGCTTAACATGCCCTCCGAAGCACGGAAGTGATCAGAAGTAAAGCCACTAGCGGTCTCCCATCCAATTCATGACAGCGGCGAACATTGCTAATCTCAACTGATCGTTTAAGAATGGCTAATTAAACTTCGTCGAGCGCTTCAAAAATCATTTGCATTCAATCTTAATAGCAGATGACAGATATAGACCATATCAGGGATCTATCTCATAAGGACTACCACTAGACTAGTACCTCTTGTACAATTAAAAGCTCACACTTATATCTCAATTTACGATGACAGCTATCAAACTCAACGGGGCTATAAATCACATACTACCAAAGGACCTTCAACCCACGTCGTAAATTCAACATGACTTTAAGGTCATAAAATAAAATTCAACTTGACTTCAAACTCGTACAGTAAATCCGAATGACTTTGAAATCTATCAAAGTGAGATATTGACAGGCGGTGGATAGTTATTGGTCTATTAAATGTTGTAAAGCTCCCGGGAGATTGGATTTAGCTACTTTAGTGTGTTTATTTTGTGCTTTAGTCTTTGTTTGAGATTTACTTTAGCAAAATTTCATTTGTTTTCAACCGACTTCAAAAAAGGAGCAGGTGAGAACCTGTTCGTTTTTCGTAATAATTCGTCTGTATTTTTTTATGTTTGTCACCTCACAACTTTTGACTGTGTGAACGGATTTTGATAATTCTTTCTTTATTTGAAAGCTGATGTTTTTCGTGTAGGTCCATTAAATTTCATCAAAATTTGTTTTTGAATTAAACTCCAATAACAGAAAAATGTTTTACTATCGTGATGATGTAGTCGTTGGCAGTGAATGACAATCGATCCCGTCAGTAGCAAGGGTCATTTAAAATAGTGAATTTTTTTTCCTAAAAAATTTTACAGATTTCAACAATCAAAAGTGTGAAATGACTTGTCGAAGGCGGTACCACTTCACAATATTGTGATTATACGTACTTTTGAACTATCATGGTACCGAATTCAACAAGTTATTTCCCACTTTCAATTGTAGAAGTCGGTTCCATTTTTCAAGATTTTTTATGATGTCGTGATAGGACAAGCTCAATGGCATCCGGGTTGCAGATGTAGGTCGTCACTATTGGCAAACTACACTGCGTCCAACACCCTAAGATACAAAGTTCCTAAGTCTTAGTAAAAAATATTGATTGTTTTTAAAATAAGAGTACTTAAATTATAGAACCATATACGTTGTATGTATGTTTTAGATTATAACGTAGCCTAATTTTCTTTAACTCGATGGTTGTTTGTATCACTTATATACACCCCCGCCATAGTTCCTGTATTTCCTCCCCATGCAACGTTGCCTGGAAGAGATCACTATTAGTGATAAAGCCGCCCGTTGTGACAATTTAGTCAAAGTTTTTTTTGTAAGAATAAAATTTGTATTTTATTGGTGTAACAGTAAAGAATTATCTATCAATCTAGCATGATTATGTACCATGGTTTCTAACTTATGTCGGAATTATGGATGCTAGAATTTCCCTCCAAAGTCGTGAGCTTCTTGGGCATTTGCGATTGAGATGGTTTAAAAACTAAACAATGTGTCATTCTTTCAATAAACTCTGAAAGAATTAAGAAGACAAAGTTACCATATTTTTCTACTACCAAAACACCGGAAGTCCTAAACCAACCACAAGAGAACAAGTCGTTGATCTACTACTATGCCCCCTAATGATTTTACCTATTATCCTAATCTCGGAGTCTCATAATAAAGCGTCTTTAAGTACCAATAAAATATTTTATGCCATTGCAAGCCAGGAGTTGAGGATCGATGACGCTGTTTGCTTTTTGTTTTAAAACTGAACAGTTTACGTTGACCTGTGTCATTAAAAAAAATGGTATATACAGCAAAACTGGCAAAGTACACATATACGAAGTTGAAATAGAGTAACTGTTTATTCATTTCTGGGCTTTCAAAAATTACGGCTCAGTTTTTTAATCATGAGATAAAATATATCTGGCTTTTAAAATGTTAACCGACCAAATTGAAAAAAAAACGGCCAAGTGCGAGTGGGACTCGCGCACGAAGGGTTCCGTACCGTTATCTGTAACCTAATCTTGCAAGTTACAGACACTTTTCGCAGTGTCCGATTGAGCTGGGTAGGTACGTTCCTATCTTAGGTAGGTACGAACCCTAAATAGTGATCTCACTAATTGTTTATTTTTAAAGTCGTATACAACTAAATATTCCGTGAATATTTCAAGTTTCTACCTGTTTCCACTATTATTATTTTTAGCAAGTAAAAGGCGAAAACCTCTTTTATTGTACGGGCCCCATTAATTACTTATATTTAAAGAGAACATAAAACTAAATATTCTATGAATAGTTAAAGCGTCTACGTGTCGCCGTTCTTAGTATTGAGCAAGATAACGATAAAAATTTCAAGTTTGTTGTATAGGAGCCCCCATTAAATATTTATTTTATTTTATTTTAAGTATTTGTTGTTATAGCGGCAATAGAAAATACATCATCTGTGAAAATTTCAACTGTCTAGCAATCGCCGTTCTTGAGATACAGCCTGGTGACAGGCGGATGGACGGACGGACGGACAGCGAAGGCTCAGTAATAGGGTCCTGTTTTTACCCTTTGGGTACGGAACCCTAAAAATGAACTTAATATGTAAGGAACAACGTTCAACGTTGGCATGTAAGACCTCAAAAAGCACATTAGGGCTTGCCAGGCGTCTGAGGATTACTGTAAGATTTGGGGAGGTAGAGGGTGGTTTCTGTAATTCCGGCCGGCACCCTCGGCGTGATTTGAGATCAATGGTTCAGCATTGTTCAACATGCCGTGCACGCTGCCGACTAGTAAGGAGTGAGCTGGAGCCTTTGGACTGCCTATGGCATGCTTTCGTTATAGTAGCTACAAACTGTATACAATAGTATATTAAGGGTCCGTTTCAGAATGTCCTAATAAAGTTTCGGGTTGCTATGCAACACATAAAATAACTGAATGATAAAAATGACAGTTGACATGCAGCGCGTTTAAGCTTTAACCGATAGATAGGCTAAATCGAGGACTGTGAAACGCAAAGTGTGTTTTAGTGTTTTATTTATTAAATATGTTCTGGGTAGTAAAACCGGAACTTAATGGAACATTCTGAAACAGGCCCTAATTCTAGTATTTTGTTATAAAAGGCAGAATATACTGATCAAAAGTAAGCACAAAAAATTTAAAGAGGTCATGTTATACTGGTGTCAATACAGGAGTGTTTTTATTATACTATATTAAATATGCCATCTCAAAGACGCCCCTTCACAATTTACGGTCATCGTAATTTTCTTCGCGTCAAGACAATGGTTTTAATTATATTTGGTGATAACTACCTTTCCTATAAAGTTTTTAGCGTTTTTCGGCTTTGCTGGTATTATTTAAATTTAAATGGCCTGATGTAAAAAGCAATAAAGTAGGATGACATCATAAAAATATCGTTAACATTTTAAATCAAATCCAGAAATAGTTACTGACTGCAACAGCGATAATGTACTTTATCAATAAATGGAAAATAAAAATATATTTATAAAGTATAATAACAAAAAAAATAAGCTTTTTTTTATTTGTGAATTTACGGCTGGTAAGAAAATTATAATTTGTGCTATATTAAACTTATCTCCATTTTTTATGGATGATATATAGGCTAAACCTTTGGCCTCTATCGCACATGAAGATGTGGTCGAAAATGTTCTTCAAGCTAACCTAGAATTACTGGCAACTCTCAAGGACAGCTGCCAGAATACACAGTTAGGTGCTAGGCGACCGATTTTCTACTTGAAGGTGATAGAGCCAGGCGGGTATTCGCCAAATGCCTTACCACCACGTAAAAGGGTGGTAGCTAGCCAGCTTACTATGTTGAACTGTGATGGATGAGATATTTGTGTATTGGTTTTGGTCACAACTCACAGCTTTATGTTAGCTTCACTATATAATGGGCGTTTGGTAAATAATGGATATACACTTTAACTAAACTAGTGCTTAGTTTTTGAGATTGACCCTGTAATTATAAAGATCTAAAAGTGTATATTCTAACTGCTACCTTTATAAGTATAAAAAATAACAACGAGTGACAAAAAATCAAGTCAATTCACTATAAGATATAACTCAAGGTTAAAGAAGGTTTTATGCTTGAGTTATATCATATATATATATTATATACTCTGATTTTCACTTCAATTGCGAGGTTATTAAGAAACGATTTTATTAGTAGGTAATACATACTTACTCATATATATCGGACTTTCAATGTGTAGTCAGTTCAGTTTTTTTGAGTAGTACTGGAAAACTACCACACCAATGTTGATAAACTTATATTAACTTGGGGATATATTAGACCCGGCAAAAAAAAAACTTGTGAAATTTCCTAACGTTTGGAAGTGGGTTAGAAAGAGAGGAATGCTAGAATTTTCAGCAAGGAAATATCCGTCGCAGCTAAAGCTATCGCCTTCGAGAAACATAATAATATGTTTTATAGCATAATGTTATAATCTCAAAAACATATGTAAAGAACCAAATGATTTTATCTCAATTGATATCTCATCAACCTATACATCCTAAAGTGCTCGTAGAGCTTTCCATACAAATTTTAAATTCCATGTGTTCAAAATCTGAGAAATTTTGCATCATTTCCCTTAGCTTATCTATGCTCCTTTCTTGCCCGTTCTCCAATTATTATTTATTTTATCCCTACATATGAAATTAAATATTCACATACAAAAAATTCCGTCTTGAAAATACTTAATTTTACGGAAAACTCGCCAGCCAGAAGTATATATATTAGGCTCAAGAACATGCGTGTTAAATTACAAAATATTTGAACACTTTGCTTTTAAAATATGACAAAACAACGCTTGTATGAAGAGCGCCACTTATAAGATATCCCATAAACAATGCTCAAGTGAACACCATGTACAAACGTCGTATAATTGTCGGATTTTAACCTCGTAACGACTTACGCGTGAGTTATTGTTGAAGCTGTGTTTTATTATTGTCAATAAACTTTGGTAGCGTTTGTTTTTAGGAGATTAGGATAAGTAATGGGGGGCTTAAAAAGAAATGGGAGGGCGTGACTTAGTTTTTTTGGGGGACATGAGATATCTTTATGATGACAATGACTTCAAGGAGAACTTAAATAATATAGCTAACGAAAGATAAGCATAAATTATATACATGAGTCTTCATTTTCTATACCCTTACAATACCATTATTGTCGCATTTTTACCAGGTGCTAGGGATCTTTAGTAACAGTGCGTCTTGTGAGTACCACCGCAGTTATTTTGTTGGATATTCTGTCTAAAAGAAGTAGAAAACTGTGTAAAGGTTTGGATGGCACTGTAGCAAGTTTATTTTTATTGCAGCAGACAGGAGGGAGCCTGATGGAAAGTGGTCACCGTCGCCTATGGACGTTTATAACATCAGCGGGGTTACTAATGCGCTGCCTACCTGTAGGTAATCTTATGCAGAGGAAAGCCCTCGGTGGTAAGTTTCTTCCAAATCGTCATAGTACGCGGTATAAATGTTCAAGAAATCAGTTGCGTCGTCGAGCGCAAGTTCAAGGTAGTGGAGGTGAATATCACGTCGATGGCGAGCGGTGCGCTGGTGAAATTCAGGAGTTGGATCATATCAAATAACTCCTCAGAACATTCTCCTTTGTACATATAGTAGAATACGCAGAGAGATGCAGTCTCCCCGGAGACGATTCCAAACCGTCTGTTAGTATGAGATCGTTGACAATGCGAACGGCCGTTGGATGGATTCGAGGGGGTTGGTCTGGTAAGTGGGTGTCCCAGCCCAAACACATGAGCAGTATTTCTTAAGCGGTCGAAATTACTAAGAACTATTTTAAGAATACCAACCTTTACTACTGCAATGGACAGGCGATACGCTTAACATCAAGCGTCTCATCAGCCTCGTTACTTCATACATAAGTTTACATAACATATTTCTTATAAGGACAACCTTATAATATATGTTATATTGCTACAAAGCAAATTTTATGATTGACTCGTTCGTCTCATTACTTATGGACATAAAAAACTGCCATCTTTCGATAAATGAGGATGATAAGATGATTAACTATTATGAAAAGAATCCCGGAACCTATGAAACACTTATTGTCACAATCTGATATCTTGAGTGCAAAAAGCTGAACACAATCAGATGGCATATAAGATAGCCATATTTACAAATTTTTAGAGTATTAAATTTCGTGCCATCGAGGCAGGTATATATGTATACTATCGCTTAGTGCTTTGAAATCATATTTAGAAGCATAGAAGTATTCTGCATATTTATATTTAGGATAGTTATGTGAGTCTTTGCCCATAAATTCACCTGTTGATAAGGAAAACGTTTGACAGTGCTTATCTAGATTAACCTAGAACGGAACTAGTTCAAGAAATGCTCTCAGAACACACCATTTGGTTTTTGGCGACAGATTCTCTACTTGAGGGATCACACTATCCCATCCCCAGGGCTACATCTTACATTTATTGTCGGAGTTCTTAAGCCGTCTAAGTGCCTCTAACATACCGTAACGACTGGCATCAAACGGCCAAGACCGTGCCCTCCAAAGAATGGAAAACAAACCAGGATAGTCAACGCCGCCAGCGATCACCCAGGAAACAACGATTAATCAGCCAGTTAATCGGTTAACAACGATTAGGCAAACTTCGCTAACATTTTTATATCAAAAATTTGATAAAATAAAACATATAATATACTTATGGTACTTGATATTCCCCTAAAAAATAATATAAGTATACCAATACCTGCATGGGAAAATCCTCCACCGATTTGGTATGGATCATTAGATCAACGACGTTCCAGTAATCGAATGTCCCATGCGATATCATTATTAGTTTCATGTGGGCAACCGAAAAATTACCCGTAATTGGTAAAAGATAATATGTGATTGAAAACCCTAAATCGTTTTAGACATCAAGGTGATGGTAGTAGCTGATAGCACAAGGAACTTCTGCACTAGACGAGTACCAGGGCCTCATAGCGTAGAGGAGCATGCCAAATCGTTTTTAAGGGATCAACGTTCGCTACGGTCATTACTTATATCACCCATAATTGATTGCTAGTGACAGTTATAACTGAGCTATTTCGTGACTTAGCCTGCCAAAAATTATGGATAATAGCATGGATTTAAATAAAAAAAGGAAAATAGGGTACGCTCTGCTATCACAACAATATAATGTGGAGAAAATTTAACACAAGCATATAATGCACACAGCCACATTTCGATTTTATGATAAGTTTTAATAAATGACAAAGACTGAGAGACAGGCATGCAGTAGCAGCACATTCGCCCACTAATGAGACTCAATCAGGAGACATCACCTGATATGACATTACCAAGTTCGGGGTACGGGTGCCTTTTTAAAAGTTCAATGGATTTTTTTTTTTTTTTTTTTTTAGGGAGGACATAGATGCTGGCTACCGCCTGTGCGGTCGTCCAGCTCCACCGGGTTTTGGGCGAGGGCCTGGCCCTACAATAGCCCGGGAGGGAGAAGTGCCGAAGGCACTTCTCCCGAGACGGGCGTAGAAGGCGAAAAGCGCTTTCTACCTCCGTCTCCTGCGGACGCCGAAAACGTACCGCTACTATAGGAGGGGTTGACAGCGAGCTCAAGGGCACCACTGTGGTTCGGACCTCGGCTTGTCTCGCTGTCGAGAGACATGGGGGGGATCGGAGCAAAATGCCTCTGTGCAACTGCAGTGTTGCACAATTGGGCCCTACTGAATAATACTCTTTGACTATTTGGAGAGCAATTTATCGTGACCTTGTTTTTGCCTCGAGCTCGCCGGCGAGCTCGGTGTTTGATTGTGTGACCTCTGATTACCTCACACCTGGGGATTTTACCTCGACGACTTGCGGATAACGCTAAAGCTGCCAACGTAATGGCTGCGATGGGGTCATCCGGGTCGTCTAATACCTGCCGTGGTCGGCGACGGGGGGGTTTGAAAAATGGGATAGAAGAGGCAGTCGAGTAGTTCGATGCCTGGACAACCAATGGGTTCGGGTGGTGGGGCGCTCGATCAAAGTATCGGCGGGCGCAGTCCTTATTGAACTGCGCTAGAGAGGGAAGGTTTAAGTCGCAATGCAACTCGGTGTTCCGGATATACCACGGGGCGCCGGTTGCATTACGAAGAAAACGGTTTTGGATGACTTGAAGTTTATGAAGGTGGGCCTCACTAGC
The DNA here is from genome assembly GCA_963854805.1 of Plagodis dolabraria. NCBI lineage: Eukaryota > Metazoa > Arthropoda > Insecta > Lepidoptera > Geometridae > Plagodis > Plagodis dolabraria. Next base: position 24,952,156 of record OY978460.1, on the reverse strand, counting down.
ATGACTAAACACTACTGATGCGTAAGTCATGATGGGGCGGATGCAGGCAGTGTAAAGTGTCTTCTTATTACTAAGAGACATTTTACTCTCTTTGCGAAGTAGGGGACCAAGGCGACCCATTATGAAGGCCGCTCTGTTACGGACGGTTGTTATGTGATCGTTAAAGGTGAGATGACGATCAAGGGTGACTCCGAGGTATTTTGTTCTAGGAACCCAGGGAATGGGTTCGTCGAACAAAATAAGCGGTTTCGGGTAAGGGGAGCGTGTCTTCTCAGTAAAGCACATAGCTGTGCTTTTAGCTGGGTTGACCGCGATGCGCCATTTTCGGAACCAGTCACCGATCTCGGTGATGGCCCGTTGCATGACGAAATAGGACTGTCTGTTGATATGCCACCCAGTGGTGTAAATGGCGGTATCATCCGCATATTGGGCTAGGAATACTTTGGGCTGAGAGCGTGGGATGTCACTGGTATACAGTGCAAAGAGAATAGGTGATAGCACGGAGCCCTGAGGGACTCCGGCTCTGACTGGGTGGGGGGAGGAGAGGGTGCCTTCCACGCGATAGCGAAAGCTTCTGGCTTTAAGGAAGTCTTGTAGGATGAGCACAAGACGTTCTGGCACGCCAAATTGGTATAGCTTGTAGATCAAGCCGTTGTGCCAGACTTTGTCAAAAGCTTTCGCTACGTCGAGGAAGACTGCTAGCGTAGTCTGGGGTTTGGGGTACTTATTGAAGCCCTCAATGATGTGCTCCGTGAGGCGGTGCACCTGTTGGACGCATGAGTGTCCGGGTCTGAAGCCAAACTGCTCATCTGGGATAAGGTGGTGTTCCTTAGCATGGGACTGGAGACGGTTTGCAAGTAACCGCTCGTAAAGTTTGCCTAAGGCACTGAGGAGGCTGATGGGGCGGTAACTGGTGGGGTCAGATGAGCTTTTGCCTGGTTTGTGAATGCCAATGACATTTGCACATTTCCAGGTGTCTGGGAATAAGCAGTGGCTCATAGCAGCATTGAAGATGCTGACTAAGAGATGGATGAGAGGGGGAGAGAGGGTTTTAAGAACCCTGTTGGAGATGCCATCGGCACCGGGGGATTTGCGCGGTCGGAGGGCCTTGATCAGTCTCTCCACCTCAGCGTAAGTCGCTAAGGTGATTGGTGGGAGTTCAGAGGTGACCACAGAGCTTTTACGTTCGACTTCAGCATCCACCGAATCGAGGTGAGCTTGGTCAACGTGATCTACGTTAGGGGAACACTGAGCCTCTAGGCTATCAGCTAGGCACTCAGCTTTGTCTTCGTCAAAGAACGCTGGGACTAGTGGGACTGGTCTGTATAAGGGAGGCATGTCGTTATGGTTACTTCCTTTCAAGCCTCGCGCCAAGTCCCAGTAAGCATGGTGGCTTGGCACGAGGTTTGAAAGTTTATCGCCCCATTGTTGATCACGCAACTCAGACATGCGACTTTGAACCATGCGTTCAAAGTGGCGTTTCTTAGTTTTGTTCTCTTTACTGGGGTAAGAGTCGTAATGTCGGGTCACTGCTTTACTCTCCGTCACCAATCGTCTCACATCCGCTGGAATGACAAGGCGCCGGTCGTCCGGCACTATGACCTCCTTTGCGGATGCACCTACTACGGTGGAGAGGTGATTGGTGAACGAATCGATCGCAAGGGTTATGTCATCTTTTGTCAGGATGTCGTCAGGGATCTTGTCTAGGTCCGGTGAACTGATAGCCTTTAGGGCATCGCCTACTTGCTTCCAGTTCACTATCGTCTTAGTGGGGCGGGGGAGGTCAGTCGTTGGGTCGGGACCTAGTCGCAGTATAATGGGTCGGTGGTCAGAGTGAAGCTCGTGAACCACTTCTATGGAGCGTAACCGGAGTGTTACGCCTCTGAATAGTGCCATGTCAAGCAAGTCAGCTCGGTGGTTTTCCATATAAGGGTAGTGAGTGGGCTCAGTGGGCGCAATTATGTCAAAGTTAAGTTCTGCGATTAGGTTTTCAAGTGCAATACCTCTGGGATTGTTGACGTTACAATTCCATAGGATGTGCTTACTGTTGAAGTCGCCAATCAGAATGACGGCGCTTCCTAATGAGAATAGGGCTTCTAAGTCAGCTCGGACGATCGGCTTTGCGCAAGCTTGGTAACAGGATGCTATGACTATAGGTTGATGACCAGTCATAGCTAGGAGGCAACAAGATGCTTCCATATTAACAAGAGTCGGGGTAGGTAGGGGAATGCAGTGCAGGGACCTTTTGTAATAGATAAGAGTGCCTCCCCCACGGGAGTTCACTCTATCATCACGTACCGTTCTGTAATTGGCAAACCTAGGGTTCGCCTTCCCCGGTTTTAGAAAGGTTTCCTGCACGCATATGATATCGATAAGGTGGGTACAACAAAAGTCGTGGACGAGGTCACGTTGTCTGAAGAGGCCGTCAGCGTTAAATGACGCTAACGAAACTGAGTACGGTTTCGTGCGTTCGGTTGTACTACCCATAGTGGTTGTACTGGGGAGGGGCCTGGGGAACGAAGCGCTTAAGGGCGCTAAGTAAATTCGCGTGTTCCAATGTGTATTGGATCACGTCCGCTGGGGATTGAGCGTATTGCATCTTGTGGAATAGCTCTTGTACCTCATTGATGTCAACCGACATAGCCAGATCGCTGACTAGGTTGATTGCCTCTTGAAGAGGGGCAGCCATCAATGGCATAGGTGGAGCTTGTGGCCGGGAAGCGGCGCGGGGAGGCGCGCGAATGGTGTTGGCGACGGGTGCCGGGAGCGCGGGGCGAGCCGGGGCCGGTGCGCGGGCAGGGGCCGCGGCACGGGCGGGTGCGGGTGCGGGCGCGGGTGCGGGCGCGCGGGCCGGGGCGCGGGCGGTAGCGACGGTCTTAACCATACTGGGTGGTTTAGACCATGCGTTACGGGCTGGGAGCGGCGCGGGTATTACCTGTGAGGCAGGTACTACCGTTAGTTTAGGGCTTACCCGTTGGTAACGGTCGTAAGAGGGACGGGTCGGCCTATGCCTTGCCACCCTGTGGTTCACTCGAGGTGCTTTAGGGCAGCCACGGTAATTCGCGGTATGCCCTTGAGCACCGCATAAAACACAGCTGGGTGGGTCCGGCGAATCCCGGGTGCGAGTGCACGCTGCTGTCGCGTGATCGCCTAGGCACTTAACGCACCTAGCGCGAGCGAAGCAGAAACGGGAGGCGTGCCCGTATAGTTGGCAGTTATGGCACTGCGAGGGACTCCCATTCTTGTATGGGGCTTGGACATCGAGTCCTGAGAGGCCACAGACCTTTTTTAAATTAAAAATGGCCTTGCCTTCAGGAGTACGATCTAGTACTACGAGTACTAGATCGTAGAGGCTGCGGTCCTTCCCGCTGTACATGCGGTGAACTGCATGTACGGGGAAGTCTTGTGCCTTCAGGTCGGCACATACCGAATCGGTATGTACCTCCTTGGGCACACCGCGGATGACCACTCGGAGGACTTTCTCCTCTTCGAGCGCATAAGTGTGAAAACTTATGCTCTCGTGGCGGAGGAGTTTAGTTAGCGCTCTGTGGTCGCTAATGGTGGAAACTTGGACTTTAATGCCCTGCTGCGTGGAGCGGGCATTAGTATAGTGGATCCCACGATCCGAAACTAAACGGGACAGCATGTCCCATTTGGTTTTGTCCTGAATGAACAGGGGTGGAGGCGGTTTTTCGCGGCGCGCGCTCGCGTCCTGAGGGGACGCGGCAGTGGTGGCCGGAGCGGAGGGAGGAGACGCGGGGCGCGGGGCGGGGGTCGGCTTCTTGCCGGAGGCGGGGGCCTTAGCGGGTGCCTTGGCGGGAGGGGCGGAAGTTGCGCAACTAGCGGCTTTAGGAGCACGCTTGCGTTTGCGGTCAACGACGGTATAGCCGTCGTTATCGGAGTCCGAGTCAGTGCGTAAGGCGCGACTCGGATCTACTTCCATCTCCGTTTCGGAGTCCGAAGTGGGCTCGACAACGGCGATGGAGGGACGGGTGCTCGCTGGCCTCCCGATCGGTGAGCGCGAGCGAGACCTCTCACGGGGAGGGGCTGCCACCGTGCGTCTATTATCCGGGCCCGGAGCGGGCGAAAGCGGGCTGTCCTCTGAGAAGGACCGGGTCAGAGGAGGGACGTTGGCCTCCGGGATTGAAGTCCCGGAGGGAGCAATAAGAGTGTCCGTGAGGCGGGCACTCGCTTCCTCTTCGAGGAGTTGCATATGAGCAACATACAGATCGGGGTGGCGGAGGGCGAAGGTCTGAAGGACCTGCACCTCACCGTTAGAGGGACGGGACTGCATCCTGAGGGGAATACTCAGGACGCCCTATCAAGGGTTTGAATTCCCTCACACACCTTGTGAGCTCACTGTGTGAGAGGGAGTGTGTACCTAAGGTGTGCCCTAGTTGTGTACCCTCTCCGAGCTTTTTTCTCGGCGGAGAGGGGTGCTCCTAAGCGCTACTCCGGGGTTGACTAGGGGTGACCCCAAGGCCAGTAATCCCGGAGCCCAGCTTGCTTCGGCTGACCCGTGAAGCGGGAAAGGCCACGGTGCAAGGTTAAACCAAAACAACAACAGTGGCCGTTGTCACCGTAGGGTGTCACACTGCGACCGCAGCAAATGGCGGATTTGATCGTTCAGACGGGTTTGGCTGACGCTACCCCACGCCTGAACGACGTCGCTTAACAGCACAAAGTGTGTTGTTACGCGACTGTTACTATGTTGTGTCGGGTAGTAAAGTGGTGAAATGCGCACCGAAAAGTGCGGTCAAAACAAGACCACCAGCCCGATATGATGTTGTTCGTCCGAAACAAGGGACTTGGGTAGGTGGTAATGCCTGACGTCTTAGAGCGCCTCTGCGCGACGGCACGGCGAGCTCGTAGCTCGCGTTGCTCGGCGTTCGGCGGCTGCTCAGCTTCTGCACACAAAACAAAAACTTCGTCAGGACTGCGTATTCCAAGGCACTGGTCTGCAACTAGCGTCGGAACGATGACCCGAGTGAGACGGCAATAGTGCGGGGACTATTGCGGTCTCACTGGGAGATACTGGCGGAGCTGTAGACAGGTGTGCACGGCGTGGCGGCACAGGTCGGAATGTGTTCAATGGATTATTCCTAACCCTCCTTCTCTGGGTAGAGACTGTATCTCACTGGTACTGTTTAGCAATCAATCAGATGAATATAAAATGCATTAATTGCTAGTAATGACCTCGGAACGGTTGATTTAACTGCAAGTCTGAACTTGACCCAGCAACTGTATCTTTAATTAGTTATAAAAAAACTGCTACGTGTAATTATAAAACACGTATTGTGGTGAGTCATAAGACAAATTACAACAATGCTGACGATGATAACACTATATTTATTAACGTAAGAGTCAAAATTGTTCATACTGAAAATATTACTAAGTTTGTGAAACGTAACGAAGACGATCAACATTGTGCATTTGCGCACGCGACTGCTACCATTGGTAAAGTGTGTATAAGGTAAATTATGTTTGTTATTAGAAATATCTTTACATTGTCTCTCTGTCAACATTGGACTGGTTGGTTGAAGATTAGAAGCTAAACTTAAAGGTAAACTGTTTATCAAGGACTTCTGTAGAAAAATACCGTTAGGTGCTGCTGAAATTAGTGACATGATTGCTCATGAAGCCACTGCACGGAAGTATATAGTTATGTAATTGAGCCATCACTGCTTCAGAACTAGACTCAAAATAGTTTAGACTAGAAATTGTGACTTTTTTTGTAATTCCTACTTAACTAGGCTTATATGTATGTTATACTGACATAGAAAGAAGGGTTAATGGTACTATAGAGGTAAAATTTCCCCATAGGTCCAAAAAAAAAAATTCTTTCATCTTTTGATATTGAGGATTGAAACCACAGCCTAAAAAAATCTGCGTCCCTTGGCTTCACCGGCGTACATGCTGAGTCGATGATGATGAAAAGTATTTTTTAATAATTTTATCTATGCAATAATGCATGCTCCGCAGTATACATCACAAAATTACAACAGTAGGAAAAGATATATTTTATTTTAGTATTTCATTATAACTCCCGGCGCCCCTGGTGTTGCAAATGTTTATAAGTGACGGTAACCTCTTACCATCAGATGGGCCGTCTGCTTGTTTGCCACTACATTACACAAAAAAAAAATAGGGTTACGTCATCGTAAACAAGCTTGAAACTGATGGCAGAAATTAGTCTTGTTTGTAGTACAACGTAAGTGAACTATAGGTGTCGCTCCATATGTTAAGAAAGAGAGGAGAAATTAGAGTAATGAGTCATATGTCATATTGGCAAAGCGGTCAGAGCATACCCTTTATCTGCTATAGGGGTGGATGGCGCGGGTTTGAATCCCCTACATGACTATAGTATTTCTTCTCTTTGTCATTTTGTAATGATTAAAAGTATCAAATCACCAATAAAATTTACTACATTCTAAGTTCAGCCATTTATAATCTTACGCTTTTATAATATTAGAGTGATTTATTTACAATATATAAGTTAACAATATGGACTTATGCTGGTTTTCCTTCCAAGCGCTTTTCAGCATACAATCGGCAATTTCTTTTGCTTTCCCCGGTACAGTTAGCTCGGCATTTTTCCCACGGCCATTGTGGTTAGCAATCGCGTTGTTTTTAAGATCATCATGATTGTTTAATAAGTCATAAGTAGTATCTTTGTCATAACACTTAACACTTACGATATTAGGTTCATATTGTAGTGTATCGATAGGAACATAGTTATGGTAGATTGCGATTTTATCAGTTCAGTGCGCATCCGTGTCCGTTTTTACTTTTTGTTTGTTTGCTACATACACGCTTTTACGAATTTGTGAAATTACTTTGGATATTGGAAGACAACTTTTCCTTCCAAATATGTTGTTATTATTTTTACTATGCTAGATATTACAGCGAATGTGAGTTTCCGATCTTAACTTTAGGCCTTAGAGTTTACTTAACTTGGTACTGACACAGAACAGCAGGTTTTCAAAATATTATAAAAGGACTATAATATTTGATTTTGATACACGTAACCAGCACCGCTAATAAAATTTCGTCACTTTCTAGGATAACTAGCCTGTCAAGATTAGTTTTTTTATATAGCTGATAGCACAGATTTCAGAACAAGGTTCTGAAATCTGTGGCTGATAGGCTACCCTTTGACCATCATCTCACCTGATGGTAAGTGATAACGAGGTCGAAGATGTTGTTCAGGCTAACCTAGATTTACAGGCTCTCAAGGACTGACGGAATACACCATTAAGTGCATGGCAAGAAATATCCTACTTGAGGGTAGTGGCTAGCCAGGCGGGCATTCGCAAAATGCCTAGCGGTCTCCCATCCAACTCCAGACCGCAGCGTACGTCGCCTGACTTAAAACGACTAAGATAATAACGCTTCTCTGAAATTGATTGTTATGTTATTAACTTCAAGCTCCTTTTAACATGAAAGTAAGTGAGTATTATTACTAAAGAGAAGATTTGAAGAGAAAAGAGAAGAAGAAGATTGGCCATCGCAAATCTCCCATTAACGGCATAGGAATTTGTTCAATAGTGAACGACTCCCGGCTTTTGATGATGATGATAACTTGTACTGATCATGCCTTAGAGGTCGGATAAGTAATAGAAAAAGGTTAACAATAAAAAGCAGAAAAGAATGGTATTGTAGTATGTCGAGGTAAAATTATTGAAACTCTAAACCATATTGCACCCAATAATTTTAGAAGAACCCATCTAAATGTCAAATTGTACAAGCAAAATTACAATTCGAGCGAAAGAATTGCTCTTATCTTATTAAGTTGAAGTTCCATTACGCAAGACGTTGCAACCAAGAACATAAGCATACAAAAAAAAATAAAGGCGTCCGTATTTAACTAGAGAGACTATGTTAGACCAATATTAAATTGAAGAGATTTACTATGCGTGATTATTGTTTTAAACTTTTTTATTAAACTAAAATGAAATCCTTTGTTCATTACCTATTTTACCGGTTGATTCATTATGACGTGGTTAAAGATGGAAAGGAATTAAACTGCGTCATATGCTGAACAGAACATTCCGTATGCTGCTTTAGGGGATTTTTTACACAGATTAAAGTTTTGAGGGCAGAGTCCAGTCAGAGGAGCTTTTGAAATATGTAGCATAATTCTGTGTTAAGCCTTGGGTGGAATTGACCTTATAACCGCCTGATCAGCAGACAACACTACCATCAATCCATCACCTTCACGTTGTTTGACCCAAATAAAAAGAATGGACTCAATAAAATAACAAGAAAGTGTTACAACGGTGAATTATCAGAGTGATTTTAAAATCCTTAAACATTTTTTATAGCAAAGTAATGGTTCCATCTTACTAGGATCGAAGAACGAGTTTATACTTGTTAGACATTAGTTTGTATATTTCGATTCCTGTCGCATGTTGCAGTTAACGAAACACCAGCTTAAAACAAAGCGTATTTTTACGGCAGATTTGAATAGGCTCTTTACACTCCCCACTTTTTACAAGTGGCGAAGAATGTTTGAGTTTAATCGTTAAAATTAATGTTACGATACGGGGATGGCGTAATTATGGGAATAGGTATGCGGTGTGTTTTGCATTTTATTCATATCACTGAGTTTTATTTACGATTTTTTTGAAATGCGAAATGTTTTTTTTTTTTAAGTCATTGTGACGGGGTAAGCTCGAGGCCTACCTGATGTTAACCTCTGCCTATAACAGATGCATTTCGTCACAAGTCACGTATTGCACTGCGCCCGTCACCTTGAGACATAGTTGTTAAGTCACATGTGCCTGTAATTTCACTGGCTCTCAAGGACTGCTGCCGGAACACACCGTTAGGTGCTTAACGACAGATTTTCTGAGGGTGGTCAGTAGCCATGCGGGCATTTGCGAAATGCCCTTCCACCATGCGATGAAAAAAAAATCCCAAACAAGTCAAAAAAATCTCTGAACTGCCCACAACTATCTTTAATTTATTCCTATGTGTAAGAGAGCGAGCCCCAAATCTCCTGAGCTCAGTTTCAAAGTCTGGACTACGCATAAGAATTTATTTGTCAGAAAAATCCGATAACAGGTATCGGATAGGCATAGATCTTGGACGAGAAGTTCTATGGCTATATAGTATCATCTATGGTAAGGTTCTAAGCACGTCAAGACTTTAGCACAGCGTCAACTTTAATCATTTAAAATACCGATACAAACTTTCCCTAAACCAAAACCAAAAAAATAAACCTGTTAAGAACCCAAGCCCTATTACAGGTTATTTATTTCTACCCTCACCACCCTTACCGAAGCCAAAATGACCGAATATAATGACGTCACTATTGTCCTCGCTCGTTGCTCGCGAAGCCTCATTTATTTTTATAACTCAGATTTAAAAAAAAGCTAGTAAAAAACGGTAAAAATCGTGGACAGTCGATGATGGCTCGAATTGATGTGTTGTGACGATGTTAGAGATTTTAATGTGGGTTTTTTATGGGTGATGGTCACGCATGGACTTTAGAACCCCTACAATACTTCAATAGTATTTTGTGGGGTTACTTGCGTTGTGTAGCAATACTGACCTCACGCATACTACAAAAAATATGTAGTGTACAATATTAAAGTTTTTTTTTATGCTGAATAGGTTAGTCTTTGACCATTATCTCACTTGACGGTAAGTGATGATTTGGTCGAAGATGTTGTTCAGGTTAATCAAGAATTACTGGCTCTCAAGGACAGCTGCCGGAACATACCGTTAGGTGCTTGGCGACAGATTTTCTATTTGAGGGTGGTAGCTAGCCAGGCGGGCATTCGCATAATGCCCTACCACCATGCCATAACGACTGCCATCCTAAGACAACAACCGGAACCGACCGCTTAACGTGCCATCCGAAGCACGGAAGCGCTCAGTAGTAATGTCACCAGCGGTCACCCATCCAACTCATGACTGAGGCGGACGTTGCATAACTTTGCTGATCGGTTCAGAACGGCTAAGCAAGTTACGCTACGAGCGCTTCAAAACAAGCGCTACTGCCTCGTTGTTTAAGTGGCATATAGTTACATATTATTACAGTTTCGCTTAAAATCATAAGCGAATCCAGGCTTATAAACGAAAAATTAGTTTTTATTTTGTATTTTCATAACTTTAACAATTAAAAAACGACTTTAAAATACGCATTATTAGGGATAACTCAAATACTACTCGTCAGATCTCACTCATATATAAATGGGACGAATATAAAAAAGGTATAAGTAATAAAAAAAAATACTCATTTAATTTTCACATCGTAGATAAGTATAACATTGGAATGTCATTCCTTAATGGACGATATCGTCCACGCAGATTCCCCAGGAGGGAAAAAAAGTTATTTAAAAAGCAAAGTAAATTTTCGAATTATCTCAGATATAAGTGTACGAATGAAGATGAATGAACTGCACTTAACATTTCACCTCGACGTCAATGATGCCACTGCACTTCACTACTCTCCAAGTCGTCGTCGGTAGTCCAATTACTGAACCACTGCCGAAATGTTTGCACAGATCTTCATCCTGCGGAAGACTGGGACAGACTCTCGACTCTTGCATAACCAATTAGTTTCGCAAACTAAAACAGACGTCAGGGTAAGAGGGGTTACAGTAATTTTGGTACGATAAATTTAAATTTAGTGTTTGAAATGTGTTTTTCTTGGGCTCGTTTTCGAAGAACAACGATGTAATTTTTAGAAACTATGTTGGATGACATAGTTTCTAAACTTGAGTAAGTGACGTGATAAATTACCCATCTATAATCTTTAAGGTATAATATGAAGGTTCTATATCCTCAATTTAACCAACAATGCCGACTTTCATTGCAGTTTTGAAGATGTGGTCAAAATCAACAAACTGTTTTTCTATGACGGGAACGGGATACTAATGTGGTACCCCAAAAGAGTGCAACTTGCACTTGGCAAAAAAAAAAAAAAGGTAAAGTGAAAAAGTGATAAAGTGAGAAGGCATCTTTGACCTTCATCTCACTTCTTGGTAAGTGGTGATAAGGTCAAGGTTGGTAAGCAGGCCTAAGTTTGACGGTACTGGCTCTCAAGAACAGAACAAACCTTTAAGTGCGTGACAAATTTTCTACATTGGACTTCAACCGAAGGAGACTATCATAGATCTAGGAGCCTTTAAGAAGAGATCATATTCCCTTCTTAAAGGCCGTCAACGCATTCTCGAGACCTCGGGTATTGCAGATGGCCGAAGGCCACGGTGACGCCTTACTACCTGCAGCTGAGCAACCTGCACTTTTACCCTACACTTACACAAAAAACAATGATTTCATAATGTTCCAAGTAAAGTACTAGGAAAGTATAAAACAGTGAAGTGTTCCGATTTCGGTTTCAGTGGACAGATGTAGTTAGAGCAAATACTCCATACGATACTTTAAGCTTACCGTATACAAACTTTACACTAAGCCTAGATCTCATAACATAAGCTGCATCTGCGGCAACTTCTTTGAGCCTAACAATATAAGTGATTTACAAAGGATAACAAGTTCTACCAGCTATAAATTAAGTTTCATTTTCCTTTGATGAGACAAGAGACTCTGTTAGTGGCATATTGTTTGCATATGCAAAAGGGTTTGAGTGTTTTTACTACTGATTAAGCCATGGACTGAAAGTACAGTCCTGTGGTAAAGTGAATTTGATTGAAACAATTGCATTAATTATTTTATATTAATTAAAATTGAACATACAATTATGTGAAACCTCAGCGTGTATTATATAAAAACGATAAAGTGTTTATTGTAATGAAAGCTAAAAGCTTTAAACGTACACCAAATAGGTGTAATAATGCTAAATAATATAATAATGAATAAATAATAATATGTGATAATAATAATGCCCGCATGCTGGGCACGGTGCCGAGGCATACCGTCGGTTATGAAAAAGTGTAATAATGTGTAATTAAAATAAAACTATTTATTGGCTCATCCGTCTGTGACTATATCAGGTATATAGCATCTAAATTATTGTCGTGAAAGCAAAAAAATATGTAGTCGTTTTTCATTTTTTATTGCTATCAATATAATAATAATTATTTTTATTTAAAATATATACAGCTCAGAAATAAATTGAAATCTGTTTTATTTTCCTCGGACCACAGTGTTCAAATAAGTACTACCACCCAAAACAACAATTTCATTTCATAAAATACTTACGTCATGAATAATTATTTCAATATGAGTCCACAAAAAAATTTATATCTAGTTACCAAATTAATACATTATATAAATATGGTATCTAAGTATAGAAATCGAATTTATATACCTACATCTAAATAAATATCGTTAGGAGGGAATCTTAGGAGTATTATTTTATAAATAAATCACGATGGATAGCTTTCAAAAACAATATAATTATTTTTATATATTGTACCTGTGTTAAACTCTGTGTTTTGGTTGTGAATGATTAATCACTTTTATAGGTAGCTTGCCTTGTTTGTTGTTTATTTGTTCATAGATTTATCCGAAAATTGGGTATCACTTTTCCTTTGGTTCTGATGACAATAAAGTTTGTATTGAGAATCATTATAAATACAAAATGGCTATTAAATGGTGGATTACCTATACTGTCACAATCAGTGAGATCAATGCCCTGGAATGATTGGGATAGTTGTGGGATGACAGTCACCTAGGACCTACTAAATTTTTATATTTTAGTACATTATATATTTTCCATATAACCATTTAACTTAAAAATGACTTAATTTAATTATTATCAACAATTAAATTCAATAAAGTTTTTCTCCCCGACTGTACCCCCTGGAAACAGCCACCGGCTAATATTTAGCTAACTGTGTTTATTTAAATCGCCAAACTATCGGACAATGTGCTTTAGATTGTCAATTAACCACTTTTGGAAAGGGAGGTTGTGTGTTTAACCCCTCGCTTTGAGAGTAAGGTGTTATTTGAATAAACAGAAATGTTGTGTTTGAGACAGTTAACGGAATGTTATAACTAAGGTTATTATATTATAATTTGGGTCAGAACTGTTTAAAACATAAACGTAGGACATAAACTGTTTGGGTATTACCTTTGGAGTTTAAAGAAGCTACTGTGGGTTTTTTATGTTATTGTGACGGAACAAGCTCGAGGCCCACCTGATGTTAATTGACTAACCTCTGCTTGTAACAGATGCATTTCGTCACAAGACACGAATTGAATTGCGCTTATCACCTTGAGGCATAATTGTTAAGTTTCATGTGCCTGTAATTTATATCCACAATCTTCGACCAATATAATATTGGTAAGTGATAATGTGGTTGAAGATGTTGTTCAGGCTAACTTAGAATTACTGACTCTCAAGGACAGCTGCCTGAACACACCGTTAGGTGCTTGGCGACAGAATTTATACTTGAGGGTGGTAGCTAGCCAGGCGGGCATTCGCCAAATGCCCTACCACCCTGCCATAACGACTGCCATCCTAAGACAACAATCGGGACCGACGGCTTAACGTACCCTCCGAAACCCGGAAGCGCTCAGTAGTATTCTCCCTAGCGGTCACCCATCCAACTCATGACCGCGGCGGACGTTGTTTTTTAACTTTGTTGATTGGTTAAGAACAGCCAAGCAAACTTCGCTACGAGCGCTTACATGCCATGCTTTGTTTTGGTAAACAATGTCATACATACCTTGAATTGATATTAACAGATTTAAATATACTTAATGTCAGTAGCACGATTTCCATAAGTAAGGAAGACATATTCCACCCATCGCTTGACTTCATAATTGATTTAACCAAAACTCTTCGAGAAAATACACTTGTAACTAAACTGAACTTCAGAAAAACTGATTATGCTAAGTGTATTATTCAAATTCAGGATATAGATTGGCATTATCACGCAGATTCATTAGAATGTAATGATTTTGTTCAACTGTTCTATAATAAACTTTGGGAAATCATCAATAAACATACACCATCTACGTCACATAGAACTAGTCGTCACCCACCTTGGTTCTCTAAACCACTGATCAGGGCAATGAAGGAGCAAAATAAATATCATCGCAGATATAAAGTTTATAACAACCCTCGTGATTATGATTATGATTTACTTAGGGCTCGCACCAAGTCTCTGATGAGTCAATGTTTTAAATCTTATATTTCTCTTGTCGAATGTGACCTTAAAAATAACGTCAAAGCATTCTGGCGATACACTAAATCGAAACGCATTACCAATGACCTTCCTAAGGCAGTTAAATATATAAATGAAACAGCTACCTCTGGAACGGGTATATCAAACCTATTTGCAGCATATTTTGCTTCAGTTTACAACACTTCGAATGCAGCAGCTGTAACATATTCACCTGATTTTCCGTCTTCAAACTACACTTTGAGTACCTTAAGGTTTTCTGAATACGATGTTTATAAGCATATAAGGAAAATTGATGTCAATAAGGGCAGCGGGTTTGATGGAATTCCTCCAATATTTATTCATATGTGTGCCTCGGCTCTAAAAGTTCCACTTACCATGATTTTTAATAAATCACTTAACGAAGGGGTATTTCCTGATTTATGGAAAATTGCAAAAATTACTCCGATCCATAAGTCTGGTGACAAAACTCATGTTACTAATTACCGGCCCATTAGCATATTAAACGGTTTCGCTAAACTTTTCGAAGGTATGGTCTACTATCCCCTTTACAATCACTTAAAGCATCAGCTTAATTCTAAACAGCATGGGTTTGTCAGTGGCAGGTCAACTCTGTCTAACCTAATGACTTACACAAATTACTTGTGCCGATCGTTTGACAGAAAATCTCAAGTAGATTCTGTATATACAGATTTTGCCAAGGCGTTTGACCACGTTAATCATGATATACTCTTAATTAAGTTACAACACATGGGTATTCATGGTAATCTTCATCACTGGCTTCATTCCTACATAATGAAACGCACCCAGCTAGTTACCTTGTATGGTTTTGAATCGATTCCCTTCGAGCCTACGTCAGGAGTTCCTCAGGGATCGAATTTAGGCCCCTTACTTTTTTAAGCTTTCATTAATGATCTTTTGGAAAAGATAACTTGTCAATGTCTGGCTTATGCTGACGATTTAAAATTATACACTGAGATATCAAGTATTAATGATTGTATTCTTCTTCAGCACAATATCAATGTATTAAACAACTGGTCTAAAATTAACAATATGTCACTAAATATAAAAAAATGCCAATATATAACTTTCACAAAAAAAAGAACATAGTAAAGTATAATTATTCTATCGATGATGTTGGGCTGGAGAATCACGCACCGTGTTGACTAACACGGTGCGTGATTTAGGTGTCTGGTTCGATTCTTCATTAAACTTCAAATTTCATCTTGAAACCATAACAGCTAAAGCAAGCCGAATGCTAGGTTTTGTCATGCGTACGGCAAAACCTTTTAAACAAATGGATACGCCTATAACACTCTATACATCATTAGTTAGACCACAACTCGAATACTGTTCCTCTATCTGGGCACCTATTTACAAAGTTTATGAGGATAGCGTTGAGTCAATACAAAGCGATTCTTAAGGCAACTATGTGTCAAACTAGGGTTGAGGAAAGTTATTCCTGGATATGAAAATCGTCTGGTGCATTTCAAATTTCAAAGTCTTATACGTAGACGCAAAATCAATGACATGTGTGTACTGCACAGGACCGTCAATGGACTGTTTAGTGAGGAATTACTAATAGATATTAACTTTATCACTCGTAAGATTTCAATTCGTAAATCATCTCTTTTTAGTTTTCCATCCTCGAACAATAATGTAGGGCATAACAACCCGCTTTACCGTATGTGTCGATCTTATGATCAGGTCTGCATCGATGTATGCAACGAACTCGACATTTTTCATCAAAACTTATTTAACTTTAAAAATTCTCTTCAAAATTTGAATTTTTAAACAGTATACATTCTTGACGTTATGTACCTTTAAATTAGTTTAATTATCTGCAAAGATGTGTACAATATTTAGTGTAACAAATTTACCATGTTCGTTTTAAATCCAAGTATTTATATATAAGCTTCTTTAATTTGTTAAATGTTTTTGTACCAACATTATAATAATAAAAATAAATAAATAATACAGTAAAATTTCCGAACACACATTCGACAGTGATGATATGCTCGTAAATGATGTTTAGGCTAACTAAAATCTCTGGCTCTCAAGGACAGTTGTCCTGTGACAACCCAACGACGTTACGTAGTTACGTAACGTCGTTGGGTGCTGGGTGACAGAATTTTGACTTAAGGTTGGTAGTCTGATTATCACCAGACTCGTGAAATACCCTACTTCCACCCTATAATGACTATCGTGCTAAGAGCTCTTTAGTAATGCCACTAGTATTACCCATCGAAGGCATCATTGGTTATGAATGACTCGAAAAGTTACGCTTTGAGCGCTTCAAAAGAAGTGTAGTGCCTAAGCATTAATGAATGTATTCTAGACCGCCAATTGATCTAGACAATCTTCCTACATTAAGGTTAAAATGCTGGTGCTTAGTTTTTTCCTTAAACTCAAAACGCCGCCGTCAAAAATATACGAAATTGTTTTTAAGCCAGTCTACACGTACATTATTTCCAAGACTAGTCGTGGTAATTTAAGTTGTCTATATCTAAGATTTATTACCCAAACATAATTGGCCATCGACATACATCAGCATAATGCACACAAGCACATAAAACTGACTAACGAACAATATTTTCAATCGTACCCTATAAATTGTGTTTGTATAATCCTTATAGTATGGTGTAAGTCATAAGGAATTACAAACGCTGTTTGCTTAGTAGCAGTCTGAGTCGACTCCTACAATGATTCAGATTCTTGGTTAACATCCTGCGTGGCTGTGAAATATTTTAAATTATTGCTTATTCAGCACCGCATTTCAATTCTGCATTTCAAAAAGAGTGAATACAGAAAATTATTTATTACTTAAAAAATACGAGACGACATCATCCGGTGATCTTTCTCAAGGATTTGGTTTATGGGGCACTCTTATTTGTCTCGCAAATATCAGAGCCTTTGTTAGATTTGTTTTAATGATAGATTCTAAAACAAAAATGCAATCCTTTATTGCCTCCGGACTACAACACTGCAAATACATCAACATTCAAATGTATGCAATTTCCGTCCTTTCAAGTATTGGACACGCCCTGAAAAATAAATAAGTTAGATACTCGTACTTTACTAGATACTAACTAATAATTTGTTTTTGGGTTAAAATGATTCACCTATACCTATCTAAACTTCAGGTTTGTGTAGCTCATTTCATTTACAAACATTTTTTCCCGTGATATACGGACCTAGACACAGACCTACAGCAAAATGACATTAAAACGACTTCATTTTGATCTAAAAACCAATTAAGTCAATATCATCAGCGTATAACTTTAACCAAGCAGTCGTTAACTTAAAACCAACTGACGTGATGTAAATGAGCAGGCACTGTTTATTGTTACTAGTTTTAATTGAAGCGCAAACACGCTGTCCAGGACTTGTGAAAACAGACGCACCTGTGCTGTGTGATGGTTTGTGATGACAACTTGGGATGAAGCCGTAGGTCATCCATCAATCACATCAAAGTAAATTTGGTGTTTTACTAATGATACCGTGTATATGTCTATGTATAGCTTTTCGCATAAAAACACCCATGTTAATAATATACAGTTTTATAGCGCTCTTTGTGTAGCTTGCGTACTCCTTCTTTACCAGACAACTTAGACAACGTCCCTTGCGCTCATGGCTTCGATGGGTGACCGCTGGAGACATTACTAATGGGCCGCTTCTACGATTCACCGAAGTTTAGTTTTTCGTGTTTCGAGCGACAATTTATGTATAGGCAATTATAGTATTATTAATGCTATTAGTACTTTTCGTCATGATACAAGAAAGTATACTTGTACCATGCTTTTCGTGGTCTTGCCTAAACTCCATATCATGATTTAGTAATGTAGACAACATATCACTTAATTATTATTTAGACATAACTATGATTTTGTTAATTAATTATGTTTTGAGAGCCAGTCATTCTAGGTTAAGCCTGTTAACACCTTCGACCACATCATCACTTACCATCACGTGAGATTGTGGTCAAAGGCTTACCTATCAGCAATAAAAAAAAAAAATATGGTTTATTTATCTTATTTTTGCATAAGAACTTATGTAGAACTTGACTTTGACTACTTATATGCCAACGAATAAATTATTATTTCATATTTGGGAAATGTACAAACCATATGAGTCTGATTAAAAAATGTTATTAAAAATCTACACAGGCAAATGCTTGCTAGTCTATGCTAAATGTTAAATAAAAGTAAGCCAAAACGTATTTAGCAGATATCTTTCTTTCGGACTCGAAATTCGTAACATTGACGAATTAGAGCACGGCACGTAAAACCCTCATCGGTCCCGATTGTTGTCTTCAGATGGCAGTCATTATAACATGGTGGTAACGCATTTTACGAATGCCCAGGCTGGCATAGCAGTGCCCGTTGGAAGCCTGCAGACGCAGCTGCGCACTCGCCCTGATGATGAGCATTTGATGTGCTAGAAACCCGGGTCAACGTATACGATCCCCAACGTGAGTGTTTTTGCCGGTTTTATTTATAATATTTAAATAAGAGTGAAAATCAAGAAGATTTCATATAAAAAATAAATAGCTACTCATATTTACAGAAAAAAACTAGCAGCTCATTTTTGACACTTTGTCCGCGAACATAGTATCAATGATTATTTTACAGCTACTACAACGAAAGCATTTAGATAACCTACAAGTCATTGCAGGTTCACAGGAAGTCTAAATTCCCACTACCAGTTGACAACATGCCCGGCGTGCTGGCAGCATTGCTCCATTGGATTGCAATGCTAATTTGGTGCCAGTATTTTGTGCATCGACAAAGCTCTCTGATAAGTTTTCTTATTTTTATTGTCAGGTTGACTATTTGTTTCATATCGAGTAGTAGTTTCAAGGATAGGTTTCTAATCAGCTGCACACATTCTGAATGTTTTCTTTGGAAAACGGAGACTATAGACAATATCTATGGTTCATGTACAAACAAAGAGTATATTTTTTTAAGGCACGAATCCTGATAATGCTCTTCGAAACATTAAATACGAAAACACAAAACTTTAACCTATAATTTTACCGGCATTCAAGTACTGCTGGCGAACGCACCATCAGGTGCCTGGCGTAAGATTTTCTACTTGATGGTTATGGAAAGCGAGAAAAGCATTGAACACGCAACCAGTGGTGGGATAGATCCATGGTCCTGCGGTACGGCAGCCTATAGCTATTATCACTCGGCTGTCACTGCCTCAGAAAAATAATGCTTTTATAATACCCTAATTTAGTGAAATTGGCCCTTAAAAATGTTGTAAGTTCAAGTGTAATGTGAAGTTTCCATATTATTCTTCACTTAAGTGATTTAAATGCGTAATACTTAAGTAGCCTGTATTGTTTCGAAATTATCAAGTTTAATATCAATGGAAAACATTTTATATTGAAAATTATACATTTCCCATTTCTTGTTAAAAGTACAAAGTTTTTAAAAAGGCGATCAGTCAATAACACGTGAAGTTTTTTGACTTATCATTTAATAACTTAACTTAATACACTCAGGAGGGTCATTAATTTTACTTTAAAGTTTTTATAAGTTCGTCAGATAATTGATAGGTGGTTTTCGTTGTCGATTTGTTATTTTTCTTGGGAAGGTGAAAAACTTAAACGATATTATGTTTTTGAACTGAATTATTTTCTTTTAAGTGCTCAACAACGCCACGGAATAAAAAGGACAAAACGCTCATACTTAAGCACTAAAATTGACCATTTTTTTTACTGATTTGCAACGTCAGGAGCATTCAATAAGACTTAGAGTATACTAAATATAGTAATATAATTTATTACGTGAGTTTTTTTTTAACGTCATTGTTACGGAACTAGCACTCAGGCCATCTGATGTTAAGCGGACTAACTTCTGCCTATATCAGATGCATCAAAAGTGACGAATTGCACTGCGCCCGTCACACTGAGACATAATTGCTAAGTCTCATGTGCCTGTAATTTTACTGGCTCTCAAGGACTGCTGCTCAAACATACCATTAGGTGCTTGGCGACCGATGTCCTGCTTGAGAGTGGTAGCTAGCTAGACAAGCATTCGCAAAATGCCCTTCCCCATGCATTTATATATTATATTATAATATTTCATATTCAATTTATTTTATATATTTTTGTTCACAAATGTATTGTTTAATCTTTTCTTCTTACCTATTGGGGTGGGAGCCTTTTGTGATCTACCGCACACAGTTCTAGTGTCCATAGTTAATATATAAAAATCTAACACTAAAAATATGAAATAACCTTACAAAATAACAAATTTACGAGAGAAAAACTTAGAGTAATGTGCGGGATTCGAACCCGCGTCATCCAACCCTATAGCCCAAGTAATGTAATCCGCGGGGCATGTGTTATTGCAATAATAAAAATATTAAAAAAAAAATAACTTGTTGAAATCAGAATATGAAGAAAATTTACAGCTGTAGTTGGATCCAATAAAAGAAAAACTGTCTTCCCTAAGGCCTGACTAAATACATGTTTTTATTGTAAGTATATTGAAATAGTAACATTACTTTAGAGCAACTTTCAACGAGATCCAAAGCAATGTTTATAAAGTTAAAGTCGCTAGATATATTAGACAGACTACCACGCCACAAAACCACAGTATCAATAGGAGTACCACAAGTAGGTATACAGTTGACACCAACACAGACGTATACATAAGTATAACATAATTACAACTGAGTTGTGTAGTGTAAGTTGCACTGCACGTACGCCGTCAGGCTATAGGAACTACGTGTAGTTAGTGAGATGATCTGTTAGGCGGTGTTCATACAACCACAAGTAACTTTTTCACAGTACATACCTATAATCGAGAAGTCCTTACACTGTGACTTTTTCGTTCTAACCAGTCGATCGCTCAAGGTTGGTGCTGAAGCAATGATGGTGAAGTGGTTATATCTATGGACTGCCGTGCAGCAGGTCCTGGTTCGATCTCCACCGCCGGCATGAGCTTCACCGCATGGTGGAAGGGCATTTTGCGAATGTCCACCTGGCTAACTACCACCCTCAAGTAGAAAATCTGTCGCCAAGCACTTAATAGTGTATTCCTGAGAGCCAGAAATATATATCTTAATGTGACGGGCGCAGTGCAATTCGTCACATGACTAAATGCTTCTGTTATATAATATGCTTTCTTGGATCAAAACAAAAAGTAAGTACATAAAGCATTAATAATGCTTTATTTGCCTGAACACAACACTGTGTATGGATTGATATGGAGAAAAAAGAATTGCAATGTATATTATGTTATGTTGCCAGATACATTTAGTACTCTGATGATCGATGCGCTCCGACCATAGACTATCTTTGTGGATATGACTTTTTAAACTGTCACGGTCATTAAAATTATAATTATTATTACCAACGGGATATTTACCGTGTTTTTGATTAATTTTTTTCTCAACACCTTCTGGAGTCTGGTTCTAACCACTGGATTGAGTTACACAATCCACAGGTACTCTCGACAGAACGCCACTAAATACCGAGAATGGTAAGAGAAGCGATTGAAATAACGAAGTATCGAAATTTCAATAGGGAAGATGGGTTTCAACTGTCGAGAACATGGAATCCAGTGGTTAACCTATGCAAGAGCCGAAGAAATGTTTCAAATAGTTCACGACCTGATACCGTTAGTTTTGTATGTCGAAATTTAAATAGTGTTGTGAGTGAAAATTACAATAATAGTATCGCCTTGCCGAAAAACCGTACAAGAAAGAGGGTAGACCGGTTCGTCTGCTCTTAGTGCCTACCATTCACTCGCATAGACTTCAGTTTACTCGTGATCATGGCGCTTGCAACAGTGCCGAAATATCGGGAGCTCAAAATTAATCAAAAACACGGTAAATATCCCGTTGGTAATAATAATTATATCTTTGTGGACTTGATAAGTCCGAAATCAAAGTGGTGACTGTATAAGGGTTAGGTACACTTCTTTACGTATGTATTCGTAGATTCTAATTAATTGTAATGAGAGCACATACACTTTCAATACATTAGAGTACATTTTGCCTTGATCCAAGAAAGCATATTTGTTCTATGCTTTTCGCCTACATATAAAATAATTCGCCTAATCATAATTTAGTAATGTAGCCATAGCACTAAATAATGTTCGGCGCGACTATGATTTATTTATTTTATTTCTGCATATCCAGAACTCGACTATGAATTTTGACTACATAAAAGCACGAATGAATTATTACTTCATATTTGGGAAATGTACAAACCATACGAATTCGATTAAATAATGTTATTCAGAATCTACACAGGCAAACGCTTGCTAGTCTATGCTAGAAACGAAGTTAAACGAAAGTAAGCCAAAACGTGTTTTGCGTAAGAAGGTATATCTTTGTTTCAGACCCGAAGTTCAATTACAGTAGGGGCTTAGATCCGGCTACTAGTGTGCGTTCGGTGCTATGCCACAAGCTGGAACATACAGAAAGATATTGGTAAGTAAATATGGGTACTAAAATTATTTTTAGTTATTTGACATATCAGTGACGTGAAAAGGTCAATATATTTATTTTGTAGTGTGAATGGTACCGGCCATAAAACATTGTTTCAAAAGCTCTGTTAGCATAGCTTCTTTACTTTTCTCGGTATCTTATCTTTGTATCTTCTACAAACAGCCCAATACATTATTAATTCCTAATCGATAACCTTACCTACAACCTGTAATAGTTAAATATTAATGGCGACAGCATGACACACGAGCGCTTTGTCAGCGTTAGTCTGAATCATATTTAGCAAGAAAGCACTCAACCGATATAATTGTACCAGTCTAGGCATTTCTAAGTAGAATTTACATATGGAATTTGTTTAACATTTTGTATACACGTATAAAATATGCAGTGGCTTTACTATATTGCCATGGTTCAATGCAATGAACCACAATTCGTTGTATATTTACAGTCTTCACTAAAAAGGAAAGATTTGTATTTTTGTATGTAAAACTACTAGACCGATCTGAAAAATTATTTAACCAATAAAATTCTTCATTATCCCTGATAAACATATAAAATATTTTCTATAGAGGCTATAGAATATTATCAATTTTTTAAATACCTATGCGTAGCCGGGGCGGTCCGCTTATGTTATAATAAATCAGTTTGTGTGAAAATAATGAAAAATATGTAATCAAAATATTTAAGTAATTCAATCATTTATATTCTATCTATGTTCACACTAAGAATTCTCTCTCTCTTCTCTTGCGTATATTGTATTGGTATATCGATTATAGAATTACAAGTATTGTTTAATATTCGATGTACACGAATATTGGTCTTTGCTCAAAATTTTAGCCCAGATTTCAGGTCCACAATACTGTAGTTGAACATTCTGTGTGCCATTGTTTCATGCATCAATATCTTCAATCACAGAATTTTTTTTATCAGATAAGATAGCCAAAAGCTAGTTTATGAAAGCCTCCACAAAATGCAACCCAACCTTTTTGAACAAGCCTTTATCGTCGCAAGCGCAGCTGGCCGATGCGCACTCGCTACCGGTTCTTGGGCTAACGACCCCCCCTCCGTGCAGTCCCTGACCCCCCTCTATGCTACTCGATCGATCTGAGACACGGAAAATGTTATGGCCCTTTTTAGCGTTCTGTTGTTGGATTTCGAATACTTGATTGTGGATTCTGAGATTAAGCTCTTTTAGGACTTTGGCGTGCTTTTACGCTTTTAGGCTTTTGAGTATAAAAGCTCTCATACACAACTTTTCGTGACAAAATGGAATAAAACAATGGCGTTAAGCATTGCTCTGGAATCTTCAGATCCTGGATTTGATTCATACGTTAGACAATATTGATTGTTTTTGAAAAAAATAGGAGTCTAGAACCCGAAAGATTTTCTTATGTTTTTGAGGACAATATCACCTGACGATATGTGATTATGTGGTCAAAGATAAATTACGTACAACATAGAAAGGGAATTGGCTCTTAGGGACATCATCCTGAAATCCTGAACACACACGTTTAATTTCGCGGTGACAGATTCTATTAAAGGTGGTAGCTAGCCAGCTTTAATAGGTCAATAGCAGGTTAACATCTTTTGCTAAGATACGAAAATAAGCCGTGCTCCAGACCTAATAAATGAATTTGGAACCAGAGGATTCCAAAGCATCACAGTTGTTGTTATTTATGAATAAAGGTATATCGTTGATTATGTAAAAGTATATATTAGAGCTGGTCCACGATAGCTTAGTTTGGCAGAATCTGTACCAACATAAGGATAAAAGATCACATGTTTGCATCCCGTCCGTGCAATTCAATAAAAAATAAATGCTTTTTATCTTTTTAATACTGTAAACCATCTCATCTGTTTATAAGAGATACTACACAAGTCAAAGATGAGACACAGGCTAAACCAACAATAAGAACTGGATCTTAAGACAGCTGCCGGTACCCTCAGGGGCTTGGCCATGGTTATGAAAAAACAGTACTTCTCAGCTAACTTCTCAGGACGTATAAACAAAAAAATTTGTAGTTATTCTCCATAAAAATACACTTGTACCTATATAATAACTTTGGGAAAGTACGGAACACCGCTGCTTCATGTTACCACACATGATTGACTTCTCTATCCAAAGTATTTTTTTCTGTAATTACCCGTATTGGATTAGGTGATTTTGTTCAGAGTTGTACGTAATTTGAGGCTATTTTGTATGGGTGGCAGGTTTTTCGTGTTAGTTTTGTGGTTCGTATAGATTTTGTTCAAATCAAACTAGTTATTTACGGCCTGCATTCAAATTGAAGCAGTATGAAATCTTGGGTCCACCGTATTATATTTTAGTAGCTGTCCCAAAAATGCATTTCTGTTTCTTTGGATTCCTAGTAAAACACCGATAAATCTTCTTACAAGCAGTTTTGTGGACAAATACTAAAGCCCTCCATTCAGAAACGGCAAGAGAAGGTAACACCCTTTCTTATATTAACAATTCAAGCAAAAATCTACAATGTCACACTCAAATTATTACCATAGAAATAGCATAAATATAGGGACGGCTTTTTTTAAAGTATTCCTAACTAGCATTAGGTTAGTCTTTTACCATCATCTCACATAATGGTAACTGATGATGTGGTCGAAGATATTGTTCAGATTAACCTAGAATTACTGGCTCAAAATTCTTTGTCTTTCGAGGTAACGAAACAATAGAATTTCATTCATCAATTTTCAGTATCTTCCACGCAGATGTTAATGGATTAAGGTCAGCAGCCGGAACACACCATTAGGTGCTTGGCAATAGATTTTCAAGAAAAAGTGCTAGCTAGTCAGGAGACATTCGCAAAATGCCCTACCACCTTGCAAACCACCCACTATATAGTTTGAGCAATACATGCGCAACGCTGCAGGTAACAGTTGGAAACGAAAGAAGAAGTTTTTTATATGGGATTGTAAAATCAAAGCGGTAACCTCTGTCCATAACAGATGCATTTCGTCTCAAGTGAAGAACTGCACTGCGTCTATCACCCTGAGACATAAAGCAGTAAACTATCATGTGCCTGAAATTTCACCAGAATCTATACCTCTCAGAGTGGAACACAGTTATGCAAACTTCACTGCCTGTCGGTATAAATAGGTATGATGACAATACTTTCCCGGTGGAGTGGACTCGTTCACAAAGAGTTCTACTGCTACCAGATTGGCTCAGTAGCGTGTAAACAGAAAATCAGTCTTAAAGCTCTTACCAGTGTGGTCCGGTAGCTACTATTATATAACATGCCAATATATTACATGCTCAGTCTGTGCTGTTTTTGTCTTCAAACCGTTCATTTCAGTTCCTGAGAAGGCAATGCTTACCACCTTTCGGCATTTTATCATTAATCGCCTCTTACTACACCCACAGGTAGCAATGGGGAGATGACATTCTAGCCCGGCACCCCACCGCTGTGGGGGTCACCGATGCTATATTGCCAGGGTAGCCGGCGGGCTACGTACAACTCTCAACAAAATCACCTAATCCAATACGGGTAATTACAGAAAAAAATACTTTGGATAGAGAAGTCAATCATGTGTGGTAACATGAAGCAGCGGTGTTCCGTACTTTCCCAAAGTTATTATATAGGTACAAGTGTATTTTTATTGAGAATAACTACATTTTTTTTTGTGTATTCGTCTTGAGAAGTTAGCTGAGAAGTACTGTTTTTTCATAACCATGGCCAAGCCCCTGAGGGTACCGGCAGCTGTCTTGAGACCCAGTTCTTATTGTTGGTTTAGCCTGTGTCTCATCTTTGACTTGTGTATTATCTCTTACAAACAGGTGAGATGGTTTACAGTATTAAAAAGATAGAAAGCATTTATTTTTTATTGAATTGCAAACGGGATGCAAACATGTGATCTTTTATCCTTATGTTGGTACAGATTCTGCCAAACTAAGCTATCGTGGACCAGCTCTAATATATACTTTTACATAATCAACGATATACCCTTATTCATAAATAACAACAACTGTGACGCTATTATATAGGATCAGTGACGACATGCTGATGTAGGCACTTTAATACGACTCGATTAGGACACGTGAATATGTTGTACCTATATTGTCCTTTTTCTATAAAGGAACAGTTTTTTTCTTATTGCTGTTTTTTTGTTTTTGACCTCTTATATCTTACTTGATGGTAAGTGAAGACGCTGTCGATGATGTTATTCAGGCTAACCTATAGTTACTTGTTATCACAATTTTCAAAGAAGTTACAGAAAGAGGCGTCGCGTCACGAACCTCGCACTGTTTTATTTAAGCGTAGATTTTAATACCTGTCTCTATCTCTACAAATAAAGCATGTCATAAATTTGCTAGTATTCATATAAAAATATAAAAAGAAACAATTTTGGTTACATATTTTTGTTCTTTATATTTTCGTTTTGTATAAGTAAATTTTATACATGGAAATAGTTACCTGATGATTGTAAAACCGGATTCAAATCATACAACATCAATTGTTGATATAAAATAAGCCTCGATTTAAAGAAATAATGCAAAAACTGCACCAAAAAGACATTATAAGTAAACTGTGCCTTCATTTTAGGACCATATCACAATAATAAAAAGGCAAATAAGCCCTACTCGAATAAGCTTCATCAGCAAGGATATCTTATTGTGGCAAAGTGATTATATATCGTGTTTATAAGTATAGGTAGTGTACTACATTGCGAATATCGCGGCACAGAGGCTTGGTTCTAAATTTAAATATCGACGTGCGAGCGAGATGGAAAATGTGCCCGTGCGCATCATTGATCTGGTTCATACTGGATGAAAAATTATTTAACAATTTTATGCTCATATGGAATATATCACACTAATATAATAAATACAAAAATATGTTTGTCTCTGTTTTGGTGACCACACACTTTCGGAGTGACTTGTTGTAATTTTTCGTTTTCATCTCAATTAACTGAATGCTAAGCCACAGTTAGAAGCAAGTTTATAATAAAAAGTCATTGCCATAAGTTTCATCTCGATTTTTTAAATGTTTCGTCGTTGAATTTACTCTTGTCAGATAAAGTAAGTTTCTGTTGCCCCATCCCAGGATTGATCCCAAATCGTAGACATTAATTATATGATATTTATAACTATGGCTATACTAACAAGGCAGCGAAATAGGAAAAAAAATATGTAGGATTCTAATGGTGA
Source organism: Plagodis dolabraria (assembly GCA_963854805.1). Lineage (NCBI taxonomy): Eukaryota > Metazoa > Arthropoda > Insecta > Lepidoptera > Geometridae > Plagodis > Plagodis dolabraria. Next base: position 24,924,421 of record OY978460.1, on the reverse strand, counting down.
AAAATTTATAAATCGATCTAGAAGTTTTTAAGTTTATTCGATACATACAAAAATACAATTATTTTCTCTTTATAATATTAGTGTAAATTTTTGCTAACTGACAGAGTACAGAAATGTACTTTCACAACTAATCTAAATATTAAAATATTAGAAAAATATATACAATATTGTTACTATGTAGTACTTTCTTATTAAAGTTTGAAAGAGCTGCTGTAATAAAACTGCAATTAGAGTCATGACGTCCACAGATTTACAAATGCCTACCACATGTGTTATTGAGACAATAATTAAATAGCAGAGCGGTAATGGCTATGACTGTCATACAGATCAGGTTTCACCGCATGGTGGAAGGACATTTTGCGAATCCTCGCCTGGCCTACCACCACCCTCAAGACGAGAATCTGTCGCCAAGCAGCTATCGGTGTTTTCCAGCAGCAGTCTTTGAGAGCCGGTCAAATTACAGGCACATGAAACTTCATAACTGTATGTCTCAGGGTGATAGTCGCAGTGCAGTTCGTCACTGTAACGAAATTTATCTGTCATAGGCAGAAGTTACCGCATAATATCAGGTGGGCCACGTGCCTGTTCTATCACAACGTCGAAAAAAAATATACTTAGGTAGCTTTAAATGCTAACAAAAATGTTTATGGGTGGGAAGATTAAAGAAAATAACAACAAGTTTAAAAATCCTGGATTAAATCAATAAAGCGCATTCGTATCCAGGAAGTTTCGAATCCTTAGCAAACGATCATGCCCTGCGCTGCGCCAGCGCACCCTCCCCCCGCGTCGCCCCACGACCGCTACGCTACCCGCGTGCGTAAATGTGACCCCGGTTCTGAACTCATAGTAGACTTGGCTCTTTTTTGTCTTGTCTTGCAATTGTGTTAGGTAGATCTTGGTGTGAGCTTGTTTTGATGGTAAATGGGTATTGAAATAGTCTGTTTTGTACTCATTTATTATTGAGCTAACAATAACGTTAAGAAAAGTCCCTGAATAACTAAAGATACTAAAAATATTATACATCAGTATACAGTATGTGTGTATTTAAAATTTTAAAACAAATAAATAGAACTAATAATTAAGAAAACTAATGATATTAATTTAGTTAAGAATAATTTTATACATTACTGTTAAGTGCACAGAGTAGCAAGGCTGCCTGCCTGGAAGAGACCGCTATAAGCGATAAGGCCGCCATTTCTTACAATAATGTAATTTATTGTTTGTAAATTTATCATATATCTGTGGTGCGGTGTTTCAATAGAGAGTTCTATCTATGTGTAGATTAATTACAAAAAGTATTTTTATAGCAAAGAACTCCTTCGAGATGAATCAAATATTCTTCTTATCGTAATAATTAATTAGATGGATTACAAGTAGTAGTATAAGGATATCGTAACCTCTCCGTGAGTTTTTTTATGTGATTATAATATGTCACAAGCACGAGGCCCACCCAATGTTAAGCGGTAACCTCTGCCTATAATAGATGCATTTCGTCGCTAGTGACCAATTGCACTGCGCCCGTTCACCCTGTGATATAGTACAATCGTTAAGTCACATATGCGCCTGTAACTTTACTGGCTCTCAAGGACTGCTGCTGGAATACACTGTTAGGTGCTTGGCGACGAATTTTCTACTTGAGGGTGGTAGCTAGCCATGCGAGCACTCGCAAAATGCATTTCCACCATGCGGTAATCCCAAGCCGGCGGCGACTGAACCATGGACCTGTGGCACTGCAGTACATAGCATGTTGCCGCTTAGCTATCACTGCGTAATAATATTCAAAGTCTTATTTATATTCAAAGAGATCAAAGATTCCTGTCCGAACATACATTTATATCAATACGCAATTAAATTTTTAACCCACATAAAAATATGAGGAGGTTTTCAATTCGACTGTACGTGTTTTTTATACTTATGTTTGTTACGCGATTTCTATGCCAACCATGAATTTATTTTGATGGTGCTTTTTATGTTGGGTAGGGTATACTTCCGAATTGGTTCCATTTAAATGTAAACAAAACTGGTTGAGCGATTTCTAGGATGCAGTCAGAAAATATTTGCATTCTCACCTGATAGTTAGTGATGATGTGGTCGAAGAAGTTAACAGGCTTAACCTACAGTTTTTGGCTCTCGAGGACAGCTGCCGGAACACACCGTTAGGTTCTTGGCGATAGGTGTTCTATTTGAGGGTGGTCGCAAAATACCCTTCCGCCATGCTCGCAGCAGGTCCATGATTCGAACCATGGACCTGCTGCGTGGCAGTCCGCAGCCAATACCATTGAGCCATCACTGCTTCAATGGTTAACAGTATGCATGCATTGTAAAAAAAACCTAAATTTTAAATGATAAAGAGCCCTGTTGTTAGCATTTTTATAGGTTACGAGGACAAACCACTATTAGGTGCCTCGCCTGTAAGTATAGTTGATCACCGTCGCTGTCACACATCTGCAACACCAGAGGTTTCAGAAAGATGTGGCCGACCCTTGAGGAAATATGCAGCAACACCCTATTTACGTCGACGTGGGTTGTTTTATGCTCATTCAGTGCATTTTTAACTGCCTGAGTCAGCTTTTATGCTGTCAAATACGAGTAGGATATGGAACTAATTGATGAATTATATTATATAAATAAAGCGCTCGTAGCTTAGTTTGCTTGGCTGATCTTAACCGATCAGCAAAGTTAAGCACTGTCCGCCGCGGTCATGAGTTGGATGGGTGACCGCTGGTGACATTACTACTGAGCGTTTTCGTGCTTCGGAGGGCACGTTAAGCCATCGGTCCCGGTTGTTGTCTTAGGATGGCAGTCGTTATAGCATGGTGGTAGGGCATTTTCCGAATGCCTGCCTGGCTAGCTACCACCCTCATGTTGAAAATCTGTCGCCAAGCACTTAACGGTGTGTTCCGGCAGCTGTCCTTGAGAGCCAGTAATTCTAGGTTAGCCTGAACAACATCTTCGACCACATCATCACTTACCATCAGGTGAGATAGTGGTCAAAGTCTAACCTATCAGGCATAAAAAAAAATAAAAAATATATGAATGGAAATCCATAAATTCATTAGCTGGAACTATTTTCTAACACAAACCTTTTGATTGTAAATAACCTTTTTGTTACAAACTTTTTGATCAAATGACATCAGCACAGTCATGATATAAACGTCAAAACAATCCCAAAATCTATGCCTGAAATCCAGTATGGTTTGAAATCAAAAATTACATTTTATTCAATAATATACCACAATTTTCATCCAGAATCATGATTAAAAAGTGATCGTCTCGAAATTCGCAAAGCAAAATGATGATTTTGTCCCTTTCTCGAAGTTGATTTTATTGGTTGGTGAGAGGTTGAATTAAGGTAAGTCATTGACCTTAGGTTTAAAGGTGAGGGAATAAATTATCCTGTCGTACCTTCAATAAATTATGTTCGGTCTCCCGTTAGCTAACGGTCATCATGAAACATGTCTACGCAAAAACAAATTCTATTGTTAATTGTAGGAAGATATATTATCGGTTGATAATACAGCTCAAAAGTGTTGGTATACCTAGTGAAAGTTATGTCCAGCCAGAGTAAAATCTTTCTGAAAGTCTTTCCAAAATCTATGTTTTATTATTGATAGACTAATCTTTGTCAACTTGCATTATTGGTAAGTAATACAAGTTAAAGAAGTCTAGGTAAACCTACTTAGGATCTTGGCGTTAGGTGGTAGCTGGCGTGGTAAATAATATACAAAATTCATACTGTATTTTTTAGATTCAAGCACTTTATGTTACATAATTCCACCAGAAAATTTCTTGCCATACTATTCACGCATTTTTTACAGGAAATAGGCTAGCTTTTGACCATAAGTCATACGTTGGTTAGTGGTTATGTTAAATTAACGATTCCCTTTAAATAAATAAGCGTATCTATTAACATCAAAAATTAATTTAATTCGTATTGTGTTATCGGACACAATCATAAAACGGATGAGGATTTGGGAAAAAACACATTTTAATATACTATATATACAGCTATTGTACACTTTCTACATATTTACAGTACCGTTTACTTTTCTATTCTTTTTTCAGCTTTCAAAATGGAGCAAATTTTTATGATAGAAGTATTTGTAAAAAAAATCATTCTCAAAATCGAACCACCTGTAAAAGATGAGTACGAATTACAGTTAGAAGCAGAAGAGAGAAGACGAGAAGCAGAAGCTCTAGCTCTTTTAGCGACTAGCAAGAAAGGTAAAGGAAAGAAGGCCAAACCAAAACCAAAGCCTAAAAAAGGTAAAAAGGGTAAAAAAAAGAAAGGAAAAGAACCGCCTTTGCCATCAGAAGAAGAAATGAAATTCATGCAAACATGCACAGTACAAATGAACTGCCTTCCACTATTCGACTTCTATGTTGCTCACGATAACTTTATTGCCCCACCACCTCCTCCTCCACCGCCTAAAAAGGGTAAAACAGGCAAAAAAGCAAAACCAAAAAAGAGTAAAAAGAAAAAAAAAGCTGTGCCCTTAAAAATAGTCTTGCCATCGGAACCCTTACCACAACCTCCTTACTTTGGAGTCGGTAATTCAGTTATGTTCATATCTCGTCCATCGAAACTCGAAGAGACGCTACAAAAGACACCAATTTACATAACTGTTTGGAACAGAGATCAAGAAATGAACTGTATAGGATTTTGTGTCATTGAATGGCATAAATCATTCTTTGAGTGCATACAGAAAGCTGGTGATTTCAATCCTGTCAACATGGATCAAGCGGAATATAGAGACACAAGAAAACCTGAGATGGTAACTAACACAGTTGAAATGACTAGACCTCTTCAATGCGAAGAGGATCTAAAAGCATCCGGTGAAGTTGAATTCTATATTCGACTGTCATGTTTAGGGAATAGCATTCTGAGTTACTTTGTTGCATTACCAGAAATGGATAGAATTCCAGGAAGAAAATATTTGACAGATGATTTAAAATTAAAAGACATTGAAGTTGTTAGACATTGGGATGGAACAGCTATAGAGACAGTTCCGCCCGTAGCTTACTTTTTTGGAGCTCCGGATATTACAAGAGAGCCTATAAGACCTGTAGAAGAACCAGTAATGTTTGAAGAGTTTGTTGCTCCGTTCACCCAGAGTGAGCTAGCAATTTTATCCATGGGATTTCCTAAAGGTCCTTGCGGTGGAACTAACTGTCTCAAGCGTATGGACTATCGTGGGAGTCAGCACCAGTTCATCCATGGTGAAACAATTAAAGGAAAGTATCAACATGGTCAATTTGTAAATAAAAGAGATGTACATGGTCCTTGCGGAAGATTAGACTGTCCTTTGGCTAAGAAAGTTAGAGCTTACCTTTGTAGTGAAGGCAGCTATAAGCCTTGCAAGAAACCATGTTGTAAAGATTATTATTGATTGGCTAAGAAAAACGGTGCTTTAAAATGTTCGTGTGTAACTTCGTATAATGCAACAAGTAACTTATTCATTTAAATCAATAAAACCACACCAAAATTATGTAAACTCGGTTAAATTAGTTTCCATTTCAGTTTATTGAATTTGTCTTCATCTATTATTTCAACGCTAGTCTCCTTTGAAATTTGTAATATATACTTTTATATGTTACATTTTTTAATAATATAAGAAATAGTCAATAATAATATGTAAAAAAAATATTTGAAATTACAGCTCGTTATTGGAAAGTCATTTCGTTCGAATCGGTGGCCTTTTGGAATCTTGAAGTTTATTCTCAAGGGCCAAATATACATCTAATTCTACCAAGAAAGAATAGTACCTTTCTTCTCCCGCCGTGGGGTGGCAAGACCACTATCAAAATCTCTTTGTCTCACCCAAGGGCGACACCAAGGATCTAAGTCTACGAAACGCGATCACCGGATCAAATAGTATTTGTAGTAAAAAAATCAGCAGGAGTTCCTAGCAGAGCAGAGTTATTTTAATGCATAATGATTATTGATGCAAATATATAACAGCATCAGGACCTCAATAAATCCACGCAGTGAGCAAAACAAATCATGATTCATTTGTAAAAACAACTTTCTCTTTTCAAATTCATATGCTTGGTTTATCGGGGTCAAAATTATAAAACAATTAATGTACCTTCGATGAGGTCACTGAGATGGTTTATTTTGACTTTATTTTTTATTTTCTTTTTATGACTGTATTATAACACCTACGAAGTTGAAGAATTACGACCGATAACATATTCTTTAAGTTTGTATTTGGTACGATGTTGTGAAATACGCTATTCCTATTTCAAAACCTTTTTCATTGTTATAATGGTACTGGCCAGACTTTGACTAATAGGAACCTATTTGCCGGTGCCTTGGAGATCGCAGTGTAAAATTGCAGTTTTTCAAATGGCGCTGCTGGCTACCTCCTGGTATTTTTTAAAGATTTTTAAACATAAGGGCAAATAAATTTTCTCAAACCTAGTTTTATCACAAGACTGTCCTTATTGATAGGTCAAGCTCCATGCCATTAGCTGACAGATAGATCATGAGAAAGTCCCCGCTGTTCGTAGAGCCACATTGGTGTCACTTATCTGTCTGTCCGTATGTCAAAAATGTTATGTGAGTTGCAAACACCAGAAATTTTATTCCCAGCTAAAATTTATATAATGTACTAAGCAAGATGTTATAAAATATGGCTAAAATATAAGCTAATGAGTAGCTTGCTGCTAACGTTGATGTGAGTTGGGTGTTACTCAGCATCTAGCATGACGCCGCCATTAAACCAAAGCCTAAATGTAATTAATATAATAATATGCAATATTTTGTATTGTCCTGTCCTGAGTGCTGTTAGTCAAAACATAGGTTTTTTAAGTTATGATATGACGCGATAAGGTCTCCTCCCCTATATGATGTAATGGACAGTTCCGTGTTCTGTGGGACATTGCTTTGCACTGGTCACTCCAAATGTTTGTTCATATGTCTCGTTCGCGCAGCAATTTCACGTGCTGCAGTACCCTTCAAGCCTAAACAGATTAGTACTTGTATACTACTGCTACGAGGCAGAATAACTAATACTATGGTGGTACCCAACAAGACAGACTCTTTCAAAGATACTTGCCCTCTAGACATAATTACTGAAGCGACTCCAAATGAATAGAATTAGGGTAGTAAAAGAAGTGTACAATGTTTACTTAAAACTAAATATTGAATTAATATTTAAAAACATTTTTCAAAAACCCTTTTGAAACATATGTTGCGAAACTGACGTAAGAAAAGAAACTATACTGTTTGGTTGTATGACCACGTATGTGTACAAAGTTTAAATACCAATTATGGATTCCGTTAAATAACACATCAAGATTTATAATTAAATACAGTTTTCTAGCAATCATTTATTATAGACAGTTTTCATTGGAAAGGTCTTCCTAGCTGGCTACCGCCCTCCAGTACAAAATCTGTCCCGAGCACCTAGCCGAATTATTCTTACTATGACGCCTCTTCGCATTGGTATCATACCACTACCATACGGTGATGGCGCTTTCTGACTTGCTACTGATCCCAAAATGTCCTTGTCACAATGCTACTATTCCCATTTTTCCATTACGTAGCTCTTACAACGGAGATATTCGCACAATGTCTTGCGGGTACAAAACACTAACAAAATATGAGAAACAAGACAGCAACTCTGCAATGCAAACAATGACTTTATACAGCAATTCTTGGGAGACAGCTTCCATTTTTATGTAACAGTGTACGACCTATTCTCAATTAGCAACTGTATTCAAAAGTTAAATAACCAATACACAATAAGTAAGCATTCTAATGCTAAATATAAATTTTCAGAATATTCTTCCAAACAATCACAAACGTTTTCCAAGAAGAGATTATCATACGCGATACGATTAGCACTCTCAAATTCGCTGGCCTATATAGTTGTCTCGTTTACAAACTTAACACTTCCAAGATTATCACGTTCTGTCTTTAATTTAACCTTAAATATAACATGCACAAAGGTTATAATAAATTTGATATTGTTAAAAATATGTTGGTATTCTTCAAAATCTTTGCAATCATTAGCGCTTTTTTGACATTTTGAAATTTACGCGTTACGCTTCACGATTGCGAATAAAACTGTAATTAGAATATGGGATTTTATGTATTTTAAATTGGACAACCATTGTTGCCTTTAATGTAAAGAGGGTAATAAACATTTTGAGGCCAGTTTCAATCATGATACTGTCCTTAATGCTGGCTACAAAGGAAGTTTAAGGTGTTAGGTGTGAATGTATTTTTTGGGTCCTGTACGCGAATAACCTACAGCTAAAAGTATACAGTATACACCATCTTGTCTTAGGTTTTCGCGATTGTTACACATAGTAATTAAACAACTTTAAACGGTTTACATTTTATAAAACAATGATAAATATACGCGATTTAAACATTGCTAGTAAAAGGTTAGGTTTTGCTTCTGCTCGCACTTTGCTAGTTTAGTTAAGACTTTTGCAATCGGACAACTGATTGGTGATTTGTTAAATTCAATTTCTCACATATATAATACTTCTAATATAACCTTTGTTACATCTATTAGTTTTTTTACATTATTTACAAACAAAGCGCTTCAACTGTTGCAAGTTTTTATCGAAATGGCCTTGGTTACGTATCGCATTGCATAGATAAATATACACCCAACATTAATAATAAACACTTTAGTCCTTTGTCTAATTCAGAAACTCTTCGTTTCTCGAGAATATTAAGGCTTCCTTGATATGTTTATTGCGATAAAGTTTCAAAGTGTGATCGTTTATGACGTTGACTGGTGCATAAAGAGTCATTGTGTACAACAATTTGAATACATTAATGTAATCGTGTACTGCAGTATGTGCATTACGGTTTTAATGGCACGTTCTTGGGTTGATTTGTGTTGGAAGGTTGGAACTTTGTATAACGTCAATTATAATGTTATCAGCGTTATTTTCTAGAACTATCTGAGCTTTAACATTAGATAGATAGGTATAGCCTTTATTCACAGACGAATTTAGAACCTCCTTCATTATTGAAGTCGGTTAATAACGTATAATAGTAACGGTGTGTTCCGGCAGCAGTCCTTGAGAGCCAGTGAAATTGCAGGCACATGAGACTTAACAACTAAGTATGTCTCAAGGTGACGGGCGCAGTGCAATTTGTGACCTGTGACGAAATGCGTCTGTTATAGACAGAGGTTAGTCTGCTTAACATCAGGTAGGCATCGAGCTTATTCCGTCACAATAACATAATAAAAAAAATCGTAAGCGCTTCTTTTGTTGTCATGAAAGTAGGGCATTTTGTGAAACTACCACCCAAGGTATCTTCAGCCGCATCATCACTTTCCATCAGGTGAGATAGCGGCCAAATGATTGCCTATCTTGAATAAAAAAACAAACAAGTAGAAATTCTGTAACCAAGCACCTATCAGTAGTCCGGTAGCTTTCCTTGAGCGCCAGCTTCCATTCTAGGCAATGTCTGTCAACCACCTTCGACCACATCATCACTTACCATATGGTCAATTTGTGCTACTAAGGACATTGGCATCGCTTGATACTGTTATAACAGGTGGTAGGTCTTTTCAGCAAAAGACCGTCTTGGTGGGTACGACTGCAGTGTCGAATAAGCTGCCTCGAAGTATTGGTGTGCAAACACTACTCTGTTTAGGTAAGAAATTCTAGGTTAGCCTGAACAACATCTTGGACCGCATCATCACTTACCATCAGGTGAGATAGTGGTCTAAGGCTAACCTTACCTATCAGGCATAAAAAAAAATTACACATACATCCTGGAAATGTTGTTTTTTTTGTACTAACTTTTCATCCAACCTCTGACTACTATTATCACAGCTGATGGTAAGTGATGATATGGTCAAAGATGTTGTTCAGGATTAAAGCCTTATTACTGACTCTCAAGGACAGCTGTTGGAACACACTTTTAGGTGCTTGGCGACAGATTTTCTGCTTGAGGGTGGTGGTTAGCCAGGTGGGCATTCGCAAAACGCCCTACCACCATGCCATAACGACTACCATTCTTAGAAAATAACCGGGACCGACAGCTTAACGTGCCTTCCGAAGCACGGAAGCGCTCAATAGTAATGTCACTAGTGGTCGCCCATCGAAGTCATGACGTTGCTCAGCTGATCGGTTAAGAAGCAAGCAAATTTCACTACGAGTACTTCAAAAAGCCTAAACTTCTATAGATCTGTTATGATTCTAAATAATAAAAATGTATTGTTATGCTGTGAATAAAATCTTAGTCAATCCCCAGTGGTTAAGTGAATATCCATAACATTTTTTTCTGAATAAACGTTGTTGGCTTTTAATACTTAAGGAGTTGCCCGTGTCATCATTTCACATAAAGAGATTTGTATTAGCGCTATGTAATTGAGGCGAGCCTATTGACATCTGCAGGGCAAAGTTTCAGATCTTTATTCTTCACTTCAGAAAATTCAGTTTCATTCTCACCTGGATATCAAACCCAGTTTGTCAAGATTTCAAAGTAATCCAAAGAAGCAGTACTTTTAACCAGCTGTAAAAAGGAGGTGGTTCTTATTTTGACTTTGTTTTGTTTTGTGTGTGTAAACCTCAAAACTTTTACAGGGTGTTCCGAATTTGATGATTTTTTCGAAAGTCGGTGCTTGTCTTATGGTTGTGTAGTAAGATCTGATGAGTAGTATTTGATTAGAATGCGCTATATTTTTATTTTTTTACAAATTTTGTTTTAAATCGATTATTAATTAATTAATTAATTAATCGGACCCGATCCTTTTTACATTCGGTTTATTATAGTTAAATTTTATTTTATAAACTAAAAATGAGGGAAGTTCTAAAATCCGTAACGTTTTCTCTTTTTTCGAACCCCAAAACTCCGTCTTTTACGAACCAATTTTAGAAATATTTTGTTTTGTAGTAAAGTTATACTTTCATATTAGTCATAGCAATTTAACAACTTTACACGGTTTTATTTTATACTAGTCCCGTAGAATTTTCATCTATAACAGTGCAGTAGTTCGATTTTAAATCAAGATAACTGGAAAAATACCTGTTATCCTAAAATATAAAACGAAATTTCTTTTCATTGATTTTAGTTGTGGTAGTGTTTTACTTCCTCGTGGGGTGCTGGGCTTGAGTGTCACCCCTACATTGCTACCTGTGGGTGTTGTAGGAGGCGACTATAGGTAAAATACTGGAATGATAATTCTATGTTAGCCTGAACAACATCTTCGACAATATCATCACTTACCATTAGGTGAGTAGTGGTCAAAGGCTAACCAATCAGGCATAAGAAAAAAGATGGGCAGCAGTGCCTACTGAGGAACTGCTGTCTTACACTGCGTTCCTCAAGATGCCTGCCAAGCATGGGGATTATGGCAAACTCCCACATAATGGAAGAGACTGTTTTATCAGTGGACAATCTGGCCGTATACTGTACAATAGTCTTCTATTATATGTTTTAAAAAATAATTTCTATGTTGGCTTTCTTTAAAACCACGATGAGTAAATTTATACCCGTGTAAAAGATGTGTTGTTGGTATAATTATTTTTGTCTGGAAAACACAAACGCCTTAAAAGTTTCAAAAGCAAGATACACTCCGAGATCAGTGTTCTTGTAAAAGCTTGAGAGCTTTAAGCGTTAAGGGCATGATTTCTTAGAAAGGGTGATTTGAGCGTGTATTTTAAGGAATACATTCGGGAAATTATTTGCAAAAAGCTAAGTCCGTTTTGTGTAAGCCCCTATTGCAGACTAACAATTCAGACAGAAAACAAATGAAGGCAGTAAAAAATATGTGAGCATTAAGATATAAAATAAATAATAAAATACTTACGTCATGATATAAATAAATAAACTATTTAATAAATACGAATGTGGTTAAAGTAAAGATGAATGTACTTAAATATTATTTTATACACGGGGCACCCTTGGGGTGACGGGCTAGAATGGCACCCCTCATTTTTTTCTACCCGTGGGTTTCGTAAGCAGCGACTAATTGTACACCAGAAAGTGGGCAGCAGCGCTTTCTGATGAACTCTTATTTCACCCTGCGATCTTCAAGACGTCTGCCAAGCGTAAGGATTATGGCAAACAACCCCATAATGGTGGAGGGCGTTCAGCAGTGGTCAATCCAGCTACACATTTATAATTTAATTTTATATTTATGTTTAACACAATAAAACATGCTTAGTCGTTTTTAGCGGATCATGTGAAGCAACGTCCGCTGCGGTCATAACTTGGATGGGTGACCGCTTGTGGCATTACTACTGAACTCTTCTGTGCTTCGGAGGGCACGTTAAGACGTAGGTCCCTGTTTTGTTTTAGGATGGCAGTCACACAACCGTTACCGATGGCTTAATGTGCCCTTAGAAGCACGAAAGCGCTTAGTAGTAATGTCACTAGCGGTCACCCATCCAAGTCATGACTGCTGCGGATGTTGCTTAACTTAGCTGAGTTTGACTAAGTCCAATGCCACATGTGACATGACTCATTCCTATCCATGTAACGTTTTCTACAGTCTTTTCTACCATAGGCAAATGAATAGCTGATGAAACAAACGCAGCCATTGCTCTATGAATCACTTCGAGATACCGGGCATGGGTGTGCCCAGGCCATAATAAAAGTTTACTTTTAAATTGTTTGAGAGATCTGTCGATGTGATTGGTCAGATCATAGTGTATGGAAACCGCAAAGGTCAATGACTCATTAGTTTCTAGACATGTTACTTATACGAGGAATCATATATTCATAATTTTGTTGCGTTTTCAATCTGTTCTTTGGCTTGGTGTTGTTAAATTAATAGATTACGTTACTTTGCGGAAATGGGTTGATTCTGAAGCGCTCGTAGCCAAGTTTGCTTAGCCATTCTGATTTGATCAGCAAAGTTAAGCAAAGTCCGCCGCGGTCATGAATTGGATGGGTGACCGCTGATTGGGCATTACTACTGAGCGCTTCCGTGCTTCGGAGGGCACGTTAAGCCGTCGGTCCCGGTTGTTGTCTTAGGATAGCAGTCGTTACAGCATGGTGGTAGGGCACTTTGCAAATGCCCGCCTGGCTAGCTACCACCCTCAAGTTGAAAATCTGTCGCCAAGCACCTAACGGTGTGTTCCGGCAGCTGTCCTTGAGAGCCAGTAACTCTAGGTTAGTCTGAACAACATCCTCGACCACATCATCACTTACCATCAGGTGAGATAGTGGTCAAAGGCTAACCTATCAGGCATAAAAAAAAAAAAAATGGAATAAAAAAATCTTATTATAATCTTATTTTTAAAACCTATTGATGATACTTAGAGTAGAAGCGTCTGGGTCAAAAATTAATTGTATTTGGCAACATAGCGTTTAAAGTCACGTTATCAGCTTAAAAGGAAAATTAAGCAAAATTGTCACCTTGATTTGAATTTGAACGGACTACCATTTTTTCGGGATTTGGAAAATTTTCTACGTGATAAAAAGTGTAAAAAATGCACTCACACAGTTTTCCGAATCTACATCACCCCAGTTCATTCCTTTGCCGTGGTACCAATAGAATATTAGATAGTTCCATTGAAGTTCTATCGCAAAAGCGTATATGACCTTCCCATTAGATGGTAGAATTATATAGATAATAATGGTAATTATTTTGATTAAATGACAATGTTAAATTAAAAAAGTAAACGAATTTCAATTTTTCGGTACAAATCGGCAATTTCATACCTTAACTCGTAATATTTACGGAAACATCACTAATCACTTACATTTATTTTGGTTTTTGAACTAAATATTTTTGCTCCGTATATTTACAGTTTATGTATAATTTTAGCACGCATTTTTTCCCATGGGATGAGATATACTGTCTTTTTCCCTCTGATCAGGTAACTTAGCAAACTTTCCAAGTTTGAGGTATGTAAATTTCTTTGTCTAAGCTAACGAAGACATAGACAGTCAATACACAAGTAACTCTGAATGACGGTAAAGTCTGATGTAACATTTTGGCATGTTACTTAGACCCGTCTTTGGGTCAAGTTTTTGAGTTCACGTTGGTGACTCATCGACAGACTTTTGCAAGAGACCTGTTGCTAAGTGGGCGATAGTTCGAAACTGGTTGGATTGCAAAAAAATGTAAACAATGACTCATTCGATGCGATAGTGTCTGAATTTTAATTAACTATTGCTTAGTAACAAGTTTTATGATAGTTAATTTATCATAGAAAATCACTTGGAAGCACTTTTTACTGTAGTTGATGAAAACTTTGAGTTCATTTTATACCTATTTTAGAGCAACAAAAGAATATATATCTGGAATGCACCATCTCTGGTTAAAATCAAATCGTTCGTAAATTTATTTGTTCTGGCAATAGTTATAAAGTTTATTTTTTTTAATTTTTCTTGTAATGACCCTCAATACACTCCAATACAGGGCCGCGATCCTTGATCGTTTCCCGTTTGGTGTAGCGCGATCGGAATAGTTGTTTTCATTTTCAGAATATTAAAACTTTAATACTCAAAAGTTCACCTTATTTGTACCATACCCCATTCATTGTGAGAATAGCAAAGTCAAATCTACTGCGTACCATAGAGAATAATATTACCCATCATAATTTCGTCTCCGCTAGCGCAGTACGACAAACAATGATAATTAACTCCTTCTATGTATATTTTTGGACACCCGACAGTAAAAAACTAAGTTTTCTTCAAATTTACAGTAGGTTTTATTTATGCAATGGTTAAGTATGGACCAATTTTTGTGGATATAGCAATAGTTAAATTTGGTGCAATCCATCTTAAGTTTCTAATTCGTAATTCTTAATGTTCTTAAAAAAAATGCCATAAAAATAATTAAATCCCATTGACTGAATTCTGCTGCTTCAAAGCTGAGTTTTTTACACATAAACTTCATCATTCAAAGTTTTAGTTGGTTATCCAACTAATACTAGTAAACTATACTAATATTATGATCTTCCGAGCGGTGCTGGTATAGATTTTCACCCCCCTATGTTATCCCGTGGGATTCTTATAAGGTGACGAAGGGAAAATACTAGAAGATGGGCAGCAGCGCTTTCTTACATTGCGATCCCTAAGACGCCTGCCAAACATGGTGCTTATGACAAACCCGCTTTTATAGTGGAGGCTTTTGCTCAGCAGTGGACATTATAGCTGTAAAAGAGAATAAAATATGAGATAAAGTGTAACATATGGTCATGTATCTCTAACTATCACTTACTTATCTAAACAAAGCCACCCTAATTGATACATCATGATATATTTACTCAACTAACACAAGCGTAACTGTATTTACCTTTACATTACAAATGTCAGAATATTAGGCACCTAAATACATATACATGAATTTATAATGTAGGTATAAACTTGAGGACATATAGAAATGATTAAAGGCAGAAGATTGACCAAGCTAATCGTAGGAATATTTGGAAAGGGAAAACTTTGGCGAATGATTTGCGGAAATTGGTCATTTAAGCCATTTTTCTAGATTATCTATCTGGAAAAATGACTTGATCTTTAATACCCTTAACAGACGGGTATGTTTGAAGTATTTAACGGTTGTGAAAGGAGTAAAAGAAGTATTATTATACTCAAGATCGTATCATATTTGAAGCAATGAAATAGCGGTAATAGTTATGGTCTGCCGTGCCGCAGTTAAATGGTTCGTTCCCCACCGCCCCGGCCGGCTTGTGCTTCACTGCATGGTCGGCATTTTGCGTATGCTCGCCGGGTTAGGACCACCTTCAAGTAGAACATTTGACGCCAAGCACCTTATGGTAAGTTCCGGCAGCAGTCCTTGAGAGCCAGTAAGTAATGATAAAATTAAAGTCAAGTGTTTTATTGTTAGATTGTAATTGTACTGAAATTTTAGGTTAAATATTTTCTCACAGATTCGAGAATTTTAGAAAGAAAATTTATCAGAAATAGAAGGTGATTTCCCCTCGTATTGTTAAATTAATAAATTACGTTACTTTGCAGAAATAATCATTTTTTAAAACTTTTAGGAACCATTGCTCGATGCAACGCTTGATCAAAACGCTGACACTTATTTTGCTCAACGAATAAGCATTGTTGCAATGTTTATCATAGCTATTCAACGGGGGGGGAGGAGCAATGCTGCCAGCACGGCAAGACGCTGCCAATTGGTGTTTATAGTGGGCTGGAGCATTTGGACTGCCATTGACTCTGCAATGGCTTGTAGGTTGTCTAAATGCTTTCATTGTTGTGGATGTATACAGTTTTAAATTGTAATTTTCATATTAATTAACTTAGATTCTAATAGTCTTTGCGCATATCCTCAAAGATGTAAATGAAGGTGACTCAACACACAGTTTTGCACCATATAATGTTTTAAACTAATTTAATATGAGAAGAGCGTATATTGTTGTTTACCAGGTCAGATTTTTTTTAATACTAGAACAGCAATATCATTCTGGGTGATATACTGAACAGAAGTTGCTCAAACTACACCACTAAGGAGCCATCAGGTATATTTTGATTAAATGTTCAAAAGAAAATAATTAGGTAGAAACCTATATTGCAAACATAGAAATATAAATATAAAAGCAATATTCTAAGCTTCTAACTTCAGAGCTTAGTTGTATAATAGAAAATTACATTCAAATTGGCACAAAGAACATTCTCATTAAAACTACGAGTACGACACAGTATTGTGGCAAAATTAATTTTGTTATATTCACTCAGTATTTCGTTGTTTTATTCATTCAATTTTCTATTTTCACTCAGCGTTCACAAAAAGGCGAGGGTTGAGAGTTTAATTGTTTTCTATATGAGGTTTCATTAGAAGCTAATTGGGTACAAATATTTCTAATTATGGCATGTCCACTTTGACCTTTTGTACTGGGGTGGGCTGGTGTTTCATTTGAAGTGCTATTTTATTTTTAAAGAGGTTATTACTTATAAAATATTAATAAAATTTTGACTCGGAAAACAAAATATTTTTTTAACATAACATTCTATATATATCTTTCATTTTTTTTTTATGCTTGATAGGTTAGCCTTTGACCATTATCTCACCTGATAGTAAGCGATGATGTGGTCGGAGATGTTGTTCAGGCTAACCTGGAATTACTGGCTCTCAAGGACAGTTGCCGGAGCACACCGTTAGGTGCTTGGCGACAGATTTTCAACTTGAGGGTGGTAGCTAGCCAGGCGGGCATTCGCAAAGTGCCCTACCACCATGCTGTAACGACTGCCATCCTAAGACAACAACCAGGACCGACAGCTTAACGTGCCCTCCGAAGCACGGAAGGGCTCAGTAGTAATGTCAGCGGTCACCCTTCCAACTCATGACCGAGGCAGACGTTGCTTAACTTTGCTGATCGATTCAGAATGGTTAAGCAAACTTCGCTACGAGAACTTCAAAAAAATTCATTATTCAGGCTGCCCGCTTGTTACATTCTCTTCCTGTAATCAGTCAATGTTATTACTTAAATATTTAAAACGTGGTCAAACAATAAAGTGTTTTCAATCTATCTAACTAAAACAACGTTCGCTTCGATTTTTACTTGGATGTGTGATTGCTATTGTGGTATTTACTACAGAGTGCTTTCATGCTTTTAAGAGGTGATTCCGATTGATCTGTTAGGATGCCAGTAGTCATGTCAAGTGTAGAGCATTTCGCGATTTTTTGCCACCATCTCCAAGTTGCAAATCTGTCTCCAAAATGCCTAGTTGTGTGTTCCGGCAGATATCCTTGGGAGTCAGTTCTTATCTTCAGTTAGGCCTACTGTGATGATGCAGGTGGCAACACCTGCATTATCACTTACCATAAGGTGAGATTGTGAGCAAAGGGTGACCTATCGGCAATTTATAATAAATCTAAAATCGTTTTCTCAGATTGTGTTTTGGTCCTAAGTAATGGTAACCGAGCTTATTGCCAGCTACAGCTACATTTTCAGACTCCTGACAAGTAATGAATTTTTTTTTGTCAGAAAATCTAATGACTGTCAGACTTCATAACATTGAGAAGTCAAACTAACGGCTGAAGTCATTTTTATAAGCATCAATATAGTCAAGAATATTTAAATAAGGTATATTTTGTTTTTAATATTCAGTTGTTACTGTGACAATGATCACTCCTGGTAAATTAAAAAATATTTTATTAGGAAACAAGAAGAATACAAGTACTTACATAATAACTAATAACAAATTAAGAAAACAGTAATTTAATATTTTAGACAATCACTTAAAAAATAAATCACTCAAAACCCACAGATTACCTATAATATTAATTTATTTTTGTCTTAAAATATTTGAAAATATTAAATGTGGATTTCCACAATGTAACACCTGAATCGATTCACTAAGAATACAAATATAAAACTAGCTAAGACTGGCTATAATAGGTCTAGAGTCGGTAGAAATTTTTAAGAGGTTAATAAATTCTTACCTTCATAACATCTCATGTGGCAACACAATACTGTGGAAAAGAAGGACGACTGGAACATTAGCTAAGGACAATAAGAACTTATTTCCTCCTATCCTTATCATAAACTTGTAAAATACGCATCGTTTTTTTGCATCCCATTGAATATTTGCCAATCCAATCAGCATTTTAACAAAACGAAGAAGAGACACGTACCGCAACTGATGCAGAACTCGATAACCGTCGGTTAAACTAACCAGAACTAATCAACGGATATAGTGTTCGGTAGTGTAGGTCTTAGTACACACGGTAGTACCTATCATTTCTAAGGATTCCTGGACGAAATAAGAATCTTTATATATCATCCACAATCACTTATAAACTTTTTTACTTACATTAGGCGTTGTTATTTTTGCAGACTAAGTTTAGTGGTCTTACTGATGGACGCAGTGGTACCTTCGTTTGTTCTTTGCAATGAGTTACAAGAACATTATTCATTTTTTTACTGTACAGTAAACAGAGTATATACTTAAATATGTTAAAAACATTTGAAGCAACTTTTTATGGAAGGGTTGAACGATTGTTTTTTTTGTGTTTTAAGAGTAGCAAGATACTTTCTTTGAACTTTGAAAGAATCGCTTATAGCAATGGACAGGCTCATGACCACAATCAATGCAACTTAACTGAAAAGAGCGATTAAATCTATTTAAATCTGATAGCGATGTATTCAAATCATAAAAGTTGATATATTTACACTAGATAAAATAACCTAGATATGCTTTTAAATTTATAATGTTGTAGCTTTATTTTCTAAGAAGTTTGAACCCCTATACAACAAAATTAATAACAGTGATTAAACGTTAACCTTATAACTGCTTAATTTTTATATTTTTGCCCCGATTTTACTCCTTGAGGCGTTGGGAGCTAACATTAATTTCAATTCCTTCTATTTTTTTTATACTGATCTGGGTAGCACTTAACCACTATCTAACCTGATGTTAAGTGATGATGCGGTCGATGATGGAGCGAGCTTATCCAGAAGATACTTGTTCACTCGCGTTTTGAAGACCCCCATATTGTACTTAACCGGAAACACAGGCTCAGGCAGGGTATTCCATTCCCTAGCGGTTCGTATAATGAACGAAGAAGCAAATCGCTTTTTTCGGGTAAATGGAATATCTACCATAATACCTTCTAATTTTTATCTTAAGAGATATATACTGAAATTTACAACAATACCGTGTGTACCATGTCGAATACGCTCTAGACTTCAGGGTAAAGTTTCAAATGATTAAATTTGCAGTTTCAATGCTCTAATGGCTGAAATTCAGATGTGTGGTGACCGAGTAGTTTAGAGTTTTACTAACTTAGATGCTTCTATTCCTATAGTATAATTAGTACCTACACCTGTAAGGTCGCTCGTTATTTAGCAATTTTGAATTCCACTGCTCTCAACTCGTCAGCTATATCACGCCAGGTATCAACAAACATTCGGCTTTCAAGAATAACTTCTTCGCCAGTTTAATTTTTTTTTTTTTTATGGTATTGTGACAGAACAAGCTTGAGGCCCACCTGATGTTAAGCGGACTAACCTCTGCCTATAACAGTTGCATTTCGTCACAAGTCACGAATTGCACTGCGCCCGTCACTTTGAGTACTTGAGTTGTTCCTTTGAATACTTGAGTTGTTAAGTCTCATGTGCATGTATGTAATTTCTATATTACATACGTGCACATGAGTATTGATATGTATTTGTTATATATTGAGCTTATCTCTAACCACTGTTTTATCTGTTTAGAAGGTGACCTGCCCATTGCTACTTAAACTTGCATATATAAAAAGGAAGTTGTTATTGATAAAAGGTAGGTAAGCAATGAGTACAACAAGAGATAACGAGTGTGTATCACCATAATCCTACCCTTATCTGACGACGATTTTTTTATACAATTTCACACATTGTGGCATTTTATGAGAGGAGGTTGTTCAGCAGTGACCGTCGCCTGGGTCTTGGTCATCATCAGCTTTATATGAATGTATTACCAGATAACGATGAGAAAGTTTTGGGATCTGTTTTATTAACTGATGACACTAACCTTTTTTGAAAATGTTCTTCTTGGTGGTCCTATTATTGTCCGAATAATAAACAATAATAAACTATGGAAGTTGACGTGACTATTTGCTTGGAGCTGATTCAGCTTATTCTACAGATGAAGTTATAGAATATCTCTTAAAATATTAAACCCGTAAGGGGTGTGATTGCAAAATAATATAATGAAACCGTGCGGTTCCTTTATATTGCTTTGGTGTGATTCTGAATAAAAAATATTAAAATAACGATACAGTTTGACCATAATAAATGTCTCGATATTGCGCTCGTAGAGTCAAGACCTCGTGAGGATGCTTCGTGTAAAAGCCTAACGCGTCGAATATTCTTCCGGTTTGGCTGCGTGGTGTATGTGACGTCACGTCAGCTTAACAGGAAAATTAGGCGGAATTGTCGCTTGATATATGTTTTAAGTGTTTTATCAAAATATGAATTAAATGTTTTCTTAGAATATTTTTAATATATTTGTTAATATTAAATATGGATTTCCGCAAAGTAACGCCTGAACCTATTCATCATATTAAAATTTGACCAGTTTTGTGTTTTACCGAATAGAAGAGCTTTAATAATTAGCAAAAGCTAAGACTTCAAGACTAAGCAATTTCAAAATGGTAACGTAAAATGATTTTTGTTAATTTAAAATGCCTTCAGGCTTAATTAAATCATCGCTTTCAACCATAGAAAAG
Source organism: Plagodis dolabraria (assembly GCA_963854805.1). Taxonomy (NCBI): domain Eukaryota; kingdom Metazoa; phylum Arthropoda; class Insecta; order Lepidoptera; family Geometridae; genus Plagodis; species Plagodis dolabraria. The sequence goes on along the minus strand of OY978460.1, from coordinate 24,903,305 downwards.
CAGTCAACCATGTCTATCATTACTACACTATTTTTATAAAAACGACAATTATAGCTAATTCATCACAGTCAATGCCACACGCATTTTTAAACTCATCTTAACTCTTTTCTTTAATTTTATATAGTTTAAACAACTCAGCTTATAATCATTCGATAACAATAGATGACATTTTAAGATTAATATTGGTCATTTGGATCATATTAACTTTGTCAAGCCAACCAAAGCAATTTCACTGACAAAGTTATGACAATATGTTATTCAAAATGTAAATTTACTCTTAACAAGCATGTTATAAAGGTAATTTTTCAATAAAGTTTTACATAGAAAACGGCAAAGATGTCGTGGCACGTGTTTACAATTCAAAAGGTCCTAATTATAAAATGAATCGTTTAGGAGTTAAATATTTTCGGCGTCAAATAGTTAAAAAAAGTTTGAAGACATCGTCTCGAGTTTGGTCAACAGAGCGGAAGAACAGCAAATCTGTAGAGAAAGTTTAATATACACTTTTTTTATTGATGATAGCCTTGCCTTGAGTAAGTGGGAAACTTTAATTGCAAAAGGAGTCCGAGCTAACCGAGAATTACACACCTTTATTGATACTTCATCAACATTTAGTCAATTGGGCTGTTTTTACAGCCAGAAAGTCTACTACTGAGGACTATAAGGACCCGTAAGATCTGGATTTTGGCGGACTGGCGTTGACCGCTCAGATGAATACGATATTGTCAGTTGTTTGGTTTTACATCTGTTTTTGACTATATCTCCGAAGTGAGATGAGAGGGATTTTATTCTAGCCTGGTACCATACGGTCATCCTAAAAACGGCCGGTGGTATCAACTAATATCTCGTTGTTTGAGTATGAGCTTATTATCCAAACACACTTTTCAGTGCTGTAAGCTTATTTTTAAAGTCGTCTTCTTTCTATAAATGACGACATATTTGATGATAAAAATATACTAATATCCCTTTACACTGTAGCGGTTCCTGGATATTTCTTCTTTACCGTAGTGCCTTCAAAAACTGAGGGACCATAATCTGGAGTAAAAAAGTGGCAGATTGAGAGACGGAGTCGCATGTAGTGCTGTAGATCATCACTAGCGACAATAGTATAAGGTCAGTGCTGGTAAAGCATCCTGGTTGAAGACTTTGGTTTTCAAGCCTATTGCAATGTTAGACGGGAATATATCACTAAATTTCTGTAAACCACTTTGACTTTTGTTACTGAGCTATTGTATTTAAAAGTTTTATTCATCGTGATTCAATAAACATATCTAGCGATCAACACGCAATAAAGCATCTCCACATCTTTTTGTGCAGCTTCACTGCCTATGACTCACCAGAGAAGTAGAACGGTGGTACGGGGAGGCACCGATGAAAAAACGGCCAGTGTGTACGCACCTTATCTGTTCCATCAGATATAATATGTATAGGGTGTTGTGATTATTTGGGTATCATATTAGAACAATAAAAAAAAATAACATTGGCACATTTACCAGCTTATCTAAGTTAAAAAAATCCATATCCCTCCTTAAGTATATGACCTAGTAATCTGGTAAGATTTTTTCTGGTAAGAAACAAATTTTACAACCTAGTAAGCAATCTTACCACCCGGTAAGCAACCTTCCACTCAGTAAGCTACCTTACTACTTAGTACGCAATCTTACCACCCAGTAAGCAATTTTACTACTTAGTAAACAATTGTGTAACTTAATTAGCAATGTTTTCACAATTTAACAAAATTTACCATCAAGTAAGCAATCATACAACTTATTTATTAATTTTACCATCTAGTAGTAGGTCTTACCATCAATAATATACAGTATACGGATCTGCAGGTTAATGTATCGAGAATGAAAAACAATCCATGATCTTTTGTTTAAAATCACGACAAGCTGTTTTTACTGTTAGCTGTCGTACTAATCTCACTCAGTCCACACATTGGCTAGACACAACGTTTAGCTAGAAATGTCTGTTAGTCTGCGTCAACGTTGCTTTATTATGTTTACTACTCGTAAAGAGCTAGGCTTGATGTCAGTGTGCACTGAGCTTAATTTGACTCGTACATAGGAGAATAACAGTGACTGTGAAGGTGTCTAGGAGTTTTCGTTTCAATGTATCTAATCTTAAAGAATGTTCAGGTAATGATGTGTTGTTGAAATGATTTCATTGCGTTGTAGATTATTCAAGTAATTTGAATTATTTAATTCTGTTTTGACCATCATACCGAAATGCGTATAAATAATTACACCATGATAATTAATTTCAACAATCAATATGTCAGACTAATGATGCAAATAATCTATCATCGTATTTTTATACCTTTATACACATATTTTCAAATGTTACTTTTAGTAAAAGTGCACAATTTTCCATGCAGTATTTAGATTTTAATTATTTAGTTTGGAATTGTTATACCCGCTACTATACCTGTTATTAACTCTTAGGGATGTAAAAACTATAATACAAAGCCCTGATAACGACAAAATGTAGTGTGTATACTATCAAAGGGAGAATACCCTGAGGGCTTGAATTTGGAAGGCCATGAACCTCAAACCTAGGAATTGTACAATTAACTCCTTATTTATGTACTTTGTCAGTTGTGTGGTAAACAATGAGATATATTTTACTGACCCTACAAGTATTTCATCTTCTTCCTCCAGATGTTTGTGCACTGCTCAGCATCACCTTCGACGTCAAATAGTACTTAAACCCTAACTTTCTAAATACTTTTTGGCGCTATTTATGGCAGTCTTTGGCACAGTGAATGGCATCGCTCATTTTGGTGTCTAGTTGTTCAGTCACTTGATCCACCAACTTCTGAGATTCCGTTCTGTACATCGTTTGCCTTCCACCTTTCCTGTAACTAGAAGCTGCTCCAGGTTGTCCGCGGGCACACTGCAAGCACTCTTTGTAGAAACGAACGGAGATAGTCTAAGATTTATTTTTAGTAAGTATTAAATAAACACTCGTTTATTAAAATGTCCAGTAAAACTGTACATACAAATTATAAGATGAAAATAAAATATTCGACTTGACAAATGCGGCTGAGCCGGAGCAGACAGCGCCATCGCAACGTCAGTTACGCGCTGATGCCCGTGCTCGTCGCTTCGCGCAATCGTAACTCCCAGACGAAGGACTTCAAAACAGTCCGAAATTGGTCGGAATCTTTCCGGTAAATATAACACGGGTCCTAGCCGTTTAATAATAAGTTAATATGAAAATAAAATATATTAAAAACATATTTCTAGAGCAACCTGTACACCATGCGCCGGCGCAACTCAGATGACTCACACACCGATCGTCAAACACTCTCTCACGACAAAGGAATAGAGATTACAGGTCATATTGACCGGGTATTTGTTTAACATTTGTACCACAGCTATTTATGATGTTATTTTTAATTTGGAGGATTTTATTTTTCGGTACTTGTTACCGATTCATTTAGTGCAACGACCTGTAGAATATTAAAGAAACTCATCAAATTCTGAAAGTAACTTATATACTTAAGATATTACAGAATTTTGTAAGGGTGACTAAACAGCAAATATTTTTTTTTATTATAAAAGCTAACGTGGTTTTCACTCATTTTAGTAAATAATACGGGATAACTCACGTGAACGCGTTGACGTCTCGTTTAGCCGTCTACGCGGGCTAAGCGAGACGTCAACGCGGGCGTCCCGGGCTCTCCTTGAAAAAGACCACCGAATGTGATTGAAACTATAGTCGGAGCTATCTGACTGATTCACGTGAGTTATCCCGTATTGTTTTTTTAGCTGATAGGTTAGCCTTTGACCTCTATCTCACCTGATAGTAAGCGATGATGTGGTCGGAGATGTAGTTCAGGGTAACTTAGAATTACTGGCTATCAAGGACAGCTGTCAGGTCAGACTACATAAGTGCCTTTAATAGCTCCAAAGTGCTCAGTAGTAAATGGTGCTAGCAGTCTTAACTTAGTTATTGGGGTAACATCGACTAGGCAAGCCGAACTAGCGTTTTAAAATGAAAATTAATGAGAGTCTTCTTTAAATGAAACGTTAGGTCAGTTCTCAGGGGTACATGGTTCAATCAACACCATAAGCTTCAACTCATCATGGAAGGTGGAAGGTGACGAGCATTGTGCATGTTCCGTCACAACCCCATGAAAAAAAAGTCTTAAAAATAATTGTGCTACATTTAATCAACAACAACTGTCATAATATTGTACCAGACCACCCTTAGATGTTAACCATATTGTGATGCCCATATATCAGGACATATTGTTAACATATTTTTTATATCTGGCGCATTGGTATGGTTTTCTTTTTTTAAATTGTCAACTCATGAGTTTTACTGGATCTGAAGCAAGTTTTTAGGTCTAACTCAAGAAGTGGGAAAGATAAAATAATTAGACAAAATTAGATTTAAAGAAGACTGTACCGAATTCACTAAAGAAAGTGAAACTTATAATTAATGAACTGAATCAGTTTGAAAAAAAATTTTTAATTTTGAAACAAACTTATTTTTTCAACTCCAAGGTATTCGTAATTGTTAAAGCATACAGTGATTTGGTATTTTCACAGATATATTGTGCTTTACTAGCTTTACTACAATCATAAAACATATTTTTAACAATCATATTTACGGTATGGCTGTCAGTAAACGATTTTATCAATTCTATGCCATTAAATATGACATTGTAGCATTTTACTAACATTGTGTATCAAAAATATTAAATGTCCGAAAAATAACGACCTAATAGATCATTTTACAATGTTATATTTAAACTAACGGTTACCGAACGTGACTGATTCGTTATTGCCATATTTAACGATTTTAAATACAAGCAAACAATAGTGTTGCCAGTTTTAGTGCGGTGGTAAATCAAATGCGTCGTAAATTCAGTTTGAGCTATTTCTTTCCATGTTTTATGTTGAGAAAACGTTTGAGATACGTTTTTTTGTGACAGTGAAGCAATACGTCAGTGATAAAAAGTGTTATTTTTTGCATAAAAACTGTCATAGCAGTGATTGCAACATAAAATGTACGAAGTTTAAATCAAAAAGTCTCTTTTTGCTACATTTTGAACAGGCTATTCAGGTATTTTTAATTATCCATCATTTAATTTCAATAAGAATTTAAACAAATCTTTAAATAAGTAGGTAGTATATATAACATGGATTAAGATTGTATATCGATAATAGTTCCCAAAATACGTCTTCTTCTGAATTCTTTGACAATTGGATAGGTCATAGGATAGTAATAAAGACGGTAAAAGGTAGAATTGGGAGCATCATTTATTTATTTCTGACAGTAGACACATTTTATATGCACGTTTACCTGGTGTCTGCCCTGTCAATACTTTGAATCTTAAAAGTGTAATAAAACTAAATTAATTACATTCAATTTTATTGGAAAGTTCAACATGTTTCAAATATATCTGTAACCAATTTAATAATTTGTTGTAATCTGGTAGTGGGCTGGGGCATTTGGACTGCCTGTGAGTCTGCTATTACTTATAGGTTGTCCAAGTGCTTTTATTGTGGTAGCTGTAGTGTTGTATATAGTTCTTAGTATTTTGTTTACCAATCTATCAGTGTATCGTATTCCAAACAATCACATAGTTCCCGATAATGGAAGATGATGAAATTGAGTGTAAACCGACACTAATGAGTTGATGTATAACATACTTATTGTGCGGTGGAGATAACGAAGCTCTGCTTCATTTTGGTTTAAGTTACAAGACAGAGGCTTTTTGCTGGATAAAATTTTAATTTTAGCAAGTTATTTTTACTTTGTGTAAGTGATTTTAATTGATTGTTTGAGTATCTTTAGTTTGAGTAGTGATTTTTACTGTGAGTAAATATTACTTTCTAGTATTGTAAATTCTGAATTTCCAACTACCGAGCTTAGTAACAAAATATTTATTAAGGAAAATAAAATGTTTACCAAAAATGGAACCGACTTCAACACCGAAAAGTGTGAAATAACTTGTTGAAGTGCACATGGTACCGACTTCGACAACTTATTTCACACTTTTCACTCTTTTTAGTGACCCTTGCTACTTACGGGATCGATTCTCATAAATTGTCAACGACTATATCATCAACATATGTGAATATTTTTCAGTTATTGGAGCGTAACTCAAGAACGGCTTACAAGTTTGAGAACCGGGAAAAAACATAGGATAGTTTTTATCCAACTGCGCAAAAAGAGGTTTTTTTGTAGCTGATAGGTAAGCTTTTGAACACAATCTCACGTGATGGTAAGTGATGATGTGGTCGAAGGTGTTAACAGGCTTAACCTAGAATAACTGGCTCTCAAGGACAGCTGCCGGAACACACCGTTAGGTGCTTTGCGACAGATTTTCAACTTGAGGGTGGTCGCTAGCCAGGCGGGCATTCGCAAAAACGCCCTTCCACCATGCGGTGAAGATCAAGCCCGCGGCGGGATTCGAACCATGGACCTGCTGCGCGGCAGACCATAGCCAAAGCCACTGAGCTATCACTGCTTCAATTAATGTTTTTGCGCGATAACCGACATACCCGGGGAAAGCTAGTAGATGATAAATTGAAAAACTAGCCAGCCAGAAGTATAGATATTAGGCTCAGGGATATAATCAGGGAAATGCAAGATTTCACAGAGTTTGAACTATTAGTGTTCAAAATAAGACAAAACTTTGTTTGTACGGTACTTATGCGCTTAAAGCCTTAAGTTTCTGACAAACACCATAACAAACTTGTAGATAAAAACGTGTTGGCCAACGAATTTTAATAAACCTTCTTTGTACAAGCTTTTATGGCGACATATATTTGTAAATCGTTGTAGAATTGTCGATAATACGCACTCTTTGTTTTAGAAGAGGTCATTGACAGATGATTCATTACGAGTAATGAACTTTTGTAAACTGATTTCATATTATATGTTTTATGTCAGTGGAGTGTTTTGTAATATTTAAGTTTCTGTACACAAAGGGCAAAACGGAGTCCTAGGTTTCCCGGGCAGAAAGGGCAAAAGCCTTTTCTGCCTTTTGCCTGCTGGCTCGTTGTCTGTTACGGTCAACGACAATTACACACTTGAAACGGAATACACACTAGAACTTTAGATATTTCGTGTAGAATGTTGACCCCAGATTAATATTGCATAAGGTTCTATTCAATACATTTTCAGGCGACTCCATTAGATGTTCGTCAAAATTTACACCTGTCTTAACAACTTAATGTGTAGGTATTATCGTTTAGACTTTGTTATGTAGAGAACACAATTAATTATTTATTTTTTTACCCAAAAAAATAAATAACGGTAAATTTTTGAAAAATTTTGTCACAAGGTCTATTGCAAAATCTAAAAAATCTCATATTTCAGTGGACTATATATTTCTCCAACATTAATACTGAAAACCCAGGTTGGACGCCAGGTTAGAAGGTCAGGCTATCATTTTTTCACGAGGCGACTAAGGTAAAAGTCCGGAAGGTCGGAAGTAGCGCCTCCTGAAGAACTGACAACTTCTACTGGGATCCCCAAGACCCCTGCCAAGCGTGGAGATTATGACAAACCCCTCTTTATGAGAGAAGCTGTGTCCAGCAGTCGACAATCCGGCCGAAATGTGTTTGTTTGTCATTCTTTTACACTAAAACGATTTAACCAATTTTGAAGAATCTCGCAATATAGATAGCTTATATTCAGGATTAACACCATACTTTCATCATCACCATCATCACTTTTCATTGTCTTTGCGGGTGAAACTGCGGGCTCCTAATAATATTCCTACAACTAATTCACTAATGTAAACAGTATTTACCTTTATGAATCATAATTACCTATTGTGGTTCTCGGTTTAACATGTGATTAACATAATATTATCAGACCATTAGCCGAACTGGCAATTAGATAACATTGTGTAGGGAGTGGTCGAAAATTATACCTTCGTAATTGTAAGGAATAACTTGTTGACATTATTAAAGTCAACGTAAAGTCAAGTCAAGGGGAAAATTTAAGCGATGCACTGATAGCCATGTCCATAACCTCATTCAAGCACCTTAAAACCGTCGCCAAACACCTAACGGTGTGCCTTTGGATTAAGACTCAATGCCCATTTTTTTTATATCTTTTAGGCTTGATATTGACCACTTACTCACCTGATGGTAAATGATAATGTGGTCGATGGCGTTACTAGTAGAATTACTGGCTCTCATGGACAGCTGCCGGAACACACCGTTAGATGCTTGGCGACAGATTTTCTACTTCAGGGTGGTAGATAGCCAGGCGGGCATTCCCTAAATGCCCTACCACCATGCTATAACAACTGATATTCTAAGACAATAACTGGGACCGACGCGACGGCTTAACGTGTCCTCCGGAGCACGGAAATGCATAGAAATAATGCCATAAAAGTCACCCATCCCAGTCATGACCGCAAAGTTAAGCATCGTAATTTAGCTTATCTTAAGAAGCGCTAACCAAACTTCGCTAAGAGCTGTTTAAAATTTCCATTTTAGTTTAAGCCTGTATTTCACCAAAATTATCTTTCCAAATGATGAGATAGTTGACAAAGGTCTCTTTTGCATATGCACTAAAAACATTAGAGAAAGAGTGAGAGTTGGGCCTTACTCTATAGGATTCCTGATTGCAATTTTTTTTTTTTTTTTTAGGGAGGACATAGATGCTGGCTACCGCCTGTGCGGTCGTCCAGCTCCACCGGGTTTTGGGCGAGGGCCTGGCCCTACAATAGCCCGGGAGGGAGAAGTGCCGAAGGCACTTCTCCCGAGACGGGCGTAGAAGGCGAAAAGCGCTTTCTACCTCCATCTCCTGCGGACGCCGAAAACGTACCGCTATTATAGGAGGGGTTGACAGCGAGCTCAAGGGCACCACTGTGGTTCGGACCTCGGCTTGTCTCGCTGTCGAGAGACATGGGGGGGATCGGAGCAAAATGCCTCTGTGCAACTGCAGTGTTGCACAATTGGGCCCTACTGAATAATACTCTTTGACTATTTGGAGAACAATTTATCGTGACCTTGTTTTTGCCTCGAGCTCGCCGGCGAGCTCGGTGTTTGATTGTGTGACCTCTGATTACCTCACACCTGGGGATTTTACCTCGACGACTTGCGGATAACGCTAAAGCTGCCAACGTAATGGCTGCGATGGGGTCATCCGGGTCGTCTAATACCTGCCGTGGTCGGCGACGGGGGGGTTTGAAAAATGGGATAGAAGAGGCAGTCGAGTAGTTCGATGCCTGGACAACCAATGGGTTCGGGTGGTGGGGCGCTCGATCAAAGTATCGGCGGGCGCAGTCCTTATTGAACTGCGCTAGAGAGGGAAGGTTTAAGTCGCAATGCAACTCGGTGTTCCGGATATACCACGGAGCGCCGGTTGCACTACGAAGAAAACGGTTTTGAATGACTTGAAGCTTATGGAGATGGGCCTCACTAGCATGACTAAACACTACTGATGCGTAAGTCATGATGGGGCGGATGCAGGCAGTGTAAAGTGTCTTCTTATTTCTAAGAGACATTTTACTCTCTTTGCGAATCAGGGGACCAAGGCGACCCATTACAAAGGCCGCTCTGTTACGGACGGTTGTTATATGATCGCTAAAGGTGAGATTCCGATCAAGGGTGACTCCGAGATATTTTGTTTTACTAACCCAGGGGATGGGTTGGTCGAACAAAGTTAAAGGTTGCGGGTAACGGGGGCGGCCCTTCTCAGTAAAGTACATAGCTGCACTTTTAACTGGGTTGACCGCGATGCGCCATTTACGGAACCAGTCACCGATCTCGGTGATGGCCCGTTGGAAGGCGGGAATGGACTTTCTACTGATATGCCACCCAGTGGTATAAATAGCGGTATCATCCGCGTATTGGGCTAATAGGACGTTAGGCTGAGAGCGTGGGATGTCGCTGGTATACAGCGCGAATAGAATGGGTGATAGCACGGAGCCCTGAGGGACTCCGGCTCTGACTGGGTGGGGGGAGGAGAGGGTGCCTTCCACGCGATAGCGAAAGCTTCTGGCTTTAAGGAAGTCTTGTAGGATGAGCACAAGACGTTCTGGCACGCCAAATTGGTATAGCTTGTAAATCAAGCCATTGTGCCAGACTTTGTCAAAAGCTTTCGCTACGTCGAGGAAGACTGCTAGCGTTGTCTGGGGTTTGGGGTACTTGTTAAAGCCCTCAATGATGTGCTCCGTGAGGCGGTGCACCTGTTGGACGCATGAGTGTCCGGGCCTGAAGCCAAACTGCTCATCTGGGATAAGGTGGTGTTCCTTAGCATGGGACTGGAGACGGTTTGCAAGTAACCGCTCGTAAAGTTTGCCTAAGGCACTGAGGAGGCTGATGGGGCGGTAACTGGTGGGGTCAGATGAGCTTTTGCCTGGTTTGTGAATGCCAATGACATTTGCACATTTCCAGGTGTCTGGGAATAAGCAGTGGCTCATAGCAGCATTGAAGATGCTGACTAGGAGATGGATGAGAGGAGGAGAGAGGGTTTTAAGAACCCTGTTGGAGATGCCATCGGCACCGGGGGATTTGCGCAGTCGGAGGGCCTTGATCAGTCTCGCCACCTCAGCGTAAGTCGCTAAGGTGATTGGTGGGAGTTCAGAGGTGACCACAGAGCTTTTACGTTCGACTTCAGCATCCACCGAATCGAGGTGAGCTTAGTCAACGTGATCTACGTTAGGGGAACACTGAGCCTCTAGGCTATCAGCTAGGCACTCAGCTTTGTCTTCGTCAAAGAACGCTGGGACTAGTGGGACTGGTCTGTATAAGGGAGGCATGTCGTTGTAGTTACTTCCTTTCATACCTCGCGCCAAGTCCCAATAAGCCTGGTGGCTTGGCACGAGGTTTGAAAGTTTGTCACCCCATTGTTGATCACGCAACTCAGACATGCGACTTTGAACCATGCGTTCAAAGTGGCGTTTCTTAGTTTTGTTCTCTTTACTGGGGTAAGAGTCGTAATGTCGGGTCACTGCTTTACTTTCCGTCACTAATCGTCTCACATCCGCTGGAATGACAAGGCGCCGGTCGTCCGGCACCATGACCTCCTTTGCGGATGCACCTACTACGGTGGAGAGGTGATTAGTGAACGAATCGATCGCAAGGGTTACGTCATCTTTAGTCAGGATGTCGTCAGGGATCTTGTCAAGGTCCGGTGAACTGATAGCCTTTAGGGCAACGCCTAATTGCTTCCAGTTCACTATCGTCTTAGTGGGGCGGGGGAGGTCTGTTGTTGGGTCGGGACCTAGTCGCAGTATAATGGGTCGGTGGTCAGAGTGAAGCTCGTGAACCACTTCTATGGAGCGTAACTGGAGTGTTACGCCTCTGAGTAGTGCCATGTCAAGCAAGTCAGGTCGAAAGTCTTCCGTGTGAGGGTAGTGAGTGGGCTCAGTGGGCGCAATTATGTCAAAATTAAGTTCTGCGACTAGTTTTTCAAGTGCAATGCCTCTGGGATTGTTGACGTTACAATTCCATAGGATGTGCTTACTATTGAAGTCGCCAATCAGAAGGACGGCGCTTCCTAATGAGAACAATGCTTCTAAGTCAGCTCGGACGATCGGCTTTTGACAAGCTTGGTAACAGGACGCTATGACTATAGGTTGATGACCAGTCATAGCTAGAAGGCAACAAGATGCTTCCATATTAACAAGAGTCGGGGTAGGTAAGGGGATGCAGTGCAGGGACCTTTTGTAATAGATAAGAGTGCCTCCCCCACGGGAGTTCACTCTATCATCACGTACCGTTCTGTAATTGGCAAACCTAGGGTTCGCCTTCCCCGGTTTTAGAAGGGTTTCCTGCACGCATATAATGTCGATAAGGTGGGTGCAACAAAAGTCGTGGACAAGGTCACGTTGTCTAAAGAAACCGTTAGCGTTGAATGACGCTAACGAAACTGAGCGCGGTTTCGTGCGTGCGGTTGTACTACCCATAGTGGTTGTACTGGGGAGGGGCCTGGGGAACGAAGCGCTTAAGGGCGCTTAGTAAGTTCGCGTGTTCCAATGTGTATTGGATCACGTCCGCTGGGGATTGAGCGTATTGCATCTTGTGGAATAGCTCTTGTACCTCATTGATGTCAACCGACATAGCCAGATCGCTGACTAGGTTGATTGCCTCTTGAAGAGGGGCAGCCATCAATGGCATAGGGGGAGCTTGTGGCCGGGAAGCGGCGCGGGGAGGGACGCGAACGGTGTTGGCAGCGGGTGCCGGGAGCGCTGGGCGAGCCGGGGCCGGTGCGCGGGCAGGGGCCGCGGCGCGGGCGGGTGCGGGTGCGGGCGCGGGCGCGGGCGCGCGGGCCGGGGCGCGGGCGGTAGCGACGGTCTTAACCATACTGGGTGGTTTAGACCATGCGTTACGGGCTGGGAGCGGCGCGGGTATTACCTGTGAGGCAGGTACTACCGTTAGTTTAGGGCTGACCCGTTGGTAACGGTCATAAGAGGGGCGGGTCGGCCTATGCCTTGCCACCCTGTGGTTCACTCGTGGTGCTTTAGGGCACCCACGGTAATTCGCGGTATGCCCTTGAGCACCGCACAGAACACAACTGGGTGGGTCCGGCGAATCCCGGGTGCGAGTGCACGCTGCTGTCGCGTGATCGCCTAGGCACTTAACGCACCTAGCGCGAGCGAAGCAGAAACGGGAGGCGTGCCCGTATAGTTGGCAGTTATGGCACTGCGAGGGACTTCCATTTTTGTATGGGGCTTGGACATCGAGTCCTGAGAGGCCACAGACCTTTTTTAAATTAAAAATGGCCTTGCCCTCTGGTGTACGGTCTAGTACTACGAGTACTAGGTCATATGGACTGCGGTCCTTCCCGCTGTACATGCGGTGAACCGCATGCACAGGGAAGTCTTGTGCTTTAAGGTCGTCACATACCGCATCGGTATGTATCTCCTTAGGCACACCGCGAATCACAACGCGAAGGACTTTCTCCTCTTCGAGCGCATAAGTATGAAAACTTATGCTCTCTTTACGGAGGAGCTTTGTTAGCGCTCTGTGGTCGCTACTGGTGGGCACTTGGACTTTAATGCCCTGCTGCGTGGAGCGGGCATTAGTGTGATGGATCCCACGATCCGAAACTAAACGGGACAGCATGTCCCATTTGGTTTTGTCCTGAATGAACAGGGGCGGAGGCGGTTTTTCGCGGCGCGCGCTCGCGTCCTGAGGGGACGCGGCAGTGGTGGCCGGAGCGGAGGGAGGAGACGCGGGGCGCGGGGCGGGGGTCGGCTTCTTGCCGGAGGCGGGGGCCTTAGCGGGTGCCTTGGCGGGAGGGGCGGAAGTTACGCAACTAGCGGCTTTAGGAGCACGCTTGCGTTTTCTATCTACGACGGTATAGCCGTCGTTATCTGAGTCCGAGTCGGTGCGTAAGGCGCGACTCGGATCTACCTCCATCTCCGCTTCGGAGTCCGAAGTAGGCTCGACAACGGCGATGGAGGGACGGGTGCTCGCTGGCCTCCCGATCGGTGAGCGCGAGCGAGACCTCTCACGGGGAGGGGCTGCCACCGTGCGTCTGTTGTCTGGGCCCGGAGCGGGCGAAAGCGGACTGTCCTCTGAGAAGGACCGGGTCAGAGGAGGGACGTTGGCCTCCGGGATTGAAGTCCCGGAGGGAGCAATAAGAGTGTCCGTAAGGCGGGCACTCGCTTCCTCTTCGAGAAGTTGCATATGAGCAACATACAGATCGGGGTGGCGGAGGGCGAAGGTCTGAAGGACCTGCACCTCACCGTTAGAGGGACGGGACTGCATCCTGAGGGGAATACTCAGGACGCCCTATCAAGGGTTTGAATTCCCTCACACACCTTGTGAGCTCACTGTGTGAGAGGGAGTGTGTACCTAGGGTGTGCCCTAGTTGTGTACCCTCTCCGAGCTTTTTTCTCGGCGGAGAGGGGTGCTCCTAAGCGCTACTCCGGGGTTGACTAGGGGCGACCCCAAGGCCAGTAATCCCGGAGCCCAGCTTGCTTCGGCTGACCCGTGAAGCGGGAAAGGCCACGGTGCAAGGTTAAACCAAAACAACAACAGTGGCCGTTGTCACCGTAGGGTGTCACACTGCGACCGCAGCAAATGGCGGATTTGATCGTTCAGACGGGTTTGGCTGACGCTACCCCACGCCTGAACGACGTCGCTTAACAGCACAAAGTGTGTTGTTACGCGACTGTTACTATGTTGTGTCGGGTAGTAAAGTGGTGAAATGCGCACCGAAAAGTGCGGTCAAAACAAGACCACCAGCCCGATATGATGTTGTTCGTCCGAAACAAGGGACTTGGGTAGGTGGTAATGCCTGACGTCTTAGAGCGCCTCTGCGCGCCGGCACGGCGAGCTCGTAGCTCACGTTGCACGGCGGTCGGTGGCTGCTCAGCTTCTGCACAGAAAACAAAACTTCGTCAGGACTGCGTATTCCAAGGCACTGGTCTGCAACTAGCGTCGGAACGATGACCCGAGTGAGACGGCAATAGTGCGGGGACTATTGCGGTCTCACTGGGAGATACTGGCGGAGCTGTAGACAGGTGTGCACGGCGTGGCGGCACAGGTCGGAATGATGTGAAAAAGTGTCCTGATTGCAACAAATATTGAAGCAATAAAAGTATTTAGTAGGGCCCCCACTAGGTGGACTGACGACATCGTGAAAGTCGCTGGTAGCCAATGGTTACAAGTGGCTAATAGCCGTTCTTTGTGGCACTCTATGGGGGAGGCGTTTGTTCAACAGTGGACGTCTTCCGGCTGATGATGATGATGATGATGAAAAGCTATAGACTGCCGTGCCGCAGGTCCGTAGTTGAATCCCCGTCGCCAGCTTGAGCTTCACTGCATCGTGGAAAGGCATTTTGCAAATGCTTGCGAAGCATCTAACGTGTGTTACAGCAGCAGTCCTTGAGAGCCAGTAAGTATTACAAAATTACAAATGTACGAGAGAAAAAATTATAGTCATGTGCGGGATTCGAACCCGCGTCCATCCACCCCTTTAGCCGGGGTATGCTCTAACCAATTGAGCTAACATAACACAATGACTCATAACTGTAATTCTTACTCTCGTTCTTCATGCAACCATCGTATTGGGATGGAGCGACACCTATAGTTCAACTTGCGTTGTACTACAAACAAGACCAATTTTGCAATTGGTTTTAAACTTGTAAATGATGACGCTCACCATCACAATACGATGGTTGCATGAAGAACGAGAGCAAGAATTACAGTTATGAGTCATTGTGTCATGTTAGCTCAATTGGTTAGAGCATACCCCGGCTAGAGGGGTGGATGGACGCGGGTTCGAATCCCGCACATGACTATAATTTTTTCTCTCGTAAATTTGTAATTTTGTAATGTAATTCGCCTAGCAGGCGTCATTGCAAACTTAACAATATTAAAAACCAGTAAGTAATTATGAAATTGCATATGAAATTTAACAACTGTTTGTTTCAGGATGGGCGCAGTACAGTTTCTCACTTTTACTGAAATCTGGTCCGATCTGTTATAGGCAGAGGTTACTGCGAACCTCATGCTTGTTCCAACACAATGCTATAAAATATTATATTAATATACAAGTGTAGCTAAATGTCGTTCTCTATTTCTTGACCTGAAGTAAATTAGCCTTATTGAGGAATGAAGTGATATGTGAACGCTGTTAGTATATTGGAGCAAAATTGGGTATATGTATCCGTATATATATATCAATTATGTGTCACGTCGTTTGTCCGGGATGGACACCTAAACTGCTGAACCGATTTAAAATTTGATTTGCACACCGAGTGCAATTTGATCTAAATTGAAAGATAGGTTACATCTCAATTTGAAGTCGCAATTACCATGCAAAACCGGGGCAGGTGGCTAGTATAAATATAAAGACTTCGGGCATTTCATTGCCTCAACCATTTTTATTTTGTTTTCGTCAAGTAGGCGACTCATGTTTATATGCATATAACCCATAATTACTTACATATTTAAGCTATTCTAATAAAAAAAAATGTACAAAGGCATACTGCATAGTGTTGCAAGGTCATGGGATGCGTAACACATAATTAATATCCATAACATCAGTACTCGAGGTCGCTTTTGTTCGTCACGTGAATCACATGCGGGCATGGAAAACTGTATGGTGTAAAAGCCATACAAAGTTATACTAACTGAAATCCAGCAGTTGGAGTGAATAAACAACAACTCCTGATGATTACGAATAGAAAATAAAGTTTGCAAGATGTTTAATGGTAGATGAATTTCGAGTAGGCGAGGTATGTTGCCTTCACCCGTTGGAGGTATAGACCTTCTACTGTTGGTATGTGGGTCATCAGTCCTTATCAGCTAGTGAGGTCATCGAGCATCGGCTTATGGCCCGTGCTGAGTCTCATGAGGACACTTCCTCATGATCACTTTTTGTACAGGTTCCTTTACTTTAGCAGTTACTCTGAACTATAATAAGCAGTGCACCTTCTGTGCTTTTCTAGTTGCTTCGTCTCTTCTACTCACAAAGGAGAGTCTCTCCGTATTTTTTGGGTGGAAGACCGAACCTTCGTGAGTGAACAGTTCTGTACTGAACCACAATATAAAATGTACAGAGGGATCACTCCGCAAAGCAATTCTAATAAAAAAGCGGCTCTAGCAACGAAACAATAAAGTGCACTTCAGCTCGCAAAGCACCTACCTAATACTTACATTCACCTACAAGGCATCTCTCTTTCTATCGTATAGCCAGATAGCTCTGTCCTCTTCTGAAGTGGCACGCACCGTACAATAATCCCATCTGGACGGATACGCCGTTGTCCTGTAGCTTTGTAGCTAGAGTGCGGAGTCAGCCAGTCCTGACTGGGCTTGAAAAAGACAGTCTAGATTGGTTAGGGTTACACGGTGTTTAATGCTATAAAAGCTTATATGTATCTATCAAAGCACAAGTTATTTCTAGTTCAAAACGGAACAGATCAAACCAGAATAATTTAGAAAATAACACTAAGGACAAAAATGTTGTAGAACAATAGAACTGGCACATGATGCCATATTACTCTCAGGTACATGATTTACTAACAATTAGATAAGCCTGTGCCTGAATGAAAAATATTATGTGCACTTCATTTATGTAATCTTTGTGTTATTAGGATAAGATAAGTTTATTAATATGGGTTACTTATTACTTGTTACTTACTTATTACTTACTTGTAGTACTTTGTTATCTGAAATATACGTATTTATTTATTTTTAATTATATTACATGGTATGAAGAGAGAAAAAATAGTTATTTTTTATACAGGGCTGTAAAGTTGTTATTTGGCGTGATTACTTATTATTAAAGCCTGAGGAAATGTAGGGTTCCAGGATTATATATAGAATACTGAACGTACCTAAGGTTTCAAAGGTCTGAGACGCAAAAAAAAATCACTGCCGAGCGAAACATATTTCTTTTTGAAGTGTTGGAAGTTGATTCCGTTTTTTTTTTCACTTTATTCAGAAATTCATACTGTTTCCTGGATCAGTTGTCGTTCGCCCACAAAAATTGTTACTATCAACAAGACTATTTCAAGCTATTACAAAACATCCAGGTATTATATTTTTGGAAAATAATTTTTTCAGCTTAAAACTACTCGACCAATATAAATACGGGTCCAACATTGTGCATTCTACCAAACAAAACTCATCAAGGAGGATCTTCCAGATCCAATAAAAAGTTATGTATGGTCATTCATATTTTTTTTATGTTATTGTGACGGACGGACTAACCTCTGCCTATAACAGATGCATTTCGTCACCTTGAGACATTGTTATTAAGTGTCATGTGCCTCTAATTTCACTAGTTCTCAAGGACTGCTTCCAGAACTCACTGTTAGGTGCTTGGTGACAAACTACCAAATAAAAGTCATTAAGGTGGATAATCCAATATTAAGTTATACATGCATCCTATTTTTGGAAATCTGTTAAAATCCATAGCTTCTTCATCAAGCTCTTTAATCACCACAGCGATTTGGTTGGGTTAAGTACAATTTTCTATAGATAAATGTACTATAATATGGTTATTTTGTAAGAGACAGATAAAAAGGCAGCGTATCAAGAAAAAACAATGTTTCTTATCGTTTTAATTTTACTAGATACAATAGGTAGTGAACGCACTGGAAAGTGACTGTATTATGCAAAAATAACAATGTATTTTAATAGTCTTTCATCATATTACACAAAACACATCAGCGAAATGAATAGCCCATATGAGCTTATCTTACCTACCTGAATGATCGCATGTTTACATTGTTTATTGAAGGTAAAAGAAGGGCTGCGACTGTAGGAAAATAATCGCTACCGAAGAGTTAACAGTGGTTGTAACGGAAGTTAGCCAGTAGTCCAACCGGAGCAGTAATTGCGCCAGGTCATTTTATGGAATAGGTACGGAATAGCCTCCGGTACATGTCGCCTTAAGTCAGGTTGGGACTTATCCCGTGTAAGCACGAAACTAATCAGGTGCGGTCTGATCACCCAGACACACAATGACCCGCCGGGAGTCCAGTCAAGACGCTTAAATATTTCCATATTCATGGACGAAGAAGAGCAAGGGAAATAGAGCACTGCCAGAAACCATTTTACTTAGCCTTTAGCTGAGAAGAGGACACCAAAAGACGAAAATAATTTTAGGCAACGCTTAGAGGAAAGATGACGAGTCCAGAAAACGTCTCATAGAATCTCTAGGTCCTGGAGTCACCCTGACGTTTTCGTGGTCGGATAATTAACATAATATTTTTTTAAGGTCAATTACAAATTTTATTATTGAACTATTCTACAATGTACTGGCACGTTCAGCAAAAATGTGTTATGGAGCCGCTGTGAGAAGAAAAGTCAAAAACTCGGGGCTATCGTTCCTAAACGTCTATTACCAATGTGTTGCAAACTATATAATACGATTATTACAATATTTGTGAGTACTGCATGTCAGCATTAAATTGAGGAAACTTTTTTAAGGTTCCGTACCCAAAGGGTAAAAATGGGACCCTATAACTAAGACTTCACTGTCCGTCCGTCCGTCTGTCACCAGGCTGTATCTCAGGAACGGTGATAGCTAGACAAGTGAAATTTTCACAGATGATGTATTTCTGTTGCCGCTATAATAAAAAAATACAAAATGGTGGCCAAGTGCGAGTCGGACTCACGCACATTAAAACAAAAAGGTTAAAATATGAAGTCTAATACGGAGCCCTTCGTGCGCGAGTCTGACTCGCTCTCGCTTCTCCAACTTTTTTCTTTTCGAGAAAACACTACGTTTTTGATCTGTTTTCGAGGAAGTTTTTTTTTTAATTTATGTTATGAAGTAATGCGACGGGCTACGAATAAATTTAATCGTAGGCGACGGACAAATCGCCCACCTGTTACAGTAGCAATTTCATCTTTCTCTTTTTACTTGACACCGCACTGCTCGCGTCACTTCAAGATGTTCTAGCTCTGATGTTAATTCTCATGTCTCGTTAGACCGGTAACTTCACTTGCTTCAGTGACCTTTACATAGTTGCTCACTACTGCTTCTTTGCAGAATATATGTGTAGTGCGGTTTTATCAAAACCAAAAAAAACCTCCTAATGTATGGTGTATTTTACAGACAACCATGCTTAAAACGATTACCATGCGTTGCATGGTTGCATATTTAAATTCTGTTCTATCATACACAAAGTTGAAAGCATAACTTTGCTTAATCATTTGAGCTCCTGTATTCACCCCTTTCTGATGCATCCATACTGATTGACACATAAAACCAATGTTAATTTATTCCTATAGTTTCATAACAATCAAAAATTACTCATAATGTGAATGTGTTAGAGTTGAAAGTTGCTAAAATATTTTCGATGAAAATCGAAGTCGTGGCTAATCGATCAATGATGGATGAATTGAAAATCGCAGGTGTTCGAATGAGTTGACTTTTTTGTCAATGTCGATGCGTTGCGTCCCATTGTGAGAGTGCAATGTATTGTCATCCATCCTAGTTTATCATCCTGTTTGAGTGAGCTTCGTTTATTTTTTTATTCATTTGCTTTTATTGGCTTGGCTTCTCTTGGACAGTAAAATTTGCTGAAAATGCTGAATAAACGTAACTCTGTCACGAAATCATCCTTCTTTTACCACATTATTGCCTCATTTCATAATTTGCCACCGTCCACATACAATCTTTATACTCGCACTTCCATTCAAAATGCAAATGATCAAACAGTCAGCGCATCTCTCTCTTATCTGTGACAATGTGTCAATTGTCTTCCACCCTTAGCGCTTGGAGACTGTAATTTTTGCTTAGCTTCTTAAGTCCTTGCTTCTGTGTTTTTTAAGAAAACAAATAAGGAAACGATTTACTTTGGCCTACCTAAGTAATTGTTTATTTTTTGCAAAATGCATCCATTCTGCTTATATTCATTCCCTTTATTATTCATGTTTCATCTGTCATCTGCACTTCTTCAGGAAATTGAACCCAGGATCTTGGTATTTCAAAGCGATGATTTGCGGCGGTGGCCTAACGAGCCAGTCATATTATTTATCTTTTTTATGAGCAATACCATCACAATAATGATTATTTGTGCGAGGAAACCTGCACTGTCAAAATAGCTTACAAATATTTCATTAACTTTCTTCAATCTTAAAACAACTAATCCCCAAAAGAAAGCCAGTTGACTTCCATTGTTTCCTGATACTAAATAAGCGGTTGTGCTATCATATTTCTCCAGAAGTTGCAGCCATTAGCTCTGACATGCAAATACTAACAACAATAGCTGACTAGCAGAACAATAGATTTGGTACTGTTGTGGAGAAAATCCTAGAGAAATGTTTTTATTTAATGGAACGATGATAATTGACATATTTTTATGGAAACTACCTTAACTTTCCCGTAAAGAAGATATGCAAGTAGTATCTGGGTAGTTATTTATAGATTTTCTGAATAAAAGCCCGAATAGACGATACTATTGAAAAGTTAGATATTATGACCCCAAGCATTACATATTTCTCTTTTTTACAGCTGATAGATTATCCTATTTTTCGACAAAGTTTACTGATTTTTTTGGAAAAGTATTAATAACAGGACGGACTTGAAGATGCAATAATAAGGTTGATTAGTGTTAGATCAAATAGTGGTAAATTATTTAGCTAATACCTGCTGGATTCACCCTCAAGTAGAAAATCTGTCACCAAGCCCGAACGTTGCGTTGTTCCGGTTGCTATCCTAAGAGCCAGTGCCTATTTTCTACCTTCGATGACATCATCATTTACCTTCAGGTGAGATTATCACCTATATAGCTAACCTATCAACACAAACATTTTGTTTTGTGCTTTGACCTTTTATCCACCAAGATAATTAATGTTGATTCTAATATTAAACACGCGATTATTATTTTTATCGTCATGATGTATCGTTAAAAGAAACCTTTTCGGCCATACAAAGTCCAGTATGTTACATCCCTTTAGACCTAAAAAGTGGTCGAAATCATATTTAAAACAAAGATATTGTCTTTGGTCGTGTTTTAAAACAAGTTACCCTACTTTTCTGTGGTACAATTAAGTGAGTAATAAATAAAACGTATTATGTATTAGGCATGTATATGAGCTAGTTAATTTATGTACATTTTCGTAATAACTTTTATCATTGGCAGTACTACAGTGCCGCCAATATAACTGCAGCATTACAGCGCATCAGTCAACCCGTATTTGTGCAATATTCATTAAGCGAGGTGCTATTAATACTGCACGGAACTGTACCGAGGTGTGAGGTTGCTATATTTTGGTTCTGTAGGGTTGATACAAAAACTATAGTTTTGAGGCCTGATTATTCATTCTATTTTAAACTGGGGTATGCAACGTACCCCGTGGGGTGCTGGGTTAGAATTGCACCTCCCCATATCATCCCATGGGTGTCGTAAAAGGTGACTAAGGGAAAAATACTGGAAGGCGGGCAGCAGCGCCTTTTAATGAACTGCCAACTTACACTGCGATCCCGAAGACGCCAAGCTTGGGGATTATGGCACATACCTCCTTAATAGGGGAGGCTGTGTTCAGCAGTGGACGATCCGGCTGTTACAGCATACCAATGTTACAGTCTTCATTAAACCAAAAATTGGTGAAATGGCACGTTAAGACTTCCATTGAAGAATCTGAGCTGTGAAAAATTACAACCATGGGTTAGCGCCATTCAATTAGTTACTTAGGTGCTGAGAAACAATAAATATCGCTGATTGCTTTTATTGAAGAACAAAGTAGCTAAGAATAACACGCGAATAAGCTTCTGTAGACATCAAAGGAGATGCTTACGTTACACACCGTTTGGAATAGCAGATCAGGCCGATAATTACATATCCGTGTACTTTGTTGTCCTAGGGAAGTAGAAATAAACAACAAAATGTCAAAAAAAGCTTTTTACAATTTTCTAATCGTCTTGTCTAAATTTTGTTTAATTTGTTTTTCGTATTTTTTTTAAAAGCCAGCTAGGTATCGCGGGGGACGCTGCGGACGCTTCTTTCTTTTTAATTTCTTTTTATCTTCATTGTGGTGGATGATGCTTAAAATTATCAAACTACGCCGGTACGAAATACGTTATGTGGTTGCCACAAAATGTACGAATAAGATTTTCAAGCATTACCGCACCGCTGGTTAGCAAATATCAAACTATTTTTATTTGCATTTAGTTTTTATAATTATTTTGGATTTAGTTTTAGGAGCTCATCATTTGAAAAGTATGAGCGTATTTTTTTTAGAGTAATTTATTTCTAAATCAATCTGTGCCTCTAGTCATAAACACTAAAGATAAAATAAAATAATATCAGGGAAAATAAGAACATAGTGTAAGAAAAGATTTGTAAGAGATTCACAAGTAACAAAACACTGCTCTCGAATGCAAACAATATTGATGATACGGATATTATGTTATCCTTGAAATTCCTCACAATTGTCTAACACTTTTGTCGTCAGGGTGATACATTACAATAAAATGAATATGATAACTAAGTGAGAACGTGATTCATCTGATATCACGCTCTTGACACCATTCTCTACATAAGTGAAGCATACGTCAGTGACACGCCTCTGTAGAAGTTGTGCAAAAAACGTGACTAAGCAATGGAAAGTAGTAATGTATCTGCTGGTGTACTTTGAAGTAACCGCAGAAGGTAAAATCAATCAATTCATTACATAGGAACTCAATAAACTTTTCTTTTTCATTTACAAATTCTGGAGTACTAAATTTCTTACCTTGAATGGGAATAGAACCCACTTCCCTCGATTTTACGCACCGGGTACCTTAACCACTTGATTATTTACGAAACTTTTGTATTTTAATGTTATTGCTTTAACCGTAATTGGGACGGCTGAGTTTGTTTTATAAAAAATGAATAAAAAATAACCAACGTAGCTAAATTTATGTTGGATACACAATTTTGTTCTATATACATAAAACCTAAATTTTATATATAATTGGGCGTTTCTCTTAGAATATCAATAAAAATGATTTTCATTTTATAGACAAAAAATCTCCATCTATCTTCAATTAGGTTGAGAATTCACAGTTCACTTTCGTTAAAAACGACAACCAAAAGTGTCGCTTCGAATTTTGAGGTCTTGTCTAACTATGCGTTTTAAATCAAAAGTATTTTTTCTCAAGGAGACTAAAACATTACTATTGGTTTACGAAACCTCTTATGACATGGCGTTAATTCGCTGAGGAAACCTTTTAAGTTGTATTTTCCATCGAACTCGTGGAGAATCTTCACTGTCTGATAGGCTGGAGCATTTGGACTGCCTATGAGTCTGCTATGACTTATAGGTTGTCTAAATGCTTTTATTGTAGTAGCTGTAGTGTTGTATATAGTTCATAGTATTTTGTTTAATAAAGACATACCGCCGATAAAACAAAATACTGTCTGATGCCATATGCCTCACGTAGAAGCAAAAGAACTCGATCATCCTGCACTTTGGCTGACGTGCTTCTAACGTTATGAAATTATTCTCGATTGGTAATAAATAAACACTGTAAGTGGTAAACAATAAATCATAATAGGCTGGAGCATTTGGACTGCCTATGAGTCTGCTATGACTTATAGGTTGTCTAAATGCTTTTATTGTAGTAGCTGTAGTGTTGTATATAGTTCATAGTATTTTGTTTAATAAAGACATACCGCCGATAAAACAAAAAACTGTCTGATGCCATATGCCTCACGTAGAAGCAAAAGAACTCGATCATCCTGCACTTTGGCTGACGTGCTTCTAACGTTATGAAATTATTCTTGATTGGTAATAAATAAAAACTGTAAGTGGTAAACAATAAATCATAAATCGAAATAATAGCAAAATTAAATCACAGGCCAGCCCTGTAAACTCATCCCGCCTTTTGTTCCACCCCGTCCAGCACAACCGATGATTAATTACGTCTATGAAACCTCGCCGCCACACTACTGTATCAAAAAACTGAAAATAACGACCTAAACTGAAAACTACAATTAAATTGGAACTTTAAAATGGAAAGGTTAAAAAGTTTAGATAGAAATCTTAAAAGATAGATATGATGAAAATAAATAGTTTAGTTTTGTATTATCTTAATGAGTATCGAAACATGTTTAATGAAAACATAGAAATTATTTCAGATGGAAAAGACAACTTCCAGCCGGAACCAAACCCGCAACCTCAGAACACCGTACTGGTGTATCTCAACCATGCTTTGGAAGCGGTTGCTGAGCTATCGAATTTTTAGACGATTTCCCAAAAAAAGGAGTGTTATGTTTTCTAGTGGGCATCAAAATGAAGGGATTTCAACAAGTGCATCAATATATAGCTTGCAGTTTTAATTTCAATGGAATGATCAAACGCTTAACGAAAATAAATAATTTGCAATCTGTTTTTTTTTACTTTTTTAGGGTTCCGTACCCAAAAGGTAAAAACGGGACCCTATTACTGAAACTTCGCTGTCCGTCCGTCTGTCACCAGGCTGTATCTCAAGAACGGTGATAGCTAGACGGTTGAAATTTTCACAAATGATGTATTTCTATTGCGGCTGTACAACAAATACTAAAAATAAAGTAATGATAAATGGGATAGTTACCATAAAATTTATTTAAAAACCGTGTTAAAGTTGACTGATCACGCGTCAAAATGAAGAAAATAATATTTGTATTATTGTGTCTTGAAAACAAGTTTATTTCAAAATTACATCTCGATGAGACATACCTACTTTGATGTGCTGATGAAATGCACTTATAAACAATTTCAAGCGTTTGCACAAAACTATCAAACCCTCGTGCAACGGTTAATAATTAATATTTAAATAAATCACAAGTATTGCAGGTTTCAATTTTGGAAATTATTTTTTTTTTTTTTTTTGATTGATAGGTTAGCCTTTGACCACTATCTCACCTGATGGTAAGTGATGATGTGGTCGAGGATGTTGTTCAGACTAACCTAGAGTTGAAAATATGTTGAATTATAACAAAATATTATATTCTACGAGCAAAATACAGGAACAATTTAATAATGTAACAGATGAGAAATAATGAACAAAAGAATAATGAACTTTACAGAAGAATAACAAAATCGTTGAATATTTTTGTGTTAAACGTTAAATAAACTGAACCTGCAGGCAATTTGAATGATAAACCGAAACCTGTATCTCTTTGGGAATGCAAAAAGAAAGGAATTCACACACTTGCAGCCAATCTCAATCATAGACTTCCTATGATAATTCTACTCATTTGAATACGTCAATAATCGTAGATGATTTACATAAGATATCCAAAAATGATACCTTGCGGAATACCAAAATATAATTCCCGCAAATGTTCTCACACGGTCAATTAGATGTGTGTTCGAGGATAAAAAATTGTATTATTCTAATGTTATAACATTTGTCACCTGCAAATTATTTAAATTGTTCCCGACTTGCAAGGGAAGTATGCAAATTTCCGAATGCGGCTGCAATCAGACTTGATCAGACGCTAAATGAGGAATTTATACAAAAATGCAAGAGCGAGGATTTCTTTGCATTTGCTGACTTGAGATTTTTGACGTTGCTTTTGTTTCTGTTTTGGGATTTTCTCTCGGGGATTTACTTTTATTTTGCGAGAAGATAAATGCATGTGTCGTTGTATGTTGGGGTTTCGTAAGTGCAGTGTTTATTTAATGGTATATATGATAATGTTTTGAAACGTCAATTAGTTTTTATTTGTAATCGTATTTTTAAGCAAAATACCATAAATGTGTATGAAGCAAATAATTTAGATAAAATGACGTGAATCAAGAAGAGTAAATTGGCCTTTCAGAAATTATGATTGAATAAAAAATAGGCCTACAGTCAAAAAAATTATAATATTTGCAAATACATACTTTATTAATCTCAAAAATGTATAAAAGAAGAAAAAAAAATGATAATTTCATATTATCATTATTTAAAACCAAACAAAATAAAGTGAATGGTCACCCTATACATTTTTTTTGATGCACAATAACAAGCACATCAAATTAATTTAAACCACTAGTCCATCCGTCAATACACAGTCACATTTACTAATCCCAAATTTAGAATTTAAATCACGAGAATAAGCAAGTGCAACTATTCACACACTGAGAATACACCGAATATATCCTACAAATGATCTCAACAATGCAAATAATAACATAACAATACTTGAATCGAATAATTTACATGGTCAATTTGATAAGTAACCACATGCAAAATCGACAGACGTGCCAATCGATATTTGATTCAAATTAGTTGACAATTGACAATAGGGTGCTATGTTAATGAAAATGAGGTGTAGATATAGATTTTTATAACTTAGGCTCGCCTGTTGATGCCGGAGTTGGTTCACATCTGACTTCGCTGGATATAGGAAACGGAAGGCTTGAAGGTGGTGGTGATCCATAGTAGGTGTGGTATGAAAGTGGTGATTGTATCAGTGTGCAAGAATATTGTTTGGCCTGCACATGATAAATGCCTTAACATTGTCAAATTTGATCATGGTACTGATGCGTGACTACGTCGGTGGTTACGCTATATACGAGTAAGTCAGGTGTTCAATGCACTAGGAAAACTAATAATAATTAACTTATTTATATGGTATGTAATGTCAATTATAGGAGAAATTTCATTATAATATTTGGGTACAGCTGGAGTATGTTTGGGTAAGTAGAATTTTGAAGTGCACGTAGCAAAGTTTGCTTAGCTGTACTGAACCGATTAGCAAAGTTAAGCAACGTCAGCCGCGGTCATGAGTTGGATGGGTGACCGCTGGTGACATTACTACTGAGCGCTTCCGTGCTTCGGAGGGCACGTTAAGCCGTCGGTCCCGGTTGTTGTCTTTGGATAGAAGTCGTTATAGCATAGTGGTAGGGCAGTTTGCGAATGCCCGCCTAGCTAACTACCACCCTCAGGTAGAAAATCTGTCACCAAGCACCTAACGGTGTGTTCCGACAGGTGTCCTTGAGAGCTAGTAATTCTAGGTTAGCCTGAACAACATCTTCGACCACATCATCACTTACCATCAGGTAAGATAGTGGTCCAGACTAACATAACGAGCATAAAAAAAACACTATTGTCTTCCTATTATTACCTTGCACATGAGGTGGGTTTGGGACATGAAGCTATCTTTTGCTTACACAAAACTATGCACTATAAAATGTTTGCTTCAGTTCCATAGCAAGCCTCCTACCTGATGTCAAGTCTCCTTAGAAATTTTAATCGGTATTTAGTTTGCCTAGTAATCGTCTTATGTGAGCCTTTATGTGTCTTATATGTGCTACTTCCCTAACACGTCTACGTAAATAGTGGCATGGGGGTAAGCTAACGCACTGTTTTCCGTTGTCACTGTATTGATATACTTCGTAATCTTCTTCAAGATCATCTAAACGGAAGAATAATATGGAACAGGTAAACCTTGACTTTCTATACATCATATATGTAAAATTTTACTTTACATACATATTTTAGAAAAGAGTAGAGCAATGAATGGTAATAGTATGGTAAAATTTTACACCTTGATCCATTTAATAAAATCACAATACGATTATAATTGAAGTTTATGTCTATAGGTCAGTAATGTGGCAGGCGTCTTCTTTGGCCTATTTGTTCACGTGTTTGTGACAATGTCATGATGACGATGAAGGATTTATGTGATCGCTCTAAAAGAACTGTATGTGATTATTTAGATCACAAGAGGATATCTGACATAGTATTCGTTTCTTAATAAGCACGTTGTTAATTCCTTTCGTGGAACATAAAATATATTTTAATGTTATTGTGATGGAACGCGCACTTGGCCTACATGATGTTAAGTGGTTACCTCTACATGTAACAGAAGCATTGAGTACTTAAGCATTTTGAGGCATCTGGTGTTGTGAATCTGAAGAGCAACACTTATCTGATGATACCAGATGAGCCTTCTGCACGTTTGCCCTCTTCGCGCTATTAGGGTTGCTTTGAGTATGGAAGATGCTGGGTTTGAGGTCAAAGTTGATCAAAAATTGTCCAATTTTGGGCAAATATTCGGTAATTTTTTCTTGAAAAATATATTTCCAAGTAATCCGGTGCCCATACCTGACGCCAGTAAATAAAAATAAGCTCAGACCCTATCATATCTCATGCACATCGTTGAAAATAGTAACAATAGAAATGGACGATGTCGTCCACAGAGGTTGCCAAGGGGTTACGGGCCAAAAATATGTCTGGTAAACGTGTTTAGATATGTGTGCCTGGTCTGAATGTTGTGGCTATGTGAGTTTCTTTTTTTTTCTAATGCTGTCACTTATTTGACTCAGATTTAGAAAACAGATTTGAGATGTATAAATAACTGACAATGATGAAATGTAATGATGATAAGTTTTTTATGTATTAATCCAGGACCTAACCTGTTAATATTTCGGGATTTATCCAAATTGATTAAGCCGTTCCAGTGTATAGACGTAACAAACGTACACCCTCAGAGACTTTCCCATTTATAATATTATAGTGATGAAAAAGCCTATCAAAGATATAACTTGTGCCATCAAATCGAAGAATTGAAACTGAAAGATACGGTATATGTCAGCAAGAACGTGACACTTAGGGCCTGTTTCAGAATGTTCGAGTAAGTTCCGGTTATACTACCCAGAACTTATTTATTCAATAAACACTCTCTTTGCGTTTCACAGTCATCGATTCAGCCTATCCATCGGTTAAAGCTTGAAACGCGCTGCATGTTAACTGTCATTTTTATCTTTCAGTTATTTTATATGTTGCATTGCAACCCAAAACTTTATAAGGAAATTCTGAAACGGACACTCAATCTACTAATTACATAATAATAATAACAAATATTTTTAAAATATTTTAAGAAAACATCAAATTAAGATTTTTATAAAACACTTAAAAAATATAAAAATATATTTAGTGACAATTCCGCCTAATTTTCCTGCTAAGCCGACGTGACGTCACAAACGCCAAACCGGAAGAATTTTTCGACGCGTTTGGCTTCTACACGAAGCATTCTCACGAGGTCTTGACTCTACGAGCGCACGATCGAGAAATTTATTATGGTCAAATTGTATTGAAAATATTTGTTATTATTAAATATGGATTTCCGCAAAGTAACGCCTGTAACTATTCATTACTAATTACATAGTTAATGATAAATAACACAGTCAATGCGTTCACAACAAAAACAGAGTCACAGATTATTTTTATTATTAAACGCTAAAAAATGACTCAAACAAAGATGCCCAGACAAAACGGAAACGATCGACATTCTCGCCGGTGGGTTGCAATTGGTTCTTACAGCTGTCAGTGTAGAAATAATAATTGCATAATTTTTTTATATTATTACGGTACAGATTAAACACGAGGCTCATCTGATGTTAAGCGGTAACCAGAAGAATCTAGAACTGACGCATTTAGTCACAAGTGACGAACTGCATTACACCCATCACCCTTAGACATTTTTTTTTTATATTATGGGTGACAAACAAGCAGACGGCCCGCCTGATGGTAAACGTAACCGCCGCCTATGGACATCTGCAACACTAGCTGCGCTGCCGATGCGTTGCCTGCCCAGAGAGGAATTTGTAGATGCCCCTTTTAAAATGGTCCATGTCGTAGCCTCGCGGAACATAAAATTGTTAATTCTCATGTGCCTCTCATTTCACCGGCTTTTCTTTCTTTCTTATAACTTTCAAACCAGAACACATTAATGTATTATAGCTTGACAGAAAAAAGGTATGGTGGTGGTGCTTCCCGGGATGAACTCATGCACAAAGAGTTCTACTGCTACTTCATGTAAACTATAGTGCTGGTAACCTGTCAGACAAATTATTTTAATTTACAATTTTTTAATTTTTTTTGGTTGCTGATATGTAAGCCTTTGACCACAATCTCACCTGATGGTAAGTGATGATGTGGTCGAAGGTGTTAACAGGCTTAATCTAGAATTACTGGCTCTCAAGGACAGCTGCCGGAACACACTGTTAGGTGCTTGGCGACAGATTTTCCACTTGAGGGTGGTCGCTAGCCAGGCGGGCATTCGCAAAAATGCTCTTCCACCATGCGGTGAAGCTCAAGCCAGCGGCGGGATTCGAACCATGGACTTGCTGCGCGGCAGTCCATAGCCAAAGCCACTGAGCTATCACTGCTTCAAAAATATACGTTTTAAGGCCATTATTTTTAAAATGATTATAAAAATGTGTAATTGAAGCTACTTGTTGTTGATTTTATTAATTTGCTCCTGTTATATTTAACTCTAGTTCAAGAAAATTTAGAATAGAAATTGTGGGAAAAATAATATTGTATTTTTTCAAAAATTAATTGCTACTTCTCCAAGATCACATACATATTTTTTCTATTGGTTTTTGATAGCTTACAAGTATGTGGTAATAAAGAATTATATTTTTTCAGAAAGAAGTTTTAAGCTACTAAAAACAAAGATAGGTGTTCCTAAAGGATTATGCTAGAAGGCGACTAATTAAATTAAATGTAATAAAAGTTACAAGGAACATACTTATATCCAGTATTTTTTTTTAACCGGAGGTATCCTTTATAATCTACATACGAGTATAACATTACTACTACAATGAAAGCATTTAGACAAGCAGGATGCCCAGCATGCTGGCAGCATTGCCCTTTGCATTGTTTTCACAGTATTCAAAATAATATAACATACCAATGAAGTATTGTTATATAAGAAAAAAAGACCCAAGTGGCACGTACCTAATGACACCGCGCCTTCGTCATGTACGCCAAACTCGTTTCACTAATGTTTACTTCCCCACTGCTTTTTGAAGACAATATTGTTTCGTTTTGATTTTAAAAAAATAAATAAAATAAGACCAATCGACATTCCGCTGTCGATACAAAGAGATTTTTTTTTACTGACTGATAACTGCGCAAAAAAGGGGAGTTATTGATTTCGAGGTTCATGTATCTGTGTTAATGAGTTTCTTTATTCTACCATAACTTCTAAGCGGCTAAATCGATTTTAAAGTATGAGATCTCGTTAATTTGTCTTGATTACGCAAGTGACGCTAGGTAGGTACATTATAATAAAAAGATAAACTAACAAACTTACGCCTTATTGCGCGTTAAAAACTTTTTTCTGTCCAAAGTCACCGAGTGTGATATCAAAATGAAGGACTTTTAAAATGATTTCATAAATATATATACATTTCAGTTGTAATTTCAATAGAAGAATAAAATGTTTAACGAAAATAAATCATTTTAGTCGGGTTTTTTCCTTTCTTAATTAATTTATACTTGTTTTTATGTACCTATATTTTGAGTTGTGACTAACCAAGCACATGGGCCTGTTTCAGAATGTTTGAGTAAGTTCCGGTTTTACTACCTAGAACATATTTAGTAAACATAACACTATTTTTGCGTTTCACAATCATCGATTTAGCCTATCCATCGGTTAAAGCTTGAAACGCGCTGCATCTTAACTGTCATTTTTATCATTCAGTTATTTTATGTGTGGCATAGCAATCCGAAACTTTATTAGGACATTCTGAAACGGGCCCTAAGTACGGCAAGCATTGCACTTATAAAAACAGTATCGGCATCCATACCTCAAACATGGCTCAACATCAAATCAAACGACGTCTCCTGATTGAGTCTCAAAATATACGTATGTGCTTCTACTACATGCTTTTATTCCTGCCTTAAATTGTAACGTATCACGTACAATTGAAGTGTAGCTGTGTGCATGATATGCTTGTGTTAAAGTTTATCCACATTATATTTACAACTAATTTCTATCACTAAAAAGTATGAATTTACTTTTGAAAGTCAGACCATATGCTGGAAGGTTGAAGTCAGTTCTTCCTTTTTTTAAGCTTTTGTACCCAAAGGACAAAACGGAGCCCTGTTCAACTGTGATGAGCAACTCCGAGTTTCGCAATATTGTTTCTCTGTCTGTCTGTCTCTCCATATGTCACAGGTCATAATCACGTATGATTGATTTCAATTATATTCGCGCACAAATATTTTGACTTCCCGTCTCAAGAAAAAAATAAAAATACCAAGGTTTTGAAAAAATGTAACCAAAAAAATTATCCCTCATATTGTTCTTGATTTTTTATGACCGAGTAAAGTTGTAATGATCGTGTTTTCAACAATAAAATAATCAGTTAAGTATATAAAACTACATCATACAATTTTATCAGATCATAATAATGAATATATTATGATTATATACGGGTGAATCAAAAATAGGTTGATTTTAAATAACGTGGTCAAAACTAAAAAGGAAAGGTTACCGGCACTGCTAACAGAAGTACATACTCGTAGATGTTTTTTTTTTAAATTTCCCTTTCCAGGTAAAAGTTCCCTCCTTGTTTTATATTTAACGTTATAAAAACGACAGAATGAAACATAACGTCCCTGATGAGTCAGATGACTCACAACAACACCTAATTGTTCTCTATAGAAATTTGCGTAACTCGACGATGATACTTAAAAAACTTCACAATTAATCAAATCCTAAAAATGTACTTAAAGCCTGCATCATAAAGTGCATTGTTCTTTGAAGTGTTTGAGGCGAATACGACTATCTTCAGTCTGTTCCTTGCTAAAGACCGTTAAAACATCTATGAAGTACAAAAAATAATGGATTCAAATATCAACCTTGAAGTGCACCTAACATAGAGTAGAAATTACGATCAAATCTCAAAGCAACATCTGACCTTTTAAAGTTATTTGTTGTCCAAAGAGCACCCAGAGCTTGATGGTGCAGGTGTCCTTACAACAAAGGGTTTAGGTTCGATACCCGGCCAGTGTATAGCGATTTGTGAAAAACGATAACAAAAGAGATTATTCACGATTTTGTGGTGTTGAGCATTAAGTCTGTGATTTAGGGGAGTTCCGCTTTTTTACTCTTAGTTAGGGATACTCGATTTAGATAATATGAACACATATTCTATTATATATTGTACTTGCATGGTAGTAGGGCATTATGCGTATCCCCCCCTCCCTAGCAAATTTGTCGCTTAGCACCTAAGTGTGTTACGGCAGCAGTCCTTGAGAGCCAGTAAAATTACAGGCACAGTATGAGATTTAACAACTGTTTGTCTCAGGGTGACGGGCGCAGTGCAGTTCGTCATTTGTGACGAAATGCATCTGTTTTAGGCAGAGGGTACCGATTAAAACATCAAGTGGGCCCCTTGCCTTCTCCGTAACAATAACATAAAAAAATTGCAAAGGTTCGAATTTCAAACAACTTTTCCACGCTAGAGCAAAAAATCACTTTCCACGTTTACGTCACGACAAACAAAACCTTTCCGAGCTTGTGAGGTAAACAAGTACTTATTATAACTAGGTAAGAAAAATTTTGTACTATAAGTACTTACAATCAAAAATGGTATTTGATTAATGACTATAGTATCCCAAAAAGGTGAAAAAGTGAGACTTGGCTCGCGTCCGACAGTCGCGCGGAAACGTGTAGTCACCTTCATCAATCAGAGCAATATAATGGTGCCGTTCACCACTATACTAGGTACTATGATGTATATCAGCCATATACTACAAGAACGAGTTTAAATTAAATGTTTTTGTGTATATTTTACAAGTGATATGTGGCTATTTTAAGCGCTTGTAGTGTAGCTTTCTTAGTTGTAAAATTGAAGTGAGTCGTGAAAAGGTAAATTTTGAGCATTATTAAAAAAAAAGATGCGGGCAGCAGCTGGAAATCACCACCATTAAGATGCTACAGAATTAAACTCGAAGGACGTAAATAGTCGGGCAAGGATTAGCAAAATGTCCTACCACCATGCTCAAGCTCGATCCCGAAGCAGAATTGAACAATAAAAGTTCTGCACGGCAGTCCATATTCGTTTCTACTGGTGTATTACTACTTCAAAGGTAGACTGCAAAACAAAGGTAAGTATGAG
Organism: Plagodis dolabraria; assembly: GCA_963854805.1. Lineage (NCBI taxonomy): Eukaryota > Metazoa > Arthropoda > Insecta > Lepidoptera > Geometridae > Plagodis > Plagodis dolabraria. The sequence continues at coordinate 24,869,031 of OY978460.1, read as the reverse complement.
TTTCAAACGCTAAAAACAAACAAAGAATCACCTTTATCGCAGTATGGTTAACCATGTAGGTACAGACAGACGGGTTGCCCTTAATTCGAAAATAATAACGTCTGGCCAAAAGTATTCGTCACAATTGCTTACCAATACCTTTGATATTACATTATTGATGTGCCACAGAGTTTTGAACCTTATTTTAAATGCAAAGTGAATGAAATTGGCTTTAAAAAATTGTTTTTATTTCGATAAAGTCTTTGATACAGTATAATACTGAGAAACGAAAACGATTTCCAGGATTAAAAATTTATATCAAAATTTAAATGTCATTACACTATCGGAAACAAGAAATGGTTAAGATATAAAGGCTTTGTTAAAATTAGCTGGTTTACAGTATATTGTGAAACTATGTAATTGGTACGGTTTTTATAGTATGGGTAATATGCGTTGAATTGGGATCATGTCACTATTCACATAGTGAGTAGGGTATTGCTGCACGGCATAACACGGCTCTAGTACAATAAATTTATCACTTTTTTTTTAAGGAAAATTAGCGACTAAAAAACTATGAATTATTCTAACAAACATCAAGGTATCTACTTGCAGTGTCTATTTCGAAGAATTGATTCTCTAGCGGTGACAGCTATGGACTTCCGTGTCACAACTCCATGGTTCAATCTCCACCATTGGCTGAGCTTAACCGCACGGTGGAAGGGTATTATTCGAATGCTCGCCTATATAGGTACCTACCACCCTCAAGAGAATCTGTCGTCAAGCACCTAACAGTGTGTTCAGACAGCAGTCATCAAGAGCCAGTATGTAATTATATAATAAGAGGCCCATTTGACTTAAAAACTGTGTTGTGTGTCTCTGGTGTTGGGCGCAGTGCAGTTCTTCATTTCTGAAGACATGCTTTTTTGAAGCGATCGTAGCAAAGTTTGCTTAGCCATTCTGAATCGATTAGCACAGTTAAGCAACGTCCGCCGCGGTCATGACTTGGATGGGTGCCCGCTGGTTGGACATTACTACTGAGCGCTTCCGTGCTTCGGAGGGCACGTTAAGCCGTCGGTCCCGGTTGTTGTCTTAGGATGGCAGTCGTTACAGCATGGTGGTAGGGCACTTCCGTGGAAGCACGGAAGCACTCAGTAGTAATGTCAGCAGCGGTCACCCATCAAAGTCATGACCGCGGCGGACGTTGCTTAACTTTGCTGATCGATTCAGAATGGCTAAGCAAACTTGGCTACGAGCGCTTCAAAATACACTCGAGAGCAATGAATCCGGGTCACTTAAAGAATGTTAAAAATCTCGGAAACTAAAAATGATAGGTTAATGCAATAAATTGTATTTAATAGACAATGTAATACTCCTTAAATGAAAGAAAAAAAAAATATGAGCCACCATACATTTTATTAACACAAAATTACATAAAGAAAAAAACTGCTGATCTCTCCTTAAAACAAAAATAGGAAACATGAAATTTTTGAACTTTATTACGATTTTCTTGAATTTTAATACTTCGTATTGCCTCCTCGTGCTTCCATTACTGCGTTTACGCGGTTTGGCATGCTGTACACCAAGTTCCTTATACGATTTTGGGGAATATTCTCCCATTCCTCTGTGAGAGCAATTTTGAGCTCACGAAGCGTGATTGGGGGAGGGTTTCGTTGTTTTACGCATCTGCCTAGCTCGTCCCAAGCATGCTCGATCGGGTTGATATCCGGGCTGCGCGCTGGCCACTCCATACGAGTAATGTTCATCTCTTGAAGGTAGTCATTCACAATCCTACCTGTATGAGGTCGGGCATTGTCATGCATAAATATAGCATCCTCACCTAAATTGACCATAAATGGACCAACGTGATCATTGAGGATTTCTTCCACATATCTTACGCTAGTTAAAGAGCCGTTTTCTATGATCATCAGCTCTGTGCGACTTTCAGAAGAAATTCCGGCCCACACAAGTACAGACCCACCACCGTAGGCTACTTTTTCTTCGATGCATGCTTGCTTGAATCTTTCCCCTGGTCTTCGATACACTCTGTGTCTTCCATCGTGCTTGTAGAGCATAATTTTGATTCGTCGGAGAACATAACTTTTGACCAATCTTCAATACTCCAATTTACGTGGCTCTGGGCATATCTTAGTCTCGAAATACGATGCCCACGCTCCAGTTTAGGGCCGTTTGCAGGTCTAAGGGGTTTTAAGTTAGATTCAGCAAGCCGACGTCTTACTGTCCATGCACTTGGGTTACTTCCTCCGAGGCGTCGAAACTGATTGGTGAGTTCAGTTCCTGTGAGAAAGCGATTTCGAAGCATGGTGTTCACCAAGTATCGGTCTTCTCGTGCTGTGGTACACCTGGTTCTGCCCGTTCCTGGTCTGCGTAGGTTAGAACCAGTTTCTTCGTAACGTCGGAGAACTCTTTGTACTGTTGACAGCGACACACCGACAGTCCTGGCTGTATCGCGCTAACTCCGGCCGGTTTCCAGCATTGTAAGTATTCTGGTGCATTCTTCAGGCGTAAGCGACATAATTTCAGCTTGAATAATGAATATAGAGCACTATCAACATGGTTTATGTACCCACATAAATGACAGATTACAAACAAAAGCAAAACCAAATGCTGTAATTTCGTAGTTCCATCTTCGAAAGTGGCCCTTTTTCAAATTTGATTTTTTTATGATATAACTTTACAATAACTAAGAAGTTTTAATACCTTCATTTAAGGAGTATTACATTGTCTATTAAATACAATTTATTGCATTAACCTAGCATTTTTATTTTCCGAGATTTTTAGGATTCTTTAAGTGACCCGGATTCATTGCTCTCGAGTGTATAATGCTTATACTTTGTGTGGACGAGTATCCTCATTCAGAAATAATTACTCTAGAAAATTGACTCGTAATTTCAACTTTTACTGCCAACAAAACGCAATTAAAGTGTGCCAAAGAAATAAACACAATATTACCTTGTTTATTACAATTATACAGCGCAAACTGAAGAACAAACTTGTTCGTGGAAAGCCAAACAATGAGCACCCAATAAACATAAACAATTACGTACCGAGGCGTCTGGAAGTCTTACGGTAGTGAGGGGTATAATGCAGTCTTGATGGTTTACAAGACTGTCTTCATGCTTATCAAGACCATGATTAAAATTACGTTACTTCATTAGCTAGGTGATGAAGTCGTCAATTAATGAGAAGTTGTATAATCCATAACAACGAGTAAATAAAAGAGTTTCTTTTAGGCTGTTTTAGGTAATGCTTGTAAACCATTATAATTAGGAGACCTACATGTGTTTTCAGGGAACGAGTAAGATACTAAGTTCACAGTTTTAAAATGTTTAGTGCCGCAGATTCATGGTTTGATATCAGGGTTGGGCAGTATTTGAATTATTTGTAATGAAAATACGTAATTTAAATACAAATAAGTATTTGGTATTTGTATTTCAATTACTTCCTTACTACCTAGAATACATACCATACCAACACTATCTGAGTGGGAAAAGTGTAAGGATGAGTAATAATGTCTTTTGCCTCCTGTGATTTCTTTCATTAAGTCATAGGACTTTATGGTGTATGATATACCAGTTGTATCAAAAGACAGGTTGATTATCAATTTTTGATCCTTAAATACAAGTTTTAAAGCAATATAAGTATGACAGAGAAAACTATACAAACTTTTCTTCATTTTATTATTAAATATTCCAAAGAGCGTGAACGCGGTTCAGTGTAACCCATTTTAAGTTGTAAGCATTACTTTAGTATCAATATCGATATTATCCCACTATAACGAAAAAAATCCCATCAAGTCTAACCAAGACTGACATTGACAACACTATGCATACTAAGTGTTATAGTGGCTCCATCGCTAATTGAACTTTATTCCGTTTCTCTGAGCAGATATTAACACCTCTGTCTCCTCGACTGATGATTATTGGAAGTAACGTCTCCATTAGGTATCGTGGTTATATTTTTACCTTTTACACTTAAAAAAAACTTATGAAGAATCACCTGGGCAGGCACCACTATCCGATCGTTAGAAAGCCTCGAACCAAGACTGACACTGTGATGCGCACTATGTATTATAGTTGCTCCATTGCTAGTTAAGCATTATTCGTGTTTCCCTGAGTAGAGCGCCTCTGTCTCCTCGACTGATGGATGAATCATGGAAGTAATGTCTTTATTTGGTATCTTGGTGTTTTTTTAACATTGTACAATTTAAAATTACTCATGAAGAAGTTACCTGGGCAGGTTTTTTTTTTATTCCTGATAGGTTAGCCTTTGACCACTATCTCATCTGGTGGTAAGTGATGATGTGATCGAAGATGTTATTCAGGCTAACCTTAGAATTACTGGCTCTCAAGGACAACTGCCGGAACACACAGGTGCTTGGCGAAAGATTTTCTACTTGAGGGTGGTAGCTAGCCATTGCAAAATGCCCTACCACCATGCTATAACGGCTGCCACCCTAAAACAACATCCGGGACCGACGGCTTAACGTGTCCTCCGAAGCACGGAAGCGCTCAGTAGTAATGTCACCAGCGGTCACCCATCCAACTCATGACCGCGGCGGACGTTGCTTAGCATTGCTGATCGGTTCAGAATGGTTAAGCGAACTACGCTACGAGCGCTTCAAAAAAAACGGCCAAAAATAGGTGCGAATAACGGATCGTTAGTATACCACGAACTAACTGACATTGATGCTATGAACTAAAACTGACGTTGGAGACACTATACGCACATAGTGTCTCCAACGATAAATTAACTTTACTCGTGTGTCTTGTTGAGTATATATAAACACCTGTCTCTTCGACTTATTTTATTGGAAGTAACGTCTCCATTTTGTATCGTATATTTTTACCATTTGTAATAATTAGAAAGTAATCTTGGAGAAGTCTTCTGCGTACGTATGACTATCCAATCGTTATATACAGCTAAAAAGGAGCAATATCCAGACATCGTTGTATTTAATTTCAAAAGGTAGACAGCGATATTACCATCTCTGTCTCCTCGACTAATGAGTATTTTTTTTCAAATATGCATATATCACAACCAGATGATAGATCGCTTATGAAGAAAATGTCTGGGTGAGTACCACCTCACCACGTTTTTGTAAGATAATGACAATTTATATATATATGACACACTAGTATTACATAGAAATTGTTGAATAGTGTACAAAAATCATTGTATTCAAATGATATAACATACCACCGCAGCACCACTATTTTTCTTACTGTTAATATTATTATACGTTTGGCCACAAAGTCGCCTGATGGTAAGCGTCCGTGTGGCCGAAGTTCGAGCACGTAGGCCTAGTAGATATCTATTCAATGTGGCCTTAAAGACACTCAGATTGTCTCAAGAAATTCAGAAGACGGATTACCATTGCACCGAAATCATTGCGTGCGAATTTTAGGAACCTAAGTAAAGTAACCTAACCTAATTTGAAGCAGTGATAGCTCAGTGGCTTTGGCTATGGACTGCCGCGCAGCAGGTCCATGGTTCGAATCCCGCCGCGGGCTTGAGCTTCACCGCAAGGTGGAAGGGCATTTTTGCGAATGCCCGCCTGGCTAGTGACGCGACCACCGTCAAGTTGAAAATCTGTCGCCAAGCACCTAACGGTGTGTTCGGGCAGCTGTCCTTGAGAGCCAGTCATTCTAGATTAAGCCTGTTAACACCTTCGACCACATCATCACTTACTATCACGTGAGATTGTGGTCAAAAGCTTACCTATCACCAATAAAAAAAAAAAACCTCCACAAAATTAAGTTGCAGTCTTTCTACTTTTCCTGTAATAGAAGGGTGAGGGTAGGGATAAGGACATATTGCTTAGCGCACACTCTAAAAATGTATCCAATAGAAAATAGTCGGACAAGCTACCCTGCTTTTCTATTTTAAAGAAGAATGAAGAAATCAATATGCCAAGTCGTAGCTTGTGGCAACTCGTAGTCTTTTTGAAGCAGTAATGGCTCAGTGGCATTGGCTATGGACTGCCACGCAGCAGGTCCATGGTTCGAGTCCCGTCGCGGGCTTGAGCTTCACCGCATGGTGGAAGAGCATTTTTGCGAATTCCCGCCTGGCTAGCGACCACCCTCAAGTAGAAAATCTGTCGCCAAGCACCTAACGGTGTGTTCCGGCAGCTGTCCTTGAGAGCCAGTAATTCTAGGTTAAGCCTGTTAACACCTTCGACCACATCATCACTTACCATCAGGTGAGATTGTGGTATCAAGCTATCAAGAATAAAAAAAAAACTGCCTACACTGGCGTAGCATGTATACAGAACGTCATACATTTTGCTAGAAAGAAATTTCCATCTGGACTCTTAACTAGGCAACAGGCAAAACCTAGACTAATGAGGTATTCTGTAAATACAAGAAAAGAAAATAACAGTATTTTTACCCTAAACGTTTCAAGGAAATAATTACAAATTCAATATTCAACTTCAAGATTCCTTCAAGTTCCGACATTATTGCTAGAAATAACAAATTAGCACTGAGTTTTCCTTCCAGACGTTATTTTAGAGGTCTTGCGTTCTTGCAGGTGCTATGCTTGTTACTTACTTTGGAAACTTAGACAAGGTTATTCACTTGGTATGAATGCTTTGAGAATAAGCTTGGCTTTTATTAGGTCTGAGTTATTGGATGAAGATATTGAAAATATCTATCGTATTGCAAAGTGAAAATAGATTAGGTTTGTTAGAGTACCTTTTTTAGTTTATTCTCATTGAACGTAATCAAAACCGAATTATGAATGTTTCATTTTAAAGTCTATCCCCATGATCTGGAACATAATGCTAACAGAAGAAAAAATCAAGTTGCATGAGAAAATATATTAAAAACGTTTTAAAACAATAGACCCGAATTTCTCGACCGTTCTTCTTGCAATGACATTTCGATATTCAAATTTGTAATTTAACTTCATTAAGGGCCTGTTTCAGAATGTTCGAGTAAGTTCCGGTTTTACTACCCAGAACATAATTTAATAAACAAAACACTATATTTGCGTTTCACAGTCATCGGTTTAGCCTATCCCATCGGTTGAGGTGAAGTGAGTGAGCAAAACTGTTATTTTGAAGATTGGTTTTATAAAAACCGCATACGTTAAAGATATAAAATAAATATATATTATTATACAGGATATAACTTATAACTTGGCTGTTTTGAAAACACGATTGTAAATATTTCCCCCGATAGAAAAAAATCGTGAAAAAGGCTCTGAAATTTTCTTTAATTACGTTTTGTGCCAATACTATAAGTCCAATCAATTAATAAATCATATGTAATTAATATTTCGTAACATTAAAATAAAATGCCTGTTCGTTTTTTTGCGTTTTAATAAACCTTATTTTTTTATAAATTTATTTACTTTTTGTCGCTTACGATATTCCATTATAAGCAACTTGCATATTTCTATTTCATTCGCTCGCATGCGATTCTAGATCTATTCGTCCTACGCGCTCAGTCCGGGGGAGAACGTGATGCTGGGTGGACCTGTGTTTCTTTCATCGGCTAAGATCTTGAACTTCCGCGAGTGGATATTATTTTTTAGAAATGGATGACAAATGTTTAGATCGTACTGTGATGTACCGAAGAATGAGTCTGCACATGAGACAAGTCCTAAGATAAGAGTGCTACTATTATGTAATGTATGTATTATGTTGTTACTTATATTTATTATATACCCACGCTAGTGCTACTACCACGCTACGCTAGAATATATGTAGGTAGGTACTTAACTCTCTGTACATAATATTATGTTAACAAACAAATATAACTTTACGAATATGTTTGCTACTAAAAATTTACATAAGTACTTATATATTATTTTTCCGATTGTAATAGAGTACCTACCAAGTATCTATAGGTAAGATATATTTTAGGGTTCCGTAACCATAGGATAAAAATAATCCCCTTTTACTAAGACTTTATTGTCCGTCTGTATGTCACTAGGTAGTATCTCATGAACCGTGACACCTAGCTGTAATTTTCACAGATGATGTATTTCCGTTGCGGCTATAGTAACAAATACAAAGAAATTAAATAACAAATATAATACAAGAATCTACTAAGTGTGTTTTTTCCACATCTCCGACTGGTTTCCATGGTAGGTGCCGGTTATTACCAAAGCACTTAGGCATGGGGTTCCTAATTCCTATACCAAAGTGGATCAGAACCTTGGTACGATTCTGACCGTACCACTTTTTTATGGCAGTAGGGTGAATCTAATTTGGCGACTTCAGTATGGTTCTTTGTTTGTATGGGACATCGTACATCGTTTAGAGCTTTGATTTTTTTGTGATAATTGTATTGGGTGTTTTGATATAGGTAAATATTGTATAACGATGTTGTCTGCCAACTGAAGATAGATGCTCCGATTTGGCTAAAGACAAATCTAGGTTGTTCTGGACATCCTTATTCTGAATTAATTTTTCGATGACGTCTCCCAAGTGGAGAAAGTTACTCCGATTTGGCTGAAAATTTATATGTATATTGTTCCCTATTCTATTTTCATTCCTTCCTCTATTGTTCTAGGTTAAAATTAAAAATTCTAATTTTAACCTAGAACAAAAAATTCTAGGTTAGCCTGAACAACATCTTCGACCACATCATCACTTACCATCAGGTGAGATAGTGGTCAAAGGCTAAGCTATAAGGCATAAAAAAAAAATGTTATCGTTATTCCAAATTTGGAATTTATTATCCGATGACGTCTGCCATGTGAAAAAAATTTACTCCGATTTGGAGGAAAATTTATGTTTAGATTGTTCTGGACGTCCTTATTCTAATTTTGGAATTTATTTTTCGATGACGTCTGCCAAGTAAAAAAAGTTAGTCCGATTTGGCAGAAAATCGATGTCTAGGATGTTATTGCTGCCCTTATTCCAAATATGTTTTTATTTTCGATGACATTTGATAAGTGAAGTTAGACGACATATCTCAAAAACAGTTCGGCCTTACGGCCTCACTTCATCGTTATCGTAGCACATCGTATGGCGGCCATCTGCACACTACCCGAAATACTAGCTTATGTCCGATTTTTTTTAAATAATACAGAGCTCGCAAAATTGCTTTAAAATGTTAGGGTGGGCGTAGTCCTGAACCAGTCACCCCTAGCTGATCACTTGCGTCAATATTGTAGGAGTTATCAAATTGAATCTGATATATCATACCAAACGTCTTTGAGAATCTACCGGTGCTACTCTTATTTTCAAATAATAAAAAATCTAAATTTTTTATTTTCTCGCCACATTTCTTGATGACTGTCTCTTATAGTTTGGCTATCATTTTACTATTACAAATGCTAATGATAGGTGAAGTTTAATCCATAAACCTATTACACGATAAACTTAGTTGTTTTGAAGTAAACTGTACATTTTTTTTTTAATTAGCAGTATGACAGCAATAAGTTTGTGAAAAACTTGTTTGGCGTTTACTACTGGGACGCATTGGGTGCCGGATAGGACTCGCGTGATATTTACTGGAAAAATACTTATTTCCATTATTTCCTTCAAACGCACTTTAAATGTAATGACCACATAAATAAGTTTGAACCAAACTTAGCTTCAGAATTGTTAACTATTGGGACGCATTGCGTGCCTATAGTTGACCATGTAGTTAGTTACTTAGGATTCGCGTGACTGAAAAGATTCTTATTACACGACTGCCTAAAAAACAGAGTGGTGTGTTTTGAGGGCTCATGTATGTATATATGTTTATAAGTTTTATTTATCCCACCATAATATCCAAACTGCTTAACGGATTTTGATGAATGAGATACTTATAGTTAGATTAAAAAAACAAGAGAGTTATGTTTTAATACTTCTAAATGGTCTAACCGATTTCAATGTAAGGTGTATCGTAAGATTATTATTGAAAGCGCAAGTGAAACAAAGTACATAAAAATAGGTGACAAAATAAACTGGTGGATTTTAGTAGCCGTATTGTGAGATAATTTTATTCTTCTTCAAAAATCTATCGAGTAGGCGTATCAAAATGAAGGGCTTTAAAACACGATTCCATAAATAAATATAACTTGCAGTTCTATATACAATATAACTATAAAACATTTAATGAAAATGAATAATTTGCAGTCGAGTTTTTTACTTTTTAATTAATTTATACTTGATTTTACTATTTTCTACAAATGTACATTGCACAAAACAAACTGAAAATTTATATAAATATTGAGCCAGTAGTTGACCAGTGGTTTAGGATAGGCTCTTGGAATTGACTAGACTATATGATATAATATACAACAGCTAGATACTTATGTTTAAGACATCCTACTATAGTGTGCACGATATAAATGTATAAATACGATAGCAATAGAAAACTTAACTAACTTCAATAAACTAGTAAGCAAAGACGAGGGCCGAGCGGGGTCACGGGGCGGGTATATAGAATGAATCGACGATAAAACTGGCCGGGCATCGAACGCACGCTCGCCCACCGAGCCTCCCGTACCGCTGCCGCCTGCGCTAACTTTATAAATATATTATTGCATTTTATTTGAACCGAGGAACAACCCTTAAGATATCTGGAATTATAAGGACACGTAGATAGGCAGGTCCACAAGCATCATAATTTTATTTTTGTGAAAGTAGGTCCTTTGTTGGTTTGGGATAACTACAATCACCTTAGGTCTTATTTTTAGATAAATCAGACCTGTATCCTCTTGCTGGTATTCACGCTTTCGAGGATCGGCACCACACGTTATTCCACTTTGTTTTATTACCATATATCAGTACTATATAAAGGTTTTGTGTAGTATAAATCATATGTATCTAAAGTATTCCAACACCGACACACTTACACTTTATTTTTGTACATAATATAATAATATTTGAGGTAGATATTAATATATATACCTCAAGTCACTGTATTACCGCTCCCCGCAGTGTTGTTGCTGCGGGGAGCGGTGTAGAATCTATAACTGAATATGTTCCACTCATGTTTTTTTTTTAAATAATACTAATATTATTTTGAACAGCCAGTTGGAAACATTTATGACGTGAAGTTTCTCCAAAACATCGCTCATTCTTCCCGTATATTTTCTCTTTTTCGTATTTATTTTCATTCCCTATACATTCTTCATTTTTTTCCGTCGAAATTTTATCTAAAAAACATCATATTACCAATTGCACGCAACTCAACTACTAGCCAAAACCGAACTGAAAATCAAATGACAGGATGCCGCAATAAAACATTGCGCTTGGGATTGTTGGGTATTCATTATTATTGTTCTGAAAGCATATGATAGCCACCAATATAATTGTGTAGCTGTCTTTATAAAATCTATTTATCTCGAGATTGCCAGCGTTACTGCACTGTTTGCAAATGTGAAAACTTACTTTGTAGATCATGGGATCGAATGCCTTACTTGGTTTGAATTGGTAAAATATTGGACATTTAGAATAATTGCAGTGGACCGTTCTAAACATTAACATTAACGTGAAAGTAGACTGGCGGAGAGATAGATCCCCTGCGTAATGTGGACAATATTGATTTTCACCATCTAGCCTGGCAGGATGAAAAAATTCCTTAAGCATTCTGTTACTAAGGAACAATTGCACCAAACTAGTTTAAGATCGCATCCAACAATATATGATAGAACTTTGTCACCATAACCGTCCAATGGATGTTGCACTATTTTAAATTGCCTTTGTATGAACTTTTATGTATTTATTATGAACTTTGAATATGACATCAGACAGACGGTAGTATCAAAATAAGAAAAATCTTATCTAAGAAAAAAAATATGCTTACCTCCAATTGGAGGTACAGCTCTATAAACTAATAAAATAAATGTCAACTTTACTACAACTGATAGTAGATACTGTTTATGCGTCCACCCTAACATCACATGTTACAATAGGATATTATGATACAAGTGAGCTAAGTTACACACTATACACGAGGCTGTGGGATACAGCCCGAGGCGTAGGCGAGGGCGTAAATCAGCCGAGTAATTGATATTATAATGAGCAAATTGCTCACGAGTTTCATACACACTTTTTCAACACCCTTGCGAGGAAAAAATTATATATTGCACAAATGCGATACACAAACAACAAACAAAAAATATGGAAAATAGCGCGTAAGTTTTTTTTTGCGCGAGGCAAATGTATGTTGGTTGATAACATATAAATTTCTTTGTTGTTACAAATCTATATTACCCGGTTAAATTGAAAATGCTCTGTTTACTTGCATATAATTTGCAGTTAGGTACTAACTTAACTTTGTAGGGATAAATTACCCGGTTAAATTGAAAATGCTCCGTTTACTCGCATATAATTTGCAGTTAGGTACTAACTTAACTTTGTAGGGATAATTCTATTACGAACTAGTGTATAATATTATTATGCACGAGGGTGTTATAGTTCAGTTTATGGCCCTAAGAACGATTAAATAAAGCTCACTTTACGAGCGAGGGTGCTGAAAAATGAGTTTACTTTTTTCACGACAGGAATCCAATAAATTTAAATTTTGCTACTAGGTTTGAAGTTCTATAATTGCAAAGACCGATGACAATTTAATGGTATATTTTATTTTAATTAAACTGTAGATTGGTGAAATTGGGCCTAAAGTTAGTAAAATAAAACAAAATTGTTCCCAATAAAACATGAACGGGTAAGGTTTAGAAACCCTATGTTATATTAAACAACTATAATCAAGCCAATTGTAGTGCATTTTAAATAAACAACTGCTCAACTCTACCAACGTGAACAATGTACTTATCCCTATATATTAATCAATTGTAAGAAATAACCAGCACTTGACAATACAACTATAGGCACTCTACATTACAACCGTTCCAGTAGTTGACTAGTCGCTAAAATATCTTCAAAAAGTTTTGTTCAATTTAGGTACATAATAATATCTGCATCATTACACTGCTACATAAACTAAACTAACCCGCCTGGCTAGCGACCACCCTCAAATAGGAAATCTGTCGCCATGCACCTTACGGTGTGTTACGGCAGCTGTCCTTGCGGGCCAGTTATTCTAGGCTAAGCCTGTAAACACCTTCTACTACATCATCACTTACCACCAGGTGATCAATGATCAAAGGCATACTTACCAGCAGTTAAAAAAAAAGTATTGACTGCTGAACTATTGACCTGTAAAAAAAAGTATTGACTGTTGGTTTGAGATTGGGTTGGGACGTCCACCCTACATAGGATAGGTATGTATTGTCGGAGTAGATTATGGTACGCAACGCGTCGTCCGTACCGTGCAGCGTGCCGTGTACCGACAGGGCAATGCCCCCATGCCGCCGCCGCCGGCCGCTCTGCGGGGAACGCAGAATGTTTCCCCGCGACCGCGCACCTTTGCTCGGGACGAGGTAGCAAAACTCAAGAACTTTTTCAGTAATGACTTCGTCTTAAAGCTTGAAACGCGCTGCATGTCAACTGTCATTTTTATCATTCAGATATTTTATGTGTTGCATAGCAACCCGAAACTTTATTAGGACATTCTGAAACGGCCCCTAAAGCGCCTAAATTGAATAAAATATTTTGACTTATACTTGATTTTAAAACAAGGTAAATATTACCAGTAATACCTAGAATGAAATCGTGTGCATGCACTACGGTGTTGAGAAGTAAAGGGAACTGAAGCAAGTCAAATAACTGGGCAAACGAAATACAAGGACTTATCTTGGAGTGATGAGCACAGTAGTGCAGTGAAAAGTAAAACGAGCAAGACAATAACTAAGAATGTAAGCTTGCTTACAGGTTTGCAAAAGACTCTCATTATTAAAATGCTAACGGTAAGCAAGAGTACTATAGATAGGCTATGCCTAGTTGGGGGACCCACTGATTTTAAATTCATTTCATTGTGAAATTCTTATAAGTATAGCAAATGAGTTTGTACTGTATAAAACTTTTAGAAATATTATTTTTTTATTATTATTAAGAGTGACACTGCAACTGGGATTGGACAGACGTGGGGATTACAATCAGAAGGGTGAAATAAAACGGTATAAATATTATCAAAAGTTCTCCAAAAAGTCGCTGGAAAATTGTTAATGTTAATAAAACTTCCATATTGGTAACTTTTACTGCAGCTAGTAGTAAAAATAAGGTCATATAGTTTCCGAGTTAAACTATAACTGGATTACCGTACAGTAATTTAATGCAAGGCAGGTAACAACAAGCACAACAAATGCGGGTACTCTATGACTCATACACCAACCGTTACTTGGCGTGCACTGGTCAAGTTAACCATTACAATGGTCTGAAAGAAATTGAGGTAATATTTTATGACTGAATGCCGATTCACCCATTCTACATATACCACTTATATAGAGAGTGGTTTAGCCAAAATATTCCGGGCGGAAGAAGCATAGTAAAACGTATAACTTACACTTTGAAGTGGGATATTATTTACATACATAAAACAATATTTTAATTCGTGTTTCTGATATTTGATTGTGAAAATGGTACCTGGACGGTATAAAGAGAAATCAAAAAAGTTTCTAGTCAATATTTATTTCAAGAAGAGACATAAAAAAGTTTATTTTAATATATCACATTATTTTAAGCTTTAATTTGAATATGTTATTATTTAAACCTACACTACGATATTATACTACTACTACTAAATTTATTTTAAAATCAGTTTACTCAATCAAAAATAGGTTTAATTGATTAAACTGATAATAATTAATGAATTTATTCGTAGATATAATAATTTTATCGCAAAAAATAAGAATAGCTGCCGAAACATTGTAAAATATAAGATGATTTCCACGGGGTATCAAGACTTTCAGCTTTAAGAATGAACGAGGCAAGGTGGAAGTAACTAAAGAAGTAATTTTGAGACTGAAACCCTTCGAAGAAACCCCGAGTTTGAAGTAATATGTTCTAATACTAAGTATAGACTGCTACAAGTACTACAAGGGTTTATGGAATCCTGTTGTTGTTTGGAAATTCTCCTCACTTTGGGGCATTCCGAATTTTTTTCTATAACAAGTAACTAGACGAAGTTACTCAAAAATGAGTCACCTCCTTCAAGTAACAAAAAAAATACCAACGACAACGGTGATGATCCAGCCAGTAATTTTCGTCTTCACCTTCGATCATAAAATATATTTTTATGGGATTGGTGGGAGTCAAAACATAAGGGTTGTATGTTTTAGAGTTTGTCACGCCTGATGTAATGCTTCTATTATGGGCAGAGGTTACCGCTTAACACCAGGTGGGTCTCGTGCTTGTTGCGTCCCAACTACATAAAATAATAGAACAGACACGCACGGATGAATAACGTAGGCTCAGTTGATAACTTAAATTTTTTTGTTGGCACCCCTAAAAATTTTGATAGTGTTAGGACCTGTGTCAGAATGTTCGAGTAAGTGCCGGTTATACAACATAGAAGGTATTTATTGAATAAACACTATCTTTGCGTTTCACAGTCATCGATTTAGCCTATCCATCGGTTAAGACGACGCAGTGGTAAACAAAATCGGGTACCGCCCCACATACTATTCACTCCACGTGGGGAGGAAAGATCACATAGTAATTTGCACGTGACATAGCTTGTGCTAAAAAGCCGTATGCGCCCAAACAGTAATTATAGTTTAAGATAAAAAACTATAGACAATTTTCAAAAACCGAATTTCCACATTGAAGTATGTGTTAAGACTCATCTATACAGATATTTTAAAGGCTTAAATCTTGTTTTTTTAAGAGGAGTTTTGATAGGTTTTTCTCTCTTATGAAAGTTAACCAATCATGTTGTAATTGACATTATTTAGATAGCGTAGATAGCTCATCTATTATCAAAATGATGTCAATAACATGGTAAACGAAATACGTAAAAATCATTTCCGAATGTTTAGTAATTGCTGCGAAAAATTGAGATCTCTGACGCCATTATTTTCAATTCGTCGTCTTAAAGCTTGAACTGTCATTTTTATCATTCAATTATGTTATGTGTTTGTTAGCAACCCGAAACTTTATTAGGACATTCTGAAACGGACCCTTAGTGTATCTACTGCTACCTGCTCTGGCACGACTAGTGCTACAGATTTTTAATCTCAGCTGTTCATATTCGGTGAAACTGTGCATCTTGTCCCTGACTGAAATTTGACCGTGGGAAAGGACTTAATTATTTTAGGACTAAGAGTGAGTAATTCATTATCTTAATCATTGTCAGAGCGAGTTATTCCTAACACATATAACATATAGTAGCATAAATTTCGTTATTAAATTTAAGTTTGATAATAAATTTGTCACTCAGTAACAACATTTTATAACAATTTCTAATTTACCAAAAACAAAGGGTGCATGCAGTACACATGCCGTAAAATATTGATATACGACTTCTATAATTTTATGACGTAACAAAATTATCAAATAAAATAAACTTTTTAATGCTGAATCTTCAGTTTTACTACTTTAACACCGAAGGGAGTTTTAAAACGTTCGACAAAGTTAACTTTGCATTTGCGAAAGGAAAACATTGGTATAAAATGTTTAGCGCTCCATTTTGATGCGACGAAAAGTTAACTTGGCAAAATTTTACGCTATCTACAAATCTAATTTAAAAGTCGTAAAACCAAATCGCTCAATTTGAAAATTAGGAAAGAAAATATAAATACTTATGTTTTTTTTTATAAGGAGCTCGCAGCTCGCATTTAATTTATTGTGTGACCAATAAATTTAGAATTGAACAGATAATATAGCTTAGCTTAAGGGAAGTGTTGTCGTAGCGCATCCATACAGACATAGTTGTTCTTCATATTTAAACTCAGTGAAATTTTGCATGTATATGCCTTTAAATTATCATTCCTCCCATGTTAGGAGATCCACAACAATAACACATAGTCTGTAAAACTGTTAACACAGCTATTTATTTCAGTATAGTTATGAGACACAGCCCTTTAATAGTATCAGTAACTCTTAATTCAAGAATTGCACTGCCACCATATCTATTTTTTTTTATAACTTAGGTCCCGGTTGTTCTCTTAGGATGGCAGTCGTTGTAGCACGGTGGCAGGGCGTTTTTCGAATACTCGCCTGGCGAGCTACCACCCTCAAGTGGAAAATCTGTCACCAAGCACCTAACGGTGTGTTCCGACAGCTGTCCTTGAGTGCCAGTAATTCTAAGTTAGCCTGAACAACATCTTCGACCGCATCATCACCTACCATCAGGTGAGATAGTGGTCAAAAGCTAACCTATCAGGCATAAAAAAAACAATGTTAATGTATGAATTACCCGTAACTTATGAAGTTGATGCTTAATATGGTTTAAAAAAAATACACATAGCTCATATTTTCATGGTCATACTTCCATAGGTTATTTCATATTTATCAGTGTTGGAAGTTCTTTTCAATGTTATTTTTCTCTCTTTCCAGTGATACGTATTTTTTTATATTTTTTTTATTGCTGATAGCCTTTGACCACAATCTCAATGATGGTAAGTGATGATGTGGTCGAAGGTGTTAACAGGCTTAACCTAGAATGACTGGCTCTCAAGGACAGCTTCCGGAACACACCGTTAGGTGCTTGGCGACAGATTTTCAACTTGAGGGTGGTCGCTAGCCAGGCGGACATTCGCAAAAATGCCCTTCCACCATGCGGTGAAGCTCAAGCCCGCGGCGGGATTCGAACCATGGACCTGCTGCGCGGGAGTCCATAGCCAAAGCCATCACTGCTTCAATTGCTCACAAGATCGATTCTGTCATCGACCACAACATTACATCAGCATGTTACGAGAACATCGTTATTAAGCAAGTCATCCATGCATTATTATTTATTGGGACATACTGTTTTAACTAAATTGAGTGTGCCTCAGTTTAAGTTTAATTTACATCGGACCAATTTGAGGTCTACTCTACCCAACGCAGGAATAATCATCAATGTTGGATGATCCAGCAAAAACATTTTTATATTATATTCATCATCATCATCAGCCGGAAGACGTCCACTGTTGAACATAGGCCTCCCCCATAGAATGCCACAAGGAACGGCTATTAGCCACTTGCAACCATTGGCATTCGGGTCCATACATAAAACTAAACTTGAAAACATCCGTTTTGAATGTCAGTTATAATAATTACCGAGGATAACCAAAATCAATAACACAAACCCCTATTCTTGTATTCATATTAATATTACTAGTGTGAAGGTGTGGTTTTGTCGCATCTTCACCCCACTTTTGTAAACAAAGCTTTTAAATGCCTGACTGCTTTCAAGAAATCCTTATGATATGGTCGCGGATTCGAATCCCACTCGTAGTTCAAACTACGAGTGTAGTAACTAACTTTTGTAGTTATTTGTAAGGTATTCTATCGTTTCTATAAGGGCACAATATGATTGATTAGTTAAAGCGATTTTTTTTTCAATTTGTTTATTTTGTAGAAGTTAGTTTTTATTTAAAATATGTTTTCTAACATTTAGATCCATTCCATATATTATGACAGGTCTTACCATGGGCTTACAATTTTTCTGACAGTTTTATTGGTGCACTCCATTCGTAAATAACTCCAAAATTATGTTAAGCCTAACTCCAACATTTGAGACACACATCTGCAGTTCTCCAACTTAACTTCCGACACTTCCGCAACAAAATACATCATAATCTTACTCAATCTCACACAGTAATTAAAGAGCACATCACACTCAGCATTTTGACGTAAAATATGAGCACATCGTCATCAAATATGAGCATTTTGTCGTCAAATGTGGACGTTTTGCTGGAAATGGCCGCGAATCCTCTTATCTTAATCCTGAAACGGAAAATGGTTGGAGCTCCTAAATTCGCGGGGAGCGTTTCGTTCAAACTTCGATTGGAATTGGAAAAAATCTTACTGTGCTGTATAAGCCGGATAGTCCACTGCTGAACACAGCCTCCCAAAATATGGGGGGTTTGCTATAATCCCCACTCTTGGCAGGCGGCTTGGGGATTACAGTGTGATATCAGTTCTTCAGAAAGTACTGCTGTCCACCTTCTGGTTCTGTTCTGTTCGCCATGAAATACAGTAGAATTATAACTTCAAGAGTGCTGGTAGTTGTTATCTTAAGATGGCAATCATTATAGCATGGTGTTAGTGCTGTCGCGAAGCACTAACGATATGTTACGGCATAACATATTCGACCATATCATAACAATACATACGCATATATAATGCAGCAAATGGTTTTCCTGTTTTTTAACCTACAACGAATCTAATTCAATTAATATTTAGTAAAATCCTTTTAAAAGCATCCCCAAGCTAAAATTTTGTTCTCAATTTGATGATACGTAAATTAAAATAGCGTGATTCTCTTCAATCGTTTCCTGATTTTGTGGCTCAACACAGTCTTCTGCATAATTAAACATTTGCTTTTAATGTGTGAGAAAATTAATGAAGTCGGGAAAAGTTAGACCATACAAAGTAGTCTAATGCAAGACGAAATATCACAGTTGTTATGGTAACGGCAAAACATTATTTATGCAAAGCCGTATGCGCCAGTCTAGTGCTAAAGCAGATTAACTAGGAGGTTGTGTGAAATACGGAAGCTAGTCATGTTAAAATTAGTTTTTACGATTCTTTTTGTCAAGATATGATGAGACAGGCAAGTCTGATGGTAAGCGTGTCGCCTATTCTTTACATTTGCAGTGCCACTGTCTTCGTTCTACTCTACATTGAACTGCGCTTGTTATTTTGGAACATTAGTTCATATATGTCTTCGTATGTCAGTCACTTGCATCGGTACTTCTGCTCAGGGCCAGAATATTTGACACTACGGTCGATACCCACCAATTGCCAAAGAGACCAAACACTAGGTTAAAATCTAGCTTATCAAGTAAAGATGAATCTCCGAGGTCAACCAAGGATGCGTTTACTTGTAGTTTCTGTTATCTCAGGTGTTACATTAGTTCAGCGCAAATAATTTCCATGTTAATTTTTACGAAAATGTCGGGTCTTGGTGGTTTTGGATAGCAGACGTCATAGCATAGTGGTAGGGCAACTTGCGAACGCCCACATCTACCTCCCTACAGCAAAAAATTTGTCGCCAGGTAACGGTGTGTTTCAGCTGCTATCTCTGTGATCCAGTTATTCTTCTAGGTTATCTTGAAAAACATCTACGACAACGTTATCGCTTAGTACCAAATGCGGTCAGAAATCAGCATAAAAAAATCAGCACATGCTTTTAACCACTATCTCACCTGATGGTAAGTGATGTTGTGGTCGAAGGTGTTAACAAGCTTAACCTAGAATTAGTGGCTCTCAGCTGCCGAAATAGACCGTAAGGAGCTTGGTGACGGATTTTCTACTTGAGGGTGGCCCCTAGCCAGGCGGGCACTCGCAAAATACTTTATGAATGTAAAATTTGTGATATATAATGGATATCTCGCAAAAACAACGGGATTATTTCAAACCTACCAAGACCTGGATTTTTATTCCTAATGGTAAGGAAGTAGAATAATCATAATCTCTTATTTAAAGTTATGCATCGAAATCATAATAAAAATACACATTGTAAACAAATACCATCTGAAGTATTTCTTGGACTAACCCTTTTTACATATTACATTTCAAACCTGTAGACGTTGGTAAATTTTATAACATCCCTGTAGGTGTTGAAACAAGAAGATACGTAAACGGAAATACAGAACAGTTACCATAACCACTCAGACTTTATGGTTTAATTTCCTGAAAGCTCACTTTTCATTTGTCAAGAGTGCCGTGCATACGTGATACTTAGTTTTTATGGCGTCAAATAGACAGGAAACTGCTTCCGAATATATTTACCTAAGCTACAGATATTATAATTTATAAGAGAACTTCACATTTGCATATTGAATTGCAAGACAGGCAGTAATAACAACTATCAAGATGTGTGAATTCACCACTTTTCAATGCTGGATTGCTCTTTGATACTTGTAGTAAGATTAATATAATAATGTAATGCTTATAAGGGTAAAATGTCTCTCTGGGCTTTTCAAAGAGACAAATAATTAGTTACCATAGCCATGACAATATAAACTAATAATAAGTAAATAATGGTCGGATTTTTGCCACGTCTTCTAGCTATTTAGAAAATTAAACCTCAACCAGTCGTTCTTTTACAACTGTCCGTACAAGGAACCAACGCAGCTGTGCACGCCCTGATGATGAGCATCTGATATGCTCGAAACCCGGGTCGACGTATTTGATCCCCAACATAGTGTTTTTGCCGGTTTAATTTATAATATTTAAATATTTGAAAGCAATGAAAATAATTCTCAATTTCACACAATACCAATCGAAGAGTAAATATTTTAAGCCTACTACACTTTGTCTAATAGCACATAAAAGTTAATCAATCCGTGAAGTATTCAATTGTGACACTATGGTAAGGTATTAAATAATACTTTCAGTAAAGCAAGGTGAGTTTACATAGGCGAACCCCAAAAAAAATTAGGCAGTCATATAAAAGAAGATTGCCCATAGTATTATTATATGTTCTATGCCATAAGTTTACTAATTCCAATCAATGTAAAATTAATGAATAACTGTATAGTTTAGAATAAAAATTCATTATTACACAGCCACTAAAATAAAAATATTGACGTAACCGTAGCTGACCCTAAGAGGGTCGAAATACTCCAGCCCAATGTTAGTCGGTCCAAAAGTTTTTTATTAGTTTTGTAGCGACAGCATACATGTGAAACTTGGACATTAAAAAAGTAGACCAAGACCGGGATGATGCCTTCGAAATGTGGTGTTGGAGGAGAATTCTCAAGATACCTTGGACATCCTTCCGCACGAATGAATCCATCCTTCGTGAATTAAAAATCAAGATGAAGCTGTCCAACGTCTGCTTGCAAAGAGTCCTGAAGTATTTTGGCCACATTGCTAGAAAGAGTAGCGAGAACCTGGAGAAACTCTTTATCACTGGGAAGATAGAAGGGAAACGCCCAAGAGGTCGCAAACCCATGCGATGGTTAGACCAAATCCGCACTACCCTTGACAAAAGTATTCATGACGCCATTGACATCGCCAGAGATAAGAACAAGTGGTGACAAATTGTCAGAAGAAAGGTTATTTCCACGGGGTATAACGACCCTAACGGATAACGACGCAAGGAGAAGTAGCGACAGTATGTATTGCATGAGAAATGCACCAAATATGCAAAATGCCGAACAAGCACTAGGTCCTTTTTATCACAAGTGGCGAACCGCTCTGCGCCCATAAAGTGCTCTCAGACATAAAGTTGTTATGTCTTATGAGCCAGTTATTACACCGATACCTTAATCTTTTAAAACAAAACACACTAATGTGAATATTACTGCTTAACAGTAGAAAAAGGTATGTTGGCACTATTATTGTGGCTGAAATCATTTATAAATTCTACTGCTACTAGGTGCTGCTCATTATAATGCAATATGACAATTGACCATGTTAAAGCACATATCAACTAAATGGTAGAGGTTATACTACGAAATAGAGCATTTTCAAAGAGAATTGCCGTCAGAATGGTGCGCCCATAAGTTCAAAAGCAAAATACGGGTATTAACAAAATAAGAAAGTGATTAGCAAATCAGAGAACCTAGCCGGATACTAATTTATTGCACCGCAACCATGAAGGTCTCCTATTCCGAAAAAAATATCTAAGAGCCAATTAGCCAGTGAAATGAATGAATGAACAAAATATAAAAAATAGTTGTTTCGACCCCACCTAAAGAATAGTATAAGGGTAGAAAGATGGTGCATTTACACGCAGATTGCTTCATGATTGCTCAGGGAATCATGAAAGGCGAAAACATAGACCAAAGATCTTTCAATAGAGTAAGTACTGAAGCTTTAATAGAAATAGCTCCCGATGGAAAATTATAATACCGATAGATCTCGAGAATCATTCGTCTTTTTCACAATAGAAGTCATCGATGGCAATCAACATCAAACTGTAACGTCTATAAAACTTTACGTTTTTTACAACTTGTGACGTTAATTGACAAAATATATCATCAAATAGTTTCAGCCATTTTGAGAGCGAGAATGACAGTTCTGTGAATAGCTCCCAAACGCTATACCGATTATGGCGATATATTTTTAAACAAAAAAATTTAACCAAAAAAATGGAATTGACTTCAACACTCAAAAGTATAAAATAACTAGTAACTAACTAGTTTGAAGCGCAAAGTAGTAGCGAAGTTTGCTTGGCCATTCTGAACCGATCAGCAAAGCTAAGCAACGTCCGCCTCGGTCATGAGTTGGATGGGTGACCGCTGGTAACATTAACTACTGAGCGCTTCCGTGCTTCGGAGGGCACGTTAAGCCGTCGGTCCCGGTTGTTGTCTTAGGATGGCAGTCGTTATGGCATGGTGGTGGGGCATTTTGCCCGTCTGGCTAGCTACCACCCTCAAGTAGAAAACCTGTCGCCAAACACCTAACGGTGTGTTCCGGCAGCTTGTCCTTGAGAGCCAGTCATCCAATACGTGCCTTGGGAGATTTGAAGTGAGGATCAGGAGACCGAAGTGGGAATCGGGGGAGTATGAACCCTGTCAATTCGCAAAACCGGCTTATTCAGGATCGATCCCAAACTTCTTTCTTTCTAATACCTATTATTATAACTGGCTATGACACTAATAGCCCCTCTATATTATAAGTTTGGACTAATAAGTTATTGTTAAACACACATTACCGTGTTATTAATTAATTTACATGTAATACCCATGGTTAAAGTCTCGTTTCTCTAGCACGGAGAATGACCCCTATTATTGTTGGACAAAGATATAGGGTTGGATAGATCAGACATTATAAGGTAGTTCATTTCATAGTTTAGGCAAGAAACCTACTTCAAAGATTATGTATTCCAAATCTTCTCCATTATGATCTGCTGGAAGACGTCCACTTCTGGACGTCATGTAAGCTGTACACTGTTGCACAATTTTTCTGGAAGCGCGCTCTATCATCGATCACATCATCACTTTAGCTGAGATAGTGATTAATGTTACCCAGTTCAGGATAAAAAAACAATAACCTCTCCTATAGAACGCCACAATGGAGGACATTGGCTCCCCGCGACTTTTACTCGTAAGCCCATCTAGAAGGCCAACCAACTCCACGTCTCCACCAGTCTTATAACTAAAATAACCTACTTCTCCATCCGTTATATATATATAGTTCATCGAACAATGTAGACTGCCCGTTCCAACTTCAATTTTCAAATTCTGAAAGTAAAAATTAATTAGTTATTTAATTTAATTGAGATTGTATTAATTGAATTAGATTTTTATTTGTTATAGTAGGGTAAACGAGCAGGCGACTCACCTGTTAGTAAGTGATCACCCTAGCCCACAAATATCAGCAACACCAGGACTCACGGGGATGCGTTGCCGGATAATATGTATATCGATGACTTTGCTTCTTCGGCGAATACGTGGATTTTATTATGTAAAGAAGCTTATTGAGTGACTCTGAGCTTGTCCATAAGGGCAAAAGTTAAGGACCGTGTTGATGTTTTCAAACTATAATAGTCAAGGACCACGTCAGATCATAAATAAGTCATCACTGAGGGCATATATTGGTTAAGAATTCTTATTAGATCCAAAAGGATCAGAGGATTAGGAGGTCAATAAAAATGTATAAACGTCAAAGGCGACTTGGAACATGTGCTAAATAAGAAGCATTCATAGAATAAATATCTTTACCATCGTAAATACATTGCCTATAACTTAAGCATTTCTTCGTAGACGAACTGCACTGCGCCCACTGCCCTGAGACATACAATTGTTAAGTCTCACGTGGCTCCCAAGAACTGCTGCCAGAAGCTGTTAGGTTCTTGACCACAGATTTTCTACTTGAGAGTGGAAGCTAGCCAGGTGAGCATTCGCAAAATGCTTTTACACAATGCGGTTAACCTCACGCTGGTAATCACCAGATCGAACGATGGACCTAAAATGCTTGGACTGTTTCACCTCTGCTTAGCTATCGCCTGTCACCTACGTAATGTAAGCAAATATTACAATAATTTTATTAAATAATATGTAACATATCGGTCAAAGACGTTTAAAAGAATGGCCCCGAGTTTCTTTCCGGTTCTTCTCGCAGTGACTCTTTTATTATTTTTTTGCTGAACTTATTTTTTTTTTTAATTCACGATAGGCAATCATTTGGCCGCTATCTCACCTGATGGAAAATGATGATGCGGCCGTAGATGTAGCATGCTTGCCTAGGAGATACCTATTCACTCTAGACTTGAAGACTCCCAAGTTATATTGTTCGGGAAACAGGGTCGCGGGTAATGAGTTCCACTCCTTCACTGTGCGGATGATAAATGTGGAAGCGTAACGCTTCGAGCGAACTGGAGGGATGTCGACCATAAAAGGATGACGGCTATCAGAGCGTCTTGTTGTCCGATGATAAAGGGGGCATGGAGGAATCAGCTCGTGTAATTCCTGCGCACACTCACCGAAATGTAAACGATAGAATACCGATAGGCAAGCAACCCTACGACGATGACCGAGACTCTGTAGACTTGGCAGTACAATGTATCAAAACTTGTAATTTACCTTCATGAGAGTGTCGTAGATGCCTACATTGAATACATGATTTTGAATTTGACTTTGACCTGCGGCACGGTAGCCCATAGCTATTACCGCTCGGCTATGATCGATGATAGCCGAAAGAAATAAAAAAAAGTGAGGACATACAAGAAATGTCCAAAGTTGTTAGTTTTTTATGCATACGTGATGTTTTACCACCTAACAACATTTGACGTTTCTAGTACAGCATTATCTTAATCTTCACCCCATCGCAACATGGGCGTGACGTATCGTGCGTAAGCGCAATAAATTAGTTAAAAAACAAATCAGTAAACATAACCTTAATGCTATATGATGCGCTGTTAAGCCCAGTTTATTCACATCGGATTTGGTTAGTGTATCATTATGCCGTTAAACGACTGGTTAAATTGTTTTTGAAGTGCTGCGGGTGCCTGTTTATGATGGCCACTAATAAATACAACACGATCATTAATTAGGTCTTGAAGTTAAATTTACATGTATTTTCTTTGTAAGGATCAAAGTCAAAGTAATGCAGTTGAGATGAAAGCTTTGAGATATGTATGTGGCCTATATAATTCTAGATTATAATTCCAGATTTCTAATTGTGGATTAACGTAGGAGTGAAAGAGAGACAACGATGGTGAAATCGCATTTAGTTAAGGTAAAATCCCAAAGAAAGCGTAATAACACAAAAATAGTAACATGAATTAAAAATGTACCTTTTTCTCCCTTTTGATATTTTTGTTTGTGCAATTTTATTAATATGTTTTCATAGACATAGATACGTAAATAATTAAGGTATTTATGTACGTTACAAGCATAATTTAAAGTCAACTTTGCAATTTTAATAAATCGAGAAAAAAATATTGAAACGTTTTTGGACTTTTCTCGGTCTTCGATAATGTGATCAAGATTAACATAGAATTTTCTTACTTCCAAAAAATAAATGCATTAACCTAAAAATCTATTCAAGTAAAGCTATTTAGCACTTATCAGCGTCTAAACATTAGATATTGGCCTATTATCATCATACAGAGATTAAATCATATATTATTTGACACCGTTGTTACTATATACTCGTACCAAAACAAAAAACAAACTTTTCTTATGAAGATGGTATTTCCTTTTATGTTTATCTCTCTGGTATTATTATTATTATCATTTATTAGGCAATCCGTCATAGTTTTTAGTATGGCAAATCATATTCCGGGAAAATTTCAATTGGCTACCTAATGATTATTACAGTACTGTACTGTAACAGCCGGATTGTCCACTGCTGAACATAGCCTCCCCCCATATGGGGGTTTGCCATAATATCTACGCTTGGCAGGTGTCTTGAGGATTGCAGTGTGATATAGTAGTTTTTTTTTTATGCCTGATAGGTTAGCCTTTGACCACTATCTCACCTGATGGTAAGTGATGATGTGGTCGAAGATGTTGTTATGTTAGTTCCTCAGAAAGTGCTGCTGCCCACCTTATTCTGTTGTAAAAAAAACATTTGTGTGCAACATTACTTTATTACGGGGCGAAGGGCATTGTTTGCAAGCATAATTTCTGGTGAATGAGATATAACAGCTTGCGTGTCGGAGTGACGAGTGAAGTGTAGTGTCTTTCCAAACGGGGATGGTGACACAGGATACTGAAACTTACCATCAGGCGGGCGACTTGATCATCTCCTCACTATACATAATTTTCTTATTTAAAATCATTTGACATGAGCCATTAAAAGGGCTAAAACGTCACCTGGTCGTGCATTCTCACGAAAAAAACGTATCATCGTCAAAAGTCATAAAATCCAGGCATCGATCGTAAAAAAATCGCAAAATCATCGATCGATAACAATAGACCATTACCTTTTTATTACCCCTAATGAATACAATTTTTTAACATCCCGCTAAAAAAAATCGGTTGCAACAGTTTATTAAATAATAAACTTTTAAATTTCGAACATAAAATTTGTAAACGTTGTTTTGTATCCTTTTTATTTCTTTCTTCTTTATTGTGTGCCAGCTATAGATAGGGTGTTAAAAAAAGGTTTGTCATTTTGTATTTGAACTTGCCCCCTTTTTGGTATCTTTTGATTTTGATACGGTTAACCCTACAATACTTTGAACAGTGCAACATTGTTGGCTTCGAGAAAAATTCACGCAAAAGCGTTTCTTATTCCGTTGCAATAAATTCTTTTCCAGTATTTTATGTGATATCATTTTTGTCCGTTGAAATTGACATTTATAAGATGAAGTGGGTAGTAATTGGGATCAGTGCGCGAATTAAACTGTAACTAATTTTAAGAGGTGTTACACTTTGACATGTATTTTGACTTATATTGTTAGTTGCTGTCAACTTTCACCCCTTCAGATCAAAAAGTATAAAAGTGAAGATTTGTTACAGTTTTATTCTTTATAGGACTGTGTCTGTTATAAATGTTTGAAGTAAGTGAAGATATTTTCAAAATTCCTTAGCTTTATTTCAAAAACCACGTTGTCTTTCCTTATATACAAATAGAATTTTAGGACTTGCTGAATCAAATAGAAGCAACTAACTTGTTAACCATAAAGATAGATAATTTTTGCTTATTTTTTTTCTAATATGCAATTTATACGTAGCTTGTTAAACTTGCAACTGATATAAGTTATCACACTGAAAATATATTGTATGTTAAATAATACGGACAAAATATATTTTTTTCTCTATTATTACGGAAAGAAGATGCTGATTTTGAAGTTTTTGCTCGATGGAAGGACATTTTGCTACGCTTGCCTGCCTGTCTAAGGATTGTTTGGAAGGGATCGTTCTCAGCGATGGGACCGCCCAATGACATACCTACACTAAGCTATTATTTTTTATTTTATAAGTTTGTATATTTTTAACGTGTCCATAAAGTGTTATATATCAATCTACCTCAAGCAGAATCCTTCGCAAAGTACCTTACGGGGAATACCGGCAGCTGTGCCAGTAATTCGAGATGAAGCTGTTTTTCAATCCCAACTAGAGAATCACCTACCTACAAGTGAGACAAGCTAAATCTAACCTCATTAACAGCCAGAATGCATCCACCATCGAACAAATACCTCCCCCATGGCTAATCTATACTAATATTGTAAAAAGGAAAGATTTGTATGAATAAACATAAAAACTACTGGACCGATTTGAAAT
This sequence comes from Plagodis dolabraria, assembly GCA_963854805.1. Taxonomy (NCBI): domain Eukaryota; kingdom Metazoa; phylum Arthropoda; class Insecta; order Lepidoptera; family Geometridae; genus Plagodis; species Plagodis dolabraria. The sequence continues at coordinate 24,840,405 of OY978460.1, read as the reverse complement.
ATTCTTTCACCATTAGAATCCTACATTATCCCTGATGAACATAGACTATAAAATATTTTCAAAAACTCAGGGATCTGTATGAAAACTTTGATAATGTAACCCCACTTGTGTAAAAACAAAAAAAACGTTATATCGCGTACGCTGCGGAAATTGTTGACAATAGAGCAAAGTGATGTACTACAATTTTATAGAAGACGTCCATATCTACAAAAAAGTCCGCTGTACTATATGTCTAACTGTTGCAGTTATGCCACAATAACTACTTTTAATGTGTTTCAATTTATAATTTTTGCTAACTATATACCCGTGCAAAGCCGGGTCGGGCCGCTAGTCTATCTAATTTATAGAAAGGAAAAAGAAATATAGTCGTATGTACAAATTAGGGTACAATAAATAATATAGTTAATAAACTGAGAGTAGATTGTATCATTTAAAACTTTCTTAGCAAAGTTAACCTGAAAAGAATCAAAAGTATAGCTAGTCGTATAAGCATGGATCTCCAACATATAAACACAATTTGAATACGCAAACCCAACAAAGGAACAATACAGCTAATGGGCGGCTCTCAACTCAACCCATTCAACTAACAATCAGTGAGGTAATAGAATAAATAGCGTAATCAGGCCACTTCTGTGAGTGGAAGTGGATTGGTGCAGCCTATTCGACTGTAAAGTGAGTATCTTCCTGTATTTTTGATTAAAAAAAGATTTTCCTGCTAAGCCGACGAAATGTCATAACATAGCCCAACTGGACGTATTTTCGATGAGGTTTGCTTATATGCAATGCATCATCAGGAGGTTTGGTGATGCATGAGCGCCAATCGAGAAAGAAAATTAAGCGGAATTACCTCTATGAAAATATAATTGATATAATTTATTAACGCCTATCCTCTATTTATCTCATTGGTAGTATCTACTTTGAGCATTTGTGGAAAAAGAGAGTTAAAAACCTTGTTATCCACCTAATGAGCAACAACCCGTCACTTACATCAACGCGAGTTATTTATTAGGCGAATTTTTCCCTTAGCCTTTTACGATATTCAACAGCAGGAAATGGAGTATAGTGCATATAGTCCTAATCTGAGAACAGTACTTACGATAAACGTGCAGAAATACAGGAATGAGCATTTTATATTCAAAGGTACATTTTTATTTTGTCAACTGGTTGAAATTGCACACACAAATATCATTCTGTGGTTGTGGTAGAAGGCGTTAAAAGGAAAATCACCATAAGATAGGCAGTAACGCCTTGTTAAGGATTGACATTTTACACTGGACTGGATTCTGCCACACATGGGGATTTAGATAAACCCTCAATGGGGGATCCTTTTATTCAACTGTGGAAATACGAGGACTGTTGATTTGTGACAAAAATAAAACAGATTTTTCGATTATTTTTATTTAATTATGGCAACTAACAGAGCCTAATACAAAACAACCAAAATATGTCCACTATGGCATATAAAATCGCAAAAACTAGACTAACTGATTATTCGTTTTAAACAAAAATAGATGTAGAAAACGGTACACCCTATTCTAGTCAACGTAATTTTAACCCTATCCTATACGAAATCCGTCGTCACCCACCTTTGTACCAAACATTTGGATGATAATGTGTTAATTAACAGTTTTGCATTCAATCCTACGTTTCTACAGGCAGTCTATCACGCGGGAATGTTCGAAACATCGTTACAATGTCCATAATTATAAACACGTCACAAATATTTCACAAATGGTAACGTTTGTGATATAAAATAAAATTATAACTTTTATGATATAAAATAGCATTATAAGTAAAACATATTTTAAGAATGTCATCATATAACAGTGTTAACGGATTAAATTGAGTAAATTTGACTCCGTTTAGTAACTTTAGTAGTGATTGACACTGAGTACCAGTGACCGTAATCACCTCAAAATGTTTGAAACGTCGCGTCGGGACAAAAAAAAGTGATTAAATTCGTGAAATGTATTTAATATTTACATATAATGTCCCGAAAACCTTAAAAACTTCAATGTTAATATTTCTATTATGTAGAAAAAAGTATAATATGTGTAATAGTAGTTAAACAAAATATGATATACAGTGTTATTATTATCATATGATGATCTTAAATCTAAATCTTTTTTCCGAATCTAACTTTTCTAAATGGAGGAAGTGTTTTCATGTTTCTGATGGCACATATTTGTTGAAATATTATCCCGCACGAAAGCTCGTTTCTCTCAATGAGCTTAAAACTCAGGTTATGAATATTATAATTTGAGTGTAAATGTGAATTGATGAATGCTTGTTTGGTGTGCTGTTGACAGTGGTAATAAGGTAATTTGCTTTTGTTAATAGAATATAAATTGTGGATATTAATGATATGTGATAATATGATCTGAGCTGATGTGGACTGAAATGCTAATTGAAAATTATTGTAATTTTCTTATAAAAAATGTTGATTGGATGTCATTAATAAATAGGCAAAATGACCAGAAAAAAATACCGTGCAGGATAATTAAATTGTTTTTTATAGTTGCCAACCGTTATTTCACCTGATGGTAGGTAATTGATGATATGCATGAAGATACTTCTTGTACAGGCTACCCACGCGTTGATATTCAGCATAGCGCAGAGAATCAGATCGCAGTAACTGGTTAATCATTTAATTAGGTAATTGACACCCAAGTTTTTTTTTGGTATTTGAAATGTCATAGAAAACACAATTTATATATATAAATATCTAGTAAATCATAAAACTTTTTGAGAGCCAGAATTTGAAAATTTTTTGAGAGCCAGTCATTCTAGGTTAAGCCTGTTAACACCATCGACCACATCATCACTTACCATCAGTTGAGATTGTGGTCAAAGGCTTCAGAAATAAAAAAATAAAAAAACTCATACAAGTTATTCATTTGGAGACAATTGGAAGGAAAAACAAACCCATTCTCAAGGAATACCTATCCTCTATACATTATTAATATTATCAACCCTCTATATCCTGTGAAATCTGATAATAAACGCATCAATAAAAACGTCAATGTCATCATTACCACGCAAAATGAGAAAGAAGTCCTAAAAACGATAAAAAGTTGCACAAAATAACGATTCCCACGCCATCCCTCAGTTGTCATTCCAATCAATAAAATCATAAAATAGTTTGACATTTAATGACAAACTTGCCTATACGTCAAACACAAGACAAAAAAGACAACTGGTATTTACGAGTTCAAACCCAAAAAAAGTAGACAAAAAATAATATTGGGGTAAAACTGTAACCGCGAAATCTAAACTACGGGGGACTTTTTTCTGTATCTAAATAGTTTAGGGTAAAATACACAAAAAAATATTGAATACAAAACATTGTAGCAAAAATTTATTTTGTTTTGATAACATATAGTAAATCTATTATCTTAATCTATTATTCAAAAAAAAAAAAATTAAATCTATTATTAAATCTATTATGGGTCTCAAACTATTTTCATACCAAATTTCATTCAAATCGGTCCAGTAGTTTTGGCGTGAAAGCGTAACAGACAGACAGACAGAGTTACTTTCGCATTTATAATATTATATATAGTACTGATAAGTATTGTACAGAACTATGATAATGATGATAATGACGTACTTACTCAATTTCTAAGATGTGTCAGCTGTCAAATTATATAAATGCCGCCGCTCACGCGTAGTGACGTTTTTATTCTATTACTCAAGGCATAGAATATTTGTAGATATTCATGTGAGTGATGCAAATATTGGTGCAGTGTTTGACGTATTGTCCAGGCCAACTTCACATGAGGCTTGTGTGATTTATGAATTAGTGGCTCCTTGCCTTAATTCATAAATCAAACTACTTACTCACTATATTGTTTTTATTTTTGTAGGTATATATGTGTTTTTTGTATTCTATTTTGTATTGTAGTATTGTATTGTTTTAGTTTGTCGTTATAAGGCTATGATGGGACTGGCATAAACTAAATGTTTAAAAGTCCCTAAATAAAATGAAAAAAATATAAATCATACATGAGCGTCGGTTAAGGGTAATCCTAGGTGAAGTCGGCTTAGCGAACTAGAGTAAATACATCATTTCAAATTAATCTATTCTGTTTATATTATTAAACATTTTTTTGTGACGTAACAAACTCGAGGCCTATCTGATGTTAAGCAGACTAACCTCTGCCTATAACAGATGCAACGTCTTAAGACACGAATTGCACTGCGCCCGTCCCCTTGAGACATAGCTGTTAAAATGCATGTGCCTGTAATTTCTCTTGCTCTCAAGGACTGCTGCTGAACACACCGTTAGGTGCTTGGCTACTTGAGGGTGGTCACTTACCACGCGGGCATTCGCAAAATACCCTTACACGCAAATAAAAAAAGCAGTATGATATATGTAATACCTTTCACAAGTCATGGAATGGTTGATAACTCTTTTAAGTTTGTAAAAAGTACTTTGAATCGCCTAATTTGCAACAATACGCTATTGATATCAATGGCATAGTCCTCATTGGGCACATATACCCCGTTATCGTACTAAGCAACATTTCTGAAATGCTACAGCCTGGAATTGTATAAAAAACCCAAATGGGTTATAGTCAATGATTACAAAAAGAAAAAATATAGAAATTAGTTTATTTCGCTCCTTTATCTGACCCTCAATTTGTTTTGGTGAATGCGTCAGACCATGTCTTATTTGTTGAAAATAATTGTATATTTGGGTGTGATCTGATGACACGGCAGTTTTTTTTTGCAGTTTGTTCTATGTTGAATTCGTTAGCATACGATTTAACTGAATAATATTACTCGACTAAATTTGAAAGTAATCTATGAGGTCTATTTTTAAAGTAATACAGTAGTAGAAAGTAATCTATGAGATTCGTGATTTTTCAATTTTATTTTGGTTCATTATATTTTTTATGAAAAAAATAAATGATGTTTGGATCAAATAATTACAAAACCATGCGTGAGCCGCGCCAATATGTTCTCTGTTGCACGAAAACTTGAGTAAAAGAATCGGTGTATATCACTAAAAATATATTAACACTTGCGAGCAAAGATGTGCACATATCTATACCTGGCAAAACTGAAAGGAGTCCTGTTTGCATCCTCACACTGCTCAGCTACACACCATTCTACAAGTTTGCTACGCATCCTTGTACCCCAAAGCTTCCTCACATATCTTTGGTGAAAAAGTCACACCGTTTCAGAGGATCACTATGTATTCCCGCACTTCTCTTGTCAATATACAAGCTAAACCTATGAAAGTCCTAAAATAGTTGTTTGAGGCAATTTAAGCGGCAATTTAATAAATACAAATTATATAGTTTATTCTAAAGTGGGTTGTAGAAAAACAGAGAAAAGTTTGTTTTAATGGTTTTTTTAGTAACAGTTTGGTGTATACTCCAAATTGAAACAAGTTAAAGTTTTTTATTGTGTATTTATGTTTATTGAGTAGTTATCAATCAATTCTTGACATTTGCCTTTGCACTAACCATAACTAATAAATCAGATCGTTCATTTTTTAGTTCAGGCAATACTTCTACCTCTGTTTCTCTTTCTTCCAAGTTACACTGTCTACATTTGTTGAGTAGCACTGCAGTAGCAACAATTACAGCTTCAATATTTTGGAGAGCAAGTCGCATTTTCAGTGAGAGGACAGGAAATCGTCTTCTCCAGACACTAACACATCTGCGAATAACTTAATAAACATTTATTCTTGTGCAGATTTTTGTTATAATCTAATTATATTCAGGATTATATAAATTACTTGAATAGGGCACAAACAGTACACATGTAGCTGAATAGTGTATTCGTGCTTTTTATACTGATAGACTAATTTTTATCACAATCTCAGACCATAAAAGACGTTTGATGCTTGGTGGCAGATTATCTACTTGAGGTTCTGCTCAAGTTGAGGATGGGAGCTGGCATTCGACAAAAGTCACACCAGGATATAGGTACAAAGTTAGTTTCCATCTTAGCTTAAGCCTGTTTATCTTTTTCTAAAACATCATCAAGTAATGTAATCAAAGAGTTTAAGAAATTTTAATATGAATATATTTTTTTATAATAAGTACTATCCAATCTATAAACTAGCTCGTCTATACTAGTTATGTTAATTATATTTTTTTTATTCTGACCTCTGATTTTTAAACATCTTCAAAAAAAGGAAGAGGATCTCGATTCGTCTGGTCTTTTAACTTTTGCTGAGTGAACCGATTTCGATAATTCTGTTTTTATTTAAAAGCTGATGCTTGACGTTCAGTCTCATTTAAATTTCATCAAAATCGGTTAATTCCATTTGGAGTTACACTCCAATAACTGAAAAATATTTTTCTAACACATTGTAAAAATACGTTTAAAAGAATGGCCCCGAGTTTCTTGCCCGTTCTTCTCGCAATGGCTCTATAATTTTTTTTTGCTGAACGTGGCAGTACATTGTAGAATATTTTCATATTTAAATTTGTAATTGACCTTCATAAAAGCGTCGTAGACGCATAAATTGAATAAATGATTTTGAATTTGAATTTGAATCTATCTAGATGATATAGTCGTTGACAGTGAATGACTATCGATAACGTAAGTAGCAAGGGTCACTAAAAAGAGTGTTTTTTTTTTACCAAAACATGGTACCGACTTCAACACTCAAAATTGAGAAATAACTTGTCGAAGTTGGTACCATGCGCACAATATTGTGATAATAGGTACTTTTGAACTGTCATGGTATCGACTTCAAGTTATTGCACACTTTTGAGTGTTGAAGTCGGTTCCATTTATTGGTAATTTTTTTACTTCTTTTTATGAATATTTCTTTATCCATCTAGCACATTTTCTTTTCTTTTTATCTATCTGTACGTTGCAATCAGCTAGTGTGTGTGTGGTCACTAATACTATTTTACATATTGAACAAAGAAAACACGGAAGTAGTTAAGAGTGGAACAAGTGAAACGCAGTTACAGTTAATCTGCTTGATGATAAATGACGGTCCTGTGCTCTTGATTTTACTCTTATATACAGGATGCTTGCTCAAGACAGTATTTTTTTTAATATTATGTACCTACCTAGTACACTGAAAGTTTTTTTTTATAACTTGATTTGAGTAAATAACTGATTTGTTTATAAAATCTGTTTTTTTTTAATTTCGGATCATGTGCCATTTATACAAAGATTGGGTTATTTTGCAGCAAAAAGTGAAGTACTTTTTGCTTTACGAATATATACAAATATTCTATATGTAAAACATCTTTATATCAAGTATAAATGTATTACATTAGAATAATGAAATGTAAAATTTTGTATCCTAGTAAGAATCAAAACTACTTTCTGTCCGCGACTTTGCAGAGAGTTCATTCGATCATTTCATTTTTTTCTTTCACTCAATATTCATTCCTTTTTTCACAGATACTGCGACTGATCTTATTAATAAAATAGTTTTAGTTTTATTTAAAATACCATATTAAATAACATATGTATGCTAGTCTACGTAATCATTTTTTGAATTAATTGTATGGAGTAAAGGCATTATTATAGACAAAAATATATAATTTGATAATTGCAATATATATAAAGATGAAACTATCACAGGTAAAGTATATAACGCATTGAAATATTAGCATATTGTGTGCATGCATTTGACGAAAAAAATTTGCTCCTGTATTCCGGTTTTTATAAAATTATAGATCATTACGTGACTGCTGCTACGTATACGCAGGTAATTTTTTTTAATGCTATATGTAACTGCTGTAGCCTTTTTTTACTTAGATAATTTTACAGTACGAGTACTTGTAATTCTAACTAACTAGACCAATCGACTGTAGTTTATTTTAATTTTAATAAAATCATTTATTGTGTGAAATAATATGAAAATAAAAAAAAAATATGGAGCTCCCAAACCCAAACCTTAGTCCTTGGTTTAAGGTCTCTTTCGTGGATGCAGAAATTACCAATCAATATTGTTGACCATAAAACCAAAAGCTTCTGTTACAAGTATTGCATATCACTTTAATATCAGCCTATATTGTGTGACTGCACAAACTATTAGGTAGCACGACGTCTATATATGCCATTATGCCTCTATTAGATTATTGACATGCATAATTAATGACTGGTTTCCAAACACCCTGTACACAAATAGGCGTGACTCCGCGTCCGTACCACAGATAATGTGCGTATATGCGTCATTATTGCAGCACAGATTATACAGAACAATAATTATGCATGTGTTTATTTCATATACATACTTAGGATGAGTAATATGTGTATGATTATTTACCACTGTACTTATTGTATAGAAAGGGTCAATGAACGAATGTTGGGCGTTATGTTACTAAATTGTCATACTTCCAATCGATAGCTGCTGTAGTCAGCATATACTTAACCTACGGTAGGGTTCCATACCCAAAGGTTAAAAACGGGACCCTATTACTGAGACTTCGCTAGCCGTCCGTCTGTGTATCTCAAGAACGGTGATAGCTAGACAGTTTAAATATTCAGAAATGATGTATTTCTATTGCCAATATAATAAAATAAAATAAATATTTAAGGGGGCTCCCATTCAACAAACTTGATTTTTTTACCGTTTCTTGCTCGATACTAATAACGGTGGCTAAAAGGGGCTCTCATACAATAAAAAGTGCCTGTAACTTGCAAGATTAGGTTACAGATAACGGTACGGAACCTTTCATGTGCGAGTCCCACTCGCACTTGGCCGTTTTTTCAATTTTAACATCTACCATTCTTTTTTGAGCTCCATCCCCTGATCAGAAAAAATAATAGAGCCTCTGCGAGAAGGATACATATGACATGACGATATAAGCGACGTGCTGTTTTGGTATTATAGCTACATTGGTCAGCTTTGAACTGATATGTTTATAAGGTCATAGGGCCTAGATAAAGAAGAGATTCAATTTAAACACTTATATGCAGGGTTTATTTTTACACGACTGTCCAAAATAGTGTTATGTTTTTAGGGTTCATGTATGTATGTATGAATGTTTGTGAGTTTCTTTATTATAAGCTCTAAACGGCTTCAACCGATTCTCCTGAATGAGATATCGTTAGATTCCTCTTGATAGTGCAAGTGACACTAGATACACAAAAAATAACTTAGCGAAATTTTAGACATTACATTGTGCAATATTTTTTTTTCTTTTAAATCCATTCAATAATTAAAACTATTATACATACAATATAAATTATACATAAAAATATATATATGGAACGATACATTGAATTTAGGTTTTTTACTTTATTAATTAATTTGTCTAAATGCTTTTATTGCAGTAGCTGTAGTGTTGTATATAGTTCGTAGTATTTTGTTTAATAAAGGCATACCGACGGTTAGAAAATTGTACATATTACTTGTGATAACATTGAATAAAATAACTATTTCTGTTTTTTATGTAACAATATACCACTTGGTGTATTGAACAAAGCCTCTGTCATTCACATCAAAAGACCACAGTCATAGTTTGCTGCGCTCAGCCGCATTGCATTCATAACGCCAAGTCCAACTTGAAAAATCTTGGTAGGATAGGTACAGGTAGTAGGCCTCACTAGCTTAATTTTGGACCCATGTAATAAGGGGGTATTTTATTGTCATCTACCAGACACAGTTCTAGACTCATGTTTATTCCAGGGTCATGTGATTGAAAGTGACACTTTTAGCCACTAGGCCCACGTGGCAGTCCTACACTCCGTAAAAAATAATATAATTACACCTTTCCCTTATTTCTGCTGTATAATGCAGTTCGATAGATAAGACATTAGCTACTGCTCGCCTAGTTTATTTCGCGTACTTCCACAGTACTATGTCATATTATAATGTATTGTTGTAGGAGGTTGCTGTTGAGTTATTAAACTAAAGTTCCTACAACTGTTAATATTTGTGCCTGTACCTGTATCAGCCGGATCGTCCACTGCTGAACACAGCCTCCCCTATGTAGGGGGTATTTGCCATAATCCCTACGCTTGGCAAGCGACTTGGGAATCGCAGTTCAAGTTGGCATAGTTCTTAAGGAAACGCTGCTGCCCACCTTCTAGTATTTTTCCCTTAGTCGACTTTTACGACACCCATACGGGAAGAAATGGGGGGGTGCAATTCTAACCCGGCACCCCACGGGAATTGCCTGTGAATATTATAATTTTACTAACTTGGGCGCAAGACTAAATTACAGGCACATGTGACTTTAACATCTATGTCTCAAGGTGACGGGCGCAGTGCAATTCATGGCTTGTGATGAAAGGCACCTGTTATAGGCAGAGGTTAGTCCGCTTAACATCAGGTGAGCCTCGAGCTTGTTCCGTCAAAATAACATAAAAAGAAGAAAATAAAAACTAATTTTTCACTAGATAATGTTTTTTTTTTTCTTTTTTTTTTATGCCTAATAGGTTAGCCTTTGACCACTATCTCACCTGATGGTAAGTGATGATGTGGTCGAGGATGTTGTTTAGACTTACCCAGAGTTACTGGTTCTCAAGGACAGCTGCCGGCACACACCGTTAGGTGCTTGGCGACAGATTTTCAACTTCAGGGTGGTAGCTAACCAGGCGGGCATTCGAAAAGTGCCCTACCACCATGCTGTAACGACTGCTATCCTAAGACAACAACCGGGACCGACGACTTAACGTGCCCTCCGAAGCACGGAAGCTCTCAGTAGTAATGTCACCAGCGGTCACCCATCCAAGTCATGACCGCGGCGGACGTTGCTTAGCTTTGCTGATCGGTTAAGAATGGCTAAGCAAACTTGGCTACGAGCGCTTCAGACTATAACATGAAGCAACAATTTAACCACAATACGAGTGTATCAAATGCATATAAAATATAGAGGTGAAATCACACAATATATAAACAAAGTTCACACGACAGGAAAACGGCCGTAATGACGTTCTGATGTGAGAGATTACGAGGAAATTGAGACCTGATTGGAGATATTGGGTAGCGGCTTCGATTTCCGGTGGTCCAGTCTTCGTTTTTATACGATAAACCTTTCCACTATTTATATAATATAATCTAGTTTAGAATACTAAATAGGTTATTACTTATTGTTATAAATATTTTATTATTAAATACAGCTTAGTGATCGAAGTATGTTCGGTTCTTATACAAACTTTTAATTTCACTCCTATAAGTGACGCATACTGCTTGCGTGAATGATCATTCGACTAATATACTGTTGGATAATGATAACTTACCACCAGGTGAGATTATGCTCAAAGGACAGACTATCAAATTTTATATACTAAAAAATAATTAAAAGAAAGTTATATCTAGATAGATAATTCTTTATTGTTACATCAATAAACTACAAATTTAATTCTTACAAAAATACTTTGATTAAAGCGTCACGATGGGCGGTCTTATCACATATAGCGATCTATTCCAGGCAACCTTTGTATGGATAGGAAATACAGGTACTATGTCTGGGGTGTACATAACCGATAAACAATCATCGAGAAAAAGAAAATTAGGCTACATTATAATCTAAAACACATAATTTGAAATAAACGTATACCTCCATCTTTATATATTATTATACTAATAGGTACATATTAATATTACATTTATATCTGATAATATATACATACACATATTATATATAATTTATATACAACGTGTCCCAAAATTCAACGATAAATATCACTCAGGCTGCTGATTACATTAATAGCAGAAGATATGCAAGACAAATAAAACGATCATTTTTAAGGCGATGTCGTGCATGTATTAATGCTGGTGACAAACAGTTCGGACATTTGCTATAATGTTAATAACTTAATAAATTACACGTGAAACTGTTTGTACCATTTGTTTTGAAATATTAAATTTTTCAAGAACTAATACTTTTATTACACCCGACCGTCATTTGGCCCCTATTTAGATATAATAGGCCCATATTTTTTATAACTTGTTTTCCTAGAGTATTATCATTTTAGAATGTTGGTTAGTTGCGTCAATTTTAAAAAACTTGCCATACTAGTGTTCATACTTTTTTTTACACCACGTTAAGTTAAAGTTGGTTAAAAGTAAAAGTCTTCAAAAAATTTAGGGAATAAAGTTTCATTAATTTTCGTGGTAAAACAAGATTTATTCTGGATGTTTTATTTTAATTTAATTGAAGAATTGTGATGGGTAGCAGTGCTATTCAGGGTGCCTATAAAAAAAAGAAACAAATATTTTAAAAAAATGTGGTCATGGTAGTGAAAAATATCATAAACGGTCTCAATTTCTGAACAATTTTTTTTTTATTATAACTTAAAATATAATTGCGATATATATTTTTCCTTTTTTTCCCCGATTAGACCGGGGCAGGTCTATCCTCCGGTGTTGGCTTATCGTTGAATTTTGGAACACGTTGAATACATTCATATACCTAACACAAGATGAGGAAGCGAATGTGAAAGGTAGTTTTTAATGACACAGAGTTATATAGGTTGGAATAGGGATTGATTCTTTTCTCGCATTGCACGTTCTCACCACCTCCGACAGGGGGGAATGGCCGAGCATTCCTGGTCATTCCCGGGCCCCTCCCCTCGGGAGGGGAGTGCAGGCCCCACTGTTAAGGCGGGCGGTCTTCGGCGAGGGACTGGACGTAAAAGCTCTGCCAGTCTCTCAGTCTTTCTCCAAACAGACGATGCTGGAATGCCGCTGAGTCGGTGAGTGAGTGCTCATCTGGGATAAGGTGGTGTTCCTTAGCATGGGACTGGAGACGGTTTGCAAGTAACCGCTCGTAAAGTTTGCCTAAGGCACTGAGGAGGCTGATGGGGCGGTAACTGGTGGGGTCAGATGAGCTTTTGCCTGGTTTGTGAATGCCAATGACATTTGCACATTTCCAGGTGTCTGGGAATAAGCAGTGGCTCATAGCAGCATTGAAGATGCTGACTAAGAGATGGATGAGAGGAGGAGAGAGGGTTTTAAGAACCCTGTTGGAGATGCCATCGGCACCGGGGGATTTGCGCGGTCGGAGGGCCTTGATCAGTCTCTCCACCTCAGCGTAAGTCGCTAAGGTGATTGGTGGGAGTTCAGAGGTGACCACAGAGCTTTTACGTTCGACTTCAGCATCCACCGAATCGAGGTGAGCTTGGTCAACGTGATCTACGTTAGGGGAACACTGAGCCTCTAGGCTATCAGCTAGGCACTCAGCTTTGTCTTCGTCAAAGAACGCTGGGACTAGTGGGACTGGTCTGTATAAGGGAGGCATGTCATTATGGTTACTTCCTTTCAAGCCTCGCGCCAAGTCCCAGTAAGCATGGTGGCTTGGCACGAGGTTTGAAAGTGTATCGCCCCATTGTTGATCACGCAACTCAGACATGCGACTTTGAACCATGCGTTCAAAGTGGCGTTTCTTAGTTTTGTTCTCTTTACTGGGGTAAGAGTCGTAATGTCGGGTCACTGCTTTACTCTCCGTCACCAATCGTCTCACATCCGCAGGAATGACAAGGCGCCGGTCGTCCGGCACTATGACCTCCTTTGCGGATGCACCTACTACGGTTGAGAGGTGATTGGTGAACGAATCGATCGCAAGGGTTACGTCATCTTTTGTCAGGATGTCGTCAGGGATCTTGTCAAGGTCCGGTGAACTGATAGCCTTTAGGGCATCGCCTACTTGCTTCCAGTTCACTATCGTCTTAGTGGGGCGGGGGAGGTCAGTCGTTGGGTCGGGACCTAGTCGCAGTATAATGGGTCGGTGGTCAGAGTGAAGCTCGTGAACCACTTCTATGGAGCGTACCCGGAGTGTTACGCCTCTGAGTAGTGCCATGTCAAGCAAGTCAGATCGATGGTCTTCCATATAAGGGTAGTGAGTGGGCTCAGTGGGCGCAATTATGTCAAAGTTAAGTTCTGCGATTAGGTTTTCAAGTGCAATACCTTTGGGATTGTTGACGTTACAATTCCATAGGATGTGCTTACTGTTGAAGTCGCCAATCAGAAGGACGGCGCTTCCTAATGAGAACAAGGCTTCTAAGTCAGCTCGGACGATCGGCTTGGAGCAAGCTTGGTAACAGGACGCTATGACTATAGGTTGATGACCAGTCATAGCTAGGAGGCAACAAGATGCTTCCATATTAACAAGAGTCGGGGTAGGTAGGGGAATGCAGTGCAGGGACCTTTTGTAATAGATAAGAGTGCCTCCCCCACGGGAGTTCACTCTATCATCACGTACCGTTCTGTAATTGGCAAACCTAGGGTTCGCCTTCCCCGGTTTTAGAAAGGTTTCCTGCACGCATAAGATATCGATAAGGTGGGTACAACAAAAGTCGTGGACGAGGTCACGTTGTTTGAAGAGGCCGTCAGCGTTAAATGACGCTAACGAAACTGAGTACGGTTTCGTGCGTTCGGTTGTACTACCCATAGTGGTTGTACTGGGGAGGGGCCTGGGGGACGAAGCGCTTAAGGGCGCTTAGTAAGTTGGCGTGTTCCAATGTGTATTGGATCACGTCCGCTGGGGATTGAGCGTATTGCATCTTGTGGAATAGCTCTTGTACCTCATTGATGTCAACCGACATAGCCAGATCGCTGACTAGGTTGATTGCCTCTTGAAGAGGGGCAGCCATCAACGGCATAGGGGGAGCTTGTGGCCGGGAAGCGGCGCGGGGAGGGGCGCGAACGGTGTTGGCAGCGGGTGCCGGGAGCGCGGGGCGAGCCGGGGCCGGTGCGCGGGCAGGGGCCGCGGCGCGGGCGGTTGCGGGTGCGGGCGCGGGTGCGGGCGCGCGGGCCGGGGCGCGGGCGGTAGCGACGGTCTTAACCATACTGGGTGGTTTAGACCATGCGTTACGGGCTGGGAGCGGCGCGGGTATTACCTGTGAGGCAGGTACTACCGTGAGTTTAGGGCTTACCCGTTGGTAGCGGTCATAAGAGGGACGGGTCGGCCTATGCCTTGCCACCCTGTGGTTCACTCGTGGTGCTTTAGGGCAACCACGGTAATTCGCGGTATGCCCTTGAGCACCGCATAGAACGCAACTGGGTGGGTCCGGCGAGTCCCGGGTGCGAGTGCACGCTGCTGTCGCGTGATCGCCTAGGCACTTAACGCACCTAGCGCGAGCGAAGCAGAAACGGGAGGCGTGCCCGTATAGTTGGCAGTTATGGCACTGCGAGGGACTCCCATTCTTGTATGGGGCTTGGACATCGAGTCCTGAGAGGCCACAGACCTTTTTTAAGTTAAAAATGGCCTTGCCTTCAGGAGTACGATCTAGTACTACGAGTACTAGATCGTAGGGACTGCGGTCCTTCCCCCGCTGTACATGCGGTGAACTGCATGTACGGGGAAGTCTTGTGCCTTCAGGTCGGCACATACCGAATCGGTATGTACCTCCTTGGGCACACCGCGGATGACCACTCGGAGGACTTTCTCCTCTTCGAGCGCATAAGTGTGGAAGCTTATGCTCTCATTGCGGATGAGTTTCGTTAGCGCTCTGTGGTCGCTAATGGTGGACACTTGAACTTTAATGCCCTGTTGCGTGGAGCGGGCATTAGTATAGTGGATCCCACGATCCGAAACTAAACGGGACAGCATGTCCCATTTGGTTTTGTCCTGAATGAACAGGGGCGGAGGTGGTTTTTCGCGGCGCGCGCTCGCGTCCTGAGGGGATGCGGCAGTGGTGGCCGGAGCGGAGGGAGGAGACGCGGGGCGCGGGGCGGGGGTCGGCTTCTTGCCGGAGGCGGGGGCCTTAGCGGGTGCCTTGGCGGGAGGGGCGGAGGTTGCGCAACTAGCGGCTTTAGGAGCATAACAGGCTGTTGGATGACCAATAAATAAATAAAAGACCCACATACCCCCTCCATCTCCCGATGCGAGGGGGGGAGGGGGCAAGCGTAACGCAGATACGCAGACGTATAGATATATAGATAGATGCAGTCATCCAATAGCAAACCGTCCGTAACAGAGCGGCCTTCATAATGGGTCGCCTTGGTCCCCTACTTCGCAAAGAGAGTAAAATGTCTCTTAGTAATAAGAAGACACTTTACACTGCCTGCATCCGCCCCATCATGACTTACGCATCAGTAGTGTTTAGTCATGCTAGTGAGGCCCACCTTCATAAACTTCAAGTCATCCAAAACCGTTTTCTTCGTAATGCAACCGGCGCCCCGTGGTATATCCGGAACACCGAGTTGCATTGCGACTTAAACCTTCCCTCTTTAGCGCAGTTCAATAAGGACTGCGCCCGCCGATACTTTGATCGAGCGCCCCACCACCCGAACCCATTGGTTGTCCAGGCATCGAACTACTCGACTGCCTCTTCTATCCCATTTTTCAAACCCCCCCGTCGCCGACCACGGCAGGTATTAGACGACCCGGATGACCCCATCGCAGCCATTACATTGGCAGCTTTAGCGTTATCCGTAAGTCGTCGAGGTAAAATCCCCAGGTGTGAGGTAATTAGAGGTCACACAATCAAACACCGAGCCCGCCGGCGAGCTCGAGGCAAAAACAAGGTCACGATAAATTGCTCTCCAAATAGTCAAAGAGTATTATTCAGTAGGGCCCAATTGTGCAACACTGCAGTTGCACAGAGGCATTTTGCTCCGATCCCCCCCATGTCTCTCGACAGCGAGACAAGCCGAGGTCCGAACCACAGTGGTGCCCTTGAGCTCGCTGTCAACCCCTCCTATAATAGCGGTACGTTTTCGGCGTCCGCAGGAGACGGAGGTAGAAAGCGCTTTTCGCCTTCTACGCCCGTCTCGGGAGAAGTGCCTTCGGCACTTCTCCCTCCCGGGCTATTGTAGGGCCAGGCCCTCGCCCAAAACCCGGTGGAGCTGGACGACCGCACAGGCGGTAGCCAGCATCTATGTCCTCCCAAAACAAACAAACATCCAATAGCACGCATTCCGACCTGTGCCGCCACGCCGTGCACACCTGTCTACAGCTCCGCCAGTATCTCCCAGTGAGACCGCAATAGTCCCCGCACTATTGCCGTCTCACTTGGGTCATCGTTCCGACGCTAGTTGCAGACCAGTGCCTTGGAATACGCAGTCCTGACGAAGTTTTGTTTTGTGTGCAGAAGCTGAGCAGCCGCTGAACGCCGTGCAACGTGAGCTACGAGCTCGCCGTGCCGGCGCGCAGAGGCGCTCTAAGACGTCAGGCATTACCACCTACCCAAGTCCCTTGTTTCGTTACCATAACACTCTGGGCTGGTGGTCTTGTTTTGACCGCACTTTTCGGTGCGCACTTCACAACTTTACTACTCGACACAACATTGTAACAGTGCGCGTAACAACACACTTTGTGCTGTTAAGCGACGTCGTTCAGGCGTGGGGTAGCGTCAGCCAAACCCGTCTGAACGATCAAATCCGCCATTTGCTGCGGTCGCAGTGTGACACCCTACGGTGACAACGGCCACTGTTGTTGTTTTTGGTTTAACCTTGCACCGTGGCCTTTCCCGCTTCACGAGTCAGCCGAAGCAAGCTGGGCTCCGGGACAACTGGCCTTGGGGTCGCCCCTAGTCAACCCCGGAGCAGCATTAGGAGCACCCCTCTCCGCCGAGAAAAAAGCTCGGAGAGGGTACACAACTAGGGCACACCATAGGTACTCACTCCCTCTCACACAAGTGAGCTCACGAGTTGCGAGAGGGAGACAGAACCCGTAAGGCTATCCTGAGTATTCCCCTCAGGATGCAACGTCCCTCTAACGGTGAGGTGGAGGTCCTTCAGACCTTCGCCCTCCGCTACCCCGAACTCTACGCTGACCATCAGCAATCGCTTAACGATGCAGAGAGTGCCCGCCTCACGGACACTCTCATCGCTCCCTCCGGAACTCCAATTCCGGAGGCCATCGTCCCTCCTCTGACCCGGTCCTTCTCAGAGGACAGCCCGACTTCGCCCGCTCCGGGCCCTGACAACAGTCGCACGGTGGCAGCCCCTCCCCGTGAGAGGTCTCGCTCGCGCTCACCGATCGGGAGGCCAGCGAGCACCCGTCCCTCCATCACCGTTGTCGAGCCCACTTCGGACTCCGAAACGGAGATGGATGTAGATCCGAGTCGTGCCTTACGCACTGACTCGGACTCCGATAACGACGGCTATACCGTCGTAGATAGAAAACGCAAGCGTGCTCCTAAAGCCGCTAGTTGCGCAACTTCCGCCCCTCCCGCCAAGGCACCCGCTAAGGCCCCCGCCTCCGGCAAGAAGCCGACCCCCGCCCCGCGCCCCGCGTCTCCTCCCTCCGCTCCGGCCACCACTGCCGCGTCCCCTAAGGACGCGAGCGCGCGCCGCGAAAAACCGCCTCCGCCCCTGTTCATTCAGGACAAAACCAAATGGGACATGCTGTCCCGTTTAGTTTCGGATCGTGGGATCCACTACACTAATGCCCGCTCCACGCAGCAGGGCATTAAAGTTCAAGTGTCCACCATTAGCGACCACAGAGCGCTAACAAAGCTCCTCCGTAAAGAGAGCATAAGTTTTCACACTTATGCGCTCGAAGAGGAGAAAGTCCTCCGAGTGGTCATCCGCGGTGTGCCCAAGGAGGTACATACCGATTCGGTATGTGCCGACCTGAAAGCACAAGACTTCCCCGTACATGCAGTTCACCGCATGTACAGCGGGAAGGACCGCAGTCCCTACGATCTAGTACTCGTAGTACTAGATCGTACACCTGAAGGCAAGGCCATTTTTAATTTAAAAAAGGTCTGTGGCCTCTCAGGACTCGATGTCCAAGCCCCATACAAAAATGGGAGTCCCTCGCAGTGCCATAACTGCCAACTATACGGGCACGCCTCCCGTTTCTGCTTCGCTCGCGCTAGGTGCGTTAAGTGCCTAGGCGATCACGCGACAGCAGCGTGCACTCGCACCCGGGATTCGCCGGACCCACCCAGTTGTGTTCTATGCGGTGCTCAAGGGCATACCGCGAATTACCGTGGTTGCCCTAAAGCACCACGAGTGAACCACAGGGTGGCAAGGCATAGGCCGACCCGCCCCTCTTATGACCGTTACCAACGGGTAAGTCCTAAACTAACGGTAGTACCTGCCTCACAGGTAATACCCGCGCCGCTCCCAGCCCGTAACGCATGGTCTAAACCACCCAGTATGGTTAAGACCGTCGCTACCGCCCGCGCCCCGGCCCGCGCGCCCGCGCCCGCTCCCGCACCCGCCCGCGCCGCGGCCCCTGCCCGCGCACCGGCCCCGGCTCGCCCCGCGCTCCCGGCACCCGCTGCCAACACCGTTCGCGCCCCTCCCCGCGCCGCTTCCCGGCCACAAGCTCCCCCTATGCCATTGATGGCTGCCCCTCTTCAAGAGGCAATCAACCTAGTCAGCGATCTGGCTATGTCGGTTGACATCAATGTGGTACAAGAGCTATTCCACAAGATGCAATACGCTCAATCCCCAGCAGACGTGATCCAATACACATTGGAACACGCAAACTTACTAAGCGCCCTTAAGCGCTTCGTCCCCCAGGCCCCTCCCCAGTACAACCACTATGGGTAGTACAACCGAACGCACGAAACCGTACTCAGTTTCGTTAGCGTCATTTAACGCTGACGGCCTCTTCAGACAACGTGACCTCGTCCACGACTTTTGTTGTACCCACCTTATCGATATCATATGCGTGCAGGAAACCTTTCTAAAACCGGGGAAGGCGAACCCTAGGTTTGCCAATTACAGAACGGTACGTGATGATAGAGTGAACTCCCGTGGGGGAGGCACTCTTATCTATTACAAAAGGTCCCTGCACTGCATTCCCCTACCTACCCCGACTCTTGTTAATATGGAAGCATCTTGTTGCCTCCTAGCTATGACTGGTCATCAACCTATAGTCATAGCGTCCTGTTACCAAGCTTGCTCCAAGCCGATCGTCCGAGCTGACTTAGAAGCCTTATTCTCATTAGGAAGCGCCGTCCTTCTGATTGGCGACTTCAACAGTAAGCACATCCTATGGAATTGTAACGTCAACAATCCCAAAGGTATTGCACTTGAAAACCTAATCGCAGAACTTAACTTTGACATAATTGCGCCCACTGAGCCCACTCACTACCCTTATATGGAAGACCACCGATCTGACTTGCTTGACATGGCACTACTCAGAGGCGTAACACTCCGGTTACGCTCCATAGAAGTGGTTCACGAGCTTCACTCTGACCACCGACCCATTATACTGCGACTAGGTCCCGACCCAACGACTGACCTCCCCCGCCCCACTAAGACGATAGTGAACTGGAAGCAAGTAGGCGATGCCCTAAAGGCTATCAGTTCACCGGACCTTGACAAGATCCCTGACGACATCCTGACAAAAGATGACGTAACCCTTGCGATCGATTCGTTCACCAATCACCTCTCCACCGTAGTAGGTGCATCCGCAAAGGAGGTCATAGTGCCGGACGACCGGCGCCTTGTCATTCCAGCGGATGTGAGACGATTGGTGACGGAGAGTAAAGCAGTGACCCGACATTACGACTCTTACCCCAGTAAAGAGAACAAAACTAAGAAACGCCACTTTGAACGCATGGTTCAAAGTCGCATGTCTGAGTTGCGTGATCAACAATGGGGCGATACACTTTCAAACCTCGTGCCAAGCCACCATGCTTACTGGGACTTGGCGCGAGGTTTGAAAGGAAGTAACCATAACGACATGCCTCCCTTATACAGACCAGTCCCACTAGTCCCAGCGTTCTTTGACGAAGACAAAGCTGAGTGCCTAACTGATAGCCTAGAGGCTCAGTGTTCCCCTAACGTAGATCACGTTGACCAAGCTCACCTCGACTCGGTGGATGCTGAAGTCGAACGTAAAAGCTCTGTGGTCACCTCTGAACTCCCACCAATCACTTTAGCGACTTACGCTGAGGTGGAGAGACTGATCAAGGCCCTCCCACCGCGCAAATCCCCCGGTGCCGATGGCATCTCCAACAGGGTTCTTTAAACCCTCTCTCCTCCTCTCATCCATCTCTTAGTCAGCATCTTCAATGCTGCTATGAGCCACTGCTTATTCCCAGACACCTGGAAATGTGCAAATGTCATTGGCATTCACAAACCAGGCAAAAGCTCATCTGACCCCACCAGCTACCGCCCCATCAGCCTCCTCAGTGCCTTAGGCAAACTTTACGAGCGGTTACTTGCAAACCGTCTCCAGTCCCATGCTAAGGAACACCACCTTATCCCAGATGAGCAGTTTGGCTTCAGACCCGGACACTCATGCGTCCAACAGGTGCACCGCCTCACGGAGCACATCATTGAGGGCTTCAATAAGTACCCCAAACCCCAGACTACGCTAGCAGTCTTCCTCGACGTAGCGAAAGCTTTTGACAAAGTCTGGCACAATGGCTTGATCTACAAGCTATACCAATTTGGCGTGCCAGAACGTCTTGTGCTCATCCTACAAGACTTCCTTAAAGCCAGAAGCTTTCGCTATCGCGTGGAAGGCACCCTCTCCTCCCCCCACCCAGTCAGAGCCGGAGTCCCTCAGGGCTCCGTGCTATCACCTATTCTCTTTGCACTGTATACCAGTGACATCCCACGCTCTCAGCCCAAAGTATTCCTAGCCCAATATGCGGACGATACC
Source organism: Plagodis dolabraria (assembly GCA_963854805.1). Classification (NCBI taxonomy): domain Eukaryota; kingdom Metazoa; phylum Arthropoda; class Insecta; order Lepidoptera; family Geometridae; genus Plagodis; species Plagodis dolabraria. The sequence continues at coordinate 24,818,950 of OY978460.1, read as the reverse complement.
GCCATTTACACCACTGGGTGGCATATCAACAGACAGTCCTATTTCGTCATTCAACGGGCCGTCACCGAGATCGGTGACTGGTTCCGAAAATGGCGCATCGCGGTCAACCCAGCTAAAAGCACAGCTATGTGCTTTACTGAGAAGACACGCTCCCCTTACCCGAAACCGCTTATTTTGTTCGACGAACCCATTCCCTGGGTTCCTAGAACAAAATACCTCGGAGTCACCCTTGATCGTCATCTCACCTTTAACGATCACATAACAACCGTCCGTAACAGAGCGGCCTTCGTAATGGGTCGCCTTGGTCCCCTACTTCGCAAAGAGAGTAAAATGTCTCTTAGTAATAAGAAGACACTTTACACTGCCTGCATCCGCCCCATCATGACTTACGCATTAGTAGTGTTTAGTCATGCTAGTGAGGCCCACCTTCATAAACTTCAAGTCATCCAAAACCGTTTTCTTCGTAATGCAACCGGCGCCCCGTGGTATATCCGGAACACCGAGTTGCATTGCGACTTAAACCTTCCCTCTTTAGCGCAGTTCAATAAGGACTGCGCCCGCCGATACTTTGATCGAGCGCCCCACCACCCGAACCCATTGGTTGTCCAGGCATCGAACTAATCGACTGCCTCTTCTATCCCATTTTTCAAACCCCCCCGTCGCCGACCACGGCAGGTATTAGACGACCCGGATGACCCCATCGCAGCCATTACATTGGCAGCTTTAGCGTTATCCGCAAGTCGTCGAGGTAAAATCCCCAGGTGTGAGGTCACACAATCAAACACCGAGCCCGCCGGCGAGCTCGAGGCAAAAACAAGGTCACGATAAATTGCTCTCCAAATAGTCAAAGAGTATTATTCAGTAGGGCCCAATTGTGCAACACTGCAGTTGCACAGAGGCATTTTGCTCCGATCCCCCCCATGTCTCTCGACAGCGAGACAAGCCGAGGTCCGAACCACAGTGGTGCCCTTGAGCTCGCTGTCAACCCCTCCTATAGTAGCGGCACGTTTTCGGCGTCCGCAGGAGACGGAGGTAGAAAGCGCTTTTCGCCTTCTACGCCCGTCTCGGCACGGCACTTCTCCCTCCCGGGCTATTGTAGGGCCAGGCCCTCGCCCAAAACCCGGTGGAGCTGGACGACCGCACAGGCGGTAGCCAGCATCTATGTCCTCCCTAAACAAACAAAACAATCCAATAGCAAGATAGTCAGATGTCAGACTGACTCAAATGTCAAAACCTAATATTAATAATCTTAATCAGTAATGACTTAGCATCAGTCACCAGTCAACCTCGAAGACAAATACCTCAAATTGACCCCCTAATCAGCTTACTGCGACGATACTGCAAATTAACCCTTTGACTGCACGAATACCGTAATACCGGAGTAAATATCGGTATACCGGTATATGGGGCTGCGTTTGGTATGCGTAAGCCTTTGAACAAATATCGTCGCAAACGGATATTAAGCTGGTTGTTGTACAGTTCTGTCGATAGTTGGCTTTAAACATTTGAGGTACATGTTATACCTGGTCTTTTGCTATTACCTTATGAAGCAATGATGGCCGAGCAGTAATAACTAGGGACTGCCGTGTTGCAGGTCCGTGGATCCCCGCCGCAGAACGTTGGGGTGGACTTAGGGAAATACAAAAAGTCTTTTATTTAAAAAAAAATATGTGAAAGAATGAATAATGTATTGTTGAACGATTATTTGTTTGATTCATTATTACTAGTGTTTTGATTTCTTGTATGGAGGTAAACATAAATTCACCAAATCAAACATCTCCAAAAACGGATAAGAAATTTAGACATTACATATTATTTGCCTATTTATTTTATGCATGTAGTTTGATAGTGCTATTTTGTTCGCTTTTGGAGATATGTTTTTGTTTTTAACTCCATTCCACACCACCTTCGAAGTGGAGAAATAGGCGCGTTTTTTTATCAGTGGTATCCCCAGTAGGCCTAATTAATAACACATTTGTGCTCTATTTGACAAAAGTATTTCAACATTATCAGCCAGAAGACGCCCAATGCTGATCCTTTAAACACCAATTCGACAACTTGCCACCACTTTCAGCCCCTTATATATCATTTAGAAAATTCAGACTCGCGTTCTTGAATCAATATTGGGTCTTCGGGTAAAAAAAACTATTTTTTCTTGATCACCATCATCAACAAATGTATCCCTAACGATCAAAAAAGCTTTTGCTTCTTCTGAAAGGGCATTCTGTTTTCGCACTAGTTTATGTTGTACATTAGAAATATGTGGATCAGCCCTATTGGTAATTTATTCGTTATTTATTAATTGGTAGCCTTCCTACAGTATTTTCTCGAGTGATGCTCATGATATCTCCGAAAATCTTTATTACGTGCTGCAGCAGCTTCTTCGGATAACTTTCCTATGGGGCACTATACCCAAGATTTTAATAATAGCAGCTCCGTGTCCAACTACTTTATGAACGCTCGCAGGAATATAAAACGCACGGTGGAAGGGCATTTTACGGATGACCACTTGGCTGGCTGCGTGGTGGACGAGCATTTTGCGGATGTCCACCTAGCTAGGCCACTCTCAAGTAGAAAATCTGTCACCGATCACTTTAAAGTGTATTCTGGCAACAGTCCATGAGTACTAGAAAAAATACAGACGCATGAGACAACAACTGTAAATCTCAAGGCGACCCTCAAGTGGAAAATCTATCGCCAAGCACCTTAAACTGTGTTCTGGTAGCAGTCCATGAGTATTAATAATATAATAATAATAATTTTTATTTGGCATCAAAAATGTTACAGTTATTACTTGTTGAATCCATTGGCTCTCGAACTAGTTATTAAAAATTGTTTTTCGAGTGCCAGTGGCTTCTCCCATCTAGATTTGCTTGTTTAGTTGTTATGCCTAACTTACAAGAACTGAAAATAAGGTAAGTTTATACAACAAGGAGAGAGTGCTAGTAAAATTACAAGCGCATAAGACATAATAACTTTATATTTCAGCGTGACGTGCGCAGTGCAACCACCCACTCGGCTATCATTGCTTACAAGAGTATACAGATATAATAAGTATATGTTGAACTTATGTGAAACAAATAATATGCAGTAATTTTGTTCTCATCTGTACATCAGGGCTGACACTCACTAGCACACTACAGTCGATCGAAGCCGGCACAGTGCATAATTTCAGCACAATGTACTATTTCCCAACTATCTTCTGTGTCAATATTACATACAAAAGGTATACAGGCTTTAGTACAGAACTGGGAGATTGATAGGACATGATGTTCACGTTGCTAGGTGATTTATATTAACAAATATCAACATTGGTAGGAATAATAATTAAGCAGTACTGTAATAAACCTCCCGTGGGGTGCCGGGTTAGAATAGCACCTTCCCATATCATCACATGGGTGTCGTAGGAGGCGACTAAGGGAAAAATACTGGAAGGTGGGCAGCAGCGCCTTCTAAAGAACTGCCAACTTACACTGCGATCTCTTTATTACAGTACTGTATCAGCCGGATCGTCCACTGCTGAACACAGCCTCCCCTAAAATATAATTAGTGGTCCTCAAGGACTGCTGTCCGAACAGACTGTTAAAGTAAAATTACAAGTACATGAGACTTTAACAACTATATGTCTCAGGATGACAGGCGCAGCGCAATTTTAACTTGTGAAGAAATGCGTCTGTTTTAGGCAGAGGTTACACATAAAAAGTTATACATAGTATCAGTAATTGTTGGTATATACGGATATAGTTTTGTTATGTCATCAAATTATTAAACGAGTACTTATTACTCTTAATGGATAGAGTTAATTCATAGTATGAACATGACAGTATACATTATCAAACGTAAATATAATATCTCATACAATGGCTGTTACATCTAAGTCAGTCTGGCATTGTTATTAAAAAATATTGTGAGCTTGTTCGACTCGTGTTGAATTTTTGCATACACAATAACCATTTTTTTTTTTTTTTTTTTATGCCTGATAGGTTAGCCTTTGACCACTATCTCACCTGATGGTAAGTGATGATGTGATCGAGGATGTTGTTCAGACTAACCTAGAGTTACTGGCTCTCAAGGACAGCTGCCGGAACACACCGTTAGGTGCTTGGCGACAGATTTTCAACTTGAGGGTGGTAGCTAGCCAGGCAGGCATTTGCAAAGTGCCCTACCACCATGCTGTAACGACTGCTATCCTAAGACAACAACCGGGACCGACGGCTTAACGTGCCCTCCGAAGCACGGAAGCGCTCAGTAGTAAAGCCCAACCAGCGGTCACCCATCCAAGTCATGACCGCGGCGGACGTTGCTTAACTTTGCTGATCGATTCAGAATGGCTAAGCAAACTTGGCTACGAGCGCTTCAAAAAAAACCAGTACTAACTATTATCAAAGCTGTGGCGTGTTGTCTTTGAGAATGATGGCGACGACGCCCGAGGCACAGGACATATACTCAAGTACTCGCGTATCACAATCACATGAATAAATAACCGGACTGACAGCCCTTTGAAAGATGTAAGAATTTTTGAATTTGGAAGCTTTCTTCTGTACGGTTCTGTATTCATATTATGTCACAAGGTAATATGTCACAAAATGTGAACGTTTTAATAAAATACATAATAATATGTATACCTACTAATGTTAAATTTTCCAAAATGATACGCACTGTCATCTGACTACAAGTTTACTTGGGAATCCTCATTGGTAGTACTTTATAACAGCCGATGCAAAGACTATTTGTGAGAATAACTAATATTTTAAAAATATTTTAAGAATATATTATATGTATTTAGAAAAATACTTAATAATAAAGTATCTTATCTAGTGACGATTCCGCCAAAGAAGGATGGCGACGCTCCATACAACCTGAGACCCAACATTTTTATAAACAATATGTGGCGTTCAGTCCAATACTTTTCATTACTGATAATCCAAGATATGAGAATGAAAATGTGAATTGAATTCAGTACCTAGGAGTTGGAAGAAAATAATACTCAGAGGTTTTGTACTTTCTTATATTATCTGTCATCGTATTGAATAGATGGGTCTGGCAGGAAGTTATTTATACCTTTTGTCATAGCTTTTACGGATTTTAAGACTGTGTTAGTGGTTTATAACAATATATAAATTGTCAAACAAATTACGCTTCTTAAACTTAGTGATTACACCCTCATTGCACGTATCGCCACGAAGTCGATGGACCACAAGCGGGTTCTTTTCAGCGGCATTTCTATCACAGATCAGTAAGAGTATGGTCCGAACTACGCCAACAGTACTAAATGTGCTCACTGCTGACAGTAGTTATAAATGGACCGATTTGAATATGCAAGCTCGTGGCCGTTTGCATTACTACAATTCGGAGCAAGTAAAAGCGTGCCTATGACATAATCTATGTATCTAAAAATAAATTATTATCTACGTACAATAGGTATCAATCAATTAATTCGGACTGCCCCAAGAAAAAGTGTGTATACTACCACGAGACTAAATAAAATGTCTATGTCATCACTACCGACTGACATCAGAAAATGACAATGTAACTTTTTTTTCGTTATTCGGCTTCGAATCATTTTGCTTGTTGTACCCAATCTATGAACAAAATGACATAAATGAATCTACAAACAACTCAAGATTCCCTACTTTTAAAAATATACAAACAATTTTAAATAATGTTAAATAGGCTGACAATTAAAACAATACCTAATACATTCATGAACGCGCCCTGGTTTACTTGGGTCAGTAGTCGCCATCATTCTTTCCTGCTAAGCCGAAGTAACGGCATCAACGTCACTCAGCCAAACCGGGAGAATTTATGACGCGTGTCACTTCTACACGATATTTTTTTAAGTATTTTTTTAAATATTAATTTAAAATATTTGTTATTATAAAATATGGATCTCTGCAAAGTAACGCCTAAATCTAATCAATATTTTTGGGTGCCATGTTAAGAGTGGCATGCTGTTCATTTGGTGAATTTTAGAAGCAGTGATAGCTCAGTGGTTTTGGGTATGGACTGCCGCGCAGCAGGTCCATGGTTCGAATCCCGCCGCGGGCTTGAGCTTCACCGCATGGTGGAAGGGTATTTTACCGAATGCCCGCCTGGCTAGCGACCACCCTCAAGTTGAAAATCTGTCGCCAAGCACCTAACGGTGTGTTCCGGCAGCTGTCCTTGAGAGCCAGTTATTCTAGGTTAAGCCTGTTAGCACCTTCGACCACATCATCACTTACCATCACGTGAGATTGTGGTCAAAGGCTTACCTATAAGCAATAAAAAATAAAAAAAAAATCCCTTAGTCGGCTTTTACAAAATGGAAAAATAAGAACAGACATAATTCAAGTACCGGAAACAGTAGTATAAGTAATACTGATGTTGTGATAATGTTTTTAAGTGAAGTACTCCTACGGATTGCTTCTATTAGGTATAGTGCGACACAGAATTGTTCCTGAAACAGCAAACGCTCTGTGCTAACATATTACATATAATAAAGGTTACCTACGTAGGATACTACCTAACAGCTAATTGAAATCCGTAATAATCTGCCAGACAAAAACAAGGATTGCGATACGAGGTAGAAGAGCACATAGACTGGATCTTTGTTTACCAAGCCTACGGCTAGATGGCGTGCATTAGCTAAGTAAACAGGGCAGTCTGGGATGCATAATCCGGTAGTAGCGTCCACTATGATCCCTGTATCAATACTACAGTATATTGTATTATTATGAATATAGGTAATATATTTGATAAGGTTTCCGATGTTTGTTTTTATGTATTTAATTTGTTTTAGGGTGTGTAATATTGTTTTTTTTATATGAAGCTATTTAAGTTTTTGGTAGATTTCCTCTTTGGTTTGTGCAGTTTTGTTCAAGTAGAATGAAGTAATATAGTAATATTATGCTAAGGATCAATTAAAGTAATGTTATATATACATATATAAAATGTGTGATGTATGGTCTATATGTGATACGATTTAATATATTTTTTTTTAGAATTTCCGTTACTTTGAAGTCCAAAGAAATAATATTCGATAGAAGTTAAGCTGCTGTGACAAAATGCCAAAAAATGAAATGAGCACATAATATTTCCAAAGGGACTAAGTATTTCAGTAAAGCTTTAAAGAGTTTTAAGGATTTTTTTACTATGGATAGTGGCCGGCTCTCTGAGAGCCAAAAACTGGAATTATTGCCGTAGTTAATGTTGAAAGGGAGATAGAGCATGATAAGAGCAGTTATTAGTTGGAAAAAATATATAAAATTATGATTATAATTATAAAAATTAGATAAAATTAATTCAGTAATTTTTTTTCCGAGCTTAAAATGTCACACCTGGCCCCCTTTTATTCACATGGGTGTCGTAGGAGGTGACTAAGGAAAAAATCCTGAAGTGAAGAACCTTTTTTAATGTTATTGTGACGGAATAAGCTCGAGACCCACCTGATGTTAAACGGACTAACGTCTGCCTATAACAGATTCATTTCGTCACAAGTCACGAATTGCACTGCGCCCGTCACTTTGAGATATAGTTGTTAAGTCTCATGTGCCTGTACTTTTACTGATTCTCATGGACTGCTGCCGGAACACACTGTTATGTGCTTGTCGGCAGATTTCCAAAGAACTTATGTTTATAAATTTGATAAAAGAAATAAGTAAAGTTATTTGTTTCTGGCTGTCAAGTTCTGCTGCCAGATCATACTGTTACTGAACAAAGCGTTAGGTTCGGTAGCAGATTTTCTAATTCATGATAGTAGCTACATAGGTAAGCAGTAGCAAAATGTTCTTCCACTTAAAGCTCGTCGCTTCGAGAATTGGGAATTGAAGCATTGCACTGCGACACGGTAGACCATAGTTGTTACCGCTCGGCTATCACTGCTTTAATACTTTTAAGGAAAACCCCGACAATAAATACCTAGTACCTATACCATAAAGCGCTTCAAACATTGACAAGTCATTTCACATCGTCCCCCAAGCACTGGCTAAAATATGTTAAAAGAGAATCGTATTAGCAATGATTTATATGTCGGCCCACTCACAGAAGGGTCAGGATTCACAAGTCATGTGATATAATGCTCGGACATTGTCTCAAATACGAGGAAATATATTGGAAAATATACCAGAAAAATATCTAAATATATTGGGTCGTGTTCAACAGTAAATCGTGTTATGGTGTAAGTAATTTGGATTCCGGAAAAGAAATGTATTCTTTGAATACCAAAAATTACTTTCGTATTATTTACTCGTAGCATGTATTATTTACGCGTACCATGTATTATTTACTCGTAGCATTCACCGTTGTGTACAAAAATAACATATCACCGCACTTTCCAAGCTCTCGTAATCGAGGTTGCATAGTCGTTCTTAATCAATCAACAAGATAAAGCAACGTCTGCTACGGTTATTATTTGGTGACTGCTAGTGGAATTTACTACTGAGCGCTTCCATGCTTCAAAGAGCACGTTAAACCGTCTGCCTCAGTTCTTGTCTTACGATGACATTCATTATAGCATGGTGGCAGGTAATTTAGCGAATACCCGCCTGGCTAGCTACCACTAATCCTTATACTAGAAAATCTGTCTCTAAACAGCGAGCGCGATGTTTGCGGAGGGGCGCGCGCCAGGTTGGCAGGCGCTGCTCCGGAGCAGGTCGGCCGCCACACGCACCACGCTGCATCGCTCCGAAAACACCCAGGTGGCTGCTGTACGAGAGTGGTATGCTAGCCCATTGCACAGAACGTGGCAAGAGTATCACCCTCCCATCACTTAATTTATTGTCTGTTTAGTTAAATTATTATTATTATTTCTAAATTCAATTTAATGATAGTAGTAGTTTTTATATAATTTTAGTAATTTACAACAATTTATATATTTATTTGTAATTATGGATGCAAAAATCTGGAATAAAAAAAAATAAACACCTAACGGTAAGTAACCGAGTAGCGACAGCTGTTCTTTAAGGCAGGTACGTCTAAATTACCCCGAAAAACTACTTCGACCGTAATTCTACATTAACCTAAAGAACGATTTCGACTGCACCATCACATCAAGGTGAGATAGCGGTCAAAGGTTAGATTAGATTTAGGTTACATTTTACATAGAAATTATAAAGGGTCCAGGAAGTTAGGTTATGTGGGACCTAACCCGTTAATAACCCCTAAATAAAAAAAACCGTTATTCCTATCAGACACTGGAAAGTAACCAAAAATGACTATTAAACCCAAAAATCGAACAATGATCAAGACGTTTTCTAGCTATATTGAACTCTACTCGACGAACCACGCAGTATGACGACTCGTACAGTATGACCGACGCGACGATGGTCAAATAATCTCAAATAAAAATGTTGATTTTGAGTGAAATAAAAAAAATTAAAACTTTTAAGTTACCTCAAGTTCACAGTGGCTGACAACCGTCAAAAATACACGGGCGTTCAAAAAAAGTGTAACAATAAAAACATCAACAAAAAACAAGCACAAGTGCAAACGTGTTTATTCAAAAACCAAAAAGACTTAAAGATAGGAAATCCTTATACAAAACAGTTGAGTGTGACGCCAAAAACAATAATTCTTCATTACTAATACTGTTGAGGGTGAACATAATACGTGCGCTAGAACAATGTGCGACGTTTTTTGTAATATCCATATGCAGTTTAAAGCTTTTGTTCTACAAAACCGAGAAAGTATTATTGAGAAGCGATAAATTAAGGATTAGGATGGGATTCCTTCAAGACTGAGACGTGACATAAGTTATATACTGAACACTGCACCTAATGCAGTTTTTCAGAGCAGTTTTATTGCTATTACTGGATTAGGATTGGCATGTAATGTCGCAGAAGCTCGTCTGTCGAAACTTATTTAATAGACAAGTAAAATTGGAAAGTCAAATCTTGGAAGAAGTGTTTATTTAGCAAAATGGTTGAGTTTGGTGGTAAACGAAAAGTTTTTTTTTTTCTAAATCGCAATAATAACTGATAACACTAATTTAACTAGCGTATAAACTGTATAACAAGTACCCACCATCACATACTGTTAAAATCAGTTGGGAACTTGCAGGTGTTCGTAACTTAACTGAGGGGGTGGCTTATACTTTTTTGTGGCCATGAGTGTAAGCGTAAAATGCGAGTCGAATAAGTGTATATTTAGAAGAATTACTGTTGCTGATTCAGATTAATGCATTTTGTGTTTGATTCAAGCAGATTATTTGTATAATTAGGTATTATATTTTAAAATTGCTTGTTTTATTTCTAAGCTGGTACAAAAAGCAAAAATATTATTAAAAAATATATAAAGTTCCATGAAATCCATAATCATTATACTTTGGGTCCTCAATACCTATTTAATTATTCATGATGGCCTACATCTATCTTAGCTGTAGTTAAGTGTGATTGAATTTGTTATCCAAATAGTGTGGGATCCGATTGTGGGATCAAACCAGAATACACAGTTAAACCATCGACATTTCTCACAATAATAAATATACTCCATTCTGTTTTTAATTCAATTTTATAAAAAAACTAAATGCCAAAAATGTGAACATAAGGTTTTTGAATAAAATTACCATGTGAATGAGATCATGCAAAATAATTACCTGTGGCCAACTGGGCCACATTGACCGATTTCACCCCTGTCTGAAATTATCTTTATAATCTGTGGAACAAGTGGTTGCTGTTTTAATAAAAGAATATTAAGTTATGGTATAAATAGATAGAAAGGAGATGTGGAAAGATGTGTCTAACGAATTGCATTTTGCGACAATTTTGGTCTGACATAAAACCCTTTTATGTAAAATTGTCTACTGGCTACTGCCACGTAACAAGCACAACTCCAGAATTTGAAATAACTAGGTACTACTGTTCTTTTTTAGAAACCCCTATTACGTCTTACTCGAATCTTATACTAATCGACTTCTGGAGCCAGATACAAACCTTAAAAAGTAGTACTACCTAAGAAGATCAAAAAAGTGGTCTCAAAATGCGGTGACTATAAATAGTTAAGTACTAGAAAATATTTTTATGAATTCTAAAGTGCATACCTATGCCTAAAACACAACTAGCATCTTCACCTCTCAAACATGAAAAAGGCCGTTTATGTGATCAAAAACTAGCCGCATTTTACTTGTTAGTAGTAATACCTATTGTCATATTATAATAACTGTTAATAGTAACAATCAATACAACCATTTAAAATAATTAAAACTTTTTTGGGTAAAAAACTTGCAGTAAAATGTTCTATAGAGAAAAAAACACGAACGTGAATGAAATGGCTAAAAAGGAATTATTTTACTGATAGAGGTGAAAAGTTACGTCTTACACGATATTTTTTTTTAACTTACGTGCACTTATGACCCTTACAGTACGCAGAAGTCTACGAGTAAATTAGAATCATATGTTACATACTATGTTATTCAAATTCATAGTCTAATGCGCTAACTCAAGATTAAAATTCAGCACCCGCACCTAAAAACAATTTTGTTCATTTGTTCAACAGATATCTATTCTATTTGAGAACATTTTTTGAGATATTTTAATAAAAAATAACATAACAAGAGACATTGTCGTTACAAAAGGTATTACTACCATTTTACTCTTTGATACGGATTAATTTTCTTCTGTTTACGCTCAAAATATCTAATCCAGGCTCCCTTTCTTACATCACAGCTACGATCATAATTAACCTAAAATCCTTGTTAATTTCCTCACAATTTCCAACAAGTGCACCAGCCATTTGCCAGTCAAAACGGCCCATTCATCACACGTAGAGCGTCACAAGAACACGCGAAAGCACTTACAATCTACAATCAAGAGTGTAGAAATGAACATATGCGCTAGACAACGCACCCCGCCCACGGGTCAAATTTGATTTACGCTCGAATTACGTGTCATAACCTGACGCGCTTTGCCCTGTCTACTCTTTTGTCATAGAGCAGGGAGATACGTTAAAAAGCTGCTTAAATGCTTTTTTTGTTTATTTAGTTATTATTATTTATTTTAAAAGTAAAACATCATCGTCGTCCTCCTACTTTTATCTCAGGCATGTGAAATAGGTACTATATGTTGTCTTTATCGTGAACGAAAGTTTTGCTTGGTTTATCAGATAGGTAGAAAACATATTATTTGACATATACAAGAATTTAAAAATAACATTACAATAAAAAAACTTATATGGAAATGTAATACTGCCAATTAGGGGCCCTATCGTTTATAGCGTTTTCTTCCAGAGAACTGGAATAAAGATGAGAGATCTATAAATAAATAATATGGGTGTTTTTTTGTTTGCGTATTAATATTTTGATTTTACGACTTGTTAGTTTTCTTCAATCCTTTGTGACGGTAAAAAAAAATTAATTGCTTACTTAGTAATCTACATAATATAATTATTCGTGTTATCAACACTTAAAATAATAGCACGTAGCAATGAAGTTTTGTTCTAGATTAAAGAAAATATTGCATTATTTTACTCTGTGGCATTAAATAGGTAAGTAGCTCAATATGAACCTGGCGTAGTAGGTGTCATAAAAGCTCCCTTCGAGTGCACCTTCTGTATCGATAATGCATTAATTTGAATATTCGCGGTGTCAGATGTCAAATGGTTTGTAATTTTCTGTTTGTTCTTTTTGTTGTATAATTTAATGTGGATTTAACACGGAAGTTGGTAATTTGAGTGTATGTCTGTCCATCATTCATGTACTTAGAATGATATGCAGTTTGAATAAATGATTTCTCGCTCGCTGACTAAGCTTCATTCTGTGTTCTGGCAAGTCTTTACATAAAAAATATATGAATTCGCTCTGCTGTCCTACAAAAGTTCACTATTGGAATTAGTTTGTACACGTTTTGGTCCTTTTAATAATTATGAAAATAGGCTATTATATAAAATGTTGTATAATAAAACTAGTGTAAAGCAGAAAAAATAGAACCGTTATCACTTAAATATAACAATAAATTCACCTCTTTACAAGTGAAACAGGTATGCACACAGATTATATTAAATTTAGTTTAGTTAATATTCTGACAGACACAAATTACCTCTCACATTTCGGTACCATATGTGGTGTAATTGTCTCGCACATTTACAATGAACTAAGAACCATGCGTCAAACTATTTGTCATAAATCACAAGCCAACTAACCCCTCCCTACCCTTCGCTGATACCTATTACTCAATGTCGTACTACATAATAGTACAGGTGAGTTTAAAATGATTGGTAATTAACTATAATTACTTAAATTTAAAAATAATATTATAATTCAAAACATATTATTTTTGCAATATGTACCTTGGAACTTGTTTCATTATGATAATTAGAATTCAAAATACCTATCTTTTTGTGTTAAATATTGTTTTTTATTTCAAATATAGACCGTTTAGTACAAATAATACTTCCCCATTATATTAAGTTTGGTATTTGGCATCCAAATATCCTGTCACAGTAAAATATTTAAATTATTATTTAAATATAACATATTTTAGTTATAACTTTGACACAATGTTTTAAATAATTTTAACATGTTCCCCAATAAATGTGTCGTATATAAAATAACAAAACAAATGGCCAAATACCATACAAATTAGATAATGTTTTTTTAGGTTTTCGCGATTATTACACATAGTAATTGAACAACTTTATATTTAGTTTGTTTTTAGTTTAAATCGCGTAAATATATTTATCACTATTTTTGTCCCGACGACGTTTTAAACATTTTGTAGTGATCGTGGTCACGGGATGACTCCATTACTGCAAAGTATATAAAACGTCAGGACCATAATAATGATAAATATACGCGATTTAAACCTTTTAAAGTTGTTTAATAACTATACAAATTAGATGTGAATGTACGTATGTTTTACAAAATGTATCTTATTATATTGGATCTTGTCTATTAATAATTTTTTAATATTTAATTTATATCGGCACATTAACAACAAACTTGTATCCTGCATCTTTACTAAGAAAATGACTTTCCCGTTTAGGAAAAACAAAGTAGGTATAAGCGAATTATAGTATAGCTCGCACACTGACCGTACATGAGGCACAGGGACTGACATACGAGGCTGTCATTGTCATCCAGAGGAGAGAAAAGGTGACAAAACTTAGAGACAGCGTTCCGCATGCGGTTGTGGCATTGTCGCGGCATAGAGAGAGCTGCACCTACTACACCGATGACAGCTCAGACGCCATCGGTGGTTTTGTGCGGCGGGCGGTAAAAGCGACGGAGGAAGAAATAACAGAAAACAACCTAAAAATGGCATTAAAAGATCGTAATGAAGAGGTCGTGGAGGAAATGCTTAAAAGAAAGAGGACCCCGGAGTCAGTGGCAGGTCCATCCGTGACAAAATAAATGTTAAGATTAAATAGATTAATTTAGTTTTATAAATTTAATGTAAAAACTGCATGTGTAAATCATATAATTAAATAATATTAGCATAACACTATATCAAAATTTAGAAAATAAAAAAAAATATAATGATAATAATAATAATAAAATAAAAATAATAATAATGGACTCACTTAGTTTTTAAGATACAACACCTTGATCACTAACTTACATCTAAGTGTTAAGAGTAAATCTAATGATGAATGGAGTATGACACTTGTAAGATTGTAATATGTTATAAATAGAACTTGATCGAAAAAGAGTACGGACCTAGAGTCTGTAGTGCGTAGTTTAATTAAATAAAAAAAAATAATAATAATTATAGTATAGCGGTAAAGCTGCTATATTTCTATAAAAAAAAATCATTTATTCAAAAAAAATATCCTTTCATTATATGTATACGGTAATTTGCAATACAACGCCATCTGGTTTAAATGTCGATAAAGATCAGAGTACACTTCGTCAACTGTATTTTGCGCATATTGCGCATTTTGGGGTTAAGAGGAATTATCTTTTACATCGCTTTGTTTTGTAATAATTCGCATTAGTCATTATTGTTGTTTAATAAGGCATTATAAATCGTAATAACAGGTGAGGGAAAAGGGTTTAATAAATGTTTGGATATTATATTTACACGTCGAAGAGGGAACGGTACTCCCGATTATAATATACTAGCTGTTCTAGTATTCTAGTATATAATCTACTAGCCGGCGCGCGCACTACGGACGACATTGTTGACGCGAGCCTTCATCCGAGTTGAGACGTCGCAAAAAGTTCTAGTGTGGCTTATTAACAGCTTTTTTCATATTTTCGTCAATTTACTCAGAATATCTTTATAAATTATAGCCTATGTGTTATTCTGATGTATAAGCTATATTATTGTAAAGTTTCATTCAAATCCGTTCAGTAGTTTTTGCGTGAAAGAGTAACAAACATTCACACATCCATACATCCATACACACTCACAAACTTTCGCATTTATAATATTAGTAGGATTAGTAGGATAAGTAAATATTTGACTATTTTAAACACTGTGCAGTTGTCGTCGACTGAGTAAAAACCTTTGCTTTGTAATCTCAAGATTTGGGTTCGATTGCCAGCGCTGGGTTGAACTATGATAAGAGTTCTCAAAAAAGACAAAAAACTCAGTGTAAGAGTCAGCCAAAACTATGTCTATAAGCTCGTCCCCTATTATAGGACAACTACGTTTGGTGTTCATTGACCTTTTGTAGAATATAAGCGAAGAGGTATGATAATTAGCTGGCACATGGACAGAGTCCCTGCTCCAACAAACAGACTGATCGTGCTTTTGCTTACTTTTCGGGGACATACCTATGGTTTGATGAAATTCATTTATTACAAATACAAATACAAAATGTTTATTCTTGTTCAATACATATAGTTTACTTACTAATTTTGAAGCCCTAATTTTGAAGATATGTGTAATATATGCCTGAATCTGTTTTTTCCAACCAGATGCTTAAATAATTGAATTTGTTATAATTGAGTTTTTGTGTCAATTTTTTACACAAAATATAAAGTTATAGGTTCGTAACTAATTCCGTTTACCAGCTAGAGACTCGTGATAGCGGAGTCATATTATAGTCATCAGTCTAGGGCTCCGTTGGCTCTTTGCGTACGGAATACATAAAAGCAGAGTGGTAGAAAAATATTATTGACATTTTGTGATGAACCTATTCAGCGTGGAACAAGGACATACATTTTAGCTTAGACATTTAACAACCCGAGTCAAAGACGAGTGATGAAATATAGATAAAATTAGTTTTGTAAGCGTGAGTTATACACACAGATTTTCACTTCAATTCCGACGAAATTTTATTTAATGAAAAATGAACTGATATTCGAATAATATATTGAGTGTCATTGTTTTGAAAACTTTGGTTCGTAATGCCCTCAATCTATGGATATCATATAAGAACAAACTTATTACACGAAATAAATTAAAACCTGAAGACCTTTATATAACAATTAAATGCACTTGTGCTTAAAAATCTGTCTTTTATACACAGAGCACAAAAAGGCGTTTTAGTCCATTTAACTGGGCTTAAACAATAATTTTACGAGCAATAGAAGTAAAAAGTGAGTACCATGTTCGTCTTATCTTAGTATAACTTATTTTAAACATTAGTTCAGAATAGTAAACATTTTAGGGGTCGTAAAATAAAAATCCATTGTCAAACTAGCTTCAACTTTTTAAGCCTAATTGCAGTTTATCAGTCTTATTTTAATCTTTTCAACACACAAACTAACATGTGCTCTATTTATCCGACCACTTAACCAAAGTCACCCCTAAATGCTTGAAAAAAATCCACCATAAAGCCCTCCATATTTCACCCTTGAACGAATGCGTTGAGTTGAAATGTTTGAACTTTCAAAAAGTTTTGCAGCAAAATGGCGCGTAATATAGAATTGAGATACACCGGGTGCAAAAGTTATAGTTTTTCATCATACTATTATAATAAATACAATAGTTTGGAAGTGTCTACGTTTGTTACTCCTTCATGTAATGATTGAACCAATTTGGATGAAAGTTAGAATCAAGATAGTTTACGTTCTGAATTAAAAACAAAGGTTTTTTTATCATAATCATCATAACTTTTCATCATAATCTACCCAATTGAAATCGAGGGGCGCAGCTGGTAAAATATTATATGATGACTGCCTCGTAGGTCCAGAGAAGTAAACCTCGTTTTTGGAACCCTAGGTCAGTCATTTAGTAGGATCATCTAAAATATAGTCATAAAATTTCATATATTTATATGAGCCTGTAAATAGAAATATATGTTCGCCCTTATTACAAAGAAGTCAGAGGAGAAGGAGGAGACAAGGCGAGGCAAAGCGAAATGAAAGGAATCGTTATGAAACGAAATGAAATGATATTAAGGACATATACCCGCCAGCGAAAGCGTGAACTTTTATATAAACTCAACTTGTTATTTAAAAATAACTTGCATGTAAATATAGTGTATTATTAGACCTATCATTTCTGGCTTAAATTCTTTTTCTTTTGGACTAATAATTAAAAAAATATTATACAGCGTTTAGTATATAGCACTCGTTTTTAGGAGTTTGAGCCAGTTATTCATAACTCCAGATTTATTTTAAAAATTTTTGTACACATGTATAAATAACTTCCCATTATAGAAAGTTTATTATATTCCCATGTTTGTGGTGCAATAGAAATATTAAAAAATGCTTATTTTCTCGAAAGATATGCTTAAAGTTGGGTCTTTCTTTTATCTAAAATTACGAGTTTTTGAACTAGTGTAATTTCAAAACTGTATAATTTAATGAAAATCTGATGTATCACAAACCTAGATATTAGGGTAGTGATTACGTAGGTAAAAAATTATTGAGTTTTATTCGCTATTATTAAAATGAGATTGGAGCTGCGTTTTGTATGGGGGCGTTAGTCTATAAATACCCTTAAATATAATATATGTCTGTTTCTCAGTGTATAACCATCTGAAACCCTCTCAATCTGACTTAATACCGATAGATAGATACCAAATGTTATATTCGTCATGATGACTCCACCAAACCTTGCACTATGGGGGTGAGCCGCCATGATAGATACCGTTACAATATTGAAACTCATCTCACCGTTGCTATGGGATATTGAAAGTCACTTTTTGATGGATTATAGGAATAAGTTTAATGGAATAAAGTGAAAGTGAAGAAATCATTCCGTCTAATGTAGTTACAACTTTTTATTGCTCATTTAGACTTCAAAAAAAGGAGAAAGTTCTCTAATTTACGCCTAATAATGCATATTTTTTGTTTGAGGTCACTTTTTTTTAAATATTTTATGTTTCTCTTTTTCTACATAAATCCTACAGCTTATCTTCATTTTCCCAATTTATTTGATCTTAAGTTATTGTTATAACTAAGAAACCGGGTCTATCTATTATATTATATATACTCGTTGATATATATTATATCTATATATATTATTTTTTTCATAATTTTTTTTTCTTATAATGTTTGTTAGGACTAGCAGAAGTCAGCCCTAAGAGGTTGTTAGCATTATTCCAATAACCCTGTATATCTGCTTATCTGCCAATCTTTCTGTCCGTACTTTGTTCTCGCCCACTTCACAGATTATCATCATATTCCTACTCTAATCTCGTTCCACACACTCATGTACTGTATTAGCCGGATTGTCCACTGCAGTGGTGAACACAACCACCCCTGCATAAAAGTGTATAATGCCCTACCCAAACACTCCCGACTCTTGTTAATATGGAAGCATCTTGTTGCCTCCTAGCTATGACTGGTCATCAACCTATAGTCATAGCGTCCTGTTACCAAGCTTGTCAAAAGCCGATCGTCCGAGCTGACTTAGAAGCATTGTTCTCATTAGGAAGCGCCGTCCTTCTGATTGGCGACTTCAATAGTAAGCACATCCTATGGAATTGTAACGTCAACAATCCCAGAGGCATTGCACTTGAAAAACTAGTCGCAGAACTTAATTTTGACATAATTGCGCCCACTGAGCCCACTCACTACCCTCATACGGAAGACTTTCGACCTGACTTGCTTGACATGGCACTACTCAGAGGCGTAACACTCCAGTTACGCTCCATAGAAGTGGTTCACGAGCTTCACTCTGACCACCGACCCATTATACTGCGACTAGGTCCCGACCCAACAACAGACCTCCCCCGCCCCACTAAGACGATAGTGAACTGGAAGCAATTAGGCATTGCCCTAAAGGCTATCAGTTCACCGGACCTTGACAAGATCCCTGACGACATCCTGACTAAAGATGACGTAACCCTTGCGATCGATTCGTTCACTAATCACCTCTCCACCGTAGTAGGTGCATCCGCAAAGGAGGTCATGGTACCGGACGACCGGCGCCTTGTCATTCCAGCGGATGTGAGACGATTAGTGACGGAAAGTAAAGCAGTGACCCGACATTACGACTCTTACCCCAGTAAAGAGAACAAAACTAAGAAACGCCACTTTGAACGCATGGTTCAAAGTCGCATGTCTGAGTTGCGTGATCAACAATGGGGTGACAAACTTTCAAACCTCGTGCCAAGCCACCATGCTTATTGGGACTTGGCGCGAGGTTTGAAAGGAAGTAATCATAACGACATGCCTCCCTTATACAGACCAGTCCCACTAGTCCCAGCGGTCTTTGACGAAGACAAAGCTGAGTGCCTAGCTGATAGCCTAGAGGCTCAGTGTTCCCCTAACGTAGATCACGTTGACCAAGCTCACCTCGATTCGGTGGATGCTGAAGTCGAACGTAAAAGCTCTGTGGTCACCTCTGAACTCCCACCAATCACCTTAGCGACTTACGCTGAGGTGGCGAGACTGATCAAGGCCCTCCGACCGCGCAAATCCCCCGGTGCCGATGGCATCTCCAACAGGGTTCTTAAAACCCTCTCTCCTCCTCTCATCCATCTCCTAGTCAGCATCTTCAATGCTGCTATGAGCCACTGCTTATTCCCAGACACCTGGAAATGTGCAAATGTCATTGGCATTCACAAACCAGGCAAAAGCTCATCTGACCCCACCAGTTACCGCCCCATCAGCCTCCTCAGTGCCTTAGGCAAACTTTACGAGCGGTTACTTGCAAACCGTCTCCAGTCCCATGCTAAGGAACACCACCTTATTCCAGATGAGCAGTTTGGCTTCAGACCCGGACACTCATGCGTCCAACAGGTGCACCGCCTCACAGAGCACATCATTGAGGGCTTTAACAAGTACCCCAAACCCCAGACAACGCTAGCAGTCTTCCTCGACGTAGCGAAAGCTTTTGACAAAGTCTGGCACAATGGCTTGATTTACAAGCTATACCAATTTGGCGTGCCAGAACGTCTTGTGCTCATCCTACAAGACTTCCTTAAAGCCAGAAGCTTTCGCTATCGCGTGGAAGGCACCCTCTCCTCCCCCCACCCAGTCAGAGCCGGAGTCCCTCAGGGCTCCGTGCTATCACCCATTCTTTTCGCGCTGTATACCAGCGACATCCCACGCTCTCAGCCTAACGTCCTACTAGCCCAATACGCGGATGATACCGCTATTTATACCACTGGGTGGCATATCAGTAGAAAGTCCATTCCCGCCCTCCAACGGGCCATCACCGAGATCGGTGACTGGTTCCGTAAATGGCGCATCGCGGTCAACCCAGTTAAAAGTGCAGCTATGTACTTTACTGAGAAGGGCCGCCCCCGTTACCCGCAACCTTTAACTTTGTTCGACCAACCCATCCCCTGGGTTAGTAAAACAAAATATCTCGGAGTCACCCTTGATCGGAATCTCACCTTTAGCGATCATATAACAACCGTCCGTAACAGAGCGGCCTTTGTAATGGGTCGCCTTGGTCCCCTGATTCGCAAAGAGAGTAAAATGTCTCTTAGAAATAAGAAGACACTTTACACTGCCTGCATCCGCCCCATCATGACTTACGCATCAGTAGTGTTTAGTCATGCTAGTGAGGCCCATCTCCATAAGCTTCAAGTCATTCAAAACCGTTTTCTTCGTAGTGCAACCGGCGCTCCGTGGTATATCCGGAACACCGAGTTGCATTGCGACCTAAACCTTCCCTCTTTAGCGCAGTTCAATAAGGACTGCGCCCGCCGATACTTTGATCGAGCGCCCCACCACTCGAACCCTTTGGTTGTCCAGGCATCGAACTACTCGACCGCCTCTTCTATCCCATTTTTCAAACCCCCCCGTCGCCGACCACGGCAGGTATTAGACGACCCGGATGACCCCATCGCAGTCATTACATTGGCAGCTTTAGCTTTATCCGCAAGTCGTCGAGGTAAAATCCCCAGGTGTGAGGTAATTAGAGGTCACACAATCAAACACCGAGCTCGCCGGCGAGCTCGAGGCAAAAACAAGGTCACGATAAATTGCTCTCCAAATAGTCAACCCCTCCTATAATAGCGGTACGTTTTCGGCGTCCGCAGGAGACGGAGGTAGAAAGCGCTTTTCGCCTTCTACGCCCGTCTCGGGAGAAGTGCCTTCGGCACTTCTCCCTCCCGGGCTATTGTAGGGCCAGGCCCTCGCCCAAAACCCGGTGGAGCTGGACGACCGCACAGGCGGTAGCCAGCATCTATGTCCTCCATAAAAAAAAAAAAAAAACCCAAACACTTCAGAACATTAGAACTAAGGTCGTATAAACGAGAATTGTTAAAGTGGCTTCACACAAATTTATTTTATTCAATAAATGATTTAATTAAATGATAATAATTATGTATGTAATGTTAATAATGATGAAATTGAAGATTAATAATTGATATTTAAGTTTGCGATAGTCGTTATTGTTGTAAATTAATGTTTGCATGCCACAGTTTGGCAAAATGTACCAGGCACACTTTGCAAAATGATTGTTCCATCCTTTGTACCTACATTTTAAGCAAATAAACGATATTCTATTCTATTCTATTCCTGTTAGGGGGGGTTGGCCATAATACCCACGCTTGGCAGGCATCCTAGGGATCGCAGATTAAGATTGATAACAGAGAAGAAGTTCCTTAGAAGGTACTATCTTCCAATATTTTACCCATAGTCACCTCTTACGACACCCATTCATGTGATATCTGTAAATTATGTTACTAAAAACATTAAGGACTACACAAGAATTTCGAAGCGCTCGTAGCGAATGCTTAACCATTCTGAATCGATCAGCAAAGTTAAGCAACGTCCGCCGCGGTCATGACTTGGATGGGTGACCGCTGGTGACATGACTACTGAGCGCTTCCGTGCTTCGGAGGGCACGTTAAGCCGTCGGTCCCGGTTGTTGTCTTAGGATGGCAGTCGTTACAGCATGGTGGTAGGGCACTTTGTGAATGCCCGCCTGGCTAGCTACCACCCTCAAGTTGAAAATATATCGCCAAGCACCTAACGGTGTGTTCCGGCAGCTGCCCTTAAGAGCCAGTAATTCTAGGTTAGCCTGAACAACATCTTCTACCACATCATCACTTACCATCAGGTGAGATAGTGGTCAAAGGCTAACCTATCAAGCATAAAAAAAAAAGAAACTGACGCCAATTCTCATTCGGAATGCTAATTTTGGTAGTATCGTGTAAACAGATCGTTAGAATGGCAAGGTACCCTATTAAGCGGCCAATATGCCCACCATTCAGAACGAAGTAAGTGACAAATATGACGGTGTGTTGCCCTATCGCATTTTAACTTACCTTGTACGACATCCAACAGGAAGATACAGTGGAGCATAGTTTACTATGAGTACAGTATGAAACCTAGTATTGGTATAAAATACTAGATACCTACTAAAGACTGTCTTTATTAAGTTTAGAAGGGCAATGGGTGAGGCATACAACTGATAGAGAGCGTCACTATTGTCCATTACAGCTGCAGTGTCACTCTTCTTATCCTGCACATCACTCGTCACTCTTAAACATCAGTTCTTACCTCTCCACTGTAATTTCACTTGTAGTACCCATGACGACATATTTTGAAGTATAATGCTCGGAATTGCACCAAACATGCAGTAACAACCTCTATATACCTATAAGTTTTCCCATCCATGACAATGCTTAAGTATTTATTTGCTTCATCACTCCCCACTGATGAATTAGCCCCCGGGCTTATGAGCCCTAATTCGGCAAAAGTGAATTTTTGGGGCGAAGTATGCGGAAGAAAAATGAACAGACTGACTTTGCAATAAGTTAATGCTTTTCTGTAATCGAGTGAGCGAATTACTGAGGGTATAAGTGGATTTATTAATAATGTTCAGGAGTTTTTTGATGTTTCGATGAATAATGCTGATATAATGTTGTCTTAGGTATTCGCGATTGTTGCACATAGTAATAGAACAACTATAAACGGTTTAAATCGCGTACATTTGTCAGTATTTTGTCCCGACGTTTCAAACACTTTGCAGTAATTGTGGTCACGGGATGAGTAACTGGTTTGACAAATATGTCACATGAGCTATTAAGAAATTATTTGGTCTACCGTCAGATTTTTTTATATTAATCATAACGTTCCCTATTCACGCAGTATTTGCTCACAGTGTCACAGTGCAGATTTGTGTCGGCAGTGGGCTTTAATTAATTTGATAACAGGATCCCAAGCAGGTGGTACTTGCCAACCATCATCTCTATTGAAATTCAATACATACACGATTACATAATTCCTATTTACTGAAGTGAAGACAAGGAAAGGATGCCGTAATCGCTTTCCTGCAACTAATTTACGTTATGGGATTGGCCATTGGATTAATCCCACATAAGGTCAGTATATATCACAAAATTGTTGCAAAAAAGTGTCGTGGAAAGAATAATATTTTAACAATAAACAATATTTCAAGCAAATATAAATTTGCAAATGATTGCTGCCCGGCTGGACTGCCCAATCCAAAAGCATTGGGTCGGCATAGTCACGGGTAGAACTAAGTTTTTATACACATATACTAACACTGCTTTAGGTTTTGTATCCGAAATAAATAATTTTATTTTTATTCTTTTTAAAATTAATATTTTAGAAAAAACACTTTAAAATATTTGTTTATTTCTTTCTTATTTGTGTTGACTAATAGGAGACGAATGAAAATATATTCTTTACCAATAAAATAATGACAACCAAATCAGCAGCGGTAACCAGCAATCTATTACCACCCACAGTTCTATACAAAGCTTCCAACAAACACTGTCATAGTAAACTTGTCAATTCCAACAAAAAAGCTAGTAAGATTTTTTCGTTTAAAACCATAGTAATTATCCAAGGCTTGAAAACACGCTTATTTACGAAAAGATTTTATTAAAAGTCAACCCTTAATTCGTTGCGCTCTATTCGACCACACAGACGATAATTGGCATCGAAGACCGAAGCTGTTTTGCTTCAAATAGGACCTTGTGAAAAGGCCAATAAAGACTTATGTCTTATTTGACTGTAATAGTTAATCTGCAAGGGACTGTCGTAAATTTCTATATTGACTGGAAATTGGCACTGGCGCGACTTTGTTGCAACAACTGTACGCAAATGTACCCATTATGAGATGAATAAAGAAGCCGCTTCTGTGTTGCTTAAGGGTGGGCCCAATGCCAAAATTACGCAAAAGAAGTATTTTCAAACACACTTTTTGATAGTAAATAACGTAAATACAATTAAAAAATATAGGAGGCAGTGGATAATCTTGTAGAAGTACAGTAATCGAATAGAAGTTTAAAAAAACCTCATAGCATAGTTAAGAAAATTAACAGATACTGCGCTAAAAAAACTGTTTTAATTCGAATGCTCAATCAGCGACAATCCCACTTTATTTTTTATGAAAATAATAGCTAGACTAATGTTTTACTCGAATAATTGGTTAAGTAATTATTTTATGACATGTTTATATTTGTAACAATAAGGGTTTAACCTAGAATTACACACCGTTAGGCGCTTGGCGACATTTTTTCTACTTGAGGGTGGTCGCTAGCCAGGCGGGCATTCGCAAAAATGCCCTTCCACCATGCCGTGAAGCTCAAGCCAGCGGCGGGATTCGAACCATGGACCTGCTGCGCGGCAGTCCATAGCCAAAGCCACTGAGCTATCACATTGCTTCAAAGGTACATAAAACTTCACTACAAACTGTACCCTAAACTTCAATCATCAACTAAAACGTGCAATTTTCGACTTTCGTGCGATGGAACAAGCGGGGGTGAAACATGTTTTTTTCCTGGCATTGGGCGCACTCTTAAACAGAATATTTTTTTGTAATATTTAAGTCTGATTGCTTTAAATTGTGAAGTTTGCTTTGCGTAGCTGATGCTTTGCGTAGTGTTTTTCTATTTATCCATTTGTATATTACGTTAATTTCATTTATTTTATTATTTGTGATTATGACTCTAACCGCTACTATATCGCTTATTGCGACCTATTACGAAAAGTGATATATAAAAAAAAAAATTATAATAATATGACTACATTTTACTGTTTATATTCAGAGATCTTCTTACGCAATTTGAAATGGTCCATGTCGTTATAAGTAGGTTTCTAAAATCAATAAGTGAAATTCCTCAATACTAAGAATGTTGCAGTATATGAGACCACTTCTTATTTTTCATAGTATTCAGAGAACTTCTTACTCAACTTGAGATAGTATATGTCAATAGTGAATGTCAAGATAAGGAAATATCTAAAATCAAAATTTCCCTTTACCAAGCATGTTGCAGCATTTGACCACTTTTCATCTTTCATATTATTCTGCGACCTTATTACACAATTTGTATTAGCCCATATAATATATTTATATTATATTATATTGGAGTGTAAAATCAATATAAATAATATAAATTTCCTCTATACTAAACAAGTTACAGCGTTTGACCACATTGTACTATTTATATTGAGAGACTTTCTTATTTAATTTGAGTTATATTCCTCATTAAATAGAGAAAATATACTCCTTAAAAGCTATAAAACATTAGGTACATTTTTTTTTGTTAAAAATGTTATTTTTACCTAAATAATATGATCTAAGTCGCGCGGCATGTTATGTATAACAATATATATATATATATACCTATATAACATTAAGTGTTTTTTTTTGTAATAATGTTATTATCACATTAAAAAAAACTAACTCTGTCGCGCGGCATATTGTTAGTCTGTTCTTGCAAGTACCTACTTTAGAGAGCTAGTTAAGCCTCTTATCCATATTCGACCTCATCTTCACTTCACACTCGTATTGTGGTCATAGGCTCACAAAATCCTCAGCAATAAAAAAGTCATGATTACTAGCAACACGAACAGACATTTTGTGGTCACTGTAGTCAGGCCCAAGCCTTAACTGTATTCGCTCCACTGCAATCAAATGAATGCTATAAAAATAAATTTCTAGTTTATGACTGAATAAATAATTTGTGATTTAATTTTATTGAAGTTGGCATTTATTTCCAAAGGTTAATTCTTCACAATTGACATGCACGATGAACTTTGCGATTGATAAGTAATAATATCAATCCCACATGGTACATTTCCACTCCTTCATTAACTGCTAGTAATTAAATCAGAAAAAATATAGTCTTGGACGCAAGAAAGAGAGGTTATAGTAGAGATTTTCTCGTATAGTGGTTTTTTGAAGAGCTCGAAGCGTTGCTTGCTTACTTGTTCTTGAACGATCAACAATGTTTAGCAACATTTCCTGCGGTTATGACTTGGATAAGTGACCGCTGGGCATTACTACTGATCGCTTCCATATTTCGGAAAACACGTTAAGCCGTCAGATCTGATTGCCGACGTTGTAGTATGGTATTTTGCCAAACTACCAACCTCAAGTAGAAAATTTTTGACCAAGCACTTAACGGTGTGTTCCGGTAGCAGTCTTTGAGAGCCAGTAACTCAAGATTATTATCTTTGATCACATCATCACTTATCATCAAGTGAGATAGTGATCAAAGGCTTACCTGTAAATAATTATCCTTTTTTTAATTTATAAAATTACTTGTAGGTAAGTGACGATGTGGTGGAAGTTGTTAACAGCTTCAATTTAGAATAACTACTTACTCTCAAAGACCGGTACAGGAATACACGGTAGTAGCGAGTCAGGGAAGAATATGCAAAATGTCCTATGAATATGCGGTAAAGCAATTAAAATCATAAACTCCCTACGTGGCAGAAGCAAAATTGTATACCTGTATTCATGTTTTTTTTTGTATCGAGAGATTTATATGGAATTGTATTTTCAGATTATGGGTTCATTTCAGAATGTCCTTATAAAGTTTCGGGTTGCTAACCAACACATAAAATAACTGAATGATAAAAATGACAGTTAACATGCAGCGCGTTTCAAGTTTTAACCGATGGATAGGCTAAATCGATGAATGTGAAACGCAAAGATAGTGTTTTATTTAATTAATAAGTTCTGGGTAGTATAACCAGAACTTACTCAAACATTCTGACACAGGCCCTAAGCATCGTATTTGTTGTGTATTTGTTATATATATCTACCTATATTATTAAATATTTAATTCATATCAGTGAGGCGTACACTTTTTCGAAAAAAAAATTCCACGTTTGATTTTTTGACACTTACTTCAACATAATGAAATAAAATATCTGAATGCATTAGAACCGCTGAAACTTTGGGAATATATTAAATGATTAAAATTTGATTAAACAATCTGTCATGAACAAAATTAAACACTAAGTGGACTATGACAATGAATATGAATAGATTCAGGCGTTACCTTGCAGAAATCCATATTTTATTAGTATAAATATTTTAAAATATTTTTAGTTTACGTGAATTAATTATTTTAGAAAAACATTAAATATATCGAAATAGATCTAGTGACCATTCCGCCTAATTTTCCTGTAAAGCCGACGCGTGGCGCCATAAATACCAAGTAGTCAAAACGGAAGAATTTTTGACATTCCTTCTTCAAGTAATTTTCTAAATCATTCATTTAATGTTTACTTGAAATATTTTAAAATATTTGTAATTACTCAGTGAACTATTGTTCAATGTAGTTTTTTTACACAAGGTGTACGTCATGATTTTATGACCAACAGGTTTTTAGTTGCTCATTAAATTTAATCAATGCTAAAGTAATACAAACCGCAAGTAAAATTTATTGTGGAAAAGTGAACACTTGTGTAGAGTGTCTATAAAATTAGCATAGCGCATTAACATATCACGTTTTTCAATCGTATCAGAAACAGATGGTCGGTCGCATGGTTATTTAGAAGAAATTAAGTTACCAGTTACGACCATTTTTGTCAAAAAAATAAGGCTAAAAGCAATAAAGGACTTTTATTTTATGTCTGATAGGTTAACCTTTGACCACTATCTTACCTGACGGTAAGTGATGATGTGAACGAAGATGTTGTTCAGGGTTACCCA
This sequence comes from Plagodis dolabraria, assembly GCA_963854805.1. Lineage (NCBI taxonomy): Eukaryota > Metazoa > Arthropoda > Insecta > Lepidoptera > Geometridae > Plagodis > Plagodis dolabraria. The sequence continues at coordinate 24,790,760 of OY978460.1, read as the reverse complement.
GAATTACCGGCTCTTAAGAACAACTGCCTGAACTCACCGTTAGGTGCTTGGCTACAGATTTTCTACTAGAGGGTGGTAGCTAGCCAGACGAGCATTCGCAAAATGCCCTACCATCATGCTATAGCGACTGCCATCATAAGGCAACAACCTACCGATGGCTTAACGTGCCCTTCGAAGCACGTGCACGCTCAGTAGTAATGTCACTAGTGGTCACCCATCTAAATCATGAATGCGGCGAACACTGTTCAACTTAACTGATCCGTTAAGAACGGCTAAGCAAACTTTGCTACGAGCGCTACGTATACTAATTATTTGGTTGTCTTCGAAAACTAGGCAAACATCGTTAAATTTCCGATAAAAAATTTAAAGTCCTATATCTTAGCAGAGACTTTATGTCTAACTAAAGTTTTATTTATAATTAAATAGCAACAATTAAAACGATCCCTAACATAAGGTAGGAGTTTAATTTATTCTAATTCCATTCAAATTTATACAAAATACGTATCTATCTACAAAACTCATCGATGCACGTGCATGAGCCATACGAACAAACAAATGTTACTGTTTTTGATATACGGCCACGTCAATTTTTTATACGGTTAATTAGTTATTTTATTTCGGTTATAAAATCAAGTGTTATAGTTTACACCAAGTTTTTAATACTTTATAACTTCCGGTTATTTTGGTATCTATTCAAGCGTTATTATTATGAAGTCGGTCACAAGCCCTGATGGCTCAGTGGCATTGGCTATTGACTGCCACGCAGCAGGTCCATGTTTCTATTCCCGCCGTGGGCTTGAGCTTCACCGCATGATGGAAGGGCATTTTGCGAAAGCCCGCCTGGCTAGCGACCACCCTCAAGTAGAAAATCTATCGCCAAGCACCTAACGGTGCGTTGTAAGACTTGTAAGCAGCTATCCTTGAGAGCCAATGAAATTATAGGCACATGAGACTTAACAAGTACCTGTATCTCAAGGAGACGGGCGCAGTGCATTTCGTGACTTGTGACGAAATACATCTGTTATAGCCTATAAGGTTAAGTAGCCTATGAGGTAAGTCCACTTAACATTAGGTGGGCTTTGAGCTTGTTCCGTCACTATAACATACAAAAAAGTTACAATATCAACGAGCGACAGAAAAGAGGGTAGTTTTGTGACTAAAAACACGACGCGCGACGGTTGCAAATGATAAATGCATGACCTCTAGTGCTCCTCGAGCGAAGATCGGTGCTAGTTGTGGTTTAATTTGCTGGAGCAGTGATGTTTGGGAGTGATTGAGAGTGCCTACACCCGTTTAGGATAGCCATAGAACTGATACCGTATAGGGACGGAAATCTTTAAGGCTGCTCAATAGTTTCAAGGTAAGTAGTTGACTTTTATTGAATGTAATGGTAACCCTTAGTGAAAGACAAAACTAGAAAAAAATTAGGAACAGATATATGGGATAGATAATTAAAGGTAAAGGTCGGAATAGCAGTAGTTCTCGCAATCCGGCCTTTAAATGTTTTTTTTCGATGCACTTTTATTCTAATAGTAGGAATAAAGATAAAGAAGCGGTGACAGCTTTTTAATCATCAAAAATAAATAATGAGACATTCTTTGGGACATGCGTGCGTCATATAGTTTCTAAATGATCACAGCAGGAAAATTCTAGCTGCATGTGAAAAAAATAACTTTAAAAGCCGACTAAGCAATTTATGAAAACGACAAAATACATTTCGCACGCAGACGTTTCTGCTTCTAAGCTAACCAGCCGCATTTGTAATAAAAAAAAATTACGTTCTGAATTTTTATTTTTCATGAAATTTTGTCGGAACAAGCATGAGGCCCACAAATTTAGCCCCACGTCGCCACAGATTGTAGATTCTACATTCTGCTGCCACGTTTAGCATTAATTCAGTTTCAATATAGTGTTTTTTTTGAGTACATGATTTTAATTTTGAATTGTTTTGTCTCATGTCAGAGTCCGCTTTTATTTCAGACTCATCAACTTCAAACTTAACAAAACACACACAATCTTCCAAATTCTATTCGATTCGTTATTTGATTTGGCGCTTAATTATGTTGTTGGGCCGCACGTTACACTTTTTTAATCACGCCCACCGACGTGAGATACGCTGTTTTGAGCTTGACTTATTTTTTTTTACATATTTATTCATATCCTCAACGATTTACTTACCATGATATTTTTAGTCCTTCAGTATTGTTTGCTTTAAGTTTTATTGTCACCCGAATTAATTATCGACCTCTTCACCCGAAAATATTTTCACAAATAAAATTTAATTACTGCAACCATTTGAGAGGAAGTGAAGAAGAATAGCATTCCTTAATGACATAACAAATGATACTTGTCAACAGGAATAATGTTTAGGTGTTGCCGCGTCTCGCAGTTAGATTTTGATAAATAACTACTTGCTGGGGGTTGTTAGTGCCATCTGCTAAGGATTGTTAACAGAACAACTCATTATTTAAAACCTAACTCTTATACAATGTTTACAACTTTTACTACTAAATCCAGCCTGTATAATGTCGTATACTACGTAATAGAACATTACTGCAGAATCCAGTAAGTAAGCCTTTCTTGGCAAGTATGAGTTAACCCAAAAATAATGTTTAGTGTCAACCTTCTCATATCCTGGAAGCCACCAAAAAATTACTAAATATAAAACTCGTATCTTATCCAATACCAGAAAGTGGGTAGCTGCGCCTTTTGAAAAACTGTTATCTTGCGATCGCAAAGACGCTTGACAAGCAGGGGATTAAGGCAAACCTTCCCTAAGGGGGGATGCTTTGTTTAACAAGAGACGTAGCCTATTTATGTAATGTGAGATGTTATGTACTTGTTTTGCCAGTCAGCATTCTATATTTTACAAAATATCTTAATTAAGGTTAGTAACTCATTCCCATTACAGGCAAGAAACTCATCATTAGGGCGAGTGCGTAGCTCTTCGAGCTCCCGGTGGCTACTGCGGAGGTGATGAGTATCTGATATGCTCGAAACCCGGGTGGACATATTCGATCTCTAACGTGAGTGTTTGTGCCGGTTAATATAACATATTTAATGTGTGAAACTCACGACAATTTTATTTCTGAAATGGGCAGAAGCCTAGAAAGAAAGTGGCATTGCTCCATTTTGCGGTAAAAACCTTGCTTCTTTTAACAGACCCTTCTTCTATTCCTAATACCAGAAAGATGCGCTTTGTATCACAAAAATCAAACAAGCGCAATAATGATCTAGATAAAAATTTTCACCGGTGACTTATTCACCCACTAAGGGTTTCACTTTCGAGATGACTCAGATTGCATTAAAATTAGTCATTATTAAAATGGAAATCCTTTGTGTGTCTAACCTTGATGTTAAGCGATGCATGCAGTAGCTGCACAATGAAATACTCAAATTTGTCAAGGTATCATACCCAATTGGTTTCTGGGAAAATTCATTTTCACTGACTGTTTAACTTGGATCAGTATTTTTAATACCAATTCAATGCCTTCAGTTTCTATATGTACTACTACTTGTATATGTTTCCAATGACGGTCCATTTTTTACAATATTTATACTTAATTCAACATAGTTCCTGGCTTAAAATAACTTAAATAATATAGTCCCGTGGGTTGCCGGGTTAAATGTTACCCCCATTTCTTCTTATGGGTGTCGTGATAAGTGTCATAGGTAGTGGCGCCTTCTTAATAACTGGCAACAGCTACTGCGATCTCCGAGACGCCTGCCTAGCGTGGGGATTATTGCAAAACCCTACTCTTGGCGCTAACGGGAGAGACCTCATCGGTGGAAGATGTGGTGGAAATATTTTAACGTGTGTATAGAAATTATATCATTCAAGCAATAGTTTCAATCAATAATATACATGTATATATGTATCTATAAATATAACAATATTCTCCTGTTTAGTGTCGAAGTATTAAAACTAAGGGTGTATTTCCGCAATGTAAGGTAAAACCAGTCGAAGAATATATTCCTCGAATTTTGTTGGTTACAGAAATAAAAGTATATTTTTATTTCTGTAACCAACAAAATATGGCTGGGCGACGTTTTCTACATGTTATTATTTAGTTTAATGAAATCTATTCATCTACCAATTTGCGCGTTAAATTACGAATATCTGTTTGACATGAATAACCTAAGGCTGCATTGTACTAAAACTGTCTTTACTTAAATCCGAAAAAAAACGTTCCAAATTCAATTTTATTCCGAAAGAATAATCAATAGGCGAAATTTTAATCAAATATTGACATCAACGCATAAATATAAAAAAGAAATAATTTAAAAATTAAAAAACACGCCTGCCGTACCAAAAAGTGAACTAAAAAATTACAAACAAGTTACATGATTTTAATGTTGAATGGCCACAATGTAGGTACTAAATAGATTATAATTACTGTGCAATTAAAACACCATTGAACCCAAAATTGGAAAATAGATAACCATTCTTTTCATCGAAGTCGGGGGACCTGTAAAGAAGTATTCTAAGGAACTGTCCCCCGACTGCAATGAATAGATTGGTTGTCTGTTTTCCATTTTTGGGTTCAATGGTGTTTTAATTGCACAGTAAATATAATCTATTTAGTACCTAAATTGTGGCCATTCAACATTAAAATCATGTAACTTGTTTGTCATTTTTTAGTTCACTTTTTGGTACGGCAGGCGTGTTTTTTAATTTTTAAATTATTTCTTTTTATTTCGTACCTTTTAGTGATGAAACAATATTTTTGCAAACGCACAATGTGCCACGAAACATAACTTATTTTATTTTGGAAATTAATATCACGCAAAAGATAACGCAATATGTTTTTTTTATCATTGATTAATTAATTATTAATGATAACTTTGAGGTCTTTCTGTTCTTGCAGAGACTTTTCGTCATGGGGCACTTTGATAAGCTTTCGTGGATCTAAAACACCAATTCTTCTAGCTGTCTGACGCGACTAAGAGTGACATAAACTTTCATCATCATCATCATCAGCCGGAAGACGTACACTGTTAATCCCCCATAGAACGCCACAAAGAATGGCTATTAGCCGCTTGTAACCATAGGCTACCCGCGACTTTTATGATATCGTCAGTCCATCTAGTGGGCGGCCTACCAACTCTACGTCTTCCGGTGTACCATGGTACCCACCCGAGAAGTTTTCTTCCCCATCGGCTATCAGTTCATCGAGCAATGTGGCCCGCCCATTGCCACTTCAACTTGCAAATTCTGAAAGCTATGTCGGTGACTTTGTTTCTTTGGCGAATATCCACGTTCTGGATTTAATCGAAACTCCGAGCATAGCTCTCTCCATGGCTCGTTCAGTGACTCTGAGCTTATCCATAAGGGCCACAGTTAAGGACCACGTCTCGGTGCCATATGTCATCACTGGGAATACACACTGGTTGACGACATTGGTCTTCAGGCTCTGCGGGATCTTTGACGAGAAAATGTCGCGTAACTTCCCGAACGCTGCCCATCCGATTTGGGTTCTTCGGGCGTCCTCTTTTTCGAAGTTGGACCTACCTAACTGGACAGTCTGTCCCAGGTAAAATTACATAAACTTTGCCCCTTGGCAAAAATTTTAGCGCCTAGATCCACGACGGCTCTGTCCAGTGTCGTTCCTTGCAGGTTGTGCACTATCACAACCCAACATAATATCAGTGGTAGCATGTACCGCTCGACTTTACCTTGACTCCGTATTGCGTCAAATTCGACAGTGCTAGGCTCAATTTTGACACCCAAACTGACTGTGTTGCCACGTATCGTTTTGTCATAGAACTCAACGAAAATGGCTTGCAGTAACTCTCCCGGTTACGACGTAGCGCTGGCCATACGAATTTTTGGATGACCCCCATAGCGCCATTTACCAAGCCATGTCCAAATTTAATATTTTTCCGCAACATTACCCTAGAACCAATAGTAACTTTTAAGAATGGAACAATACCTCCTCTTTTATTGGGATCAGAAAGTATAAATTCGGGTTTTGGCTGCTGTCCGTTGGTTTTAGCTTCTACGGATATATCTGATGCTATCACATCAAACATCCGGCAAATTTTGTCCAGTTCGATGGTCATCGTTTGATTTTGATTTGGTGGTTCGAGTCATCCACCTGTCTTGTCGTGGAAAATTTTCGCACACACTCGCCATCTGGTCCAGTAAGTGGTACTCTACGATGGTCCAGGATTTCAACCCGTTAACTATTCAAAATATCGACAAATGTGGTGTCGTCTGCTTACCTCATTTTGTGGCAGTTCGCAGAAGCTATATAACGCCCATAAATCTATTTCAGCAATTAAATGTGGCGGTTGTTTAAAGCAGTGGTATGCAATAAATGATTCTGATTCTGATTCAGTATGCCCCGCTGACGGATTTAGCTACTAGTCAAAGCTGTATCAAGTCACTTAACAGTAAAATGTTAACACTGCCAAAATAATCATTTCTTGTAGTTGTGTATGAAATGCCTTTCTCTCTGAAGGCGTTCTTCGGTCAAAAACGCATGGTCTCTGTCCTGCCGCATGCCCGTGGTTTATTTATTTGTTTTACTTGTGTCTACATGAAGCAAGTGTAGAAACGGATAAGACAATATTTATTACTTTTGAAATTATTGAACCAATGTATATTGAATACTACTATTATACATTTTTGTTATGTACTAAGCAAGTTCTAGACGGTGATAGTAAAATTTGTAAAATTCTCACGAATTTTTTTATTTTTTTATTTTAATTTCATGAACTATGACCCCCTCTTTAATTTTTTTTAATTTTTACTAGCCTATGTTACCCGGAACAATTCAACGCTTCTAATGATATCACAAACATCAAAATCGGTTAAGCCGTTACGAAGTTATGGTGGAATAAAGAAACTCACAAACATACATACATACATGAACCCTAAAAACATAACTCTCCTTTTTTTGGGCAGTCGTGTAATTAAAGATTGAAGCGCTCGTAGCGAAGTTTGCTTAGCCACACTGAACCGATCAGTGAAGCTAAGAAACGTCCGCCTCGGTCATGATGATGGATGAGGATGGGTGACCGCTGGTGACATTACTACTGAGCGCTTCCGTGCTTCGAAGGGCACGTTAAGCCGTCGGTCCCGGTCGTTATCTTCGGATGGCAGTCGTTATAGCATGGTGGTAGGGCATTTTGCAAATGCCCGCCTGGCTAGCTACCACCCACAAATAGAAAATCTGTCGCCAAGCACCTAACGGCGTGTTCCGGTTGCTGTCCTTGAAAGCCAGTAATTCTCTAGGTTAGCCTAAACAACACCTTCGACCATATCACTACCTACCGTCAGGTGAGATAGTGGTCAAAGGCTAAACTATCATGCATAAGAAAAAGACATCATATAAGTAAATTATTTTAGTAAAAATTTATTATTTTGGAAAGAAATATAATTTCTTTTCTTTCTCTCTGTAAACAGGGTTATTAGACAACGCCATAAGTAACATCCAATTTATCATTCAAACAATAATAATTTAAACACAAAGAATTCCCTAATGCGACGTCGATTGATGCAAATGACACCTTTCCGTTACTCTATTACCATCTTATCTTTGTTTTTGTAAAATTTAGCTGCATTTAAATTTGAACTCTAATCTGATGTGAATATGACACCAGAATTTTCAATTTGTCGAAAATAAATTTTGGTAATAATTATATTGACCAAGAAAACTTTAGAAACGCTCTTTAAAGTTTTTCAGTATTTTGAATTCTATGTTTATAACAGTAAAGGCTAAAAAATTGATGAAGATGGAAAACATAAAATTGTAATAAGTTACTTTTGGTGACATGTCAGTGTTGACATAGAAGTATTTGTTCAAGGGGCGAGTGTGCAGTGTTCCTTAATATTAGACAGTGTTCTTTAAACGAAGGTAAATATTCCAAGTCTTTGAGTGCAAAATTGAGAAAAAGAATGTCGTTATCGTCTTTTATGTAGTAACTTACTTTGCAATATATCCTGCTGAATACTATGTCCAAGTATAGAAGACAACATGTACCAGAGTTATTTGTAAAATGGTAACCTATTAGGGTTGATTTCTGCTAGTCCAAACAATTTTATTTTTGTTTTTTATGTGTATTTGGCGAAAAAAGCACGATGATATTTATTATTTCATATTTTTTATTACTTTGCTCGATGTAAATATTCAAAACTGTATTCAATCAAACGGAGCGCGGCGCTGTCCAGTGTAGCCGCGGAAGGCGCTCTTTGCTCGGAAGTAATAAAATATGAAATAATAAATTACAGGCACATGAGACTTATAAGATCAGGTGGTCATCGTGCTTATTCTGTCAAATATACATAAACAAAAACCAAAAAAAAAAAAAAAAAAAATTGTTAGAACTTGCAGAAAACAAGCCTAAGAGGTTGTTAGAATTTTACCAATAACGCTATATAATAAAATGTTATAAAGTCGTTTTGGCAACTTAATGATTTTAGTAGCAGTTGAACTGTTTGTGTGAGTTTGTCCGGGGAAATACTTCCACCATACCTATTTTTACCGTTAAGCATTAATGTTCGCATTCCTGTGCTCCAGTTTGAAGAGTATGGGGGCCGGTAAAACAACTTTATGGCTCAGAGTGATGAGCGCAGACTTGTGACGAACTGCATCTGGTAAAAGCAGAGGTGACCGCTTAACACCAGTTGGGCCTAGGACTTGTTGCATCACGATAGCATAAAAATCAAAAAGAACAGTTTCATTTTTACATTATTTTCTTCTGTTTACTTGCTTATGGTGTACTGGACTAGAATGTCTCCCCTATGGGGAGACATTCTAGTCCAGTACTTTTGGGGGATAAGCGTGGAGGCGTGCGCGTCGCATCCCCTGCCAGTCCTTTCGAGGGCTGCAACTCCACTTAAATCTCCGTGGTGGTAGGACTTCATTGAGGTCCGCCTGGACTTTTACCACCCGCCTACTAAAGTGTGCTGCCAAATGTCTTCGTTCATAACGTAGTCGTGTTCCAGTACTATTGTAGGTGAACCAGCCCCCCTACTTCGCCCCTTGTGGCCTACACCGCTAACCCTCCCGAGACCGTTGTTTGCATCAGAAGGACCCAGTAGACGTGATGAACGTGAAGGGTTGGCACGGGGGCCAGGGAGACCCGGTGAAACGGTTGTCCGCTGGCCGCCCGCAAGTCAGTAGGGGACCCGAACCCGTGGATCACTTTTTAAACTCCGCCACGGGAGGCTGTCCCGCCAGCTCGCGCATAATCCTGCGTGGTGGCTGTCGTGCCGGAGTAGGAGACCGGAGTGGAACCCGGCAGGCACCCGCAGGGGGGTCCGGGGGCCCTTCCGTCTCCCGTGCCAATCAGTCACTCGTTCCGTCCCTCTAGTCGGTTTCTAGTTGCCTTCATTTTGTCTTTCGGATTGAAGCGGTGTACGCGACAACGTCCCTCTAACTTTATCCACACCATGGCCAAGTCAAATAAGGGCAAACGTTGTTCAGCGGCTTCCCATTCCACACTACGTGTGGACTACTGCAACATTAGAGGATTGCACGCCAATCTCAATGCCGTCCATCTCCATCTTGAAACGGCAAAGCCTGCCCTGCTCTTTTTGACGGAGACACAAATACTTTCACCCGCGGACGCATCCTACCTCTCGTACCCTGGGTACACGCTTGAGCACAAATTCTTGCCTCGTGCTGGGGTATGTTTGTACGTGCGAGAAGATATTTGTTGCCGCCGTCTCAAAGGCCTGGAGGATAAGGACATGTCGCTACTTTGGACTCGCGTAGACTATGGTGGTCAAACGCGGATCTACGCATGTCTATACAGGTCTCATAGCGGAGACCAGGAGACTACTCGCCTGTTCGATTATGTGGCTTCAGGGGCTGATAAGGTTCTTGAGCAATACGTTTCTGCAGAATTGGTCATTCTTGGCGACTTCAATAGCCACCACTCCGAGTGGTTGGGATCGCTAAAAACTGACCATGCGGGGCGTGTTGCTTATGACCTTGCTACGGCTTATGGACTCTCTCAAATGGTGTCAGGGCCGACCAGAGTTCCCGACATTGACAGCCACACTCCCTCATTGCTGGACCTTCTACTGACTTCCAATCCGGACGGATATCAGGTCTCCGTCGAGGCACCTTTAGGTGGGTCCGACCATTGCCTGGTACGCTCCGAGGTGCCAACCCTAAGCCGCGTCCGCCCCCATCCACCTGGGAAACGCACCGTATGGCACTATGGGTCAGCCGATTGGGATGGGTTACGAGAGTTTTACTCTTCTTATCCCTGGAAGCAGCTCTGCTTCTCGACCTGCGATCTCGATACTTGCGCCGACTCCGTCGCGGACGTTGTGCTGCAGGGCATGGAATGTTACATTCCAAACTCTGCAGTGCGCGTCGGCGGTAGAAGTCGCCCCTGGTTCAGTAGGCCCTGTGCAGTAGCTTCAAAGCTTAAGCTTGACGCTTATAAGGCTTGGGCTACGGCGCTTGTATCGCAGGATCCTAAGTGTCCCGCTTTAAAAAAGAAGCTTAACGCTGCTTCAAGGTCTTGCAAGAGGGAAGTAGCCGAAGCCAAAAAGCTTCATGTGAGCAGGATTGGTGAAAAGTTGATGAGCTTTCCTTCAGGCAGTAAGGCGTTTTGGTCGCTTGCCAAAGCTGCTGAAGGGAACTTCTGCCAATCATCACTTCCAGCACTTCGTAAGCCTGATGACAGTTTGGCCCATAGCGCAAAAGAGAAAGCAGATCTCCTTGGCATTCTCTTTGCCTCAAACTCGACTCTTGACGATGGGGATGCAGCACCGCCTGTTATACCACAGTGCGAGAGTTCCATGCCAGAGGTACGCGTCTTTCAGAGAGCAGTACGGAAGGAACTCGCATCTCTTGATGTGCGAAAGTCGAGTGGGCCGGACGGCATCCCGGCTGTTGTTCTAAAAAAGTGCGCACCAGAGTTGTCCCCGGTTTTAACGCGCCTGTTTCTGTTCTCCTACACTTCGGGCTGTGTGCCATCATCGTGGAAAGTAGCTCTTGTCCACCCGATCCCTAAGAAAGGCGATCGGACGGACCCTTCTAACTACCGCCCCATTGCAATCACTTCTCTGCTCTCCAAAGTTATGGAACGAGTTGTGAACTCCCAGCTTCTTGGATACCTGGAGGAACACCGGCTGATCAGCGATCGTCAATATGGATTTCGTCATGGCCGATCAGCCGGTGATCTTCTTGCTTATCTTACGCATCGATGGGCCGAAGCTGTTGAGAGTAGAGGAGAAACGCTGGCGGTAAGCTTAGACATTTCCAAGGCCTTCGATCGGGTGTGGCACAGGGCACTTCTTTCGAAACTACCGTCATATGGCATATCTACGGGGCTTTGCACATGGATATCCAGCTTCCTCACTGGGCGCACTATTAAAGTCGTTGTAGACGGATCTTGTTCCGATGCCATGTCCATCAACGCTGGAGTCCCCCAGGGTTCTGTGTTGTCGCCTACGCTATTCATCCTGCATATCAATGACATGTTGCGAATCGGTGACATTCATTGCTATGCAGATGATAGTACGGTCAGCGCACAGTACTCTGGTCGTGTTAGTGCTCCGCACTCTGAGGTGTTGGAAAGCAGGAACAAACTTGTGTCCGAGATTGAACATTCTCTTGGCAAAATCTCTGCGTGGGGAAATCTTAACCTCGTGAAATTCAATCCCTCTAAGACACAAGTTTGCGCGTTCACAGCGAAAAAAGCTCCTTTTGACGTCGCTTCGCAATTTCGGGACATTCCCCTGAACATCTCTAAGAGCTTGGAGATCCTTGGTGTTAGCGTTTCTGGCGAGGTTCAGTTTAGGGGTCATCTGCAGGCTAAGGCGAAACTCGCTTCAATGAAGCTCGGTGTGCTTAACAAGGCGAAGCGGTACTTTACATCTAGTCAGCGGCTTTTACTCTACAAAGCACAAGTGCGGCCCCACGTAGAGTACTGCTCCCACCTTTGGAATGGCGCACCGAAATACCAACTTCAGCCTCTCGACTCCCTACAGCGACGAGCCGCCAGAATTGTCGACAATCCCAAGCTCTCTGACAAGCTGGATCCTCTCAGTCTCCGTAGAGATGTAGGTTCCCTTTGTATTTTTTACCGCTTGTTTTTCGGGGAATGTTCCGACGAGCTTTTTGACCTTATTCCTGCGTCGAAATTTTACTACCGCACATCTCGACACCGTCAAAAGACCCACCCCCACATCCAGCAAGTATGGAAATCACACACTGTTCGCTTTTCTCGCTCATTTCTACCGCGTACTTGTGGGATGTGGAACGACCTTCCTCCGGAGGTCTTTCCGCGAAGCTACGACATGGACCAGTTCAAAAGGGGCATCTACAAATTCCTTTCTGGGCAGGCAACGCATCGGCAGCGCAGCTAGTGTTGCAGATGTCCATAGGCGGCGGTTACCGTTTACCATCAGACGGGCCGCCTGCTTGTTTGTCACCCATAATATAAAAAAAAAAAAAAAAAAAAAAAAAAAAATTTCTTCCCGTGGGTGTCGTAAGAAGCGATTAAGGGTAAAATAAGGGAAATTGGGCAGAAGCGTCTTCTCAGGAACTGCAATCTTACATGATACCCAATTGCGACCCTCAAGACACCTGCTAAGCGTGGCGTTTATGACAAGCCCTCTCTTAAAAAGGCAGGTTCAGCCATGATGGCCGAGTGGTTATAGCTATGGCCTGGCATGCTATGGCTGCCGTGCCGCAGGTCCCCGGTTCGATCCCTACCAGGCTTGAGCTTCAACGCATGGAGGAAGGGCATTTCGCAAATGCCCACCTGGCTAGCTACCACCCTCAAGTAGAAAATCTGTTGCCAAGCACCTAACAGTGTGTTCCGGCAGTAGTACTTGAGATCCAGAGAAATTACAGGCTCTTGAGACTTAACAACTATATGTCTCAGTGTGACGGGCGCAGTGCAATTCGTCACATGACGAAATGCATTTGTTATAGGGATAGGATAATCCGCTTAACATCAGATGGGCCTCGTGTTTGTTCTGTCACAATAACATAAAAAAAAATGGTCAACAGTAGATAAATCCGGTTGTTCAGAATAGTAACTTACGCTTTGAAATCTAATTTGAGCATGAAGGTATGGTCACTCTCGTGCGTGGTAAGGTACCCTTGGTATATCTCGTTACTCCACGCACGGTCCCCGGGTGGTGCCAATTAGGTAACTAACCAGGTGATAGACCTCTTAAGCTAGAGGCCGTCTTAGCAGGTACTGCCGTGTCAGATATTCGAGCTCCAGGCAGCAGTGTACAAACACTGCTTGCAGTTTAGTAGTAAGATAATAGAAAGTATTATTTCCAAAATACCGTGGTAATATAACAACAGTGATTAATACCATCCCTCTATTGAAACACATGGTAATGTCCGGTGCGGTATCACGTAATCGAAGTGCACAGATCATGCGGGTCGAGTGCGGTCTCTAAACGACGAATCTGTAAAACAATAGATTGTATTAAAATAATATTAAAGTGAAGTGGCAAGTAAATTGAATCGCTGGTAAAATATCAATGCTTACATACATCCGTATAATACAGACGTGTTAAGTTATTTATAATATATAGAGATTCAAGCCACAGCTACAGTTATGATGAAATTGGTTGTATCGCGTTACGTCGGAAAATTCTACAAAAAGTATGCTAACATATCAATTTTCAATCTATAGCACCTACTCGTATGTACCAAATTTTATCAAATATTCTATGTGCGGTTTTGGATGTGGCAAACATACACTTCCTCGCCCACAAAATCGCCAATAATATTAGTAAGGTAAATTGTCATCGCAAAGATGACTGATTGGATACTACATCTTAAGCAAGGTTAGTTTTTTAGAACTACATATCTACTTTTAATAATACATAAAATTCACGTTTATATCATTTGAAACTTGGAATATCAAAACTTTACAATCATAGCTAATTTATTAATTTCAATTACATATGTATAAAGAAGAATTAGGAGTGCAAAAATACAACTGAACTTGTATGAAAGCAAATATTTTGAGTAATCTGTTACAAAAAAATACAAATTCAGCGTACAAGGGCCGCCCTTCAACGGGGAAGTGTTTTATTACGGCTTTTATCATCAGAAATCTACTTTTTTTCCTATTTCATAGCATCATTTATATCGGACCGCTTACAATTAATTTAATTAGGACCATGTCGTTGGGGCGATTTCGCTGAGCAGTGTTTTTGATGTAATCATTTATTACATTTTTGTTGAGCAGGTTGCTTTTGAGCGTAATGTGTCGGAAAGGCAGTGAAAAAGTATGGAGTTGTACTGATTTTTGACAAGTCAAATTTTTTGTCCGTCTATTTGGGGTTTGCGTTATATTGTTTGTATCTAGAAAATACTAATATAACTAATAAAACAGACAAATGAAATAGTATCAATTGCATTTACGAATGTAATGATACTTACATATTAGTACATTTAACAGCCACGAAAACATCAATTAGGTAAAATCCATTTCACCATTTTCTGAATCAATTTGTTTTCCTTAAAATATAGGTATTTCTGATTTGCTGTTCATTGTATATGACAGAGTGAACTATTAAATTCCAGGAGAATCTCGTCAATGGGATCTTTGAGACCGGCGTGACGAGGGGTGGCGAAGTTCCTGTGCGGCTCTCGATCCCAGCGCTAGGTTACCTGATCAACATCGACAGAGGAGGTAAGTGCAAACTCTGCAATGTCTTTGAAAAGTCAAAAGTTATTAACAGACAAATTTATTATGTAATTCACTCACTGCAGGTCTTCAATTGTCAATCATATTATGAGTCATATCAGAATTATTATACGAATGATAAGTTTCGAATCTACTTGTTAGACTGTCTGATTTTTTTTATCAATATTTGGTCATTTTAAGGAATCTCAACGATCGTTATTATCGATGGAATCGCAGGGCGAAGTGCCAACACCGCCACCGGTCAATATAGCACCATCGCACAGTTTTGAGGTAGGTACTAATAGGCTTACATAAAAGAGCAACAGTTGACGGTATTGCGCTATATGACATATACATCATTATATAGGCTCTTGAGGAATGTTCAACGATAATATATCGATTTACTTCCCGAATGGTGAATATCTGAGTTGTATTCTTTGGGCGACCTCTTTAGTTTTAGTAAGCCCTACCTAACTAGACATTCCATGAAATAATTACCTAAATTAATAAATTTTTACTAAAAATTCCATAATCCTATGTTCAGCCTGTTAACGCCTTCATCCACATCGCTACTTACCATCTTGTCAGATTGTGATCAAAGACTTACCTATCAGCAATAAAAAAAACTACTTAATGTTATCTTCCTTTATATACAGATTATTTGTTCTAATTATTCTATACCTATAGTTTGTATAACTTGATGTGACAATTTTTTTTTTTTTTTTTTTTAGGGAGGACATAGATGCTGGCTACCGCCTGTGCGGTCGTCCAGCTCCACCGGGTTTTGGGCGAGGGCCTGGCCCTACAATAGCCCGGGAGGCCCCGAGACGGGCGTAGAAGGCGAAAAGCGCTTTCTACCTCCGTCTCCTGCGGACGCCGAAAACGTACCGCTATTATAGGAGGGGTTGACAGCGAGCTCAAGGGCACCACTGTGGTTCGGACCTCGGCTTGTCTCGCTGTCGAGAGACATGGGGGGGATCGGAGCAAAATGCCTCTGTGCAACTGCAGTGTTGCACAATTGGGCCCTACTGAATAATACTCTTTGACTATTTGGAGAGCAATTTATCGTGACCTTGTTTTTGCCTCGAGCTCGCCGGCGAGCTCGGTGTTTGATTGTGTGACCTCTGATTACCTCACACCTGGGGATTTTACCTCGACGACTTGCGGATAACGCTAAAGCTGCCAACGTAATGGCTGCGATGGGGTCATCCGGGTCGTCTAATACCTGCCGTGGTCGGCGACGGGGGGGTTTGAAAAATGGGATAGAAGAGGCAGTCGAGTAGTTCGATGCCTGGACAACCAATGGGTTCGGGTGGTGGGGCGCTCGATCAAAGTATCGGCGGGCGCAGTCCTTATTGAACTGCGCTAGAGAGGGAAGGTTTAAGTCGCAATGCAACTCGGTGTTCCGGATATACCACGGAGCGCCGGTTGCACTACGAAGAAAACGGTTTTGAATGACTTGAAGCTTATGGAGATGGGCCTCACTAGCATGACTAAACACTACTGATGCGTAAGTCATGATGGGGCGGATGCAGGCAGTGTAAAGTGTCTTCTTATTTCTAAGAGACATTTTACTCTCTTTGCGAATCAGGGGACCAAGGCGACCCATTACAAAGGCCGCTCTGTTACGGACGGTTGTTATATGATCGCTAAAGGTGAGATTCCGATCAAGGGTGACTCCGAGATATTTTGTTTTACTAACCCAGGGGATGGGTTGGTCGAACAAAGTTAAAGGTTGCGGGTAACGGGGGCGGCCCTTCTCAGTAAAGTACATAGCTGCACTTTTAACTGGGTTGACCGCGATGCGCCATTTACGGAACCAGTCACCGATCTCGGTGATGGCCCGTTGGAGGGCGGGAATGGACTTTCTACTGATATGCCACCCAGTGGTATAAATAGCGGTATCATCCGCGTATTGGGCTAGTAGGACGTTAGGCTGAGAGCGTGGGATGTCGCTGGTATACAGCGCGAATAGAATGGGTGATAGCACGGAGCCCTGAGGGACTCCGGCTCTGACTGGGTGGGGGGAGGAGAGGGTGCCTTCCACGCGATAGCGAAAGCTTCTGGCTTTAAGGAAGTCTTGTAGGATGAGCACAAGACGTTCTGATGTGACAATGTTGAGCAGAAGCATAATATATTTTAGCCACAATTAAAAGGAACAAACACAATACCAGGCGATATAGTTGGGAAGTGAAGAAAAGTAAAATATTAGGTACCTATACCTAAGCGTGTATTATAGTATTAATACCCTCTCAATATTTATGAATCATCAATTCATCACACTGCATCAATCGTGAGAAAACTTCACATGTTAAGGGTGAAAAACGGTCTGCGGTGAATGCTCAAATTAATTGATAATTATGCGGTTACTAAACATTTTCAGAATTTAATAATACTCTTCAGTAAAGATCAGAGGTCAATTTTGGGGAGTATTTTATAACATCATCATCACCTTGATACCCTTATCCCACGCATGAAGGGTCGGTACAATAATTACATATTCTTTAACCAGTACCGCATCCTCAAGACGGATTGGGTGTTTGTTGGTGACTGCGATTACTTACCACTAGATGAGACACCAGCTCGGATGCCCTCTTATCTCATAAAAACACGCAAGAACATAAAATGTAAAAATGATTTTCAAGCACTATTACAACAGCTGAAAGACGTCCACGGGAAGTGCTATAATTCCCACGCTTAGCATTCGTCTTGGGGATCGCATAAAGTGGGAGTTCTTTAGAAGACGCTGTTCACCTTAAAAAAATTATGTTTCCTTTTCCGTTTTACAACTCCCATGGAAAGATATTGAGGATAAAATTCTAGGCCGGCATCCGATGGAGTATCATCGCAAGTTAAGCAAATTGTAACATTTAAATTTTTTTGAGCACATTTTCGTCTCGGACTTGATGTGACCCGCTTTTCCTGATATTACGCATCGAGAACCTTAACGCCTTAGCTCTATGTTTTAATCTAGCAATATACTAGACAAAACAATCGCGGCTTCGGTTTTATGACAGACCACCGTCCTTTCTCCAAACCTTTCATTTCGTTGATAGTATTTTTCCTTTCGAGTAATTAGGGCATGCATTATGTATTGCTACTTTTATTCCTTAAAATTACTTTGTTTCCTATTTTTACACAATAATCCAAAAAACTTATTCTATCATCCTTATCTATTAGCATACAATTTAAATTAGCCTTTACCAATTTCTTTCCTATTTTCTGCTCAAACTCAAAGCGGTCTCTCCCATAGATGGGACACTCTAAAAGGATGTGCAGTATTAGTATTAGTGTCTTGCGAGGCCGAAGGCCGAGCTCTGAATTTTCATGCTCCTCTCATTCTTCATACTGTATCTGGAGTATTTCACCTTACATTTTTGACTGTATTTGGAGTTTTAGTGGGATTTTCGACTGAATTTGGAGTTTTTGTCCTAAAACAGTGAAATTTATTTTTTTATCATGCTTTGATGCTCCTCTCATTCTTCATACTGCATTTGGAGTATTTTACCTTACATTTTCGACTGTATTTGGAGTTTTTGTGGGAATTTCGACTGAATTTGGACCTACGGACCTACATCAGTGTATAGCGAGCCCGAAGGGCGAGCTTCTGGTGAGGCCAAAGGCCGAACTTTTGGCACGTGAGGCCGAAGGCCGAGCGTATGGTGCGCTTGGCGAGGCCGTAGGCCGAGCTCTGTTTGTGTCTTGCGAGGCCGAAGGCCGAGCTTCGTATTGACATGCTCCTCTCATTCTTTATACTGTACTTGAAGTATTTTACCATACATTACCGACTGTATTAGGAGTATGAGTACGTTCCTATTCCAATTTCGATGACGTCTGCCAAATAAAAAAAGTTTTTCCGATTTGGCTGAAAATCGATATCTAGGTTGTTCTGGACGTTCTTATTCCAAATTTGAAATTTTTTTTTCGATGACGTCTGCCAAGTAAAAAAAGTTTTTCCGATTTGGCTGAAAATCGATATCTAGGTTGTTCTGGACGTTCTTATTCCAAATTTGAATTTTTTTTTTCGATGACGTCTGCCAAGTAAAAAAAGTTTTTCAGATTTGGCTGAAAATCGATATCTAGGTTGTTCTGGACGTTTTTATTCCAAATTCGAAATTTTTTTTCGATGACGTCTGCCAAGTGATGAATGAAGACATATTTCGAAAACAGTAAGAGATAGGTGGGGGGGTCTTTGAACAAATGTCATAGTGAATATGGAGAGTACGAATGATACCCAAAAAAAATCCAAAATGGCGGAATTCAAGATGGCCGCCATACAAAGTGCTCCGACCACGCTGAAGTGAGGCCGTAAGGCCGAGCTTCAGTGGGTTCGGAGTGCTTTGCATGGTGGCCATCTTGAATTCCGCCATTTTGGATTCGTCCTAGGTGCCCCTCTTATTCTTCATACTGCATTTGGAGTAATTCATTTTATGTTTGGACTGTATTAAGAGTTTTTGTGGGAGTTTTGACTTTATTTGGAGTGACTGTCCAAGGCCGAAGGCCGAGCTCCGACTTAAGAGTATTTTTCCACATCATCGACTGGTCTCCATGGCAACTGCCCGCGATAACCAAAGCACCCACAAGTGGGGTTCCTTTACCGAAGTGACTCAGAACCTTGGTACGATTCTGACCGTAACACTTTTTTATGGCAGTAGGATGAACTTGGTTTGGTGGCTACATTATGGTTCTTTAATGTATTAAGAGTTTATAAGGGATTTCATAATTCTATTGGAGTTTTGAACATGCTTTTTTCAAGTTATTAAGGTGCTTTTATGACAGTTCGTACTGACTCAAGATAGATGCGGGCCGCTCGCGGCCCGCACACCACTTACCATCTAGTTATTTGTATAAAGGTTGAAATGACTGCTTCTAATGTTACTATATTATCTATTTCTATTAAATTTAGTTTTCTATCTTCTAGTAACTGTCCCATTTTCACATGAAAAAGGGGCCAGTTTGCTTTCTTGGTATTAAATTTTCTTGTAGTCCTACTTATGTCGATACCTTTGAGCTTCCTTAGGCTTATGTCAAACAGGATAGTATTGTGATCCGAGCAAGTTATACCTTCCTCGACTCTCCAATCCTTGACATACTCGCAGATATCCGATGTGCATGCCGTAACGTCCACAAAACTCGAATACGACTTCCCACCTCGTACCGTGTCGAAAGTCGGTATGTCCCCGTGATTTAGGACCTGCACATTCATTTCCTCTAACATTCCTGCCATTTCCTCACCTCTTTCATCCTCTTTCATACTTCCCCACCATACACTTTTTGCGTTTGCATCGCCACCAAAGATCACTCGACGCCTAAAGCGTTCCACTATACATTTTATTTGTTCCAGGTATGACCCTATGGGTTTGGGCTTAGGTTCCATGTAATAGGAGACTACAACGGTTTCCCACGCGCGTGTCTTCAGGCCGATAACAACGACATTGGCTGTGGTAAGTTCCGGGTATTGTACCACCTCTACGTCGCTGTCGAATACGGCTATTGCTGCCTTCACCGTTTCCTCCTGTTGGCCTGCACTTTGGAAGATTCGGATACCGTTGTAGCTCTTCATTTTCCCTATCCCTCCCACGTAGGGCTCCTGGAGCAATGCACATAACATCTTGGCTTTTGATGCCTTCATGAGGATGTCGATGGTGGCTTGCTGCTTTCGCTGAAAGTTTGCCTGAGCTATTGTGTACTTTTGAAGTACGGGAAGAGCGTTTGGGGCCACCTTAGCAATACGCTAAGATTATGGTCAACCCATAATGTTGAAGGCTTCAACTGTGGACAATATAGCTGTTAAGGATATATATGGGTATAAACTATTCAAAGCAAAACTGGTACACTGATCAAAAATTTGTACTGACACTTTTTATTGCCTTCTTAATGATTAGGACAGAACAGTAACGAGCACAGATATCGAGCAATGACACAAAATTTTATCAGGGAGAATATTCCCGGATTAAACGAAACAGTAAATTCTTTCACCTGAGGTTTCCCATAAAGCTAGTTATGTCTATTGCCGCGGTCACGCCGTCGCCCAGTGGGTGCGCATCGAGTAATTACCGGACAAAATAATAAACGAGATATCATAAAAGTGGCAGCGCCCGTGTGAAACGACGACACCTGTGCGTGGGGTAAACCACTGTGTAGACTTAGTAAGAATTACAGACAGTAAAGAGTACAATAATATATAAATAAAACACTGAATACTGTGTGTTTGTAACCGATAACTAATAAAGAAAAAAAAAGAACAACCTTTGGTGGGTTGAAAAATAAAATTTAGGTCAGATTATTTTTCCGTGCAAAGAAATTCTTAACCTATTTAATAATTATTTTTTATTTATGTATAAGAACGTCTTTAAAACTTAAATAAAATGCCGAACACAAACCAACTCAGACAGTTCGTAAACTTGTTATTATTTAGAGTAGTATATTTGAATAAAAAAAAAAAATTATGCTTGATAGGTGACCACTATCTCACCTGATTGTAAGTGATGATGCGGTCGAAGATGTTGTTCAGGCTAACCTAGAATTACTGGCTCTCTATTAAATAAAAGTCAATTTTCGTACTGGAGAAAATGAGTACAAATCTAAAACATTCATACCCTGCACTCAAATAATGAGGCGTCACAAAAAACGGACCGGATACAAGGCAGAAACGTGACGAACGAAATTTCTTAGCGATTTCTCATTTCACCCCCAAACAAACACAATACACACCATTTGATTTGTGTAATCAAATGCGGGCATTCGAATTAATTAGTTTGTTACGCACCTGAGCTTTTACACTCATCTATTGTGAATCATACAAACTTTAAATTGCGGTCACCAAATAACAGTTTACTTATTTACTGTTAGAACATTTGAAGTTACAAATCGCAAACATAACTTTGTTTGAAAAATTAAAAACTGCATGTGTAGATATTGTTGGAACGATTTTAATGGTTAATTTGTATGTTGTAGGGCTCAAAATTGTTATATTAAATTTTGATGATACGTTTGGATTGATTTAATTAAGTGTTGTCAGCTTGTCAGGTATTTTACAGTTTGCTTTTTAAAACTAATGACTCGTTTCAATGTTTGAATGGTCAACAACTTTTTTAATTTTTAATTCCAAGCCATTGTCCAATTTCACAAAATTGGTGGTGTTGTGACAAATCAATAGAGAACAAATGCATGTGCGACAAATTTTTTGTTTGACGTTAAAATTGCTGGGCGTTTTTTGGGCTTCCTTTTCGGTGAAGGTAATCACTGAGTAATTTATGCTGTGATTGACAGAATAATTTGATATTTGTACACGGAAGCAAATATTTTATTATATATCATCGGTTTAAATAAAACATCGGCCAAGTGCGAGTCGGACTCGCGCACGAAGGGTGCCGTACCATTAGTTTATACAACATTAGACTTCATATTTTAACCTTTTTTTGTTTTAACGTGTGCGAGTCCGACTCGCACTTGGCCGACTTTTTGTAGTTGTTGTTATAGTGGCAATAGATATACATCATTTGTGAAAATTTCAGCTGTCTAGCTATCACCGATCTTGAGATACAGCCTGGTGACAGACGGACGGACGGACGGCGAAGTCTCAGTAACAGGGTCCCGTTTTTACCCGTTGGGTACGGAACCCTAAAAAGAAAGATAGGGTACGCTCTTATATCACGACAATATAATGTGGAGAAAATTTAACACAAGCATAATATAATGCACACAGCTACACTTCCATTGTACGCGTATATGATACGTTTTAATGAATGACAAAGACAGGAAGAAGTATATGCAGTAGACACACATACGCATACTACTGGAACTCAATCAGGAGACGCTGGTGAGGAGGAGGAGGTCTTGAATTGACATTGCGATCAATGTACTCGTATTATACCTACTGATTGCTAAATATTTTCAATACGTAAATTCTTATGTGAGGAAAGACCCTTGCCGACGCATACTTGCTACACAAAATATTGTATCCTATAAATAAAGTGCAACACATTTAGACTCTTGCTTGGACAATAGGAAAAATTATAAACTTGACAGTAAAAACAGCATTCTATAACTTATTTTTTATTGTAGTAGTGCCTTTTTTACCCTTTTCTAACGTAAATACATATCTGTTATTATGAAACATCAAATAAATTTATTTTGAAATAAAATAATATCATTGATGAAACCGACTTCCAGTAAAATATGTTGAAAATCCAATCATAAACAAACGTCTTGTAAACTAGAGTAAGCATCTCCTAAATCCTACTACAAAACATTTTACCATAAACCCCCAACCCACAGTAACTATAACAAACCCCCACTTGTTCGCTAAACCCGGTTTACGATCAAATTTTTAATCCCGTTGACGTAAACAAGTTATCTGAGATAAGTTTTACTGGCAGGGTTTAAGATTCTGAACAATGTTGGCGTAGTAAAATTGCACAAGATTTATTAAAAGAATCTTGAGCTGGACGTAATTTTTTAACACTTTTGTTTGGATAAAGGTAATTATTTCTGTTTCAGTGGATGAAAATTAATATTTTATCGTGAGGCATTCAAGCATAATATATGATATTATTATGTTATTAGTTTTAGATATATTTATACTTCAAAAACAATATTGAAAAATTAAATTATCAGATAGGTACATAGGTCTTTCTTGCGGTGCCTTTTTTCAATATTGAGTCATGGTTTTGTGAACCAAATAAACTAGTTGTTTTTAAACCAGATATTATGATCTCTAAAAACATGGTCTCCAATACGAAAACTCAGCAATCTTTTAATGAGATAACATTACTTAACATCAAATTCGCCATAATTAAGAATTTGAATGATATTTGAAGTAACTTTTTTTTTATTGGTTGGCGGGCAAACTAGCAGGCGGTTTACCTGGTGGTAAGTGATCACCGTCGCCCACAAACAACCGCTACACCAGAAGTTTCGAAGATGCGTTGCCGGCCTTTAAGGTGGGAATATGCTCTCTTCTTGAATTCTTCTAAGTCGTATCTGTTCGAAAATACATCACCTGGCAGCTGGTTCCATAATGTGGCAGTGCAAGGTAGAAAATGCCGTGAAAATCGCAAGATCGACTTCCAGACGTCGACATGAAATTGATGAAACATCATGCTTTATCGGGAAGTCCGATGGCTAAATTGAGATGTAGGTAGTAAATCGAGCCGTTCCTCAGAACGTTGATTAATTAGGTTTAACCTTAAACTATGTAGTATTATGTAAATTAGTTGTGTATATCATTTTATATTAAAAACATAACATTAAGTATATCTCAACATCATATTGTATGAAAGTACACAAATATAATTTGGCAATCTACACGCGTACACACATAAGGGTTCAGATTTTACTGTAGTCATACTCTCATATTTGCATAGTCATAAACTTTACTACCTATGCATTTGTCATTTAATCCTGGCGCTTTGGCCGCTCTGTGCTCCTATAGAATCAAGGATGCTATAGCAGAAAGACGTCATTTTAACGAAGTTTGTATGCTATTATAATGTTCTAGGTATTATCTAAGCTAAATAAGTGTGTATGAAAATGTAGGTATATTCCTTAATTTTTTAAATTGTACAGGGTCTCAAGGTCTGCTGCCGGAACACACTGTGAGGTGCTACGCAAAAGATTTTATAGTTGAGGGTGGTAGATAGCCAGGCGAGCATTTTTGAAATACCTTTTTACCACTCGGTGAAGCTCGAGCTGACGGTATGAATCGAACCATGAACCAGCGGCACTGCAGTCCATAAATATTACTGCTCATCCATAATTGCTTCTATAGTTCAATAAAAGTCTTCGCTGATTTTTGATAATATGTGATTAGGGCAAAAGCCAACTACCGAGCATAGTACCAGACACAGGGCAGTCTCCGCAGTGGGCACTGCTCACTCGCCTTAATAATGAGCATTTGATGTGCTTAAAACACATTGTGGTGGTGGGGCATTTGCATGGTGGGAGGACACTTGCATGGTCGTAAAGCAGTTTGGGAATTCCCCTCTGGCTAGCTATAACCTTTAATGAGAAAATCTGACGCCAAACACCTAACTGCGTATTCCGGCAGCTGCCTCGAGAATCAGTAATTTTAGGTTATCCTGAATAACATCTTTGAACACATCATCACCTACCGTTAGGTCACATAGTGGTCAAAGGAAGCCTCTCACTCCTATCAGCTATAAATAATTAAGCGCTCTTAGCGAAGTTTGCTTAGCCGTTCTGAACCGATCAGCAAAGTTAAGCAACGTCCGCCGCGGTCATGAGTTGGATGGGTGCCCGCTGGTGACATTACTACTGAGCGCTTCCGTGCTTCGGAGGGCACGTTAAGCCGTCGGTCCCGGTTGTTGTCTTAGGATGGCAGTCGTTATAGCATGGTGGTAGGGCATTTTGCGAATGCCCGTCTAGTTAGCTACCACCCTCATGTAGAAAATCTGTCATCAAGGACCTAAGGGTGTGTTCCGGCAGCTGTCCTTGAGAGCCAGTATTTCTAGCTTAGTCTGAACAATGTCTTCAACCACATCATCACTTGCCATCAGGTGACATAGTGGTCAAAGGCTAACCTATTAAGCACAAAAAAAAGGCCGGCGATTTTACAGATCCCTAAAATACTAGAGAGTATTAATTTATGTACTTTTATAATATATTTATGCGTATGAAATTTATGAGAATTTAATTACAATTATTATTTTTAATGATGATGAAACTCATCGTAATGTTTATAATAATCGGTTACCATTTTTAGGGTTGTCATTTGACCTCTGTGCAATTAAAGCGAAATTGCACATCACCATCAAAGCATTCATCAGGGAGACGATCCTGATGTTTTAGTGCTGTATTTGCATGAAACTCATCTGGGGCGGTTTTATGGCTTGTAATTTCAAATCTGCTTTATTGACTTTGCATCTATATTCATATAGTATTCACTGATACTGCATCAATAATTAAAATTATATGAGTGAAGAAACAAAATGATATATAAACTCTGTATATGTTTACACCAGCGGTCCGCACCGGCTTCACACGGATATTTATAAAAAAAAATCGGCCAAGTGCAAGTCGGACTCGCGCACGAAGGGTTCTGTACCAATAGCTATACAACATTAGACTTCATATTTTAACCTCTTTTTGTTTTAACGTGCGCGAGTCCGACTCGCACTTGGCCAATTTTTTTTATTTGTTGTTATAACGGCAAATTTTCACATCATCTGTGAAAATTTCAATTGTCTAGCTCTCACCGTTCTTGAGATACAGCCTGAGGACGGACAGCGAAGTCTCAGTAATAGGGTCCCGTTTTTACCCTTTGGGTACGGAACCCTAAACACATATAAATATAAACATAAAAAAGAAGTTATTATGACATAGCTGTAATAGTTAGACATATAGTATTGCAAAATTTATTGTAGATATTGATTTCCTCTCTTCAATTGTATTATGTACATCACTTTGCTCTATTGTCAATCATTTCCGCAGCGTACGTGGCGTACGATATTTTTTGGTAGTTTTTTCACGCGTTGGGTCACATTATCGAAGTTTTCATACGGATCCCTAACTTTTTTTAAATATGCTTTAATCTATATTCATCAGGGATAATGTAAAATTTTAATGGTGAAAGAATTTTGAAATCAGGCCAGTAGATTTTTTATTCGTTACATACAAAAATGCAAATCTCTCCTGTTTATAATATTAGTCTTTGAATTTACTATAACTTACGTGATGGTAATGTAAATAGCGCATGCGTTATTGCAGAAATAAAACAATAACATGCCATCTTGCACGTATATTCCTGAATGAATTCACAGAGATCTTTGAACACCAATCTTAAAGTTTAACTCCAAAATACGTGTCAATTCCTCAAAATGACATCTCAGTTTTATGACAAACTCGTTGTCACAAAATTACGAAAGGCCAAAATAGCTGGTTTAATCCGATTGGCGCATCTGCATCGGCTTACAAATGCCCTCATCTAGTTTACGAGCTGGATTGAGCAGATTTAAGGCACGTTTTATAGTTGCCTTAATTTTACGAGGTCTGATTAGCCTCACGGGTGATTTGGCTCAACTCTTGATTGGACTGCTGGATTGGGACAAAGAAACTTGCATATTGATATAAGGTTGTAAATTTGACGACTGTGTAGGGTAATATTGAAACATTAAACCATGCTTAATTTAAGTATACTGATTCAAGCGAAATTTGAAGTTTTTGGTGTTAGATTGTAATGTTTATATTGACAATTCTAGGTTAGCATGAACAACATCTTCGACCACATCATCACTAACCATCAGGTGAGATAGTGGTCAAAGGCAAACCAATAAAGAATAAAAAAAAAAAAATTGAAAGGAAATATTGACCTTACGACATTTTGGACCAAAATAAGTTATAGTAGTTCTAAACCCCCTGATTTTTGGCATTGGGAGATTGAACTCACCTCTTCCCAAGACGGCTTTAAATTTCAATTGCACAATTTGGATTCTTAAAATTATTAATATACACTACCGCGGGCGCGGGCCCCCACATTTTTTCCCGTGGGTGTTGGGGTTTAATATTTTATTTGCAAGATGGTCCAGTAGCAGAACGATTGTAACTTTTAACAATATAAAATTCAACTTATTTTACATAGATGATTATTTACATGTTTAGTAAGAGTTTTTAAAAAAATTATGACCTATACTGCAGGTACAATTAGGTATTTGTAAAAAAACCTACGTAAAAACTTGAGGAGTAAAGTGTAAACATAGTCACATTCATTAAAATATTGTTTCAAAATATTTGCTAACTTATATGGTTATAATATAATATATGTAATATATTAAATATTTTAATAAATCAATACTGTATTATTTTTAGGCTCATGGATTCTTGCATGCCAAATGGCCAAATATGGCAGAACTATTATATATACTTAACAGCTTTAATACCTGTATTTACAATAAACATTTTGATTTGATTTGATTTCTGAAAAAAAAGCGTATATATAAAATTATAATGTAATTAGAAGAGTGTCTGCTGTTGAACTAAGTTCTTCACCTGTGTTCCAGCATACAAAGCTTTTCCCCGACATAGATATCCTAGCTGCTCACCTACTTTTTACTATAACATTGGTTTTAAAAAAGTTCATTGCTTAAATTTTACGCACATTCGGTATATTGCTAGCACATTGCTTTTATGTATATAGCATACCCTTTGTTTATCTACACTCGCCATTCTGATACAAACCTTAAAAAGTTGTCGAAAAACGTCAGACTAATCTACACAAAATATAAAGACAAAAACATTTATCCAAATGGGTCGAAATAACCACATGAAAATTACGTTAATAACGTTCCAAATTAGCCACCCACAATGTCACACCATTAATCAATTATTGTCGTTTTGCATTTAAATAGTGACAACAGAGTTCTTAATTTAGATTTGTGCCTTTGTTGAAATTACGTTGGCAACACCGTGGTAGTAAATGTACCGGATGATTGCTTACACGTGGTATGAGAAAGAGTTGTGTGTGGAAATTCTAATTATGAAATCTTTCATTTACACCTAATTGGTTATCTAAGAATGATGCTGCTATATATACATAATGATACTATTAAAATCATTATGTATATATAGCAGCATCATTCTTAGATAACCAATTTGTATATTTATTACTAATACTATAAAATCACCGACATAGCTCTCAGTATTTGCAAGTTGAAGTGACAATGGGCGGGCCACATTGCTCGACTAACTGATAACCGATGAAGAAAGGTTCTCGATTGATTACCACACTACACCGGAAGACGCAGTTGGTTGGCCCCCCACTAGGTGGACTGACGACATCGTCATAGTCGCGGGTAGACAATGGTTACAAGTTTGTAATAACCGTTCTTTGTGGCGTTCTAAGGGGAAGGCATTTGTTCAACAGTGGACGTCTTTCGGCTGATGATGATGAATACTATCCGATTGAACGAAGGAGACTGAATCTCAAGACACAGGATTTATCTTATTGTGGGATACAAAGTTCATTAGTGTTCATTAAATGTATAACTAAATACAGGTAGGAACATATAGTATCTTAGAATGTACCTACTTATTTTATATTATAGGAAATCATAAGTCTATAAGATTGCACTTAAAGACTTATGATTTCCTGGTAAGGACTTGCCTTATTTGTATATTATTATTGTATGCTTATATTGCTTACGTTTCCACTTCAACTAATGCTGATGAATTTCTTGATTTATGCAGTTCTATTATTTATAAGTATAATAAATATGTAAGTACTATAGTTCGGCTCCCAAGAGAATGCGTATGACAGTTCGTGTTGTATTGTAGTTGTGGCTTTTAAGAGTGATGAACGCAGTGCAGTGTCGAGCAGAACGAAGACCGTAGCACTGCCACTGTAATGGACTGGAGTCATAACATACAATACAACATAACATACAATAAAAAAATGAATGTACTCTATTATAACTAAATGCTTATACAATTATAGCCGAGCAGTTAAAGCTATGGACTGTGGTGCCGCAGGTCCAGGGTTTGTTCCCTAC
This sequence comes from Plagodis dolabraria, assembly GCA_963854805.1. Classification (NCBI taxonomy): domain Eukaryota; kingdom Metazoa; phylum Arthropoda; class Insecta; order Lepidoptera; family Geometridae; genus Plagodis; species Plagodis dolabraria. Next base: position 24,761,622 of record OY978460.1, on the reverse strand, counting down.
CACCGGCTTGAGCTTCACCGCATGGTGGGATTGATTTGATTGCTTTTTAAAGTTATTTATTAACATAAGTATTTAGATGTTATATACAATTCAGCGCTAGAAACTAAGTTACAAGTATCATTATAATTATTATTATGTTTTTATCATTATATATTTACAGGCTAGGACCGCCTTTAAAATTTATAAAACAAAATTTTGAAGCAGTGATGGCTCAGTGGTATTGGCTATGGACTGCCGCGCAGCAGGTCCATGGTTCGAATCCCGCCACAGGCTTGAGCTTCAACGCATGGTGGAAGAGCATTTTGCGACTGCCCGCCTGGCTAGCGACCATCCTCAAATAGAAAATCTGTCGCCAAGCACCTAACGGTGTGTTCCGGTAACAGTCCTTGAGAGTCAATGAAATTACAGGCACTTGAGACCAAAGTGACGGGCGCAGTGCAATTCGTGACTTGTGACGAAAAATGCATCTGCTATAGGCAGAGGTTAGTCCGCATAGTAGAGAGAGATGGCGCGACCGTCGGTCGTAGTAAACATATAGCTCCGTGTTAAAAAATTCTTAAAAATAGTTAAAGTGGATATTTTCGAGTTAATGTTTGTGTACCTGTGGGGTGCCGGGTTAGAATTGCACCCCCCCCATCTCTTCCCGTGGGTGTCGTAAGAGGCGACTAAGGGAGAAATACCGGAAGGTGTGCAGCAGCGCCTTCTGAGGACTTACATGTTTAACTGCGATCCCCAAGACGCCTGCCAAGCGTGGGGATTATGGCAAAACCCTCCATGATAAGCACAATCACAACTCGGCCCCCAGTCCCCGGCAGCTCTGTTATTCTTGGCCCCGGTAGCAGGCCAGGTAACGATGGAGCAGGGGGTGCGAAGAATCCCCGGCAGATGCACGGCTACCGCCCTCATAAACGACGACCCTTGGCCCTGGCAACACACAACGTACGTACGCTCAGGGAGGACCACAAGATTGTCGAGCTGGAAGAAGAAGTAAGCAAGTTACGATGGGATGTCATGGGATTGTCGGAAGTCCGAAGACAGGGAGAGGACACCGTTATCCTAGACTCCGGTAACTTGCTATTCTACCGGGAAGGACACCAAAAATCTCAAGGTGGTGTCGGGTTTCTCGTCCGGAAGTCCCTTGTTAACAACGTTGTAAAAGTCGAAAGTGTGTCTAGCAGGGTAGCGTACCTTATACTCAGAATCACCAAACGGTATTCGTTGAAGGTCATACAGGTTTACGCACCGACCTCGACACGCTCAGACGATGACGTAGAGGCTATGTATGAGGAGATATCTGAAGCCATACATTCCTCCGAAACATACTTCACCGTTGTTATGGGGGATTTCAACGCTAAGTTGGGCACACGGAATAGCGATGAGTTGAGAGTGGGGCCATTTGGATATGGACAGCGGAACCAGAGGGGTCAGCGGCTGGTCGACTTTATGGAGAAGGAGGGACTCTATGCGATGAACTCCTTCTTCGAGAAGCGACCATCCAGGAAGTGGACGTGGATAAGCCCCGATGGTTCAACAAAAAATGAGATCGAGTTTATCATGACGACCAGGAAGCAAATATTCAATGATGTCTCTGTGATCCACAAGGTGAAAACCGATAGCGATCACCGTATCGTTAGAGGCACATTGAATATCAATGTAAAGCTTGAGAGGTCTCGTCTGATAAACTCTACGCTCCGTCCTAGCGCTGCCCAAATTCAAAACCCCGAGAGCTTTCAACTTGAACTACATAACCGCTTCGAGTGCCTAGCTGAAGGCGAAACAGTAGACGAGATTAACAACGGGTTGGTGGAAACTGTCCAAGCGGTGGGATCTCAGTTCTGTAAGACCCCCCGCCGAAATAACCCGAAGAAACTATCAGAGGAAACCATAAAGTTGATGGAAGACCGGAATGAGATGAGACTGCAATCTTCAGCTGATATGTCGAACTACGGCAAGCTCAATAGACGAATTTCAAAGGCACTGCGACACGATTTGCGCGCCTTCAATACAAATCGTATAAAGGTCGCAATCGAGCGTAACCAAGGCTCCAAAATGTTCGCAAAACATTCATCTATAGGGCAAAGCCAAATGACCAAGCTGAAAATCGACGATGGCAGACTCATCTCATCAAAACCGGAGATTCTGAGAGAGCTTGAAAGGTTTTATGGACAGCTGTACACCTCAACACGAGAACCCGTTGTCAGTGCGGCTCAGGACAAGAGAGCTAAACTGACCCGACACTATACCGAAGACATCCCGGACATCAGCCTATACGAGATACGAATGGCTCTCAAACAGCTTAAGAACAACAAGGCGCCAGGTGATGACGGAATCACGACAGAACTTCTGAGAGCGGGTGGAAAACCGGTACTCTCAGTCCTCCAGAAGTTATTTAATTCCGTCATCCTTGAAGGTAAAACGCCAGAAGCGTGGAGCAGAAGTGTAGTGGTACTGTTCTTCAAAAAAGGTGACAAGACCTTGTTGAAGAACTACAGGCCCATTTCACTTCTGAGCCATGTTTATAAGCTGTTCTCGAGAGTCATTACGAATCGTCTTGCTCGTAGGTTTGATGACTTCCAGCCTCCCGAACAAGCCGGGTTCCGAAAAGGCTTTAGCACCATAGACCACATCCACACGCTTCGCCAGATTATACAGAAGACTGAGAAGTATAATCGGCCATTATGTTTAGCGTTTGTGGACTATGAAAAAGCCTTCGATTCCATTGAAACCTGGGCCGTACTGCAGTCTCTTCAGCGATGCCAAATTGACTATAGGTACATCGAAGCGCTGAAGTGTTTGTATAGGAACGCCACCATGTCGATTCTCGATTCGATTACAGGACAAGAGCACGGAACCAATCCAACTGCAACGAGGCGTGAGACAGGGAGACGTTATTTCTCCGAAACTGTTCACAAATGCGTTGGAGGACGTTTTTAAGCTCTTGGACTGGAGAGAATTAGGCATCAACATCTATGGCGAATACATCACTCACCTTCGTTTCGCCGATGACATAGTCATAATGGCAGAGTCGCTTGAGAAACTCAGTACAATGCTCAGCGACCTCAGTAGAGTTTTCCAGCAGGTGGGTCTTAAAATGAACATGGACAAGACGAAAATTATGTCTAATGTCCATGTTGCACCCGTACCAGTAGTTGTTGGGAACGATACGCTCGAAGTTGTTGACCATTACATATACCTGGGACAGACTGTCCAGTTAGGTAGGTCCAACTTCGACAAAGAGGTCGCCCGAAGAATCCAACTCGGATGGGCAGCGTTCGGGAAGCTTCGCGACATCTTCTCGTCCAACATCCCGCAGAGCCTAAAGACCAAAGTCTTCAACCAGTGTGTGTTGCCAGTGATGACTTATGGCACTGAAACGTGGTCCTTAACTGTGGCCCTTATGGATAAGCTAAGAGTCGCTCAACGAGCTATGGAGAGAGCTATGCTCGGAGTTTCTTTGCGCGATAAAATCCGGAACGTGGATATTCGCCAAAGAACCAAAGTCACCTACATAGCTCTCAGAATTTGCAAGTTGAAGTGGCAATGGGCGGGCCACATTGCTCGACGAACCGATAACCGATGGGGAAGAAAGGTTCTCGAGTGGTTACCACACTACACCGGAAGACGTAGAGTTGGTAGGCCCCCTACTAGGTGGACTGACGATATTGTGAAAGTCGCGGGTAGCCAATGGCTACAAGTGGCTAATAGCCGTTCTTTGTGGCGATCTATGGGGGAGGCCTTTGTTCAGCAGTGGACGTCTTCCGGCTGATGATGATGATGAATGTTTGTATAAATGGTGCTAAATACTTCAATTATTGTGTAACAGTGTTATCTACAGTTATTTTTCGCTACAAACTTATTGAAGCGACAGTGAATGTGAAAAGTAAATAAGTTAAATTACGCTGAAATATCAATCAAATCGTTACCACAGGAATTGAACGCAGTTAAATAACAAACAACGCACACAGTGAGTACAAAAACAACATTAAAAATAGTGATGTGTAGTGAAATTCGATCTTGTGCAGAAACATGACCGTTGAAATACGTACTTGAAGTTTGACAACGACGTTTTTACAACTACTCTCATGTTTTTGTGAATATGAGGCAGTTCGACAAAAAGAAACTACATTGACTAAATTCACGCAACTGACATAAGTACGATTGGTGCAGGAACAATAGCATACAGCTCTCAATCAGCAGTATCCAGGTTCAAATCTCAGTTGAAACAGATCGAGAAATTTTGTATTTTTGTTAGTAAATTATTAAAAATGAACTTCATCGACAACATAACGTTCCGGCGAAAGCGCAGCAATTCCGACACAAACAAAACAAATACCAGTGAAGTCTCATCAGAAGCTCTAGGTGGCACCACTAATAGTATGCCTGATATTTTTAGCAATGAAATTGACTTATTAAAACAACTTCAGGATCGTATTGACGAGTTAGAAATCAATCTAAAAAGTGCCCATAGTGAAATTGATGAATTATCAACTGAAAATAGCAATTTAAAGCGTATTAACAAATTACATAAAAAAACGAATTATACAAAAAAATTACACAAAGTCCAGTAAAATCAATCACAAGCACTCCAAAGAAGAAACAATGTACCTTAATAAATAACTCCCAAACACAGACGGAACCCATAAAAATTAGTAATACAACTACACATACACAAACAGACTTTATCGTGAGCAATAATAATATAAAAGTAATAAATACAGATATGACAATAAATTTTTTAGAACCAAGACAGGAAAAGTTGACACTAAAAAGACAGCAACCACAAATTATAAATAAAAAGAGAATATGTATCCTAAGTACCAACAAAAAACATAAAATTTTATCAATAGCTGAAGATAAAGTTCCCCAAAAAAAGGAATTCGATATATGCCATTATCTTACACCAAATGTTGACGTCAAAAAAATGATTATGGGATTAGACACAAAATTTTCAAAATTTACAAAGAATGATTACTGTATTATATTAATCGGAGAAGAAGATTTTAGAAAATCAATTGACCATTTTGATATATCGTTTCATATCCGAGAAATGCTACAAAGTGTTCAGAATACCAACATTATTATCTGCATTCCAACACTGAAGCATTCAAGTGTCATTGATAGAGATATCTATAATTGGAATGTTAAACATTTCAACAAGTTAATGGACTTAGAACTAAAAACTCACAGTCACGCATTTATATACGACCCCAACATAAATGTAAGTTCTTTTTCTGATATGAATCATAGATTTTCTGGCTCATGTAATAACAGGGGTATAGTAGCAACATTTGAAGGACTTTACAAGCAACTAGAAGAAATAGATCGAAAGTATATTAATAATTGCAAAAATTCTGAAAATATCGAAAGAATGAGTGACTTAAATTCTGTGCCGTTTTTCGTAAATAAATGCTTGAACATTATGCATCAAAACATATCAGGATTAATAACTAAATCAGACAGATTGACTATATGCAAAGAAGAACTTAAAGAAAAAAAAAATATTGTAGATATAATATGCATCACAGAGCACAATATGATAGCAGGCTATGAACACTATCTACAAATTCCTAATTTTTCTTTAGCCTATAGTAGGCCTACCAAAAAGAAAGGGGGTAGTTGAATTTTAGTAAGAAATGGAATTCAGTGGATTGAACTACCTGAAATAAGACAATTGTCCGTGCTTGGTTCAATAGAATGTTGTGCAATAAAACTTATTCCATACGAAATCATAATACTCTGTGTGTATAGAATACCAAAAAATAAGAATTTAGAGACTTTCTTTTCCATAATGGATAATATACTGCAATGTTTATATCAGAAAAAGTATGCCGAAATTATTATAGCGGGAGATTTTAATATCAATGTACTCAAACCTAATAATATAACACAAAAATTTGAATGTTTATTTTCACAATACAATTTAACTTTAGCGTTAAAACAACCAACTAGGCTGGTCAGCAAGACATGTATTGACAATTTTGCACATACTTATGAAAGAAAATGTAAGGCGGAAGTATTGGAATTAGCGTTATCTGACCACACTGCTCAGCTATTACGCTGTCCTACAAGGAAAATCTGTGTTCTTAAATTTTGGCGAAAAGCTCGTAGGGACTATACTTAGTACTGAAAACATAATAAAGATCACAAAATATATAAAAAGTTTATCGTTTTCAGAAGTTTATGACATAAACGATCCATATTTATCATAAACTTTTATTGAATCTTTTCGTTTAATATATGAACTCTGTTTTCCGAACAAAATGGTGACAATAAGAGTAAATAAGAAAGTTACATGGGTATCTCGCGGGTTGAAAATATGCAGTAAAAAGAAACGAATGCTACATAACATTTCTAGAATAAAACCCACTATCAAAAATAAGGACAAGTATTTAATATATAGCAAAATGTTTAAATATATAAATCTTAGTCAGAAGGCACAAAATGACTATAAAATCAAAACCTCTGACAATAAATCAAAAACGACATGGCGAATAATTCATAAAACAAGACATAATTTACCTAAAATTCCAATAGAAAAAATCAGAATCAATGACAATATTTTTGTAAATGAACCAAGTGCTATAGCTAACGCTTTCAATGATTATTTTGTGGATAAAATTGCATCTTTGCCAACTACAGGGTACAATGTTACACAAAACATATCAAATACAAGAAGCTCAATATTTATGGCACCATGCTCACCATACGATATATTTAAGATAATAAATTCTTTAAAAAATACCAACAGTGTTGGGTATGATAGACTTTCCACAAAAATAATTAAACAAGTTAAAGAATATATTTGTAGCCCATTAAGTCACATAATTAATTGATGTATCACTAACGGAACATTCCCAGACGAACTTAAGAAAACTGTCAGTATACCTTTGTTCAAAAAAGAAAATAGAACCCTGATGGAATATTATAGACCCATTGCTTTAATACCTATTATATCTAAAATATTTGAAAAATACTACTATCAACAATTGTATAACTACTTTGAAAAATTTAACTTACTTTGCAATGAACAAAAGTGCTTTAGACAGAAAAAAACCATAAATTTAGCAGTCTACGAATTTCTTGATAATGTAATGCAAAACGTAGACAATAACAATGCAGTCAGTACTATTTATTGCGATATGACCCAAGCGTTCGATTATGTGGACCATGACATTTTAATGCGCAAACTTCAAGCTTATGGCATTAGGGGTAATGTGTTTAACGTTATTAAATCTTATTTGACAAATAGAATACAAGTAACAAATATAACAAGACTTAACAATAACAGAAAAATGGAAGAAACTTATACCTCCGGTGAACGTATTGTTAAGTTTGGAGTACCTCAGGGTAGCGTCCAGGGTCCACTTCTTTTCATTATTTATATTAATGACTTGCCAAAAGTGACCAAACATCCAATGACACTATTCGCTGATGATAGCACCGTGACAATTGCTTGCCAAAATAGAGACGATTATGAAACTGACATTAACAATACTTTAAGCTCAATAATTAAATGGTTAAATAACAATAATTTAAAAATTAATATCAGAAAAACAATCTTAATGCAATTTTCCCAGAGACCTAAGTATTTATCTGACATAGAGATAAAATTTCTAAATGAACAAGTAGGTGAAGTGGATACCGCCAAATTTCTTGGTATTATCATAGATAAAAAATTAGACTGGAAAGCACATGTTGAAGAAATGAAAAAAAGGTTAGGTAGTTCAGCTTATGCTCTCCACAGACTTGCACCTGTTGTAAAGACAGACGCACTACTAACATCATACCATGGCCTAGTTGCACCAATTCTAAGGTATGGCTTAATTTTTTGGGGCAATTCTACACACAATGATGACATCTCTAAAGTACAAAAACGTTGCATTAGGTCAATGTTTGGACTGCAGACAATCGATAGTTGTAAACCGAAATTTATAGAACACAGAATCCTTTCACTTCCGTCACTCTATATATATGAAGTTGCCATACTTGTAGTATCTAACAGACACCATTTTCCTTTATTATCTGACACAATTGAACGTAACAGACGTGACAGGTATATACTTCAAGCTCACTCAGCAAGGAAGACTTCCAGTAATAGCATTTTCTGTATGGGACCAAGAATTTACAATAAGTTACCGAGATCAATACGGAAGCTAAATAGTAACCTATTCAAAATTAAGCTAAAGAACATTTTAATGAACAAGTGCTATTACAGTGTAAACGAATTTTTGACTGATAATAATCTGACATAATCGAATCTAATCTTTCTAATCCCTACTGGCTTGACATAATAATTAAAATATTCTTTGACATTTATGCACAAAACATTGATGAATTGAACATTGACATGTAAAATAATGTACGGGTGTTTCACTATTGGATTGTATTTATATTGAGAGTTGTTTTTCTTTTTTATAATATTTCAAATGGCTTTCTGTTCTAAAATTTGTACGCCTAAATAGGCAAAACATGATGAACTTAATTGTTAAATATCCATCTATGTGCAAACCTACCTTGTGTGTGTATAATACTCATGTTTAATGCAAATAAACGATTATCTTATCTTATCGCATAACATCAGGTAGGCCTCAAGCTTGTCCGGTCGCAATAACATAAAATAAAATAAAAAATAACATTTAGCTAGTTCTCATTAAATCTTGAGTTATAGAGGGTAGTTACAATAAAGTGACATAGACTATCTTACGTGTTATTGTGTCTTTTCGTACGTTTATATCATAGCAATATAAGTTTTTTTTATAATATATGGGAAGGCATTTCGCGAATGCTTGCATGGGTAGCTTGGTACGGTGGTCCCTCGAGTAGGAAATATGTCGCCCAGCACCTAATAATGTGTTCCAACACCACTCCTTGAGAGCAAGTAAAATTACAGGCACGTTAGACTTAGTAACTATTTAAGTAAGGGTGGCGGGCGCAGTTCGTCACCTCTTAACATCAGGTGGGCCTCGTGCTGTTTCGGTCACAATCACGAAAAAAAAAAGATATCACGCCATATAAAAGATATCACGCCATATAAAAGTGAAAATGCATTTTGAGAACTAATAAAACCCTTCTATCTTCCTCATATACTTTTCTTTATTTTAACAAATTCTAATTCGAAGAAAATATATGTGTGTAAGGATTTTTTTATTAAAATATTAGGACTAGCAAATAAGCTCGTTTAAATTAAGGTAATCAAACCGTCTGAACGGGTCAATTTTTAATTAAACGAGACAAAAGCAGACCACGTTCTAAATTTAATAAAGTCACCTAAACGGCAATTAGAATTCAGTCCATATGTGTGACGCCCTTACAGTGCGCAATGTGGTCGACGGGAATTTTTAATATGTGATCCCAAATTTTGTTTTGTTCATTTATAAAGTTATTTTTTGATTATTGTAATTGTCATTCTCATTTGGTATAGTAAAGCTCTTTTATATTTGTATTACGTGATATTTTAAGTTTGTAAATATGATTACAAGCACAATCGCATGCTAAGCGAAAAAAAACGATCTATATGTGTACGAGAGTATTTTTATGGAAAATTATTTAGAATAATTAAAAGCGTACTGTTTTATTATCAATTTAGTAAAAACAAATAAATTACCGCGCTTTTTAATCGTAGTGCAGATAAAGGTTGCCTACCTCCTGTAATTGAAAATCCAGTACGAAAAAATCCCACCTCATTTTTTAAATCATTTGATAGAAAACCTTTTTAAAGTAAGTCCTGGAGAGTATTTTTTATATCTGGTGGCGTCATCTATATAAAATCGTCATTTTTACTGTCATATGACATGTTGGAAAATTATTTGGAATAATTAAAAGCATATCGTTAAATTATTCATATAGTAAAAAAAAATAATTACAAAACAAATTAATTGCTGCGCTTTTTTTCATAGTAGAGAAAAAGGTTGCCAATATCCTTTCATTAAAAATTGAGTACGAAAGAATTCCACCTCTTTTCTCTAATAATTTAAATAAAACCTTATTGTGATTTGACGATTGTATTTTTTTTTTGTTAGCAGGGCAGGTATGGATTTTCATACAACATTCCTTCACTGCTACGGAGGGAAGGAAAAATTTCATATAACTTTTCCCGCCGAACATTTATTATATAATGGAGAAATGACAAACTTTATAACACGTTTTTGAATGAGCAATGAGACACTTTCTAAGTGGGAATGGTACAAAAATATATACTCTCGACTCGTTATGAATGCGCATCTATACTGCATGAAGACCACCAGTTGGATATTACGACTGAACACCGTAAATGCTGTCCGGTATAATTAGTTTCATTATGACTACTCACGTAAGCGTTTTGTTTCGACCCGCACAATTATGACAAAATTTTGGGTCAGGAAAAGATATATTGACAGACTGGGGTCTGATACCAACCTTTTTTTTGGTGCCGCCGGCTTGAGCTTTATTCTGCAAATGCTCGCCTGGCTAGCCACCACCCATCCTTAAGTGGAAAATCTGTCGCCAAGCACCTAACAGAATGTTCTGGCAGCGGTCCTTGAGATTCAGATCAAAGCATACTTGATCGCTTTCCTATCCTTATCCTCTCTGAGTGGGCTCAGTAAAATATATTTAATAGTATAGTATAATATAAGTATGCTCTTGCATAGAAATGGTATTAACTTTGTTTTCACTGTAGTATAAATAAATACTTTACTAATACCTACAAAGATCACCACACACAGATCAGTAAGCCATTATTTTGAAAAACAACACGGACAAATTGGGGTGTGATTTCCGCCCCTCTTTCAAAATATTGTCATTTATTCTTATGGTAATGCCTTTTAATTTTGAAAGTATAATATGCTTAATTGTTAATTTTGCTGTCGGCTATTTACAATTTCTTCAAATGAAATTGAGTAAAATTAAGCTTTATAAGCTTCCAAATGATGGATTTAATGCATTAGCCCTCAGGGAAAATGTCATCAAAGAAGGTTTAGAATATATAATTTGTAAAAGGAAATGTTTCCAATACTTTTAGTATCTACTTTATACAGATAAGAGATAATAACTGGAATATTTTTTGTAATAAAGTTATAACAACTTTTGCAAGAGTTTTGCTTCGTGATAATTTCTAATTAATATAATAATTTATATTAATTTTATTATATCTTATATAGATCGAATATTAATCATTATAAAAATGTATATTCCTTAGTCAAAATAATAGTTAATTTGTTATAAGATATCCCCAAAACAAATATAAAATAAAACAAATTCTGTCCTGGAACATACTCTGGCCTGTAACTGGTGCAAAAATTCAAATGATGGTGTCAGCATTTCATCGATGGAAGGCTATCCTTTGCACCATGAACAAACTGAAGCGGAAATCACCATTCCTATCTCTCCAGTAGTAACTACTCTCTAATCCAGTGCTCCATTTCAAGTACAATTTTTTTTATAAAATTAAATCCGGTCATATTTGGTGTTTTCTTGTCAATTACACACAATGTCCAAAAGTCATAGTAAAGCGGACGAAATCCAGCTATTAATAATTTGATAAAACATTAGAAAATCGTGTCATGCTTATAAAACAAATTCTGTGAAAAAATCGTTAAAGCTAGTAATAGCGTACACAAAGAGGTAAGATATTTTTAATGGGTTGGTATTGTATTTTTTTTCTACGAGACTAGAATTATAATAATTGCAAGGATTTAAATTATGCAACTGAATTTGTGTGTTAATTATAAGACACTCTAATTCCAGTATTCTCCCCTATCCAATCAGGGCTGTCAATTTCGTCTAGTTACCGGAAACCACTTTGATAAGACATGCAAATACGATTGCGGTAGCAACCCTATCATAAAATTTATTAGTATGGACAGTCAAACCAAATTTCTTTAAATAGCATAATATCGCGATCGCGTCGTTGCACATTGGTTTTGCCATCATACTGCATTTTGAACGCGTGTATTTTGCTTTATTTTTCAACTAATAAATATATTTGTAGTCCTAACTATTTTTCCGCCATGGATGAAATTGGCAGTACCTACATAATGACAAACTACAGCTGAAACAAATGAATATGAACTAAAAAGAGATCATCACAACATCTCTTACTGTGATTAGATCATTGCAGTCCTGGCAATGATTAGGCGTACAGCTTGTTTCGCGCTAAATCCTTTGTCTATTACTGGTTTAGACTAGTTTAGTCTAGTTTGTGCTGGTTTAGTCCGCTTTATACCGGATCAATTATGCGCGATTTGGTCAGTATTGGACGTGCATTGGTTAGAAAATGAATGTTCTGGTCAAATGAGTTAATTTCTAGGAGTTTGTGGTCTATTGGTTAAATTGATGATCATTACAGTGCAATTATATTTTATATTCTCTCTATTATATAAATACTTACCTATTTTTAAACCAAATTCTCTTAAGTAAGTCTTAAGTTAGTGAAACTAGCTTCACCATAAATTCCGAACAAAGTTGGGATAAACTTACTCTTATATTATAAATACTAGAAGGTTTTGTATTGCTTACTAGCTCTACGGGCGCGGCTCCGCCCGCGCGAATGTCGGTTATCGCGCAAAAACATTAACCTCTTTTTGCGCAGTTGGATAAAAACTATCCTATGTTTTTTCCCGGGTTTCATTCAAATCGGTCCAGCAGTTTTAGCGTGAAAGCGTAACAGCAGACAGACAGACAGAGTTACTTTCGCATTTATAATATTAGTACTGATAAGTTAGCCTTTGACCACTATCTCACCTGATGGTAAGTGATCATCTGTTCGAAGATGTTGTTCAGGCTAGCCTAGAATTATTGGCTGTCAAGGACAGCTATCTGAACCAACCGTTAGGTGCTTGGCGACAGATTTTCTACTTGAACCCTCAAGTAAAGGTTGGTTCAGATAGCTGTCCTTTCTGAACCAACCTTTACCATTAACCGTTACGCATACCCCCCCATCCCCCAATGGGGGGGTATGCGTAACGCATTTTTCCCAGCGAAAAAAAAAAAAAGATAGCTGTCCTTGACAGCCAATAATTCTAGATTCTGGTAGATAGCCTGGCGGGCATTAGCAAAATGCCCTACCACTATGCTGTAACGACTGTCATCTGCAATGATAGCCCTGTGGCAATGAATGAGAACTGTTACGTAGGAGATTCTTGATTCAAGTGCTCCCGCAGCTATCAGTTTCATAGCATGATTGTATATATGCATGGGCATTTTGCAAATGGCCGACTTGCCAAGCCCCAAATGATTTGATCCAGTAGTAGTTTTGTTCAGTAACCTGAATTCCAGTTCATAGTTTTATCCTGTTTACCATACTTAACACTTACCATCAGGGGAGATTGTGGTCACTGGTTACATTATTTGCAATAAAAAACCTGTTAGTATCTATATTTAGTAACCTATAATAAAATTTACCAAAAAGCATCTCCAACAATACAAAATGAACAGTCATTCTTAACGCGGTGTAACTACGCCTTTAAGAAATTCTGACGCAAGTAAATCAGCTGATTTGGTTAAAAGCTCAGTCAGGCGTTTAAATTTTATTTCAACTGGGTGTCTTCATTTGCATAGGCAAAAAGTTGAAAATAAACTATTTTCGCCGTGCGATAGAAATCACAGACAGGGGCTATAAATCATTTGAAGGCATAGGTATACCTAGTTAGATTGTAAGTTCAGTTACTTCCAAATTATCTGAAGATTCAAATGGTCGCTGTCTTTAGTCTCTACTTGCGTTTTCCCGCTAACCGTGACTCGGGAGAATTCACTACAATAATTATTTAAATGGTGTATTGTCGCCGTTTCTACTGGCGTTGGCTTGCTAACGGGGACACGGGAGAATTTATTGTAATAATCACGTCACATCATATTACGCTTTATCATCTCACCACATCACACAATAATATAAATGCGGAAGTGTGTGTATATTGGTTTTTTACCTCCACAATGGCAAGCCACAGCAAAGCGGCTTGGTATGTTTCCCCGATTTTAGTCAATTAGAAGGTGAACTCCTCTTCAGCGGATTTTTGTTTGGATTCAGAACAATAATATATTATGAAAGGACGTTTGCGCAACAAATCCATGCTAAAGGCTATTTCCAATGTGGTTCATTAATACGGAAAAATATCTGAAGGGCAGATGTTTCAAAATTATTTTTAGGACTCGACCTCAACTCTAGGGATTTTCACTTCAAACATTCTCTAAAATGTGAGCTTGTATTTAATTATGATGTACGAGTATATTAAAAATTTTGCAATTATCTCACCTAAAAAACTTTGATTAGAATGTAGTCGTGTATTCATCGCATTTTTTTGGTTTGATTAGGAATTGTATTCATCGCATTTTACATATAAAATATCATATTTTAAACACCAAACGTTGGAGTTTGAACCTTAGGTGTTTAAAATATGATATTTAAAAAGTGCAAGCATATCTTTGAACTTTATGGCTATGCTTCTGGCATAGAACATAATATATAATATACGTTCTGGTAAGCCAGTTTTCCATAAAATAATGTATTTTCTAAATATTCGGAAAAATCTTTTTTAATGCTAATTTTTACCGAATTGTGCATGGTTATTCTGCCAATGCTCGCCTCGCAGCTAGCACCCTTAAGTACAAAATCTGTTGCCAAGCACCTAACGCTGTCTTTTGAAAGTTATCTTTGAGTTCCGGTAGGTGATAAAAATTACAGGCACATGAGACTTAACAACTGTATGAATTAGTGTGATTGGGCGCAGTGTAGTTGGTCATTTGTGCCGAAATGTATCTGTTATAGGCAGTGATTGCTGTTTAACATCTTCTTGTGTTCTGATGGTGTTCTCTGAAACGGAAACTGACACTGCGTAGTTCGTTTGTATTTTATAACATCCCACCAGCCTTGCTGGAGATATTTGAAGCAAACTTTGTTAGAAACGTTGGGCAAATATATGTACATTTAAAATGTTATGCCTAAATTATTCCACGAAAACACTTGATCACGTAAGTCGAATTAACGCTAACCGATTGAGATTGAATTCGTAATTGGTCATATTAATTGTGTTCAAGGATTAGCAACGGCTGTAATCCTCTTGAGGGCTGAGCTGGTTTTGTCCCTAATTGACCGAGCATTCAGGTGTACTTTACTGTGTTGTTTCATTACGCAAACTGAGGCAGTAAGGTCACCTTTAAATTTGCAATATCACCACTCATGCTCAATGTAAGGTATAAAGGCATTTAACCTTTTCAATCAGTGTCTTTCTACTTTTCCTTACCCTGCTTTATCGTTACGGTCATCAGATAATTTATTGCTGCAGGCACCCGTAAGTAGAACCTCCTTCTATCATTGTTCTTTTACTTCTGAAACTGTAAGATTGGGGAATCCTCTACCACTTGAAATAAAAAGTGCTCGTTCATTGGAATCTTTTAAAATCAGGTCAAAACTTATTATCTTTCACTATAACTTTGGATATGTACATACAAAATTACTGAACTTATTTTTTCTATAATATGTTTCAAATGTCTATTTAGGTATATTTTTGTATTTATATGTATATGTTAAAAATATATATGTAAGTAAAGTATATATATATATATATATATATATATATATATATATATATATATATATATATTAATTATTGAATGTTATGTATATCTATATATGTCTTTATAATTCTTATGCGTACGTATATTTTCATATATATGTATAGTATAATTAATTTTTGTTTTGTTTAATTAAGATCCTTAACTATTCTTTTTTTTTACTGTTTTAGTAACATTAGCTTAAAAACCCTGACCATGTACTGTCAAAATCTCCATCATTGTTGGGTTGTCTGGAAGAGATCGCTTTAAGCGATAAGACCGCCCATTGTTTCACTTAGTTATATTGTATCTTTAGTTGTAAGTTTTTTATTTATTTTTAAATTAAGCTTTGTGTTGCAATAAAGAGTTTATCTAATCTAATCTAAAAAGTAATCAGTCGTCAAATATTCTTCATAGACAGTGATCATATTCTTATACTCATAGCGTTCTGTTTTTTTTTGGGGGACTATACTGCTCGCGTCCGTAGGATTTAGCCCTCGATGTCCTACACGTGTCCCCTGGGTGGCGCCAAAAGAGCAGTACTTTTCAGGTGGTAGGCTTAGGCCGCGGCTTGTTACCACCCACCAGACAAAGCCATGCCGCCAAGCGATCGCGTTACGGCATGATGTCTGGTGAAGCCATTATGGGGAACGGGTCGGAAACAGTTGCGCTTATTACTATAGCTAGTCGTGACACATTGAAGGTCAATTTACCTGGCAGCCAATCTTGGAGAGCAGCGGGATCCGAGGCACGGTTCTCCGCTGGCCGACCGCAGATAGTTGGGGGCCCAAGTAGTGAGCCAGCCACTCATGAAAGGCTGCCCCGCCATCTCGCGAAAAATCCCGGAGGTGCGCCATCGTGCTGGTTGGCGACCAGACGAGAGGACCCGATGGACACCTCTGGGGGGGCTCGGGCGTCCCCGCGGTCTCCAGGATTGGTTCCCTTTAGGTGGAAAGGCCTAATTTGTGTCACGGGTTGGTAATGTGCGCCTCGTTTCCACTTCCGTTTCCCTTTACCTATCTTCACTCCCCATTAAATGAACAAGAGAAACAGAATAAAGGTCCAACAGCGGAAGCACGTCCTCTCTCTCCAAGTGCACCTCTCAAACATTCGAGGCTTGCACTCCAATATCGACCCGGTCCACCACCATCTTGAGACCGCAAGACCGCATATTCTGTTCTTCACGGAGACGCAGATCAAATGTCCTGCTGATGCGACATACCTTGCCTACCCTGGCTATGTTCTTGAACATAGTTTCAAGGCTAAGGCGGGAGTTTGTATGTATGCTCGCGATGACATTTGCTATCGGCGTCTCCGCAACCTTGAAGACCCCAAATTTTCAGTCATGTGGGTTCTGGTGGACAATGGCATGGAGAAAATTCTTTATGCTAGTGTCTACCGTTCGCACAGCGGAGATGAGGAGACAACCAGGCTCGCAAATTATCTTAGTGAGGCGGCCGATGTGGCCCAACAGAGGTATCCTTCTGCTCAATTAGTGCTTCTGGGGGATTTCAACGCCCACCATCAAGACTGGCTATACCCATACCAGAGCACAGACCACGCTGGTCGAGAGATGCGCAAGCTTGCTTTGACGCTAAACCTCACTCAGCTGGTCCAAGGAGCCACAAGGATACCGGATGTTGATGGCCACACAGCCAATTGCTTGGACCTTCTGCTGACAACAGATCCAGACCGCTACTTGGTGTCGGTTTCATCGCCCTTAGGTAGCTCCGACCACTGTCTGGTGAAGTCTGTATCAGTGTACTCCCCGCCCGATCCCAGTCCAAGAGGCATTCGGCGGGTGTGGCGATACAGGTCAGCAGATTGGGATGAGATGCGTTATTTTTTCGCGTCTTACCCTTGGCGGCAGGTTTGTTTTTCTTCGAGCAATCCCTCAACTTGCGCGGATGCTGTGACTGAGGTGTAACGTCAGGGTATGGAATACTTCATACCATTTTCTGACGTCCCGATGTCCAGCAAAGCTCGCCCATGGTTTAATGCTACATGTGGAGATGCAGAAGCGTCAAAACATGAGGCCTATTTAGCCTGGGCTGATGCTCGAACCCGCAAATCTAGAGATGTACGTGAAAAGAAGAAGGCATTTAACCTAGCCGCCAAGTTCTGCAAAAAGGTTCTCAAAAAGGCTCGCTTCGACCACATACGCCGAACAGGGAACAAACTTGCTTCTTACCCCTCGGGTAGCAAAGCGTCCTGGTCCCTGGCAAAGTCGATCGAAGAGAACTTCTGCCGTCCCTCACTGCCTCCACTGCTGAAACCTAACGGCTTACTAGTGCACACTGCGGAAGAGAAAGCAAATTTATTTGCCTCTCTGTTTGCAGAGTCTTCACGTTTAGATGCTGGCAATGCTGTTCCTTCTAGCCTGCCAAACTGCGGGACGTCAATGTCAGAAATCCGCATTCGACAGTCTGAAGTACGCAAAGCGTTGCGCGATCTGGACGTGAACAAAGCTAGTGGTCCAGACGGTATACCAGCTATAGTCTTGAGGATGTGTGCGCCTGAGTTGACTCCAATATTGACTCGCCTCTTTCGCTTGTCTATGACGACTGGTCAAGTGCCTAAGTCCTGGAAGCTTGCAAACGTGCAGCCCGTGCCCAAAAAGGGTAGTCGCGCAGACCCTGCCAATTACAGGCCTATTTCAGTCACTTCCATACTCTGTAAGACGATGGAACGTGTACTGAACCACAGGCTCCTGGCATACCTAGAAGTGAATGATCTCCTCAGTGACCGACAATACGGGTTTCGCCGAAACCGGTCTACTGGGGATCTTCTAGTGTATGCCACTCACATCTGGAGCGAAGCCATCGAGAACCACGGAGAGGCGCTTGCTGTCTCTCTCGATATCTCGAAGGCTTTTGACAGGGTTTGGCACGATAGCCTTATTAGCAAGCTTCCTTCATACGGCCTTCCCACTGGTTTATGTGTTTGGATTTCAGATTTCTTGAGGGATCGGTCGATTCGAGTGGTCATCGATGGCTGTTCTTCCGACCAATTGGCTATAAACGCCGGAGTCCCTCAAGGATCAGTACTCTCTGCAACGCTTTTTCTGCTGCATATTAATGATCTGCTTAAGCCCGGTATTTTTGGGTACGCAGACGACAGCACCGTTGTGGAGAGTTATACATCT
This sequence comes from Plagodis dolabraria, assembly GCA_963854805.1. Classification (NCBI taxonomy): domain Eukaryota; kingdom Metazoa; phylum Arthropoda; class Insecta; order Lepidoptera; family Geometridae; genus Plagodis; species Plagodis dolabraria. The sequence goes on along the minus strand of OY978460.1, from coordinate 24,742,952 downwards.
AACGCACGAACCAGTGCATTACAAATCCAGTCTCATAGGGAAGCGATGGTTCAGCGCTTGAACTTTTCTCTGAAGGCAGTCTCCGATTGGGGCGATGCCAATCTGGTTAAGTTCAATGCAGCTAAAACCCAGGCTTGTCTTTTCTCCGCCAAACGGAGCCCTTTTCAGCTGGCTCCTACTTTCAGGGATGTGTCCGTGCCGATAAGTAACCATCTCGAGCTTCTTGGCATCTCATTAACACCGACTCTCAATTTCGGCTCCTATATTGAGTCTAAAGCCCAGCTAGCCTCAAAAAAGCTTGGTGTTTTGGCTAAGGTGAGACAATACTTCACACCGGGACAGTTGCTGAATCTTTATCAAGCGCAAGTCCGGTCGTGTATGGAGTACTGTTCTCACCTTTGGGATGGTTCTGCCAAATACCAGCTGGAGACACTGGAAGCTATTGAGAGGAGAGCCAAGAGACTCATTAACGACGACGAACTTGTAAGCAAGAGACTCCAAAGTCTCGAGCATCGCCGCAAAGTCGCTTGCTTATCGGTTTTTTATCGGATACATTTCGGGGAGTGTGCCACAGAACTACATGATTTGATTCCGCCATCCCCATTCTTTAACCGGACATCCAGGGATACTCCAAAGCGCCACCGCTATATGGTAGATATTCCATTTACCCGAACAAAGCGATTTGCTTCTTCGTTCATTATACGAACCGCCAGGGAATGGAATACCCTGCCTGAGTCTGTGTTTCCGGTTAAGTACAATATGGGGGTCTTCAAAACGCGAGTGAACAGGTATCTTCTGGGTAAGCGCGCTCCATCATCGACCTCATCATCACTTAACATCAGGTGAGATAGTGGTCAAGTGCTACCCAGTTCAGTATAAAAAAAAAAAAAAAAAAAAAAAGCGAAGGATTTTTGATCGAATTTAGAATGTTATTTTTTTAATGTATTGATCAATACAATAAAAAAAAAATACCAAAAAATTGAACCGACTTGAACACCTAAAAGTGTGAAATAACTTGTTGAAGTCGGTACCATGCACAAAATATTTTTGTAAAAACTTTTCTTTCATTCTCTTTAGTGACCCTTGCTACTTACGGGATCGATTGTCATTCATTGTCAACAACTATATCATCAAGATAGGTGAATATTTTTCAGTTATAGGAGTGTAACTCAAAAACGGCTGGACCGATTTTGATAAAATTTCAAATGGGACCAAACGACAAGCATCAGCTTTCAAACAAAAAAGAATTTAAAAATCGTTTCACTCAGTCAAGAGTTCTGAGGTTACAAACATAAAAAAACACATACAGTCGAATTGAGAACCTCCTTCCTTTTTTTGGAAGTCGGTTAAAGATAAATAAACATCTGTAACAATAGTAATTTAAAACTAAAACTCCTATGCTACTGCAATTAATGCTCTTATCGCATATTGCGATTTCTCCAGATATATTTTGTGAGGACATCAAAACATCAAAATGCACGGTAGTTAAAGAAAGTGTATAAGTACATAGCGCTTTCCATACAAACGTAGTTTTTTTTTAATATTTTAAAAACCAAGTGTCCAAATTATTTAAATGTCTTTGAGCATAATAGCTATGCTTCAATGCGTCCGCGCAATATTTTCAAATAGTAGTTTATGCAACTGTCATATAATAGAGGGTATTAAAACATGAGTGTAGTTTTATGAAACGAGCCGCAGGCGAGTTTCAAATTAAGATTACACGAGTGTTTTAATACCTAATTATATGCAGTTGCATACACTACTTTATTAAATCTCATGGCTATAGGTAGATACATTAAATAAAATGCAATATAAAAACCAGCTAGCTCACCACACATAATGTGTATTTAAATTTAATTGAAACCTCCTTGGTCGGGACACATTGTACTTTAATAATTAAAAAAAATGTTTTAAAGCATTGTTTTTTTAAGAGAATAATGCTTTAATTCTATTTTGTAATTTTCTCCAAGAAGTATGTAAATAAAATATGCCAATAAAAGTCTGTATTTCATTTCATAATTAGAATATTACCGAATGAGATTATAGAAATATATATATTGAAAAAACATTTTGTATCTTAAGAAATTTATTTTCACAATAATACATTATATAAATAATAAAACCAAAGTGTGGTACGTAAGAAGTAAAATATTAGACTTATAGACATAACAACATGGTCATTTTCACTGAGCTTGGACACTTGATATTTAAAACATGTTGACCGAAACTGCGTTTAATGGACATTTCCCTTATTACAGAGAACCTTATTTTTAAATATCAACTAAATTATCACCACCTTTATCGTATGACTAATTACAGGGATAGAAATAAATATATACAAGCGATATACTTATTCGCATCAGCCTTTTCCTGTTTCAGAATATGATATGTTTTGTTATACAATGCGTCTAGTTGATCTACTGACCATACATTAATATGTGACTTAGCCTCCTACAAAAGCCATATCGCAAATTGAAGCAAAGCCGTGTCTAGATAGATAGATAGATAGATAGATAGATAACTCTTTATTGAATACACCATAATAACAACAATAAACTTATTACTAAAACATAACTTAAAACCAAGTGTATCAATGGGCGGTCTTATCGCTCAGAGCGATCTCTTCCAGACAACCCATCAATAAGGGATAAAGTAAAAAACATCGGGCGGAGTTTCTTATGGTCTAAATAATTCTATAAAATAATTAACCAAACACTACAAAAATAAATGAATACACATACATATATATAAATATATTATGTAAACATAAATACTTATATTATTAGAATAAATAAATACAATATATACATACATATATCATATAAACATATATAATAGAATATATACACATATAATTTACTACATGTTAAACATATAATTTAATTAAAAAGCATGTTTGTACCGTAGTGTCCATTATTATAGTAAGTTAGAGCAAGAGATAATAGTTTTTGACTTGATCCTTGAAAGATTTCAATGAAGTAGCACGTTTAATTTCCAGCGGTAGTGCGTTCCACAGTCTGACAGCTTCAGCGGCAAATGAATAGTGGTAGAAAGTAGTTTTAGTTGCAGGTTGCTGTAGCGTTAAGTTTTCTAATGACCGTAGCGATAGAGAATGGGTAGAATGAAGAAAGTTAAATTGTCCTTGAGGTAGCGCGGGGATAAAGGATGGAACAGAATACTGTAAAGGAGAGATAATATGTGAGCATTCCGGCGAAGGCGAATGGGGAGCCACTTGAGCTTATTACGAAAATCGGAGACATGATCATATTTGCGTAAGCCATATATAAATCTTATACATAAATTTTGAAGTCGCTCAAGTTTATTTAGTTGCTCTTCGGTTAGGTCAAGGTAGCAGACGTCAGCATAATCAAGGATAGGGAGTAAAAGGGATTGTGCAAGCGCAATTTTAGTGGTAGTAGGTAGAAAGTTTCGAAGTCTCCGTAAGGATCCTGCGGATGCAAACAGCTTACGGCTAGTGATAGCTATTTGAGGATCCCATGTTAGGCTTTGGTCAATAGTAATACCCAGGTTTTTGACTGTTTTACTAAAAGGGACGATCACTCCATCAAACACCAGTCGCGGTAGTGAGTCCCAATCTACCTTTGAAATCAAGCGAGAACTTCCTACTAAAATAGCTTGAGTTTTAAGTGGATTAACTTTCAGGCCGTAAGCTTTGCTCCATTTCATTATTAGAGACAAGTCTTCATTAGTTGCTTTCACTGCTTCATAAAGGTTGAGCAAAGTTGCTTGGCGGTATAGTTGTAGATCATCTGCATAGAGGTGGTAGGATGATGAAAAATTTTGAGATATTGAGTTTATAAAAAAAGAAGAGGGGATAATACGCCACCCTGAGGTACACCGGCGGAGGTGTCACACCATGAAGAGAAGCGATCTTCAATGCGAACACGTTGTCGGCGACCGTACAGGTAAGAATGAAACCAGTCAATCACCGTTGGAGATATGTTGTTTGAGCGAAGAATTGCAAGAAGAATATCGAAGTCAACAGTGTTAAATGCACTGCTAAAATCTAAAAGTGTTAAAACAGTTAACTGGCCGTTATCCATCCCTAGACGGATATCGTCAGTAATTTTCAGGAGAGCTGTAACTGTGCTATGTCCCGGACGAAAGCCAGACTGAAGAGGGTTTAAGAGATCATTGTGAGTAAGAAAACTGTTAATTTGGTTATAAACTAATCGTTCAAGAACTTTTGATAGAAATGGAAGAATTGAAATTGGGCGATATTCTGAATGAGATTTTGGATTTGTTTTTTTTGGCAAAGGGATTATTTGTGCTTCCTTCCATATTGAAGGAAACTTACTATTTAATATGGAAAAGTTAAAAATACAACACAGTATTGGAACAATAATATCTAAAATAGGAACCAGCATATTTCGGCTGATTCCATCAATTCCAACAGCATTCGAAGAAAAAGAAAGTATGCTTTTCTTAACATCACAAGCGGTGAATTGACTAAAGACGAATGAAGAAAGGTCAGGGGTTGTAACGTCAGAAAGAAATTTTAAAGTATTATCTTTTGAAGAATCATCTATATAAGACGATGAGACAAAGTATTGGTTCAATGAATTAATATCTAAATTTTTGGGAATAGATTCTTGATGAGATTTACCAACCCCTAAAGACCTAAGATCCTTTTCTTGAACCGACTCATGAATATGGCGCCTTTGTGCATCTCTACACACCAAATTGCAGTGATTCCGTACCCTGGTGTACCGGGTTTTGTTCCCGTCTGTAGGATTAGATTTATATTTAGTTTTCGCAAGTGTTTTTATATGTCGTAAAATTTTTATATCCTCAGTAAGCCAGGGCGCAGGTGTATGTTTTATTTTGATGGATCTTAATGGGGCATGAACATCATAGAGTTGAGTGATAAGAGAATTGAATATTGCTATTTTGTCGTCAATTGAATCAGAATCTATTACTGGGGACCAATCAATCTTTTTAGCATCGTCTAAAAATGTATCTTGATTTATACCACTAAAATTACGTTGCAGAATAATTGTAGGTCTAGATTTAGGAGGACGAATCTTGTAAGATAAGAAAATCAAATCATGGTATGAAAAATCATCAGCCGAACACTGACCATACTTAGTAACAAGCTCTAATGACGACACCATAATAAGGTCCAAAAGTGAAGGGACTGAATTTGGAAAGTGATGAGTTGCACTGAGTGGGAGGATATGCATATTGCTAGCTTTGATTAGGGTCTCTAATGAAGTAGTGCGACTGTTATGCTTTAGGAGGCAAGTGTTGAAATCACCCATAACTATTGTATGACTATAGGATGGAATAATATCTGTTATGAGCTTTTCAAAGGACGAGAAGTAATTGTTGCTATCTGAATTGCTATAGTAGACTCCGAGAAGTACTTTAGAATGGGAAAGAAGAACTTCAATAAAAAGATGTTCGCCAGCATTTGGGGGAGGTGGTTGAGTTGATGTGCTTATTACAGTGAAGGGAATATGGGAACGGACGTAAATAGCGACACCACCACCGCGGCCAAATGATCGATCATTGCGAATGAGATTAAACCCTGGTATGGTGTATGAAACTGAAGGAAGTGATGGCTTTAGCCATGATTCGGAGACTAGAATAGCGTGAACATTCTTGTTATGAAATGACGTCAGCATATCAGGGAAATGAGCCGGAATGCTCTGCGCATTAATATGAATAACGTTAAGGTTTTTAGGTACATCAGAAAAGTGTGATTCTAGAGTTTCAGAGAGAGAAGGGATACTTAGAAAACTGTCATGACTGCAAGACGATGATAAAGACAAATAATTGTCATTATCAACATCATCGCTCAATATGTTTAACATTTTACGATTTATATAAAATATATTACTATATATAAAATAAATATACAAATATATATAAAATAAATTAATTTAAATATATATATAAATATAAAAAAAAAAGAAAAAAAAGTGCTTACAAATATTTGACTAATTGTAACTGTACAAACTGTTCGAGTCTAAAAATAAATTTATGGTCACATCTTGACAATGACAACTAGATAAGACGATAATGATATATTGACGATAATGACATATGAGTGAGTGTCAGTGACAAAATAAGACAAATGTACCTAACGATTTGTCACGATAATTTCTTGGTTAGCTTGTCATTGTGAAAAAATGCTACCTTCATAAACTTTATGTGGAGTTTTAGAAAATTACAAAGTTATAAGTACCTACACACAGTAAAAATAATGTTTGTTTACCAAGGTTCAGTTCATCAGTGAAATTCTGTTATGTACCGTTACTTTTTGGTTACACGTCTTGTTCTTGCTGATGCAGAAGGTTCTTTGAGTACTGCCACAGTCGGTTCCCTTGAGCCTGCGACGGAGCTCGTAGCGGCCTGCACGCTGATTTGCTCAAGATCCGTTGTACAAGATACTCGATGTCGCACACCGTCACCACCTAGCACGAAGACAGAACCTTCATGCGTCCAGCACCTGGAAACACCAAACTGCTGCCGCGCCAGCTTGAATGTGTCGTGTCGTGGCTTCGTAAGGAATTCGGACAACGTAATACCCGAACTCTTGAGGTTCTTCTTGGCAGCCCAGACTTTCATGCGCATTGAGTAGTTTTGCAGTTGGAATAATATAGGCCTAGGCCTGCCAGTATCTGACAACCGACCCATTCTGTGGCAACGGGACACTTCTTCAGCCTTGAAATCAACCAGTTTTAATTTGTGCACTATTGTCTCAACAATGGCAGCTGAGATGTCAGCCTTATCCTCAGATGCACCATGCAAAAGAAGCACCTTTCTGCGGTTGTGCATCTCCAGAGTGTCAATTGTCCGTGCATTTATCTCAACTTGTGTCTGGAGTGTACGGAGAGCACTGATCACAAAAGTCTTAAAGTTTGAGAAGTCTGCAGAAAGACTAGCAGCATCAGCAGATGAAGGCGAACAGAGCTTTACCTGTCTTTCCTCAAATTCAGCCAGCTTCATGTGAAATGTTTTGTTCATTTGGGAAATAGTTTCTTTCATAGCCTCCATTTTGTAGTGTTGTAGTGCACAAATCAAAATATCACTATTTTGATTTGTGCACTCTATGTAAGTTAGTTGATGTTTATTTGTTCAGATAACACAACCTGGCAGGTACTGTAGTATAAACTTTAATTATACATATAGATTATATTAAATAACTGTGAATTACTATTTTTAAATTGAAATTAAAATATAGCAAAATTTTTTTGATGTTTAACTAACAACTACCCCCGAAAGAAAAAAGCAAAGTTAAGCAACGTCCTGCGTGGCCATGAGTTGGATGGGTGACCGCTGGTGACATTACTACTGAGCAATTCCGTGCTTCGGAGGACACGTGAAGCCGTCGGTCCCGGTGTTGTCTTAGGATGGCAGTCGTTATAGCGTGGTGGTAGGGCATTTTGCGAATGCCCGCCTGCCTAGCTTTCACCCTCAAGTTGAAAATCTGTCGCGAAGCACCTAACGGTGTGTTCCGGCAGCTGTCCTTGAGAGCCAGTAATTCTAGGTTATTCTGAACAACATCTTCGACCACATCATCACTTACCATCAGGTGAGATCATCAAAGGCTAACCGATCAGGCATATAAAAAAAATTACTACTTTATCTCTGATCAGCAACTAATTATCAGCAGAAATTAGTTCTCAGATGTTCCAACACATAAGTTGGTCGTAGGTGAAAATACGACAAGTAGTTAGTCTATATATTCATTTTGGTCAGTGATGATGTATTTGCGTTTGGGTAGTTTTGACAAGTTTGGAATAGAGTAGAATCTCTGGTGCAGTATAAAAACTTTTCAAAACAGTTTAAAAACCTGCTCTTCTGGCATAAAAAAAGCAACACGTCAGTGCCGTCAAAAAGTCAAAAGTATAAAATTTGTTTTGTGTTCAACATTTCCAAAAAATAAAACCACACAAAGACTCAAACAAACCTTAAGTGCTTTGCGAAACGGCAATGTATTTTAGAATAGAATTTGTAACCTAGCGGAAGGAAAGAAATGCCTAAACCTGACAAGAGAGACTTTGAAGAGAGATATTCGGCTTGCTTCACTGATTTTGGTTTAAAAATGGGTAAGTAGGTAAACTCTACACCCTTTTCAATTGTGTAGGTGCCGCGATATCTGTCAAAGTGTATTTACAAATCAATAACAAATCTGTGATGTGACTAATAAGCTTTATCTAGACTTAGATCATGCGTATTTAGGCACCTTATAAACACGTGGCATCCATCATCCTCTGCATGCCGGTGCACGTGGGAAGGTTTTACTTACAGAAATAGTAAATTCTATTCAGGTGGAATCAATACAGCTCTACTCTTTCTAATATTTGGGTTGAGTTGACTATCGACTGTAACTTTATTTTAGTCACAAAATTTCAACTCAGTAGACCCAGTATCGCTAGCCCAGTGGTTAAGGTTATGCTAAAATAAATTTAACAATATTCAACCATAGTTGTTTGGCAACAAACAGTTTGACTTCATAGAGCACGTGCCACAGCATGCGCATTATGGCAAATATATAACATTTCCGAAGTGCATTGATATTTTTAAAGATAATTTTGATTAGTAATTATAAAAGTCATGCCTGTACGAAGCTACGAATTAATTCGAGATGGTATAGTTATTCATATTATACAGATACGTATAAAAGACGTATCGAGAATAGAGTAGGCATTATAATCTCCTACGGGCTTCTACTCAAGCTAAATTGTTAGTTTTACTAGGCTTTTAGCCTCACACACAATCACGTATAAATATATATTCATAAAGTACACTATTTATAGTATTTACAACGTAAACTTAATTTTGTTATTGAAATTTTTAATACGTTACGTTCTGTAAGTTTAAGTATTTTTTTTTAATATTTACAAAATATAGAATGTTTTCTTTTCAGCGACCGGTCTTTTAATCGGCAGCATGATGGGCAGTTTCTTCTTCCGAGGCTTCCGACGCTGGCCTATGTACATTGGCGGTGGAATCGGCTTCGGAATGGCGTACACCAACTGCGAAAACAGTCTGAACAGTTATCTTCAGTCAATGGACCCGAAGATATGTCTTATCAAGTGAGTATACAATTTCTGAATATGTGGTAACAATCAAACATTTCAGCATGTCGATGTCTACTGTTTGATCAAGGTAGTATTAAAAGTCTCTCATCAACTTAGAATGATATAATGCGCAAAGTATGAGCAGTTAGAATCCAATGAGACAGAAAGCGTTATTTTGTTAAAACCTAGAATAGAGCATCGGTATAACTTATTTTGAGATTGCTTGTTATGTATTTGCATCGAGTATTTTTTTAAATATCAATCCGGTGGAACAAACGGATGCATAGCCAAAAGTTGATAAAAGTTTACCTTCACCAGCCAGCTTACATCAGTTTGACGTTCTCTTCGCGAGATTAAGATACAATTTTACTATATTACACACTATTTTTTTTCAGTTTCTTTTATTTCCACACTTTCTGATGCAATAGACGAAGAATTTCTTATGAAAAGTACAATAACTACCTAATAGGTACCTTTGAAAAATTGCAATTACACAACAGTTGAATCTTTAATATCCTTAATATCGCCAAACTGTCGTTGCTTCGATTGTTGAAAATTCTATAGTGTCTTGAAATGTTCAGCTACCTTATTTTTTAAATCACTAGTACCCACACCATGCATATTAAAAGCACAATATTATGCCAACTGCTTTCAACTCACCGTTAAAATGAACGCAATTATTGTTTCCTTTATACAAGAGACCGTCTATTTCAAATTGGACCGACGACAAACAATTCGAATCCAGACAAAGGTAGAGGAACTAATTATGACGATAAAATACTGAAAAGGGTGACTAACAAGGCCATTTTAGAATAGTGAAATTGGTAGCCCACGTTGTAATAGGTTGTAAATATTGTCAAAGAGATTGAAAAGAACATTGTAAAGTGCAGATAAGTTGGTGTTATTATTGGCCATTATTAGCTAGGGTTGTCAAGTTTTTACTTTATATTAATATTATTGTGGTGAAATAAAAACATGTACAAAATGAGCTTTTTAATGGGATTATGAATTCAAAAGGCCCACCGAATGAATGGCACTGCGCCCGTCATACTGATACATACAGTTGTTAAGTCTCAACGCTTGTAATGTTTCTGTTTCTCAAGGGTTGCTGCCTCTACACATCCGTTATATGGGTGCATGGCGATAGATTTTCTGCATGAGCGTGGTAGCTACCCAGGCGAGCATTCACAAAGTGCTTTTTCACCATGCGTTGAAGCTCAAGTCGGATTATACAAATTAATTGTATCCTGACCAGATAACCAGTGCCAATTTTCTCAGCTGAGGACAGCGTTTTCGGGATTGCCGAAATCTTTTACTCTTTGCAATCATCCAGCACTGTTCTTTTTAATTCATATTGGATTGCAGTCTCATTTAGTATCGTTTTTTAAATCAAATAAAATAATAATTATTCATTTAAATTAATTATTGCTAATGGTAATTATTAAAATATTGACGTCTACATACCGCTGTAATGGTAACAAAAGGTACCGAAATAAATAATAAGTATAACTTCATTAAAATGTTCTTAAGATTGCTCTCTTCTCGCTTCACACTTACATATGAATGAAAACATTCGTCGACAACCCTATTAAATATCTTTTCAAATCACACAAACGAACGGTCAAACGGTGAAGACATCAGTGCCTTTAAAGCACAGCGGGACATTTCCTTTTTCCATTCTACGAAAGCTCTTTGTCTCCAAAAAGGTCAGTTTTGGTATACACCTTATATTTCAGTTAATATATCTATGGGATTGGACACCGCCTTCCTTTCTTTTATTGCGTAAAACTGGTGTATGTTTGCAAGCATACCGCCTGTTCGATCACCACCTACAGAGTCATTCACTGGCTATTCAAACAATTTAATGCTTTATTGCTTTGCTTGTAGAATAAAAAATCGTTTGAATAATATTACTAAGCCGACTACCATTTGCTGAATTTAGTTTCCTTCGTGTCGTATCTTCATATGATTTTGAGCTCTATTTAGATTGGTTTAAAAGCGCTTCATAATATGTGATATGAGTGGTAGGTAAATCGGCACTTCTTTTTAAGTTTTTGTTTGTAACGTTTCAATCGTTTGTGAGTCATGCGGCCGACAGTAGAAGGCTTTGAGGTTGACCGATTGGATTTCTATGGGTGTTTTAGGGTTCTTTATAAATAATTCTTACATTTTTATGAACAAAGTAGAAAATTTGTCGCCAAGTATCTAACGGTGTGTTCCGGCAGCAGTCCTTGAGAACCAGTAAAATAACAGGCATTATGAAGGGCGCAGAGCAATTCGTGACTTGTGACGAAATGCATCTGTTATAGGCAGAGGTTAGTTCGCTTAACGTCGTCAGATAAACCTCGAGCTTGTGCGTGTGCAGGTGAGCTCGAGCACAATAACATTAAAATAAACTGAAATTAACTTAGTTTTTTTTTTGCGGGGCATCTGAAGTTGATATTTAATTTTTATTCTAACGAGAACATTCAATCGGATGATCGTAAGGGCGACTGAGAGGAAATTTATCCAAATTATTAGCATGCTTTTACTAACGTCAATGTGTGTACAGTGTTGCTACACAATAAGTACACTACAGAGTTTTATTATTAAAACTAACGTGGTTTTCACTCATTTTAGTAAATAATACGGGATAACTCACGTGAATCAGTCAGATAGCTCCGACTATAGTAGACTATATTTTAACCGATGACGTCACGCGGACTACGAGCTGCCGCCCGCAATGCTAAGCGAGACGTCAACGCGGGCGTCCCGAGCTCTCCTTGAAAAAGACCACCGAATGTGGTTGAAACTATAGTCGGAGCTATCTGACTGATTCACGTGAGTTATCCCGTATTATTTACTAAAACACTACAGAATATTTTCCTTCTTAACAACTTATATTTGAGTTCCTAATGATTTCCTGAAGAGTGTTAGTGGATAGTGGAAGACATATTGTACCACGCCAACTACATTCGTAGGGTCAAGGTAAAACCGCGATGCGAAAGTTTTAAAATCACCATTATTTTCTATTTTTAGATTTGATTTTAATTTACTGATACGACATGACATTAATTTTCTCCTTTAATTGGTCAACGCTTTCATATCCGCATTATTTTTAATATATCTTTCTTCCATATTAAGCAGAAAATTGTGGGAGAAGAAGGAAAAGAAGATTGTGTCAAATCGTCTTGCCTATTTTTTTTTATGATATTGACGGAACAATCTCGAGGCCCACTTGATGTTAAGCGGACTAACCTCTGCCTATAACAGATGCATTTTGTCACAAGTTACGAATTGCACTGCGCCCGTCACCTTGAGACATAGTAGCTAAGTCTCATGTGCCTGTAATTTCACTGGCTCTCAAGGACTGCTACCGGAACACACCTTCAGGTGCTTGGCGGCAGGTTTTTACTTGAGGGTGGTCGCTAGCCAGGCGGGCATTCGCAAAATACCCTTTCACCATGCGGCGAAGCTCAAGCCCGCGGCGGGATTCCAACCATGGATCTACTGCGCGGCAGTCCATAGCTGCCACTGAGCCATCATTTCTTCAAAATTTTATATTATTAACTACAAATTTTGTTAACATCCGTTTTTTGTTCCCAATCGTTCATATGTTCAGATATCTATCAGTAAAACTAATTTCAATGGACAATAATTGCTACGGAACCCTTTTTGTATTAGCTCTCACGTTGTTTGCAGTCTAAGACTATTTCAATGGTCTACTTAACATGTATAATATTATATAATATATAACAGACTTCACAGTAAGAAAAAACAGTTTAAATTGGAAGACTAAGGGCCCGTTTCAGAATGTCCTGATAAAGTTTCATGTTGCTATGCAACACATAAAATAACTGAATGATAAAAATGACAGTTAACAAGGAGCTTTAACTGATGGATAGGCTAAATTGATGACTGTGAAACGCAAAGATAGTGTTTTATTTATTAAATGTTCTGGGTAGTAAAACCGTAACTTACTCGAATGTTCTGAAACAGCAGGCCTACCAGCGTCTCTTATTGCAGTTTATTGTAAGACTTGAAATGAACCGTTCCACTAATTCGTACCATAGTGTCACACAATCCGCACACATCACGTTGTATCCTAAGCAGCGCTGCTTATACTCCGCTTATGATTTTGTTCATTCATTTTATGGGTGTTTTCGTACAATCGTCTGTTATCTGACAGGTTCTTTACTGCTAGTTTGACGGCTAGTTGTCAATTTTATGGAACTTAAGTGAATCATAAAAAGTTGCTATTGTACGTACTTTTTGTATTCAATTTGCAGTAAAATTGTGTTGACAGAGATAGTCGCAAGCAAAGTAAGTAATGTTTTGGTTATTGTATAGTCGTAACATACGTAATTTCGTTTTTGCTCCATTAATATCACAAATTGACTAAATTGGGTTATTAATAATTAATTGTCTATGTTCGTCTGTATGTATTTTTTTTATTTGTGTGTGTTCATCGATATTTTCAACCATTGTGAAGTGAGTTAAAAAAATCTTTTTTACTTCATAAGGGTGGTTCCATCTAAATCAGTCAAGCTGTTTTTGAGTTACACTCCAATAATTGAAAAGTGTTAAGCCTATCTTGATAATTGGATTGTTGATGGTGAATGACAATCGTTCCCACTTCAACAAGTTAGGTATTTCCACTTTTGAGAGTTAAAGTCGGCTCCATTATTTGTTAAAAAAATGTTGAGTAGGTTGTTACCATAGGATAGCAATATAAACAAATTACTGACAACTAGAGAAGAGACTACATATTTGGTCTTACTTTGGCCCACTCTTTCGAATCTTTTGTTGCCCCTTCCCCGTGTGCGTTGAGGGCCTGCGCCAGCGTCGTCCACATTCTGCGGGAGTACTCGCGTGCCTGCGCGGATTTATTCCTCCCGACAGCAAGACTACGATTATGCCTCAGGTACTCCCACATAATTTCGAGCTGACCGAGAGTCACTCGTCGACGCCTTTGCTCCTTACTAAAATAGTAAAGCAACAGAATTAATGAAATAAGTAGCTACTGAAAAACATGAGCCCTTCCAATGTTAATTGAGGTGTCCCATAAGTTAGCTTAGCTGAAGAATACATTATGCAAAATAGCACTGCGTTTGTACTTACGGCATTGAAAAACTATGATTCACGCACGACACTAACTCCAAAACAAATAACAAGCGTTGGTTTTTGTAAGTACATAAACAAACTTTATTCCGCAGTGAAAGAAACTGTTTTAAAATCATAAATGGCGCCAATACTGCTAAAGTGCTGCCAGCAGTAGGAAGATATTTTAACGCAAAAAAGGAACAAAATTTGTGAAAAAGGTTTGTAATAAACCAGATAATGTATTGAAAATTACATGATAGTTAAAGTAAAAAGACTTAAAATTTAAAAATGAAAGTTAGCTAGACGCTTTCGTTTAATTTAACGACTGTATGAATAAATAGGCTGTGAAAATGTTACCGATGGCGCAGCATCATGGCACATTCATGTATCCTGGTAACACACGCCTTCGTTTTAAAACCCATCATTAAATATTGTCTTGATATGCGAAACTAACATTTAATACAAAAGTACGTTTATTTAGGAATATATGTCAACAGAGTATATAAAATACATATAAACAGAAGAAAAACATAATTCCTAGACTACATTTATTAAATTCAAAAAATAATTTCATTACCTGGTAAAAGCCAATGCATAAATATTCGGGTTTTCTGACGAAAAAAATTGTGGGAGCGAAATAGACACACGTAGCAATAGTTTTATCCCTTTTGCTCAAACGTTTTACAACTGGCTAAAAATCCGTATTCATTCATTCATTCGGTCGTCAAACTGTATAAACGCAGCGCTGCTATTTAAAGACCCTGGTACCATTTTAGTGTAGTTGATTAGAAGCGCTGCCTTTACACTGCCTTGCAAATAGACCGTTTGCTAATCGACGCTGGTAGGGGTCCTGGCCCTAAATGTCCTCAAGCTAAACACGTTTTTGATCGAAATTGGAATTTGATATTGTCTCTTTTGTGATGAAATTCGCAATTGGTTACATTGTTTTTGTACTGTTCAAGTATACAAAGTTATGCTTATATATATTGATGAGTGAACTGACAGACAATTTCAGCTGACCCTCACGGGGACTTTTCTTACTCTTCCATCTACTAGAGAAATAACGTCCACAAATGATCAAATGTATTTTGCAGGGGTTGGACAGAATTCCCACGCTTGGCAGGCGTTTTGGGGATCGCACAGTAAAAGCCTTAGGTATTTTTCCCTTCAAGTATATACTACTAACTACTACTACTAATCCGTATGCTCCTAAATCCTGGGGGGCATTTATTCTTTTACTCCTACACAAGTGAATATTTTTTATTACTTTCTGCTTAATATTTCATCCACTTTTTGTTTGAATACAAACAATGCATAATACTTACCATATAATGTACTTTGCTCTGAAATTAACTATTGTTTATTTCTTTACAGAAAAGGACCTTAAAGCAAGCAAGTGGAAGTCTCTTTGTAACATTAATATTGTAAAAATATGTAATTGTTATTTTTAAATAAATATTTCTGTAAGTTTAATAATTTTTTTCACTTTTATTAGGATAAATGTATTTTAATTGTTATAAATAATATACCACTTTAGCAACGAAATTGAGAAGGATATATTCTGACTAGTTTGATTACATTGTTTTAAAATGGGGGCTATTGTTATACTGTCGATTCTTACCCACCTCATTTAAAACTGATAGTTATACTATGAACTGTGTTTCAGGGAATGTGAGGCCGTTTTTCGTGGACCTACTAGTAGGACAAATGGTAGGACCACGAGAAAAAGGCCACATATTCTCTACACTTGGGTAACACTTTCTGTGTGTCCTTCCGGGTGAATTGAAGCAAAAATTGACCTTGTTATGAAAAATAATGCCGTTGTGTGTCGGGATCGAATGTTACCCATTTCTTCTCGTGGGTGTCTTAAGATGCGACTCAGGGAATACAGAGTGGAAGCAGCGCCTTCTGAGGAACTGTTATCTTATACTGCGATCCCCAAGACGTTTGCCAAGTATGGGATTATGGCAAACCCCTTAATGGGGGAGGCTGTGTTCAGCAGTGGACAATCCGGCCTAAAGACTTACGAGTTACAACTATTTTCATACAAAATTTATCAGACAAACAGGAATTCAAAGGATGTTACACAAATCCCTAACCTAAACATAAAAAAAAAACAATTAGGTTGTACGATTGAATATAACGATTAATGATATAACGTAAAATTTATAAATGAACTATAGAAACGATGAAAAATCCATCTGTTTGCCTTCTATTACCTATGCTAATGGCTAGTAGGATCGTGGCTGGTATTAACGGGGTCATTTATTTATTTATTATATATTTATATATCAGATGCTTACTGTGCTTACGCTGGCCAACGCGTAAGACGTGCATGTAACTACATTTGTTGCAATAAATAATTGAGTATTGAGTATAACCTAATCACATAAAAAAACTCTAGCCTATAAACAATAATAAAATGAGAAAAATTATGTAATTTTGATACTGGTTATTGCGTCATATGCCCAGGCTTTGCATTGCAGGTCATCGACCACCTGACCTAATTCCACCGGGTGCATTCCGCTAGGAATAAGGCTTAGTCATCGTCATATTGTAAAGTGTGAGTCATACACCTGGTCATACCTGAAGCAGATGCAGTCTTCCGTTTCATGAGGTGACGCTCTGATGATTCCGTGATGGAATGTGTATGACCTAAGCATTAGTTAATTGCTATTTACCTTTGTAAATATGTACATAGAAAATATGAGTAAAATACTCGACAATGGATATATTGAACGTATTTTTAATCGAATTGTGACGGCTTAAGCTCGAGGCCTACTTGATGTTAGGAGCACTTACATTTCGTCACAAGTGACGAATTGTACTGTGCACCTCACCCTATAAAGTATATTTGTATATACTGCGTTACCCTACATACAGGTGTTAAATATTATGTGCCTGTAATTTTACTGGCTCTCAAGGACTGCTGCCGAAATAACGCTGGCTTAAAATTTATCGCATGGTAAAAGTTCATTTTGTCAATGCTCAAGTTCAAGTCAGTGGTATGAATCGAACCATGGACCCGCGGTACGGCAGTCTATTGCAATTACCGCTCTGCCATCATTGCTTCTCAACAAGTTAATAAAATCGAATCATAGATCGGTACCTATAATTTTATTATACTACAGATGAAAACAGGAGGGTGTCATTCGTTTGACCTTATATTTTGTCTATCATATTGAATTTTGGTAGCGTCGTCAAGTACATCGTCGTAAAATTTTTCGTTTCTGTCGCCAAGCACCTAACGGATGCTGTCCTTGAGAGACAGTCATTCTAGGTTAAGCTTGTTAACACCTTCGACCACATCATCACTTACCATCAGGTTAGATTGTGTTCAAAGGCTAACCTATGAGCAATAAAAAAATAAATTACCGTAATAAATGATGAATATTTAACTTATATAGATCAAAGTAGGTATTGAGTAATTTAAGATTTATGTTTCTTATTTTAGATAATAAAAAATGTTTTAAAAATAATTTAAGAAAATATTAAATTAATATTTTAGAAAAATACTTTAAATATATAAAATATAACAAGTGACGATTCCGCCTAATGAATGTCACGTAGCCAAACTGAAATAATTTTCGATGCATTTCGGTTCCACAAGAAGGATGCTTCTTGTGGAACCGAAATCAGGAAGTTTTGACTCTTCATTTCTCGATCACGCGCTTAAAATCATCTTAGTGACGTTTTCGACGTCACGTTAGCTTAACAGCTAAGATATATTATTTACTTTTAAACTGTTTTTATAAAACAATAAATTAATATATCCTAAAGATATTTCTTATATATTTTTTATAATTTAATATAGATTTCTAGAGCAAAGTAACGCCTGAATCTATTTTTTTTTAATAACCACATTCGCCTTTGCTCGTGATACACATAGTTCGAATTTATTCACATATACCAGTTACAATTAGAACTACTAAATGTTGTAGTAAGACCAAGTATATTATATTTATATTTATACCTACCCGTCTCCCAACCTTAAAATTCACATCAAAGTTGGTATTAACCTATGTAACAAATTCATTCTCTAGAACCCAATAATCCGTACCCAGTTTTCTTGGAAGTCAGGTAATTCCTATGTAAAATGTCATTTGATATAAGGCTCAGTGACCGGTCATTCTACATTGACTTTTAATGGAGGTCATTAACCCTAGTATTTAGATTCATCATGTATACACCTGGACCAGACATTCCATATCGGCTGTTCATGGAATTCAGGTAAACATTATACATAAATTCATCTGGTGGTAATTAAAACGTTTTTAATTACTACTACTGGTCATTCTATATTGACTTTTCGTGGAGTTGATTAACCTTTGTATTTCATCTATTATGTAACATAACAGAACACTCCTTACCAGCTGTTCGTGGAAGTCGAGTAACTTTAAAATAAACCCGTGATTCCATCAGGTGTATGCTCATTGACCGGTCTTGTATTGGCTTGTCGTGGAGATCACTAACCCTAGCCTAGATTTGATTTTTCTTAGAAGTCCTTAAAGGTACATTAGATGTCAGGAAACCCTTAAGTAAAATGGGTTCGTAAACTGGCTTCTTGCAGGGGTCAATAATCTGGTATGTAACATCATTCACAAGGCATGCTCACTAATCGACTTCTTCCTGGACGTTAATCATCTTGATTTATATTTCATCAGGTAGGTTCTAATTGTCATGTTGTAGATCAACCTGAGTAGCATCTTCTACCACAGCATCACCTTAGGGGTGAGATAGTGGTAAAGGTCTCGCTATAAAAAAAAACCTGTAAGGAGTTTAGGACCACAAAATACATTGCAAAACTTTGCCTGCCAAATAGTAACATGCTCACCCTCTATTATAAGCGACTTAAATATTTCTGGCAAAAATAAAGTCACTGTCAAAATCTTTGATATTTTTTTAGCGTATGGCGCTTTTATAAAGGTCAATTTCAAAATTATGCTCTAAAAATATTCTTTTGCAGCGTTCAGCAAAAGGGTCGAGATGAATGGACAAGAAAAAGAGGCATACTATTTGTAAACCTGTTTAATAAAAACATTACTTATTTACAATTTTGAACATAAGTCTATGATAAAATTATTGCAATATTCAATACCTACCTAAGTGCTTACCTCCTGGTACCACTTAGGTAGTAAATTCTTCTTCGGAGAAGCTTCTTCTTTGAGCAATAACGAGGAAAAAAAATGTTGCTGTTTAATGCTTATGTATTTTTCATACCAAACATTCCATACAGGTTGTTCGTGGAGTTCAGATGCCCTGGTATATAATTTCATCAGGTGCAACTGCTAGGAATGCTGTGAGTCACAACGGGGGCTGATGATGAATCATCGTTGAAGTGTGGTACAAGGACAGAAAATAAGTAGAGAAGGCGTATGTAGTAAAAGCATTATCAAAACTTTGTATTACACTTTTATATGGATAAATTGTAATCATCACCTAAATGAAGTCGCGCGGTGAATAATTTAATATCACTAGTAGTAGCCTACCAGTTCAACAATTATTTTTCAAAGTAAATTAAAATTTATTACTCCGAATGACAGATACCGACACGGTGAAGTGCTTGGTGACAGATTTAAAGATAGCTCGCCAGCTATTTTCCTATGAAAACGATGCCCATTGTAGAGGTAAAATTTCAAAATGAAGCTTATTTTCATTACCATTCGAATTAGACAACAAGGTCACAACTAACAGTATTTAATAAAAGCTTTTCTGGTTATAGATTTGTTCATCAATTGAGTAGTTTTTTTTTTTAGTGAATTGATTTCAAATCCCAAGTTAGTTAAGTAGTCACGATCGTAGAATGCGGTTGAATGAATTCTAGGCTACTGTGATTCTAAAGACAAAATCAATATTATCAATATTGATAAAATTTGCAAGGAGATGGCAAGCGGTAGTTACGCACTCTTTAAACTTTAACCCTTGTTAGATAAAAAAACGCTAATATCCGTGTACTATGCATATATACATTCAATAATATGATATTCCATTACTGTTTGGGGTAATGCTACAGAGGTAACAAGAGTTCTCAAATGACAAAAACGTTCAATAAGAACAATTAATGGGCTGAAAAAGCGGAGCCCCGCAAGGGAGCACTTTAAGAAAGACAAAATTATGACAGTTGTTTCTCTATACATCTATGATTGTTTATTAGAAATTCATGAAGATAGGAATATTCTAGAAAAGCAGGAAGAAGTTCTACCTTACAATCTGCGTAAAAATGAAAATCGAATGATAAAAAATAATGAAATTCGGGTTGTACCAAAAATCAGATTAGCTAAAGTCCAGAAGCAAGGTCGTTATTCGAAAATACTGATGAATTACCAAAAAGCTTGACCTTAAAATACAGTTTGTTCAAACTAAAACTTAAAAACTTTTTTGAAAACAATACCTTCTACACATTAAAAGAATAGATGTCAATGCAGCTTTTAGAATCTTTGTTCTTAGGACAAGTGCAAACGTGATAACTGCAAATTATATTTAACTTTATTATGTGTAAAATATTAAGATTATCAAAATTTAATAAATTATTTACATAGACGTAATTAGAATTTAATTTAATATATTTATGTAGTATAAATATGTATAAATGTACCTTGGACTTGCCTGTAAAAAAAATTTCGAAAGGGCTAATAAAACTTCTTTATATCAATTAATATAAGAACATTTGACCTTCAAAAATTGCTGTCATGTGAAATGTACATATTTTTACCACTACCAGTCAGAAAATTATATGATCTCTGTTCTGCTTTTGATAATATCATATACTCAACGGGTACTGATACTGATGTTGTTAATCGTGCCAACCGTGTAGATCAAAATGTACTCAGATACACGGTTCACATGATACGAGTAAAACTATGGTGAACATATTTTCGCCACTACCAGCCAGAAAAATATCCGATCTCAATAGCTTTAGTGGGATCGGAGTGCTTTTTTATGCCATATAGATCAGCATTTGACTCCTATCTTACCTGATGGTAAGTGATGATGTGGTCGAAGATGTTGTTCAGGCTAACCTAGAATTGCTGGCTCTCAAGGACAGCTGCTGAAACAAACCATTAGGTAATTGGCGACAGATTTTCTTCTTTAGGGTGGCGTCTAGGTGAAGCGATCGTAGCGAAGTTTGCATAGCCGTTCTTAATTGATCAGCAAAGTTAAGCAACGTCCACCGTGGTCAATAGTTGGATGGGTGACAGCAAGTGACATTAATACTGAGCACTTGCGTTCTTCGGAAGTCACATAAAGCCGTCAGTCCCAGTTGTTGTCTTACGATGATGGCAAGTCACCAATCCAACTCATGACCGCGGCTGACGTTGCTTAACTTTGCTGACCGGTTAAGAACGGCTAAGCAGACTTCGCTACCAGCGCTTCATTTTGCTTTGTTTAAGGCGCATTGATACGACTGAAGTATACTCTGAAGAAGTCCAGTCGGATGCTGACCCTGACGTTGCTCGTATCGTGGAAACCGGAAATGTAGATCAAACATTCACGGTTGACACGATAATATCAGAGACACAATCCGAGTGGACTCTGCCACAGCATACACTGATCGTGTAAACGTGGCCTTTAAAATTAAGCAATATATAACAGTAAGTTTATTCTTATGAACAAACATTACTTAGATCAATAGGTTCCAATGAAACGAAGTAAGCTACTACCACAGATCTGCAGGATAATCGTAACAGTTTTATTGGTGAATAACGTTTCCTATTTTTTTTTTTAATAGCTAATAGTCTAGCATTTGACGACTATCTCACCTGATGGTAAGTGATGATGTGGGCGAAGATGTTGTTCAGTCAGCCTAGAACTTTTAAATTTCCTTATGCTCAAAACAAAAATCGACTTTGCTGAAACTTTTTGAACACCAAAACTGCTCTTTCATTCACTGACGAAATAGTTGATTACAATACGTATTATTTAAGTAGCAATTAAATCTATAAATTTAAGCTGCGCGCCGTGCATTTATAGACTTACTAAGTAATTAATAATGCATACATGACGAAACAGTGTTATTAATCCGCCATCTAAGTCACTGTGTGTGTTCACTATGGGCGGGCGTGAAAGTGTTAAAGGTCATGCCGTAACAGACTAACAATCTCGGAAAAGCTTTACTTATGTACCTACGGATGTAGCCCATATAGCGCTATTAAATATATTTATCCAGTAATAGTGTATAGCGTACCATTTTATTTAGTAACAAAGACATCGACTCCATACATTGTTCTGGGAAAAAAGCAAGAAGCGTATCGTTAAAAGTTGCACTTTGAAGTTCGTGACACAAATAAACTCTAATAGAACACTGTTCACATTTTCTTGCTCCTGGTACGGTATGCTACAAAAAATGTCGCAAACTACAATATGATATTTTGATTAATTACAAGATATGGATGAAATCTGAAGTAGAATTTTGCCATCGGACGTCCCGGCAGAATATGATGTTCCTTATTTTTCATAATGGCGTTTGAAAGCCCACAATCATACGAATCTCACGGTATTTTCTGCCTCGCACTGCCGTAATATGGAAACAGCTGCCGTGTGAGGTGTTTCCGAGCCCATACGACTTAGCAGCCTTCAAGAATAGTGCACAGTCCTCAAATGCCGGCAACGCATCTTGGAAACCTCTGGTATTTGATGTTCGTAGATGACGCTGGTCACAGCATTTTTTTACACGACTACAATCTCACGTAGTGGCAAGTGATCATATTGTATTCGAAAGTGTTAACAGGCTAGGTACAACTACAATAACTGAATTTCAAGAACAGCTGCAGGATATCAACGTAAAAGTGCTTGGCGACAGATTTTCTACATATAGGTGATTGCCGAGATCAAAAAGCTAAAGCTTGCGGCGGGATTCAAACAAACAGCTCGGCGGACCATAGCTTTTGCTACTGTAAGCTGCTTCAAAAACTATTTTCAATAAATACTAGGTATTATTAATATTATTCTGATTTTGTTATGTGTTACAAGTTATTATTTGTAATTACAAGTTATGTCGAATATCTGCTATTTTATATCTATATTGTATTATTCACAATCAATACTAATAACAATACCGTGTTGTAAATGATCCAGGAAAAGTTGAATGAGAGTAATGTATCTAATATCCTACAATCAAGGCGTGATGGTAACACCAAGGGCGCCAACATGTGTGCTCGTCAGCTCAACTTATACTGGTAAGACCAACAACTATTGTCACCAAGCAATGTTATTTTTTGATGTATTTTTCACACTCTAAAATAAACAGCAGATTTTTTAAACAATAACCAATTTCTTAATTTATTCTAAAATTAAAAACCTGCCTTAGCCTATTTTGCCAGGCCTACTTTAGGGCTAACCAGGGCTCTAATGTCAGTTCAATATGTGCTTTTTTACAACGAATTGCTAGCTTTTGACCGCAGTCTCATCTCACCAGATGTGCGTGTGTCACAAATGACAACTCGGTCGACGGTGGAACCTCTTGCCTAGAAGATATACTTATTCACACTGTACTGCACTATATTCAACGTAGACTTGAAAACTTCTAGATTATAGCTCTCGGGAAACAAAGACGCTGGAAAAGCGTTCCATTCCTTGTCTTTTGTCTGTACATCTATGTTTTTATTTTGTTATCATTATAATATACACGCTTCAAACTTAGTGTGAATTTAGAAAAAGCTCCAGGTTTAGAAATATGGTTTTGTTTTTTAGTATCTACATAAAAAATGGTATTTTTAACAAGATATGGTAGACTCAAAATATATCTGCAATTAAAGAAATATTTGTTTAATTATTACATGGTGCAATAGTAGGGCATTTTGCGTTTGCCCGCATGACTAGCTATTATCATTCAGCAGAATATTGCCAAGCACCTAATGGGGTGTTTTGAAAGCTGCTGCCTTTGATAGCTAGTAATTCTAAGTTATCGTCAACAACATCTTCCGCATCATCACTTACTCTAAGGCACAGACGACGGGGTAGTATTATACTATTACAAGGTAAGATAGTGGCCAAAACTAGCCTGTCAGTAATGAAAACATAATTGCTTCTAATAGTTTTACTTGCCAATGTTTGCACCAACATGACACATTTTTTGCTCCAATATTTCCACTGATGAGTTTTTACACGTCTATCTGTGGGCGTAACCATCCACATTAGTTGTGGCAGACAATAAGCCAATATCACCACCACGCTATTCTCGAATTAGCAACCTGCCATTAGGAAGTTAAAATCTTTACAGGGTGCGAAATAAAAGCATGACGAGTTTATTTCATTTTAATAGCATGTTTGATATATAATAGGATAAGTCAGAGGTAGGTTTAGGCATACACTGTACGACGTGTCGTTACACAGACTATACTAGTGAGCGGGGGCCCTACGGATAATTACTTTTTGACTATTTGGAGTGACATTAATTTTATTTTCGTCCTCGAGGTCCGGTGAGCTCGTTTGATCGTGTAACCTCTGATTATCGCGCACCTTAAAACATTACCTCCTTGGGGGATACCTTGATCGAGACGACTTGCGGATGACGCTAAAGCTGCCTACTCAATGGCTGCGCTAAATTCATCCGGCTTCTCCAATACATGCCTTCGTTGGTGATGGGTAACTGAAGTAGGGATCGGGAAAGTCTAGAGAAATAGAACATACACTTGCCATTTGTATCCATCGGCTTTCCGTCACCCTTACGATGTCGTCCGTCCGTTTAGTGTGGCTTACCAGCTCAAGCTGTAATAATAATAAAATTTGAATAAAACTTTTATTTGTCTTGTCGTATTGAAATATTATTTCACACAAATTTTATATAGGATAAATAAAACGTATTTGTTAATGTAAAATAAATAAATTGCTGCAAAAAATTATGTTCCCTTTAATCGTTGATAAAAACCACACATCAAAGTAAAAAATATATTTTATTCGTATGGTATCATAATTTATTTAGTAGTAGTACTTAAAAACGTGTTCGTTACATAAGTTACAACAAAAAAATATGTCTTATATATATGTTTTTTTTTTTATGGGATAGGAGGGCAAACGAGCAGGCGGCTCACCTGATGGTAAGTGATCACCGTCGCCCACTAACATCCGCAACACCAGAAGTCTCGAGGATGCGTTGCCGGCCTTTAAGGAGGGAATATGCTCTCTTCTTGAAGGTTCCTAAGTCGTAACCGTTCGGAAATACTTCACCAGGCAGCTGGTTCCATAATATGGCAGTGCGAGGTAAAAAATGCCGTGAAAATCTTAAGGTTGTGGACTTCCAGACGTCGACATGAAATTGATGAAACATCATGCTTTGTCGGGAAGTCCGGTGGCGAAATTGAGCTGCAGGTAGTAAATCGAACAGTTCCTCAGAACACTCCCCGTGATATATACGGTAAAAGATGCAGAGTGATCCAACATCTCTACGCAAAACCAAAGGGTCGAGCCGACCGGAGAGAACTTGATCGTCGACGATTCGAGTCGCTCTGCGTTGAATGCGGTCAAATGGAAGAAGCTGGTACTGGGGATCTCCCGCCCAGAGGTGAGAGCAGTACTCCATGTGAAGTTGAACCTGAGCCTTATAAAGTTGCAGGCGATGGGCCGACGTGAAGTACCGCCTCGCCTTTACGAGCACACCAAGCTTCTTAGAGGCTAACTTAGACTTATCTTCCAAGTGACAGCGAAATTGAACGACGTTCGATATGTCAACGCCAAGTACTCCGATGCTGGCTGAGGTAGCAAGGGGAGTGTCTTCAAAACGAAGGGATACGACAAAGGGAGATATCTTGGCGGTATGTATTGTTCTTTACATATACTGAATTCTTCAAAAATTAACCCTGTCAATATAAATTACAAAACAATATAATTTACTATGTAGATTTACAATACCAAGTTCCACAATCTCATTAGCAAACTGGATGCAAGGCTTTGATTAAAATTGGTGCGCCACTGTAATAAAATCCGTTACTGCACCGTTAATATGTGAAACCACACATTTCGGGATATGTCCACAACAATGTCACGTTACAGTGCCGGGGAAAAATTAAATTAACACTGACGCGTGGTTCTTGTTGAACTGGGATGATTGGAAACGCTAACATCACAACAATTTACTTGATCCGTCTGTGTTCAGCAGTGGGTCCGGCTTTTGTCGGTAGCCTCCCCTATTATGGGAGGATTTGCCATACGCTGACGCTTGGCAGGCGTCTTGAGGATAACAGTGTGAGATATCAGTTCCTCAGAAAGCGCTGCTGCCCACCTTCTTGTGTGTTATCCTTATTCGTTTTTTACGACACCCACGCGTAGAAATCTGGGGGTTACATTCTAGCCCGACACCCCACGGAAAATATGGCAGATATGGAAGGAAGGAGATATCCAAAGGAAGATATGGGGTGTGCAATTTTAGCCCTGTAAAGCACGATGTTTCACTCAATAAACAAATAAAATATTTCTAAATAAACTTTCATTGTTATTTCATTGTACGATATCACTTCTAAAGAGCATGAGATCTATGTTTCACTGCAATAAAGTGCATACGCAAGCCATAAAGTAAGGTTAACAGGTTCGACGCTGTCTGCCGTAGTGATAGCGTTGACAAATATTTTGTATCCAATCGGGGACTAATGAAAAAGTTAACTGCTGATAAAATATGAATGCAACATTGTCACCATTAATTGAAGCGCTCGTAACGAAGTTTGTTTAGGCGTTCTTAACGATCAGCTAAGTTAAGCAATGTCTGCCGCGGTCATGAGTTAGATGGGTGTCCGCTGGTGACATTACTACTGAGCGCTTCCGTGCTTCGGAGGGGAGTTTCACCGTCGGTTTCGGTTGTTGCCTTTGGATTGCAGTCGTTATACCATGCTGGTAGGCTATTTAGCGAATGCCCGCCTAGTTAGCTACCACCTTCAAGTAGAAAATTTGTCGCCAAGCAACCGATGGTGTGATTTGGCCGCTGTCCTTGAGAGCCTGTAATTATAATTATAGATTAACCAGAATAACATGTTCGACCATATCATTACTCAACATCAGGTAAGATAGTGGTCATAGGATAAACTGGGCTGGAAACTATCAAGCATAAAAAAATACAATTTGTAAGAATATTTTGTGGGTTAAAATAAGCTCCAGCTAAGCTAATAAGATAACACAATCAACGTAATAAAAGAAATATATCAGTTAACTAAAATAAAAGGAAATAATCGATGACTTGTGAGTAATACATCGATTTTTCCTATTCACATGCCACGGTAGCTTAGATAGGCAAATCGTGTTCCGGACAAATGTCCCGAAATCCTACCTCGCTTGAAGTTCACATGTTTGCTTATGTTATTTTGTATTTTTTACTGACATTAAACAAAAAACACATGCACACTTCTGTAAAAGTTCTGACTGCAGTTTTAAGGCTGATTGTCTTTCCAATGCCAAACTTGCTAGAAAAGTTTATCGTTGGTAGTTGTAGTGGTGCTGAAAATTAGTGTTTTATTGCTAATTTGCAAAAACATACCAGTCTTACTAACTTACGAGTAAATAATACATTGCTACTCCTTCCATTACCTTCAGACAATAAGGCTTATGATTTTATACCTGTGAAATAAACATTATTAAATTTGTTTTATTAAAATTATTATTAAAAAGCTGTTTATCAGAATGGATACAGAAAGTTAAAATTAGATCATAAAATAAATTCTGAACTTTTTAAAATTATAATTGTCGCAGAACGACTTTAATAACTGAAAACAAAATCAAAATGGTCACGTACGTCCATAACACCATAATAGCTGCAATAAAACGTAAGTAACTGACCTGCCTCAACGTATCTCGACTTACGCCAGTCTAACGCAATATACTCAACTTTTAACAGTCCCTGGTAATAAAATAAGTTGACTTATGTCGTTAATCCATTGCGTTTAGTGTATAGTAGCCAGAAATTCAAACTTTGTGTCTACAATATTGCTGGTGCTTTAAAAATTGGGGGTGTTACTATCGTCTTTGCTTACTTAGATACCCTATGACCACTGCTCGCCCAACTATTTTGATTAATTATGGAGCTATTTAAATTAATACTATCTGAAAGTTTGGTATATGTTAGTACTGATCACCATAAGACACTACAATTATATTTTTTACTGTCTGTATGTTTGCTACTTTTTGACCACAATCTCACCTGATGGTAAGTGTGGTCGAAAATGGTAAACACGCATGGTGTCTGGTTCTCCATGAGAGGACAGGATCCGTATGTATTTTTCATATCAGATTTCATATTTGAAATATAATTCACTTAAAAAAAGTATACTTAGGTGTGACACCTGTCAAATTGACAGTTGATGTTTCAGTTTTCAGTTACGTTTCTAGATTTGGGATTCCTTAAACTTGTAAATAATATCAAAAAGATGATGACAGCTGATAATCTTAAAAGTGCAAACTATAATACATACCTATAGTAACTATTTCGGCAGACATTTCTTACATTCGTCGTGCCTATTATTGTGCAGACTTTGAAAATAAGAAAGATTTACAGTAACCATTTAGTATATTTATGTATCAATCAACCATTACAGATGAACTTTACCCATTATCTAATGTTCTTTGGCAAAGTAAGGAACGAATTATCAAATCTTTTAGTCATCGCATCGATTCTCACAGTAGTTGGAAGACATGCACTGTTAAACAAATGCTTCCCCCATGCTTCATCAGGCATCTTGAGGATTGCGTGTAAGACAGCAGTTCTTCAGAAGAAGCTATTGCTCACGTTTTAAATGAACAGCTAGCTTCGGCTAATATTTATAGTAAACTCTAATAGGATCATTTCGTTGCTAAAACAGAGCTTTGAAAAAGAAAATATATATTTCTCTTTAGACACTTCTTAATGAAAAGTGATAGTAAAATCACCATGTTTACAGAACCTGGATTTAATATCACCAAGTAATAAAGAAGGATTTGAAAATATTTCATTACGTTCATAGGACACGATAAGCGGACAAAATACTGTATTAGCTAAGTACTCTGTCACATTCAGAAAATTGTATCTTCTGTGCAATGTCGTAGTACAAATGGTAGTAGGTTAGTTTGATAAAGTAGCAAAAGAGTATACAATTTTCAGACATCAAAGGACATGACAGCTTCTGTCCGGGCAAAGACATTTACGGAACGTAGCGAAGTTTTTATTATTGAGACATTAAATGCATACATTGTTGCGTATATTAATGCACTTTCCTAAGTAGATATGGATGTTAAGGTTTAATACCTTTGTGAATTATGCTAGTGCAATAAAGTACAAAAGAGTTTTTAGTGAATGTTGTAGCGAATCAGCAATGCTAAGAAAGAAAATAAGTTAGTCAGATGATTAAAAGTTAAGAAGGCTAATATTCCAGTCTTAGACTTGGAAGCTCACCTGATGGTAAGTAGTATTGTGGTCAAAGATGTTATAAGGCATTACTCAGAAAGAAAATTGAACAACTGTCCGGAACACTCAATTAAGTGATCGGTACTTGGAACAGGTTTGACGAATTGAGTCTAAGGTAGCCAGATACTCAGGTACAACAATCCGGCCTATATACTCGAGGAGTGGGTTCGAAAAAGGCACGGGATACTCACCTTCAGACTGACGCAGGTTCTCACGGGACATGGCTGTTTCGGGAGATACCTTTGTAACGTCACGCACAAAAGGAGTCCTCCCTAGCCTGCCGAAGAGGAAGAATAATGGTTATTTGCTATTTGCGAAATGCCTTACCACCACGCGGTGAAGTCTAAGCAGAATAAGAACCATGGACTTTGAACGCGGCCATTGCCACGGGACTGTCACAACTTTAACTGCTTTAGAACATAACGATATTTTAAACATAACGCTTAGAATTTTCCAAATCTTCTTCATACGGCGGTAGTTTGGTTTAAATCGCTGCTAATGGTAAGACCGCTCGTTGTACTTTATGTCGTATGTTTTATGATTTTGTTTGTTTTTATCGAAGCAAAAGACTCTAAAGTAGTAAAACATACATCATATAAGAAAAAAAATTGCCGTGTGATACACGCTGCTTTTAAGTCCCTTTACGAGAAAGAAAAACAAACGATTTTTTAGTTGTCCCACTGTCACACAATATTTTTGATCGCACTTTTTGGTCGCGGGTTACAAGAAAATATATTCTTAATAACTGTAAATTCAGAAACTCATTATTTACCTCGAGTTAATAGTCATGTCGACCGTGACCATACTGACCATGTCGAGTATGTCATACATGTCATAACTTTCATTGTTATAATAATCTTGTAGTTAACTCAACCACTCATACAATGAACAGTTGATTTTCTACATGTGTTCTAATTCTTTATTAATAACCCAAATTATTTATACATATACGATATACGAGTATATCCCAAAACATCTACAAGCATGAAAGTCTTTTGAAGAAAATACCTACTTTACTTATACCTATTAAAGCACAGATAGGTACAAAAAATAGTTAGTCTGTGTAATTCATCAATTGTCGCCATAAAAATTTCCAGAGCGATTTTCTTTCTATAACAAAAACTAGATTAATATCGGTAGAACACAATCGCAGGTTCCATTAGTGTTCTTTTACAAGACACAATTTATGGGACATCCCGCCAAAGCACGTAGAAATTTTTACTCTCTGCTAAATATTACTTTCTTTCTTGTCTCGCTGGGAAAATCATGTCTGTATAGAGTTGGGACACCTTAAATCGGTCTAACATTAATATTTCCCTTTTCTTTGACGGTTAAAATATGAAACATGTTTTTCTGATCACAAAAAACGTTTACGGCAATGAAAAAGAGAAAAAAGTATTTTTAAATATTTGTTTGTATTTAATATCAAAAGTATCTATTATTATTACATATTTGGTTTATTTTTTAGTTTGCATCAAAACGGCTTTTTTCGTTATGATTTCGTTGGTTATTTTACTATTATTTTGTCTAGGGATCTCGAGGACCTAGATTAGAAACCAGAACTTTACACAACGCTTTATTTTGTAATATCGCATTGTATTAGAAAAAAAAAATATATATTTATTATTATTTTATCTGATTCCAACTTATAGCATTGAACATATAATAATAGCTAATAGTTAACAGAACTGTGTGTCAGATATTTTATAGTAGGTATTATTCTTTTCTTTAAACTTTTGTGAACTAAACTCATATTTCTTAATCGTTACCGGGTCTATTCACGCACGAATTAATATCAAGATAAAAATATTTTG
The DNA here is from genome assembly GCA_963854805.1 of Plagodis dolabraria. Lineage (NCBI taxonomy): Eukaryota > Metazoa > Arthropoda > Insecta > Lepidoptera > Geometridae > Plagodis > Plagodis dolabraria. The sequence continues at coordinate 24,711,645 of OY978460.1, read as the reverse complement.
ACTAACCTCGACGTTTCGATCAAGTTGCATTGACCGTGGTCACGAGTAGACTGAAGAAGCGGGTGTCAACGTCTTGAGGAACGGCGGGAGCGATTTAAATCTATCCCCGCTTGGTTTTCGTTAATGTCTTTATCACTGTGATCTTTATATCTCAAATTTATATAAATATTCTTTTACATGTCATAAATGTATAACCATATGGTATGCCACCGACTGTTCAATAAAATGTATTCTTTGTTTTAACAAATTTACTATGCACATAATTATGCACATAATTTTGTCGTCTAAAAATTTTACATGTCAGTGATTTTCGCTTATGACGAGGTAGTGCTCTTATAATTATATAAAACAATATTATTAGTTAATTTGAACAAATGACTTTTTATCATTAACCGGCTAAACCGTCCACAAAAATTCGACCACATTTTTTCCATCTCTACTCGTAAATAATATTCTTTTCAAGGAAGCTTATTGCGCTCCTGCTTGTTTGGGGATGAAACAAATAGTTTCGTATGTAAGGAAAATCGTAAAATACGTGAATTCGACGTAAGATGGTCACTATTGTCAGAAAACCTTTGTGGAATAGAAAACTTAGTGTTCCATGGAAAATTCATGATTGTACTGTGAATATGTTCGCGTTTCAAAGAAAAGTCAAGAAGAGAGAATAGATCGAAGATAATTTTCCGAAAGAAATTTTACTACAAATAGTTAATTTGTTCATGTTACTAATTAAATTTCCAAGTGTTTACTACAGTTAGGCCAGTGAGTTGTGTGACAAATAAAGAAGTAGATAATTTATGTTGTGGCGGTGATAATTTCATAATCATAACATAATACATAAACTGTACAGAATTGTGTTTTAAATATATTTCAGTCATTTTATCCTTCATCGGAGGTAAAATAATATTGTGTACGATTAAATTATTTTTTTGTTGAGTATAATGCCAGTGAGAGATTTCTAAAATTATTTCATTTTCATTAATAAAGTTACCTTTATTTATCACTACAAAATAAAAAAGAATTACAGAAATTAAATAGGAAAAAATATAAGAACATGGTCATAGGATACTATTATGTATCATAAAGATATATCTACTATAATGTTGTCTTAGGTTTTCGCGATTGTTACACATAGTAATTATATAAACCCACCCATACAGATAAATATCTCAATGGTAACTCCCATCACCATCCATGTCAGTTGGCTACCGTAGGCAAATCTTTGTTACAGAGAGCACATGGCATCTGCGACACTGACCATCTCAAGGAGGAGCTTCAGTATGTAAAACAAGTACTGCGAAGCAATAATCACAAGCTCCCACGTATGCGTCACGTAAGCCGGCCCAAGCCTGCCACAGTTGAGCGACAACCTGCCATCTTACCTTACATCAAGGGTGTCACAGACAAAATTGGTAATATCTTAAGACGAGCTTCAATAAAAACTTACTTCAAGCCGCACAAGAAGATCAACCAATTTTTAAGACCTGTTAAGTGCAATATTCCCCTACAAGATGCAGGTGTTTACAAACTTGATTGTGAATGTGGGCTGTCATACATTGGGCAAACAAAGAGGAGCGTTGGTATCCGGGTAAAAGAACACATTGCTGACATGAAGAACAGACGCTCGACCAAGTCTGCGGTTTGTGAACATGCCCAGGACAAACCCAACCACTACATTCGGTTCGACAACCCACAAATCCTTGCCAGAGAGACCCGGTTTATGCCAAGAATGTTACGCGAGGCAATTGAAATCAAAAAGTACCCAAATTTCAATAGAGATGATGGTTGGCAAGTACCACCTGCTTGGGATCCTGTTATTAAATTAATTAAATCTCATGGCCGACACAAATCTGCAAGACCTCTGGACACCGTGAGCGAATACTGCGTGAATAGGGAACGTTATGATTAATATAAAAAAAAAAAAAATTCTGACGGTAGACCAAATAATTTCTTAATAACTCATGTGACAAATAAAATCAATTAGTCACCCCGTGACCACGATCACTGCAAAGTGTTTGAAACGTCGGGACAAAAATAATGACAAATATACGCGATTTAAACCGTTTAAAGTTGTTTAATTACTATATATCTACTATGTACAAAAACTAGTTATTCGTTATTTATCTTATAGTTATTTTATATAATAGTACTTAGGTATCAACAATTTCTTTATATATAGTTACTTGTAAGTTCTCTACTTCCAGCATGGACTTGTCAAAATATGACTGATGATCAAATGATTACATAATATTTTTGAACTCATACCAAATTCACCATTTTTACGCTAGCGGTAGTAGGTATATGACAGGGCATTCAAAATTTAAGTCAAGTATATTTGTTGCACCATCTTGTATAAAATCCAAACATGTCAAATTCTATTGCTTGTAATGTAAAGAACAGGGTTTTCTACAGTCACGGAGATATCATAGATTTAACCTTTGTAAACAATATATTGCAGGAATAAATTGGTCTCCACTGGCACACCGATATTAGACATGTCGTCAATTGTTCATCATCACAGGTAAGAGTCTAATATACAGGTGTGAGTTATATACATGAGCAGCGACTGATATACATGGGTAGCTAATAACCACGTTGCATAGATATATGTTTGGACATAAGAGGTAATGGATCGATTGCCATTACCGGACACAGTTACAGTCTGAGAATTACTGCTGAATAATATTTTTGTCTTCGATTCCAAAACAACACTTTACGGCACTCAAACGAGTCACTTAACTATTGTTCAATTAAACTTCCTCTAGAATATGTTATTATTATTACTAACATTGACACGTAAAACGACAAGTATGTCACTCAAAAACAAGACAATACACTCACCACGGATTTTATCAAAGAATTAATGATGCTCGACAAAATTATTGTCCATCAACTTTAAACCAATTGAATTGCTTTTATTCTCTTTTTATGTCAACAGATAAAGATCTTCGAGAACATTGTCTAATACCCTTATAGGATAAAGAGACTGGCACAATGCATATTCTGAATATATTATGACCTGTGAACTGTATGTCGTTTATTCTCTGCCACGGTCGTCGGTTTGTGGTTCAACGTACTGGATTAAAATTGTTTGAAGATAAAAAGTGTGACTCATTTCAATTCTAGAAATGTTTGGTGTTTATTATTGTGTGGAATTTACAACGTTTAGTGGAAGTAATACTCGTACATTAGTACCGTATATAGTAAACGACTCGTACATTAGTACCGTATATAGTAAATTCAGTTTTATATCCCGTTACCGAATAACAGACTATAATATTAAAATGCACTGAATAATTTTGAACCAGTGATGGCTCAGTGGCATTGGCTATGGACTGCCGCGCAGCAGGTCCATGGTTTGAATCCCACTGCGGGCTTGAGCTTCATCGCATGGTGGAAGGGCATTTTGCGAGTGCCCGCCTAGCTAGCGACCACCATCAAGTAGAAAATCTGCCGCCAAGCACCTAACGGTGTGCTCCGGCGGCAGTCCTTGAGAGCCAGTGAAATTACAGGCACATGAGACTTAACAACTATGTCTCAAGGAGACGGGCGCAGTGCAATTCGTGACTTGTGACGAAATGCATCTGTTATAGGCAGAGGATACCACTTAACATCAGGTAGGCCTCTAACTTGATCCGTCACAATAACATAAAAAAATAAAAAAGCAGCATGTCACTACTTATTCATTTGTTAGTAGTGTTTTTCTGCATATTGGACGCAAAACTGGGTTTCTTGTTAACATTCACACTTATTCATTCCATGGTAGGATCTACACAACACCAACAACATTTGCAAAGCTGAGTTGTCTTCAGACAGGCAAGTCTTAAAAACAGAGCTAATTTTCATATTGTTGATGTTTTCCTTTATCATGATTAAAATGATGTTGTATAAACCGTGTAATAGGTGCAATAACGATGGGATCATATTACAATCGTACTTATTTTAATTAAAACATAAGTGATAAAAGGATAAAGTTGACGGCAGCACGTTTATGATAAGTTGTTATCGTTGTCAGAAATACGTTATGTTTTCTTCGTGGTTTCGGGCTTGAATTTCATCCCCCATAATCGTCCGGTGAAAGCAGTAAGAGGTAAAAAAAGGAATAGACCAAAGCGGTGTCTTTTGGAGAACTGCCGTCTTATATAGCGATCTTAAAGACGCCTGCCAAGCGTGGAGATAATGACGACCACCGAACTAAGGGGGCATTTTGCTCCATCATCACGTTTTTATCCGAAAATGCTAGGTTTAACACTATGTGTAATTTTGTCAAATCAATCAGCAATGTGATATACGAAAATAAGAAAATAAAAAGATTGGCTATATGGCCGCTCTCAATAATTTTAACCTGAAATGGTTCATAAACACTTTTTGCCTTCCTTTTTATCATTCGTGAAATTTTAAACCATTTTCTGTCTTCATGATTCTAATTCCTTCCACATCTAATAATAGATAAATAGCAACTTTGATAAGTACCATAACTAATGTCAATAGATTAAATCTTCCTTATGTCACCGAGAGTACTTGACTCACATCAAAATATGCGCCTTCATTTCTCATGTCCTCTTCTAAAAGTTTAAAAACGTAATAAGCATTTCTTGCAACAAAAAATCTATTCAAAACTTCAATGACAATCATAATCACAATGTATTCACATCAATCTACTGACATATTGTGATACAATTCCGTCACGTACAATTAATATTATTTTAATAAAAGAATTGGGCAAGTAATACTTAAACACTTGGCCAAAGGTTCCGTACTAGGTTATAAAGTATCTATTACTATAGAAATGTTCAATTGCTTTTAAGTTTTATTTTTGTACTTAGACATCTCTGTCTAACCCCTTTAGGATATTTAGACGTGATAAGATGCTGTGTATAATAAAAGTAAATACATCGATATTGATCACGAAAACTAGCAAAGTTATCCAAAACTCCTACTGCCCTGCTTAAGAAATAATAAAGATAATGTTAAGAATTCAAACAATTCTTAATACAACCAAATCTGTTCAAACATTCAGAATTTATGATGGAATAAAGAAACTCGCATTAATATATACATCTTAGACATAAGTACACTCCTTTTGGGCAGTGTTGTAAGAAATCCTTAAACCATAAACCAGACTACTCGAAAAGAGCTGGGGACAGGTATTAAGAACATATTTTACAAAAATAAAACAATACAGAAATATTATTATACAAAGAAACAGCCCTAAAACTATTTTGTGTTAAAATACCATTATTATTTTTCCAGAAAAACACTCACTGTCAGGGTCGAATACGTCGATACCATTTCGAAAGTATCAAATCTTTCGATATGTATATTAAAAGCTCATTGACGCTACTGCTGCACAATCGACTTGAAGATCTTTCAGACTATTCTCAAAACATGATTTGCCAGGATATTCTAAACTTACCATGAGTTTTTTAAATTAGTTCCTACGAGTTTGTATGCCTGTGTTTTACTATTTTGCTTAAAAACATGACAAATTAATTGAAGTTTAAATGGAGAACTATACATTAATTTAAAATTGTATCTTTAGAAATCGTGTCTCAATACCATTGAATCTATTATTTGTCAGCACCAGCTAATCGTAAGAAAAAGTAAAAGGAGCTGACTGGTGTTACTTTTTTTCATTAACTGAACCCAAATAGGAATAGTGCCCCAAATATATATCCTTGCGGAACACTTCTCAGCTTCATTGTTTGGGACCCCTCCTTATCTGAGTGTATCATTTATTCATGGTCATTATTTGACCATTTCTAGATTAATGATGTACTATCATTGTTCTTATGTGTTAAAAGATCGTTAAATGTTAGGAGAGGTGTGAAATAAGATACTTAATGGGTATAACGTATCTCTTTTGTTGCTTTTGCTGACCCCATTTTAGTTTTAGTTCCGGACTGATACGAAATTCTCACATGATCGTAAACAATGAGTCTATTTTAATGGCTTCAATAGATGAGTTCATTAGATATGTTAAAGTTAATAAAATATATCTTTTTAGCATTCATTTCCTTTTTAGGGTTCCGTACCCAAAGCGTTAGGGACCCTATTACTGAGACTTCGGTGTCCGTCCGTCAGTCCGTCCGTCTGTCACCAGGCTGCATCTCAAGAATGGTGATAGCTAGACAGTTGAAATTTTCACAGATGATGTATTTCTGTTGCCGCTATAACAACAAATACATAAAGTTGGCCAAGTGCGAGTCGGACTCGCGCACGTCAAAACAAAAAAGGTTGAAATATGAAGTCTTATGTTGTATAGCTAATGGTACGGAACCCTTCGTGCGCGAGTCCGACACGCACTTTGGCATTTTTTATTATTTTTGTCTACTTATATTGCCATATTGTATAAAACAAGCTTAACATTATGAAATATACATTTGTTTTGACCGTTACACATAAAAAACATATTATACAACTTAACTACTACTAACCGTTTTATGTGTCAACAATGATTTTCTATAAAATTTTATTGTGTGTCAGGTTTAAACTTATTCTTTTAGTTTTATGTTATTAGTTCACAGGTGATCTGGGTCATATTTTCAAGAAAACTTGTGTACAAGAATAAAAAAAATATAATTGCAAAACTTCTCACAACATTGTTTGCTATTTACACCTTGCAACAAATTAAAAGTACGTCCAAATTAATAACTTTCTCATCAAACACTTGAATAGAAACATTTTTACCGACCAATAAAAATTCAAGTGCTTTATTAGGAACAAGAATATTAAAATGTGATTCTGGTATTCTATCATTGTTAGTTTTGATTTTTTGCGCATTTGTCACTTGTGTTTCTTGAATGGGCTTGGACCCTTTGTAACTAAACTTAATAGCTCCAAAACCAGTTCTGGCAATAATCAACTTTGTTGCAGTGTTTATTAAACAAGGTAATAAGCGTGATCTTTTCAGAAATCACATTCTGTTATATTCTAAACCTGTTTTGATTTAAATCTTTGATAAGTTTGCTACATTGTAACAAGACAGGGAGCATTCCCTGCCTTGTTACATTCACAATTCAGAAGAATTACTTTCAAATACTTTGCATTAATAATTTCAAAAAATATGCTATAGGTATTAGCTTTTACAGGTTAATGTACCTTCATCAAGTATTTTAATGTATTTTCTAACCCAATTAAATCCATGGCTGCCGTTTTATGCAAGTATATTTTAACCGTTTTGAACATACACAAAAATAATAATAATTAGAAAGTGACGATATGCGTGTGTGTGTGGGTATGTGTGGGAGGGTGTGTGTGTGTGTGTATGAGTGTATGTGTTCATTAGTGTATTTTCATATAATATTATTAGAGAGTATGGTCAATGAAATAATGTTTTTTTTTTTTGAGTATGTTTTCTGTATCCACATAGTTTTTGTTCTGCAGCCATTCCATTTATAATGGTTTAAGTTTATATAGATTAAGTTTCCAAAAAATATTTATGTTGTTATTAATAATAATAATGGAAATAATAATAATTTATTTCCAAAAAATAAACTTATACAGTACAAACTAAATAACATTTAAAGAGTTTCATGTTGAAATTAGTAAGAATATCAATGGGTCCCAAACTAGGCAGAGCCTGTGTCTTGGGTACCCTTATTTATCCTTTACATTTAAGTATTTAGTGTATTATTGAAATTATTTTTTTCATATAGCTTAGGAGCTAAATGATTAAGCTGTCTCCAGACGCGCATATGCGTCTTTTTTAATGTGAGGTAGCGTTGGAACAGTTTTTACGTGGTATTTATTTATACGATATTTTTAAAATTGACTAACAGTCTTCATTGAAAGTGACGACGGAGTCAATGCTGGAACATGTTTGTATAGAATAAACTTTTCGTGATAGAGATGTATGTTTAGATGAATGTGTGCTCCAAATCTTAGGCACAATTACACTTATTGCATTTTTTTTTGTAATAACAGCGATGAATTGATACTGATTATTTGTGCGGCTTGTTGTTCGATAAGAGGATATACCGATCGCACACCCTCCGAAATAAAGCCAAATATCACAGAAACTGTGAAGTATCCATTTGTTGGCAACTTTGTTCTGGGCTTTTCAGTCTGTCTAGCCTCTACTAACGCATCGTCATCATAGTTGACTTAACAATCACCAATAACAACTTGACAGTAAACATTATGTTCTGATGAATCATCTTCTGCAATTATTGCTTAACCTTTGCAAATAAATCTAATACTTCTTACCCTGAATCCCGACATTTAAATGTATGCAATCTCAGCCGACAAAAAATTGAACCCTTCTAGTCACCCCTTTCTCACACCGTAACTTTTACTTGACCCATAAACAAATACCCAAAGAATAGCCAGTAATGATCTCTGTTGCATTAATTCTAGACCATAAAATATAGAATTTATCGTTTACAAGCTAGTCCTATAAAATGAGACATGGTTTCTTTGCGTCACCTTCCTTTCTTTGAGAGACAATGTTGTTGAGTTACGGGAACAAATTTTGTTAAGTTATTGGTTATGTTCAGGTTTGGAATGGTGTGGAGTCGATGATTTTGTTTTATTGTAATATTTGAAATTATTTGATGTGAATTGTATCGTTTGGAAATTGCTAAAGTGTTAACAGTAACAAATTTATTAAACAGTATCAAATCTCTTTTTAGACTACGTGGTCATACGGTGCAATTTGTTTGGTTGTTTTTTCTTTCTTGCCGTTTGTGCAGCAACGTCTACTGCTTAACTTTTGTTTTCATCACAAGAAAGGGAAAGAGGTTAACTAAAAAAAGCTAAACTCCACGATTTGACATCGAAACCATGATCTGGGTATGTTGAAGATAACTACGTAGATGTTGGCAGCTGTTAACAAAATGCTGCTATCTAGTTGTATTTAGTCAGTTTACTGATTTGTTAAAGACATTAAATATGTGAAATGTTTATTTCATATTTGACTTATAACTTTGTCTTATTATTAATTGTTCTGTGGAAAGGTTAATGTAATTTTGTTTAGTACAAATACTATATATTTAATCAGTACTTCCTGTCAGTTATCAATCATTAATACGCATTATAATATGCGCCTGGATATTATCTGCTCACGTGTTCCTGTCGTCAAGCAGGACGATTACATTAGTAAGTTCTTGTAAATATTTAGAGAAATTATATTAGACTAAAATAACTTGAATATGATGTTCCTATTATATGTTAATAAAATTTTACTATTATTTTTGTATTTAGTTTTTTTTTATATGCATTATATTTTAAATAACAAAAATAGTATAGACGACTCCACAAAAATAACAAAACCGTGATGAACAAAACGAGACATCTAAATCCAAATGTCCAGTCATAAAAAATTCAAATGGTACTAAATTGTCTAACATAATTCAGAAGGTCCGTTTGCAGGACATAATTGACCATAAATAATAGAGATTACATATGTTTAGTTCGCCTTTACAATGGAAGAAAGGGGTTAGAAATAGTTGTTTTTTTTTTGTACAATATATAATAATTTGCAATGGTTTAAAAGTTATCATGTGTTAACAAATGCGAATATTATAATAGTTAATGGCAAACTACATATTAATTTAAAAAAAGTGAAGTTACACATTTGACAGATAAAAAGTATCTTCTTGAATTTGTGTATTGAGGTATTTTTTTAAACAAACATAATGCCACGCCTGATTATTGAAAAGACAAGCAAAGATCTCGGATTTTCACTCATTACGATCTTGGCAAATTTATGTAACAATACATCCTTTACTCTTATTATTTTTCATTGACGCCAATCTGTTAAGGATTCTTATGACTTGACTGATAAACCAATGTCATACCGAAAAGATAATTCGTTTTTATAAAGGTAAGTACAGGAATATGGGCTTTGGCTACTATAACCCAAAGGATTTTGTTAGTATACAAATAATATCTACCGGTACATATGTACTTGAGTGAGTAAGTACTAGGCAACAAAGTATTCTTAAACATTTATTAGACATAAAGTACAAAATTCACACCAATAGGAGAAAATGACCAAAGACATTACTTATATATTAATGTGGAGTATTATATTACTTACAATCATTTGTACATCCACGCATAAATTGTCTATTACATTTCTTATTTTAATGGGCATAGAGTATTATTTATTAAAATATTAATTATGTCATTGAAATCTGTTTTCTTTTGTTCTACAATTATACCTGCGATGCTCAAGGTTATAATTTAGTATGATTTTGTTTCCATTGAATAAGTTCCCTATATTGACCTCTGACCTACGCTGCACAAATTATATCAGATCAACTTTCGACCCTTGATATCCTTCTTCCAAATTTACGTCAAACATTATTTTTATTTATATGTGAAGATTAAACACAGGTGTTCTGATTATTAAAAAGATTAAACTTTTGTTTGGTTTATAACGACTTTTCCTATACGCTGGGAATATGAAAAAGGAATTAATACCATAATTTCAATTGCATGGGTATTTTTAGTTTTATTAGTGATAAGTTTTTACACTAGATATTTAAATTTCACATTTACAATCTGAGAAAAAATTGTACGGGGTTAGTAAGTAAATACTAAAAACTAAGTGTTATAGAAACACTGCAACAAAAACGCATTAAAAACTTTTCGAAAATGTGTCACATGTATACCGAATTATGACATTTATAACAAATTATACATATAATTTGTTGTTCTCAATGCAGACATTTCAAAAATTTTGGTCCATGCAAATGTGACCATAAATGTTCGTATATTTTGTGCATAACGAATAAACATTGCCAATAAATGTGGCAATGTGGCTAGGCATTTTTGAAAAGTTGCCAACTGCAAAAGGCTTATTATATTAGGATTGCATATATTTTTTATTAAATGGTATATTTTAGAATCATTCTGTATTAGATTTCTAGAAATTATAGTGTGTCCAACATATATTATAATTACTATGCAGAGTAAATGTGGGTTTCTTCAGTAATTTTTTTCGTTCTGTGTAGTATTAGATAAATTATTTATACTACATGCGTGGGATAAAGGTAGAAAGATGACTAGTAGTTACTAAAAAAATCGACCACATACAAAAACATTAAGGTATAAATTGACATTGCTACCAATATTACTCTTCACGTAGAAGAATGCCCCTCGTGACAGCTATCAGTGACGTCCAAACCCAATGGTGAGGTATTTCAATTAGAGACATTTGTCTCCCTGGATAGACGTGTAGCTTTAATTGAAACTAGTATTAGTATCGGTGTAGGTTGGAATGTAAGTTAAGAAAGGTACTTTCCATCTGATATTATTATAAACACGATACTTACAATTGTTATCATAATCATCGTCAGCCGGAACACGTTAACGTCCGCGTGCTGAACAAAAGTCCCTAGAACGTTACAATCAACGAGTATTAAATACTTGTAACTTTAAGACTTTCGCGATTTGAACACATAGTTATAAGTATTTAACGGTACTCAATCGCGATAAAACATGTGTACATTTATTTATTTACCTCGACGTTTCGACCAAGTTGCGTTGGTCGTGGTCACGAGCGGACTGCAACTTGGACAAAACATCGAGGTAAATAATTAAATATGTATTTGTTTTATCGCGATTAAGTCCCTTTAAATACTTATAACTACTTGGAACTAAAGGCTATCTGCGAATTTTTTTTTTTTTTTTTTATGCCTGATAGGTTAGCCTTTGACCACTATCTCACCTGATGGTAAGTGATGATGTGGTCGAGGATGTTGTTCAGGCTAACCTAGAGTTACTGGCTCAATTATGATGTAGTCAGTCCACTTGTGAAAGGCCTACCGACTCTACGTCTTTCAGTGTAATGTGGTAACCCTCTAGAACTGTTCTTTTCCATCATTCACTATCGAGCGGTGTGGCCAGCACATTCTGAAAGCTATGACAGTAACTAGTAGTAGTAGTTGTATGTCATTACGGCAATGTCAGCTTTTCATTTTTCTGAACAAAATTTCACATAAAATGTTAAAATTCATAGTCTTCATTTTATTTCTGACACTACGTTATTAACAAAAAATAATCCTTATGATGAAATCTTTCGATCGGTATGATAAAATTACAGACTGTTTTTTTTCTCGTGTAACGGATTCGATTTCCGGTTCAACCACGTAATTATTTAAATATCCATGAATGCAGTTAAAATTGTTATTTAAATTCAAATAATGTCTTATTTCAGTAAAATGTTCCATCTACAATATTCAAGGTACTTTCCCTCCATGTGGCATCGCCGTGGGGCGCCTTGTATATATATTTATATAATAGATAGAGGTCAAAAGCTAGCTCATTAGAAAAATAGCCAGTGGAATAAAAATAATAGTTAAATATATATCTGCAATCGGATTCCGCACTGAAGTTTTAGTTATAAGTTACTCGAATAACCTAAACAAAAAGAACACAACACTACTCACACACTGTTGTAACCTCAGCTCGGTCGGTGAGTCATCCTAGCTAGAGAGTAGTGATGGCGTTTTATCGATACGGTAATTAAAATATATAAAATAAAAAAATATAATTATTAAATCTGTCGAGATGCACCTAGCTGTATTTTACTGCTGCTATCATTGTGATCCAGTAATAAAAGATTAGCTTAAGTAATATTTTCGTACGCAGTAGACGATGATGCATATGGATGATATCGGCTTCGTGTGATACGTCCCTGCGCACCACAGATAATATTAACAATTGAATTTCATTTATAAATGGAAGATATTGGCTCCGTATGAACCGTATCTATATATACCTATATATGGGTCGTATCTATATATACCTATATTTGTATCCTTTTACAAAATGACTTAAAGCCAACGGTGTCGTCTTTCGTTGCGGGAAATTAAAACTTTATATATTTTTTGTTTCATAGCTAGATCGTCTATTGTACTTGATCACGTTTGTACCAGATGCGGAAAATAATTTACACATATGCTCTAAAATAAGATATTTATGGGTTAATGTAATCAGTACTAATATTATAAATGCGAAAGTAACTCTGTCTGTCTGTCTGTTACGCTTTCACGCCAAAACTACTGGACCGATTTGAATGAAATTTGGTATGGTAATAGTTTGAGACCCGCAAAAAAAAGTTAATGTTTTTGCGGGTTACAGACATAAGCGCGGGCGGAACCGCGCCCGGGAAGCTAGTTTATTATATTTTTAACGGTTTTAGTTGATACTTTTGCAATATCGTATAAAAGTTATAATAATTTCTGTATATTTTAAATTTTAATAAATTACATACCTAGTGTACATAACCAGGAACGAAAGCATTCTATTACAAATGTTAGTACATTAAAATAAACATATTTATTTGTATATTTTGGACTAGTACAATTTTATTATTTTACCATGCATAATATTTTTATATCATAATACTCGAATGAAAGGATATTATCTTGTATGTTCTACCGCCATTTTTTTATTTGGGCCAGTGATTGAAATAAAACAGCATTATGCTAGTTGCAATTGCAATTTAAAATTTTATCAAAATTTAAAACGTTGTGACTTCTACACGTACCACAATATGCTGAAACATCAAAATACTTATTACAATAAAACTTTCCATGCAACGAAATTACTTTTTAATTGGTTGAAAATTCCATAAGGATATGAAATAAATTGACACTTACTATGAAACGCTAAATGACATGTTTGCAGAAAAAATACCAGTGTTGTCTGTCATTTAGTTATGAGTTATGCAAAGATGTGTTTTATTAGGTGACACTAAATTGGTTTATTTTTTTTAGTTCGAAGTATTACTGTACTAATGACATAATTGCTGTTTTCATCGATAGGGTTGGCAACAAAGCACCTCGCGAAGGAAAATGCGAGTCATATTTATGAAAGTACCAATTATAAAAATTATTGACTCGAACACAATCTTACATTTTGTATGTGGATGCATGTGATATGGACAAAGAGGCGTGAACTTCACCTGATATAATTCGAGTGCTACTAAAAATTGCTTTAGCAGTAAAACCCGATAACCTAATAGCCAGAGATTTTAGGTTGTGCAGAACAACATCTTCGATCTTATCATCACTCACCATCCGGCGAGACAGAGGCTTATCAGCAAGAAAAAATATCATATATGAGTTTATTATATTTTTTCGAAATAAAATCATGTTCAAAGAATAATAATAAAAAGACGTCGAATTTGATAGAAAATCCACTTCTTAAATCTTAAAATCTAGTATCAGGATAACATCACCGCAATCGTTAAAGTCGATAAATAATTCATAAAAATATCGATACAAAATATGGTAGACTAGTGTTGTGCCGCGCGGTAAAGGGTGACCGACGTAGTGTCGCCGCGGTAACAGGGGGCGTTTCTGTTAACCAGGGTTGTCAGCAGCACCAGTAAAATATTCTGAATAATATTTTTTTGTTATATCGCTTGATTTAAGTATCAGTCCACCTTTAAGGGTCACAAATAGTTAAATTGTATGGCTTTTGTGAATACTATTTTGATTTATTACACTAGTTACATACATATTAGAATTGTTTTATTTACTGCAAAATATTGTTACCTTATTAATTGTAAAAGGTGTGTTTATATGGTAGGAAGAAATGACTGTAGTAACAAAATGTTTACTTGTCCTTTTAAATGTCCTTGAAACTCGTAAACTAGCAGTGTGATCTTGATACTCCACATTAATATAATAATATTTTGAGTTAAAAGAGCATACCATTTCGCACAACAACAAACTCGTATAAAATAACATATATAAAAATCTCACTGAGGCATAAACTTATAAGTATGTAAACAAAATTATTAAACATCTCTAGATACAAATAATATATTTGTTTTAACTTTTGACAACCCTATCGCAAAGGGGGCAGAGGGGGAAATATGCTCGTCGCACGGGGGAGCCTATTGTCCACGTTAGCGACGATACATCAACGTTGAATATCAATGCAACACATCTATCGTTCTGGTTTAGCCTCATCGGATATAATTCAGCAATTCGGGAGTTGATGACGTGATTATTAAGATCTATGGACGTGTGTTTAGTAGTCATATTTCCTTGTGGATGTATATGGTTGGTTTCAATCTTACGCGATGATGATTATCTTAAAAGGGTATTTCGCAGCGGCTTTGTCTGTACTGCATTTACTTATCCACTCGCAGGTTGAATAGATCTATCGATTCTTGTCCGACAACCCATATTGTAAGCCCCCACGATTTTTGAATTTATAAATATCAAAATTACTAAAAAATATATAAAAATCTTTAGTTTTATGTAGTTGCAACTGCGCCACTCGGTGATGGATGTTGATGAATCCTATGTGTTAACCCAGTGCTTAATCTACCTCCATCATACCAATTTTCATCAATGTTGGTGCAGCCGATTGAGCGTGAAGAAGTAACAAATATACAAACACACTCACATACATATGCCTTTAAAATATAAGTGTGATGAGATAGTGTGATTACTGTTTTAAAAATGTATATGAATTTTATATAATAAAGAATGTTCGCAATTCTCTCGACACCAAACTAACTAAAATTTTGTAAAATTAGATTTAGAAATGTCAAATGAACATTCCTTATTCTGTTGGCGCCATAGTATAGTTAGTTAGCTCTAAAATTATTGAAGTTACTAAACTTAGTAAAATGTGCAGTTATGCTATTCTGTTGTACCAAAATTTAGTAGATTAGGTGGAACCATAGACCATTTAACCTAAAACTAATCACCATCGAAATTGGTGTTGACTAAAGCTGTAATGTTCTACAGTTATTTTATTTTGGCTGTTTTATCTTAATTACGGTTTTCTCAGTTGTATGAAGTTTGTGGCTATGTGGTTGCTTCTCACAACAACTCTATCTCCGAGATTATTCTTCTATTTAGAGCCTAGAGATAAGGCAAAGCTTTGTAGGCAGCTCACAACAAACATGGATTTACAAATTCATGACATACCTGTATAACTCGGAGGGATGGCAGGTGTTTTTAAATAGGGGATGAGCTTATTCTTATATCATTTATCAGGAACAGTGCCAGATTTCAGTATGCCTTGACCCCGGATGTGGGTTTATTCTACCTAGGACCTATTTTTTATTACTTAAGCGTATATCTAACCTAACCTAACTACTTAATTAGCAGATATAGTAACTATCGATAGTAATGCCATTCAAAGTGTAAAGAACATAATCAGGCTGTAGTAATGCCGTGATGTAAACTAAGCCCTATAGATAAGAAACACGTACCATAGACAAAAAAGTCTTGTAAAACAACTTGAATGGTGCGCTATCTAGCGTTAAGTAGCGGCAAAATGAATTCAATTCAGGATAGTTAATTCGCTATTTTAAATTTAGTTCGATGACACAGCAGAATAACTTTAAGGATTCCTAAAACTAAAATTAGATATTTTTAATTAGTTAGTATAGTTAGTGAGTGTACAACAGAATTGCTGCCATTATTATTATTTTTATTTTTTCAATGACCCATGTTCCACGGATTATATTATAAAATTACAACGAGAGGAGAAATCATAATCATTATTACCAACAATATTTACCGTGTTTTTGGTTAGTTTTGAGCTCCCGATATTTCGGCACTGTTGCAAGCGCCATGATCACGAGTAAACTGATGTCTATGCGCAAAAAAAAAAAACGTACTAGAAAGAGGGTAGCCCGGTTCGTCTGCCATCTTAGTGCCTACCATCCACTCGCATAGACTTCAGTTTACTCGTGATCATGGCGCTTGCAACAGTACCGAAATATCGGGAGCTCAAAACTAACCAAAAACACGGTATATATCCCGTTGGTAATAATAATTATAATTTTAATGACCGTGACAGTTTAAAAACTCAGTGAGGAGAAATCATATTCATAAACGGGATTCGATTCCGCACCATCCGCCCCTATAGCCGGAGTATGCTCTAGCCGCTAAGTCAACATAACATTATGTCGTATTACTCTTATTTATCCTTTGTTTCTCAACCATCGTACGGAGATAGTGGAACTTGTTATTTATAGTGAAAATTTTACGTCAAACAAGACTAATGTCTTACATCTATCTTTAAACTTGTTAACGATGACGCAACCCTATATATACCTATATATTACCTGTTTCAGAGGTAAATGTTAGCAATCACACATCCACACAACTTTCACTCATGAAAGGAAGTAACGATGTAAAAATAAAAAAAAAAAATATTAGCTTTTTGGTAATAAAACAATTATACATTAAAAGAAGTCCTGAAGTAGATAAATATCTGAAGTTTTCATTGCAAACTTACATTACATTTTAAGCTATTCTCTTGCGCCAATTTCCACTTTGTCATAATAATAATGTCTGCCCCAGTTTTAAGTGCAGATCCAAGTTTTCCGACTTACGAAATCTCGGCATTCACCCCTATGGCCGGGGTATGCTGACCGTTAAGCTATAAAAAAATATAGTAATGTGAGGAGGGGGAGGGGGGGGGGGTTACGAAATCTCGGCATTCACCCCTATGGCCGGGGTATGCTGACCGTTAAGCTATAAAAAAATATAGTAATGTGAGGAGGGGGAGGGGGGGGGGGTTACGAAATCTCGGCATTCACCCCTATGGCCGGGGTATGCTGACCGTTAAGCTATAAAAAAATATAGTAATGTGAGGAGGGGGAGGGGGGGGGGGTTACGAAATCTCGGCATTCACCCCTATGGCCGGGGTATGCTGACCGTTAAGCTATAAAAAAATATAGTAATGTGAGGAGGGGGAGGGGGGGGGGGTTACGAAATCTCGGCATTCACCCCTATGGCCGGGGTATGCTGACCGTTAAGCTATAAAAAAATATAGTAATGTGAGGAGGGGGAGGGGGGGGGGGTTACGAAATCTCGGCATTCACCCCTATGGCCGGGGTATGCTGACCGTTAAGCTATAAAAAAATATAGTAATGTGAGGAGGGGGAGGGGGGGGGGGGTTACGAAATCTCGGCATTCACCCCTATGGCCGGGGTATGCTGACCGTTAAGCTATAAAAAAATATAGTAATGTGAGGAGGGGGAGGGAGGGCGGTACGAAATCTCGGCATTCACCCCTATGGCCGGGGTATGCTGACCGTTAAGCTAACGTGACATATGACACGTAACTCTAACTTTTCGTCTCGTTTTTTAACCATCGTATGGGGTTAAAGTGACACCTATAGTTCAACTTACGTCAAACTACAAAGAAGACTATTTTTTTATTGCAATTAGCCTGAAACTTGTTAACGATGACGTAAACCTATAATATTGATATTTTGATTTATGCACTAACGCATGCCCTACGGGTTCGAATCCCGCACATGACTATAAGTTTTCCTTACGTAATAATGTGATTTTGTAAAGCACATGATTACTCAATGAGTAAATTATTGCCTCATAATTTACTTCTGAAACCTTTTAAAATATTAAAGAATTATTGTTTCGAACATCAAAGAGCAAACATCGATATGGACTGCAATATTTATCCGCCCGCCTCTCATATAGGAAACATTTTGTTCTTTGTATTCTTAAAACATAACCGCTTATTTTTATGAGGATAATCCTGTTTGATTTATTTTGTCCTATGTGATATATTGGAGAAGTTTCTGATTAGAATTTGGGTGATTTATCAATAAGAATAGGCTTTTTTCTTTGAGATACGAGAATATATTGCTTGCATTGTAGTAATCGATGTCATTGGAATGGTAAAACCGAAACTTTGTAATATCTAGGCCTTGGGTTCAATCTAGGCGATGCTCTTAAGTAGTAACCTGCCTATAACAGATGCATTTCTTCACAAATGATGCACTGCGCCTGACTCCGTGAGACATACAGTTGTTAAGTCTCATGAGCCTCTAACTTCGTATTATCTCAAGGACGGCTGTCGGAACAAAATGTAAGGCTCGGTGATAGATTTTGTACTGGAGTGTGGTAACTAGCAAGGCGAGCATTAGCAAAATGCTCAACACCATAAAGCTAAAACTGGCGATGGGTATCGTACCATGTACCTACAGCACGGCAGTCCTATTTAGCTATTATCGCTCGGCTATCCATGCTTTAAAATAGACTCGCACCATAGACCATAATAATACTACCTCGCACCCTTGTGAACAAAAACATGTATGGCGAAACGTGGATGTTGAGATACCTACCTCTCCCTTTGGGGATATACAGAAATGAATATTCATTGTGTTATATTACGCAGCAGTCCTTGACAGCTAGTAAAATTACAGGCACATAATGAGTCCAACTGTATGTCTTAGTGGTGGGCGCGCAGTTCGTTACTTGTTACGAAATGCATCTGTTATAGGCAGAGGATCTTAGCAGTGATAGCTCAGTGGCTTTGGCTATTGACTGCCGCGCAGCAGGTCCATGGTTCGAATCCCGCCGCTGGCTTGAGCTTCACCGCATGGTGGAAGGGCATTTTGTGAACGCCCGCCCGGCTAGCGACCACCCTCAAGTAGAAAATCTGTCGCCAAGCACCTAACGGTGTGTTCCGGCAGCTGTCCTTGAGAGCCAGAGTAATTCTAGGTTAAGCCTGTTAACACCTTCGACCACATCATCACTTACCATCACGTGAGATTGTGGTCAAAGGCTTACTTATCAGCAATAAAAAAAAAAAAAAAAAGGATACCGCTTAACATCAAGCGTCGTGCTTGTTCCGTCACAATCAGTACTAATATTATATGCGAAAGTAATCTGTCTCTATGCTGGCTGTCACGCCAAAACTACTGACCGATTTGAATGAAATTTGATATGGAAATAGTTTGAGACCCGGGAACAAACATAGGATAGTTTTTATCCAACTGCGCAAAAAGGGGTTAATGTTTTTGCGCGATAACCGACATACGCGCGGAAAGCTAGTGTCATAATAAAAAAAAACGTGAATATAACGTATATTGGAATGGATATGTGTGTCATTATTTTCAGTTTTTATTATACTTCTTAAGTTATTTTTTTTTCTACAATTGTGTTATAGTTAAGTACTGTATTAAAGTTTAAGCCGGTTAGAAGTTATGGTGGAATAAAAAACTCACAAACATACATACATGAACCCTGAAAAACACTCCTTTTTTGGGCAGTCCTGTAAGCAATGTTTTATGATAAAACATTTCGTTCTAGGATAAAACCTTTTTGATTTATATGCAAGCTTAACGTGTGATGAGATGTTGTTATACGCGTTATAAGTTATAACCTCTTATGTGGTTCCAAAATATTGTTAGATCACGTAGCGTATGAGAGGCTTATTTTGCTGATCATATTTTATAAACATCACATTAAACCACTAACAGCTTAGCGTCATATCGTACATGTATTTTTTTATCCCCCGGTGCGATAGATTGAAGTTATAAGATAGTAGAAAATCTACCGCCAAGCACCTTTCGGTGTGTCCCAGCAGCTGTCATCAGGTGAGTTATTGGTCAAAGGCTAGACTAACAGCAATATAAAAATAATATATTGAACAAAAGAATTGGATTCAGTTGTATGGCCTGCCTGACGCCTACTGCTTAGCGTGCACTTAGAAGCACGGATATCTTGTTTTAGTACAGAAAATGTACGTGATGTGTGGGTAATAATTGAATATTTATAACGTGAAATACACGATATTAATTTTCTAAAAATATTGTGTGGCATATTTTTTTATTGGATTTTGATGGCAAAAAAACGTGGCCGAGGATGTTAAACGGACCTGATGTAACATTTATCGATAACATTTATCTTGAAGCGCTCGTAGCGGAATTTGCTTAGCCATTCTGAATCGATCAGCAAAGTTAAACAACGTCCGCCTCGGTCTGAGTTGGATGGGTGACCGCTGGTGACATTACTACTGAGCGCTTCCGTGCTTCGGAGGGGACGTTAAGCCGTCGGTCACGGTTGTTGTCTTAGGATTGCAGTCGTTATAGCATGGTGGTAGGGCATTTTGCGAATGGCTAGCTACCACCCTCAAGTAGAAAATCTGTCGCCAAGCACCTAACAGTGTGTTCCGGCAGCAGTCCTTGAGAGCCAGTGAAATTACAGGCACATAACCTAAACAACTATGTCTCAAGGTGACGGGCGCAGTGAAATTCGTGACTTGTGACGAATTGCATCTGTTATAGGCAGAGGATACCGCTTAACATCGGGTGGGCCTCGAGCTTGTTCCGTCACAATAACATAAATAAAAAAAATAAAAAAACTTACCAGATGGTAAGTGGTTATGTGGTTTTAGATGTTGTTCAGGCTAACCTAGAATAACTGGCTCTCAAGTACACCAAAGTAAACAATTTCCATCAACAAATTCACTGGTTGTTTACTCGTACGATGACATATGTATCTAAGGGGTTCAATATCCGGCGAGCTTCAATCACCAAAGCGATTAAGCCGTTCAGAACTTGAGGCATCAATTACAAGGTTATCTTGCGGCAGCATGCTACATAAATCAAACCTGTCAGATTGCCATACTGCTCTACATGTAAATCCCGTATCCTGGTATTGGGAATTTGAAGGGATTGGCACGATGTATTGCTTTTCAGAGTTCCGGCTTTGAATTAAGTCGTGTGTGGTCTCGTGATTGGAAAACAGAAGACAGTCGCAAAGCCAACTAATGCTTTGGTTCACGAGAAAATTCAAAAGTTCAAACTTTATGACTTAAACTGAATTTAATGACGGAAACTGAATGTATTTACGTAACTGAACTTAATGACTTCGAATGCACTTAATGACGTAGACTGAACTTTTTGAAAATTGTTAGCCCAGTTCAGTTTAAGTTATTATTATGAGCCTGGTATTTTCAGAACAGATCAGAGAGCCCTGATCTGTGGCCTGGTTGAAGCGAGGGCTACTTTAAAATATTGTTATTGATCTGGAAGGCCCTGTGGGGAGCCGGGTCAGAATTGCACCTCCCCATATCATCCAATGGATGTCGTAACAGGCGATTAAGGGAAAAATACTGGAAGGTGGGCAGCAGCACCTCCTGAAGAACTGCCAACTTACGCTGCGATCCCCAAGACGCATGCCAAGCGTAGGGATTATGGCAAATAGGGAAGACTGCGTTCAGCAGTGAACGACCCGGCTGTTGTAACAGTACAGTACAAATCTGGAAGGAACTTAGAAATATTTCTTATTAGTACTTGGCCTAAATTCCTTAGCCTAGAAGGTCTTTTTAATGATTTTTTGTTTACTTATTGGAAAATATTTCCTTATGTTTTTTACGCTGCTATGATTAGACGAACATATCGTCAAAACGTGCATTCCACATTGATGAATGTAATACAAGGTAAGTCTAGCGCCATCTACCAGTCACAGTACAGTTACATAGTACAGTTTCCAATAAGAGATTTTTATGAATCCTGATTAGAATTGCTATGGTGATGTCTTCTTGGTTTCACAGCTAATCTTGGTTTCAACTATTCAGCAACGTTCTTTTTTCTCATCGTACCCATTCAAATATAATTACTTTCGAGAACTTATTCGAAATCAAAAAAATGTCGCAACTTGATGACAGTGGGGCCTTGCGCGGGGGGAAGTGCGCCGCAAATTAACTACTTTGCCTAATGGTAGAACATTTTGCGGATGCCCGCCTGGCTAGCTACCACTCCCAAGTAGAAAATCTGTCCCCAAGCACCTGACGGTGTGTTCCGGTAGCTGTGCTTCAGAGCCAGTAATTCTAGGCTAGCCTGAACAATATCTTCAACCACATCACTTACCATCAGGTGTGATAGTGGCCAAAGGGTAGCCTATAAGCAATAATATATATATATATAGACGAACATATCGTCAAAACGTGCATTCTACATTGATGAATGTAATACAAGGTAAGTCTAGCGCCATCTACCAGTCACAGTACAGTTACATAGTACAGTTTCCAATAAGAGATTTTTATGAATCCTGATTAGAATTGCTATGGTGATGTCTTCTTGGTTTCACAGAATATATATATACATATATAAATACACATATAACGAATATATATATATATATATATATATATAATGCTGTATCGCTAAATATCCCCTAACAAATTATTAAACATTAAGCGCTAGATCACTTTACAGTGAATGATTGCAGATGGTGTGGCAAATATATATTTTAATAAGCATTGCAATTCAACGGGGCAATGCTGCCAGCATGCTGGGCACGCTGCCAACTGGCAGTGGGCTGGAGCATTTGGACTGCCTATGAGTCTGCTATGACTTATAGGTTGTCTAAATGCTTTTATTGTAGAAGCTGTAGTATTGTATATAGTTCATAGTATTTTGTTTTATAAAAGCATACTTCCTATGAATTCACTTGAACAACAAGTAATGTTAAATAATCAATAACTAAAATAAAATTATTTTAGTCCAGGTTCACACTTTGATTTGAATTCACATATTATCATCACCGCTCTGTACGTGCCCATAAAATTCTTCAACACAAGATGTCGATGCCACTCTGGTGGTATATCAGGACAGATCAGTCGAAAAGTGTGTCTAAAGTCTGTAGTAATGTACATAAGTATAGATCGCTGATCCCACCCATAAGGTAGGTTCGGTTCACTGAGGCTGATAATAATATCATGAAAACGTGCAATATGTGCAATTGTAAAGCTTTTGGTTTTTTTCTCCTTCTTTAAAAATCTCGGTAGTAGCATCCAGTGAGATAAAAGCTCTAAAAGATCGCTGTGAGCCCTATCCTATCCCCTATGATTGGATAGGACTCACAGCGACATATAACAGCAACGCACTGAATATACTTCTTAGTAGTGGGTTACTGCTAATTTGGCGCATTAATGTAATTTATCGCCTCTTTTAAACTACTTAGTGAAAGGATATAAAATACTTCTCATTTTAAAGCCAGCAACCATAATCTTAACAATTCAAATACCTAAATCAGTACTTGGATTAAGTATTCTTGATACAATGTAGTAGGACAAAGGAGAAGGATTTGCGATCAAGTGTTATGACCAAGACTTAACAGTCCACGGGGTGCAGTTAACGGGGATTCAATTATAAGTTCACTCCTTTGATGCAAAGATTAGTGTTCAGATGTGACTGAAGTTTACTGCTTTGTGTACATATTTTAGGTACTCTAAATACAAGTTTTGATAATACAGACCTCTTTCAGCGGAATTCTAAATAAAAATGTTTGTCATTTATGGTGTAAGCCTGAACGGCTTAAAACTACTAAATCTGGGTAATTGGCAGAAGGCTTTTACCTGTCAGGATGTATTTTACTTACTGGAAAACGTTTATTCTTTTATTTGATTTTTTAAATTAATTGATGGGTTTTAAAGTACCTGATCAGAAAGAACCAGTTTTCATGTCTTCCGAAATTGAAGTCTTAGAGTGAGCCGACTTGAGAAATGAATGTGGTGATAGGAATAAGCAGCATGCAACCACTTGTGTTGACGTGAGAAGGTTGTTTCTGAACGTTAGGCACACAAAAAATCCATTCAGATAGGCTGCTGGCCATAAAGCTAAACCGTAAACATTTTACACTTTGGTCTTGTGCAGTTCTAGGTCTTATTATAGAAAACATAAACATGAATCCCAGAGGACATGTTTTTCTCCAATCCACCAAAAAAAACCTTCGACTTTTCTACTCAAGCCCAGAAGGGCATTCGAAAATGCCCTACCACCTGAAGTGGGGGTCATAGTATGGGGGGGGGGGTGGGATTCAACCATTATCAAGCCATGCCTGCGGCATGGTAGTCCATAGCTATAACCACTCAGCTATCACTGCTTTAAGAAATAACTTAGATGTGTAGATGATGATTAGTTAGGTGTTTGAAGCAATGTTTTGATTGTAATAAAATATCTGTATGCCTAATGTTTACTCTATGATCAGATCTCTTAACTGCATATATCGCCCAGTTGACTCATAACCCGGGTTTTCAGTTAACTCTGCGATGTGGTGTTCAAGACACAACCGTGGTTTAGGTAATCAACGAAGCGCGACAATATTTATATATTTAGAAAATATGTATATCCAAGCTAAACTGAGGCAAAATCACGACTCCATAAAACGCACAAAAAATGTTCACAGGTTTAAACTCAAATCGGTCGAGTATGTCGCGGCGCGAGAGACGGATGATTGCGGATTTGAATCCCACTTGAGCTACATCCAAAGACAATAATATTCTCATATCATCTAGTTATAATTTTTTTAGTAAAATTGATAATTTATTATTAAACTCAACCATCTACGTTTTATTCAATTTTTTATTTAATAAAAATCTAAATGCATGTACAACATTTAATTTGTCTAATTAAATTATTGTTTTGAATCCTTGGGAGAGTCTAGTCATCGTAAACACAGGGAATCGTACTGCGATGCAGCTAGACAACAATCTAAGAAATGAAATTTATGATTTTTCATTAATACTTATTATGTTACTAGTATCTATGTTATAATGAATATGTTACTATATATATTAACACTACATGTCTTTGATGCCAATAAAAACATAATTTATTATTACCAAATATAAATTTAGACATACATTTTAGTCAATTTTAATTGAGGGTAAATATTTGTTCAATAATCATCCGCTACCTCTTTTAACTCGGACCATCCATACTAAGTTAATTGCGCATAAGACGAGTATACTCGGATTGATTCGTAAGAAAACGATCGTAAACATATGAATAAATAATAATAAGTACGATTTATAACGACAGACATGTCGCATTGTGTTCAAAATCGTCGGTGTAGTTTTTTTGTACGGAACCCTAATATTGCGTAATCAAACGGCAAAACGGAACGCTTTTATCGAGACTACGCTCGTCCACGAGGAGACTAAAATTTGCTATCAGGTTTAAAACGAGACTCTTAGACTCAAAGAGGAATATTTGACTAAATACAAATTACATAAATATATTTTCAGGATAGCTTTTTAAGTTGCAGGTTATAAAAATTTTGACACAACACAGTTTGTGATTACTTGGAACGAAAAAATGCTTGGACATTTCCACATTTGCCAAGCTATCGTCTGTCACCTACGTTATTTAAAACAGTTAGTTACTTTTAATTTTATTTTATAGTTTATAACACATTGTTAAAAGACCCCCGAGTTTCCTGCCTGTTGTTCTGGCAGTGGCTCAGTTTTTCTTGATGAACATGGCAGCAGTAGAATATTTCTATATTAAAATTTGTTAATGATCCTCATAATAGCGTCGTTGACTCCTATATTGAATAAATCAATTCGACGTGAAAAAAAATTATATTATACATTCTATCATATGGGAAGATATCGCCTAGAGTAGAGTAGTAAAATATATATATATGTATATATATATATATATATATGAACACTATTTATTTATAAAAATAAATAAATGGTGGAGCTTGTCAATGAAACAACTTGTAAAGTTAAAATCTAGATTTCACATACTCAGGTAATACCAAGCGATAGGTCTTCTTAGCAGAAATCCATCTTGGCAGGTACTACCGCAGTAACAGATATTCTGCCCCGAAGCAGTAGTTTGCAGTCATCACTGTGTTAATTCGTGAAAGATACTGTATTAAGTGAAATGATTGAGCAAGCGAGACTTAAGATCTTACGTCTCAGAGTGACAGTACGAGGATAATCAGAACGAGAAAAGTGACACTGACATGGACATTGACAAGTTAGGTAAGTGACTTGTCAGTCTCATTACTTCAAAACATAAAAAATAATGTTTTCAATAGAAAAAATCGCATGTTCAACCAGAAAAATAAATTGTACTACTAAACACAATAGACGCAACTTCTAAATGGAAAGCTATTTTACACTAAAGATTTAAGTCCACAAAGAATAGAATCGGACCAGCTATCACCAAATAGCTAATACAACAGATGTTCTGACATATCGTGAACGAAAATTAATCCAACAATTGCAGAACAACTAATCCCTCTTGTGATTCACTTGTCACCAGAAACCACTCAAGCGTATATATGAGAATAGAAATCATTGCATACTCGTATAAGCGCTTTGAGCGCTGAATATATTTTTACGCTTTATTTGTAATTAACTTCACAATTTACTTGTTACGTTTAAAAACGGTAAGAAATTTAGCAGCAGTATATTGCTTTTTTTAAATATTTACATGTACCAAATTATCTTCATACTTTTATCCTACTCGTGTTAGGTTAGTAAGTACAATGTTTAAGATAATATTAATGAACATGTTTTAAACAAAAAAAAATTTACTAACTGAATAAAGTTCCGTCAATTTATGGCCTATCTGATAGAATAGTTGCAATCTTATCTTCTCGTTGGAGCTGAATCTACGGGTCACTGTCAGGTACTATGAACATAGATCTTAGTAGTCGTGCAACGGCCTTCTTGTGCAACCAATGTGCAGCAACACTCCATTCACATTGACGTGAGTGATGATATGTTGTTCAATAGGCATTTTTTTCTCTATTGGCTGATGTTTTTTCGTAAACATGACGTCACTCACAAAAATTAAGAAGCGTTCCACGTTAATACCATCTGTTTTTCTTATATTTCATTTTGTTCATCAGTCAAGTAATGATAACCTTAGTATCTTTATGTACCTTAAAACGTATAACTGCAATATACGGCTTGTAAGCTTATTTATTTATTTATAACGAAACACCAACAGTATATATATATTACAAAAAAATTCAAATACATGATAACCAATATTGATTCTGATATATATATCACTTATAGGTGTTTACAACATTCTTAAAAGACGTCGAACATTATTCTCGTTTAACCACAAATTTTGTCAACTAATACATTAAGGTAATGAATAGATTCAGGCGTTACTTTGCGGAAATATTTAATAATAAATACTTTTAAAAGTATCCTAAAAAACATTAAATAATATTTAAATAAAACACTTAAAAAAGCATAAAATTTTATATCTAGTGACAATTCCGCCTAATTTTCCTGTCATCTACGCGATGTCACAGACATCACGCAGCCTAACCGGAAGTATACCCTATTATTAACTAATACATTGTTTTTTTTTAATGAGAAATTACAAATAATTATTATACAAAGAAAAAAAAATATCGGTATCCATAATTTAACAATTATAATTTTTTTATTATAATTTAATAATTATGATTATATTTTTTTAGTTTATGATGATTTTGTATTTATCCTTACTTAAAAGCTTACTTGATTTACTTAACCACTTCAGTAAGTAACGTTTTCAATTATAAAATATACTACTAAGGCTATATTCCAATTGTAAACTTTATCACAGAATAATAAGGACAGAAGGATCACTCTGCAAAACTATTCCAGTAAATAAGTGATTCTTACAACGACTACGCTATAAAGTACACTTGAGATAACAAATCACGGAGTACCTAATATTTATATTCACCTACGAGTCGTCTCTCTTTCTATCGCATAGCTCTGATTTCTTCCGACGCAGCCCACATCGAAGAATAATCCCGTCCGGTCTATACTTAATTTGCCTATGACTAGTACTGCATCGTGGCATTAAGCAATTACTTTATTTGCTCCAATTGACATTCAAAAGCGCTTCGAGCTTATTTCAAAATGTATCTATCACAAAATAGTACAGCAATAAACAATTCTTTCGCTCCAAAACACCCCCACAATGAATATCGGATTGACACTTGCGGCAAGTGAAAAAATTGTCACCCAATTTAAATTGGGGTGTTTTTTCATTCCATGCTACTTGACAGTTCAGATTGTCTGTATGATAAATTAATATCTGAAGAGTCTACTTTGTGCGTTAGCGTACTAAGTGACTTTATGACGGCTTTGGTGGAACTGAATACTTCTTTGCAGGGTTAGTGAAATGTATATTTTTTTTGTTTATTTCGCTTCCATTTGGTCACTGTCTCCCCTGATGGTAAGTGATGATGTGGTCGAAGATATTGTTCAGACTAACCTAGAATAGGCCCTAAAGGACAGCTGCCGGATTAGGTATTTGGCGACAGATTTTCGTCGGAGCCAGGTGGGCATTTGCAAAATGCGCCATCACCATGCCATTCTAAAACAACCAGGACTGACGGCTCAACGTGCCCTCCAAAGCACAAAGTGCTCAGTAGTTATGTGACTAGCGGTCACCCATCCATCTCATGACCGCAGCGGACGTTGCTTAACTTAGCTGAACGGTTAAGAACGGCTTAGCAAACTACTGTACAAGCGCTTCAAAACATATAAATGTAGGTTTAGTAGATCCAAGACAAGGATATTAATAATTTGAAATCTTATGTGGCTGTGTATTTGTTAAGTTGAAGTTAGTACAATGCTGATTCAAATTACTTTGAGCTGCCATTTTTATGATCCGTTATTTCACACTTTATAGTGCCAGAAGTATTATGTATTTTTTTTACCCTTTTTTAAGTGCTACATAAAAAAAATCACTTCACTAATCCCACCAAACTTAATGCTGGTCACCAAAGACAAGACTTTCGATTAGGTAATTGTAAGTCTTGTCGATAATGATCAGTTTGTAATCATCGAATATACTTACTTAATATACTGGCACATGAGGAAATACTTATTTCAGTCAATTAAATGTAATTTTAATAGTATGTAGACGGTTATGAAGAAAAAAAAATTACTTAAATGGGACAAACGCTGAAAATAAAAACGGAGTAAGCGCGTAACAATCAACAAACAAAGTCGAATTGAGTACTTCTTTCTTTTTTTGAAGTCGTTAACATACCACGAGAGTCTACACTTTTAAAATATGTTTTAGTTTAAAAAAATATATCAGAACTTATTTAGGTAAGGTTTTTATTTATTGGATCGTGATGGAACCCGTAAGGCCCACTTGATGTTGACTGATGGCAATCTCTGCGTATAACAGTTCCATTATACAAGTGACAAACTGAACTGCGTCTTTACCACATAGCCAAACAATTGTTAACTCTCATGTGCTTGTAATTTTTTTATAATTACTAACTGGAAGGACTTCCACCGGACCCAGACGTTAGGTGTTTGGCTTCAGATTTTCTACTTCTGGGTAGTATACTTATGGGGTAGCTAGCCAGGCGAGCATTCTCAAAATGCTCTTCCACTATGCTGTAAAGCTCATGTCGGCAATGGGGATCGAACCACGAACTTCCACGATACACGATACGGCAGTACATAGCTATCACCACCCTGCTAACACTGCTTCAAAAATATGGCATATAACAAAGGTGTATAGGTTTTCGTTATTCGCATACCAGAACATGTATATTTAATAGAATTTGAAATTTATAAGAAATATATGTTCAGTTGATCCCTCAGATGTCTGGCAAGCGTGATAATGATGATGTTGATAAGTTCATTATTTAAATTTCTCAGAGAATACAGAACCTATTCTGAGTGCATAGTCATACCTAAGCTTTAATTAAATTATAGCTCGCCACACCTTCTTTTAGAAAAAACAACGCAGTACCTACTATAGCTATCTGGAGAAATAATAAGGTTCTGTTTACACCAATTTTTCCCATTTCATTTTCAGCATCAGCAGACACGTAAAGCAAACGCAATTAGGCGGTGTCCTCACAAGAGAACAAATAGAATATCATTCAGTGTTTGTTTGGCAAACAATCGTGATCTTTGCCATCGCTAACGATGTGAACTAGGTTTAGTAGGATAATATATTTTTGGTGAATGGTATTTTTTTTTGTTGGTTGGTAGCTTTTTAACCCTGTTTTACTTGACGACCTATTTATGACGAGTGATTGTCGGTGTGAAAGTTATTACAGGCGGCTAAATCGAGGACTAATACTCATGTAAAGCTTCCTGTAGACACTGGTAGGTGCTTGCTGACGGTGTTTTTATTTTAGGGTTACCACCGTCCGATGCTACAATAACTACCATTAGACAGGTGTTTGTCACCAAAATACAGTGAAGCTCAAGTTTGTGGCGGGACCATGGAGTCCACGCGGCAGTCACCGGTATGAGGTAATATTTTTTTAATGTGGTTGTGACTTAACAAGCACGCAGCCCACCTGTTGTTAAGCGGACTAACTTCTGCCTATAATAGATGCATTTCGTTCGAACGAATTGCACTGCGCCCGTCACATTGAGACAAATAGTTAAGTCTCATGTGCCTGTAATTTTTATGGCTCTCAAGGACTGCTGCCTGAACACACTGCTAGGTGCTTGGCAAAGAACCCTTCTACCATGCTAATATGCTATTGCTTTAAACCAAATAATAAGGAGTAAGAACTGTTTCGAAACATCTTGTAATATATTTCGGCAGCTGTCCTTAAGGTGAAAACTGATGTCTATGTGAGAAAATTCAACGTTATGACAGTTTTATAGCGCTTGTTTTGCTAGTTTTGGTAACTATAGTCCATTATCACCGTATTCGCAAGTATAAAATAATAATGCTTGTATTATTTTGAAAAGTTATTGAATATCAATGAATACAATTCCATAATTTACTCCTAAAACCATAAAACGTATTTAAAATGATGTTTACCGGTAAAAAGTGTAACCAATTCAATAGGTAATAAAATACTATATTACTTAAAAGTTGAAAACAGGTTACCACATGCATTCCGAATGGACAAGTGTCCTCAAGCAGC
This sequence comes from Plagodis dolabraria, assembly GCA_963854805.1. Taxonomy (NCBI): domain Eukaryota; kingdom Metazoa; phylum Arthropoda; class Insecta; order Lepidoptera; family Geometridae; genus Plagodis; species Plagodis dolabraria. Next base: position 24,680,225 of record OY978460.1, on the reverse strand, counting down.
ACTCGATCACAAGTTGACTCGCGTGCTTCTGCTTAAATATCTCGATAGAGATATCAGCTACGTTTCGCCGTGAGGTTGACTTGTTTGACCCTCATGGGATAGGCGGTGAGCCATTAGTTTTATACTGGGCATAGTTCTAGAATCCGAATGGCAACTGAAGATTCCTTTGTCAGAAAATCCCAACTGTCCGAACTAATCAAACCCACGAAATCCAAAACGAGACCACCGGCATTTCAACAACGATGTTATCATAGCGAAACCATAAAAATGTAGCAACACGCTAACTCCAATTAAATTAGCGTCAACAATAACAAATAAACACCGCATTAATCAAAACAATTACATGACAAATTACGTCAATGATCATAAAAACAAGAAACAATTTAATGTCCATCATAAACCTCTTTGTTCAAATACATTTTTAATTTCGTAATTGCACCTCCATGGCAACATTAATGGGGATGAATTAAATTTGATCACGTGACAAATGTCACAGTGACAGATGCTGTAGACCAAAATGGCGTCAATCATTTTCTACAAACTTTTGTGTTATTGTGAAGTAAAGAAGTATGTGAAAGTAGAAGTTGAAAAAAAAACTAAGGTGTTTATCATATATTTGTCGGAATTATGTTTTAAACTTTACAAAAGTAATAATTAGGTACATTATAATGTACTATTTACATACATCGCCACTGAGATATTTATATATTTGTAATCTTTTGTATATAAAGTTTAACTTTTTATGGTTTACAAAACTATTGCATATTATCGTGATATTATTACCTTTTTAACCGACTTCCAAAAAAGGAGGAGGTTCTCAATTCGTCTGTATTTTTTTTTTTTTTTTTTATGTTTGTTACCTCAGATCTCTTGACTGGGTGAACCGATTTTGAAAATTCTTTTTTGTTTGAAAGCTGATGCTTGTCGTTTGGTCCCATTTTAAATTTCATCAAAATCGGTCAAGCCGTTTTTGAGTTACACTAAAAAGATTGAAAAAAAATTTTAACAAAAAATGGAACCGACTTCAACACCCAAAAGTGTGAAATAACTTGTCGAAGTCGGTACCATGCCCACAATATTGTGATAATAGGTACTTTTGAACCATCATGGTACCGACTTCAAAAAGTTATTTCACACTTTTGGGTGTTGAAGTCGGTTCCATTTTTTGTTAAAATTTTTTTTTTACGTATGTAAGGTTGACTTAATATGACCTTTCTCCATTGATAGAAAGAACTTGGCTTACTTTGTGTTTGTGTTTGTATTAAACCTTTTTTTCTTACCGATATATATCCCATTGACCATTATTTCACCTTATAGTGAGTCATGGTGTGCCTAAGATGTTTTTAGGATAACCTTGAATAACTTGCTTTCAAGGACCGCTGCCACCCCATAAAGTTCTTTCTACTTGTAGATGGTAGCTAGTCAGTCGGGTACTCACAAAATGCCCTACCACCATTCTATAACGCCTGCCATTCTAACCTGAGACATCAACCGGCACCAGCGCATGGATTACAGTGCCCTCCGAAGCACGTAAGCGTAATGAATGTTTCATCCAATTCATGACCGCCACGGACGTTGGATGATACAGTTTATCCGTTGAGAATTACTAGCCAGTCTCCGCAACGAACGTTTTGAAATATATAAATCTTGTGCTTCCTAAGGACGTTTTGACGTTAAGGAGGTTTTGACTTCAGTTGAGTGATGAGATTCAGTTTGGCATATTCATTCCCTTCTTTTGCCTAGTGTTTTATTTTTAGTATATTAGTTGGTTGGTTGGTATCCTCTCATAAAGCGGACTGACGACATCGTAAAAATCGCGAGTAGCCAATGGTTACAAGTGGCTCGTAGCCATTTATTTTTGTTTCAATTGAAGATGTCTAATCTAAGTCTAGTTCTAGCTAATAATGATGAAAGTAATTTAGTTTTAATGGATATCGTAATTTTTTTTTAAACCCTTGTTTTCCAAAACCCAATGATGATGAATGAGATGGTATCTTCTAATCTGAGAGATATTATTTTTTGCTCCATATACTTAGATGTTTCAGATAGCATAATGTTATGTTTACCATATTCGTATATTTTGTAGTCTGTACTGAAAAATGGACGGCAAAATATAAATAACGATGCATCGCGGGGATGACACTTAATAATTAACCGAAGACCCTACCATCGCGTGACTCAATAGAAATAAGTACATATTTGCAACCGAGCAAATGGTGTAATGTGCCGGTATTATTGAGAAATAATTGGATTGCTATTTGGAAATTAATTTGAATCGCTACTTTTATTACAGAATATATTTTTACGGTATACGAAATACAACGACCAATATAACGTGTCTCGAAATAGAAGAGAAATTGAATATTTGTATATATTCCACTTTTTCTACTTGAGGTTAAGGTCGTCTTCTTAGCTTAGGTTCGTCTTACGTCTTCAAAGCGCATACAAAAGTAGTTTGGTCATATAAAAAAAAAAAAATAACAAAAAATGGAACTGACTTCAACATCCAAAAGTGTGAAATAACTTGTTGAAGTCGGTACCATGATGGTTCAAAAGTACTTATTATCACAATATTGTGCGCATGGTACCGACTTCGACAAGTTATTTCACACTTTTGGGTGTTGAAGTCGGTTTAATTTTATGTTGAAAATTTATTTTTCAATCTTTTTAATAACCCTTGCTGATTTCGGGATCATTTGTCATTCATTCTCAACGACTATATCATCAAGAAAGGTACATATTTTCAGTTATTGGAGTACAACTCAAAAACGGCTTGACCAATTTTGATGAAATTTAAAATGGGACCAAACGACAAGCATCAGCTTTCAAACAAAAAAAGAATTTTCTAAATCGGTTCACCCAATCAAGAGATCTGAGGTAACAAACATAAAAATAAATAAAAAACAGACGGATTCAGAACCTACTCCTTTTTTGGAAGTCGGTTATAAAAATACGTTGAAATTTTGCATGCATGTCTTTGAGCCTAAAATATATGCTTCTAGTTTGACAATTTTACGTTAATATGTGTATATAGAAATTATTTGGAAAACTCGTTTTGTATAGGAATTCCCAGACAAAATAGATAATAACCAAAAACTGGCAAAACAGAAGCTTAGATTCTAGGCTCAAAGACTTGCTTGTATAATTTAAATGGGTTTGCACGCTTGGAATTTAAAGTATGATAAAACTACGTTTGTATGGAAAGATTTTCGTAGAACTAGCCTTAAAATAAACAAGGCTCAATAGCGGACAATGGACCCCTATTACATGGGACCAATAACTCCCCTTGAGGTGCCAGGCTAGATTTTCACGCCGCCATACCTTCTTATAGGAGACCTAAGAAGTGACGAAAGGAAGTATAAGAAGGTGGACTACATCGCCTTCTGATGAACTGCGATCGTAAAGACGCCTGCCACACGCGAGGATCATGCCAACCTTCAAAAGTAATAGTAGTAGTATAATATATACATATACTATAATAAGGGAGGTATATATTAAACGGTCATGCTTGTTTTTAAAGACGCTTTGCATTTTTAAAGAGGACTTTGGGGATATACTATCATTGTGATAAGTTTTGTAGTATGCTGTTATATCAAAAAATTGTTACGTTTGTTGATTAAGAAGTTGATCTGGATTATATTATTGAGATATAAGATGGATACAAAAAGCCCCAAATGTGTGTTATTTAAATTTTAGTTAGGACTTACATATAATTTAGGCCCCTAAATTATAAGTAAGGCCAAAATTTATTTAACTTACAAAAATGAAAGAAGGTATTTCACTTTTTTGTGTATTTTTATGTATGTATGTACTCATAACTTTGAATTGTATTATCTAATAACGATTATTAAATTTTTTTTTGGGTAGAGAATATCCCTTAATTATATTGATCCAATTTTAATTACATCAACTTCGGTCGAGTAGTTTTTATCTTCGTAGGAAGTTGGACCATGAATATGTAAGCTCAGATTATTTTGAATCACCTATCACTTTACCTAATGCACAAGCCTGGTACCGAATTCAACAAGCTGTTTCATAAAAAATACAATCCTACAAATGATAAAACTAAAACTCAGCAGGCGTTAATGCAACATTTACAAGGTTATTTCCTGTGTAATTGTAGTTCGTAATTATATTTTTAAAACCATATTGTTTATATGAAATTAACATAAAATAAGATTAGTTCAGAGTGCACAAAAATATATGACTAAAACAAAATACAACATAAGAAAAATAAAAATTCAAAAACAAGCGTAAACTCAGAAATGGGCTTCGAACTACCACTATTCTATGTTCAAATGTCCATAGCGCTGATTTTCAGTCAAAAATAAGGCAGTAATTATAATAAACATACTGTATTAAGGCGTTACTTGCGGAAATCCAAAATTAAAAAACGAATATTTGAAAAATACACGTGGAAACTTTTAATCCCTATATTAGAATTATATCTAACTAGCTTTCCGGGCGCGGCTCCACCCGCGCGTATGACGGTTATCGCGCATAAACATTAACCTCTTTTTGCGCAGTTGGATAAAAACTATCCTATGATTTTTCCCGGGTTTCAAACTATTTCCAAACCAAATTTCATTTAAATCAGTCCAGTAGGCGTTGTAGTTTGGCATGAACGTGTAACAGACAGACAAACAGAGTTACTTTCGCATTTAGAATATTATATAGTTCTATAATAAACGAACATTTCTATATGTTAACAAGCACAATCACATGCTGTTTTTTTATATCCGAACTCCAATTACTAGGGTTCGATTCCCGCCAGTACAAAAAAGAATGGGCTCTAATAATTTATAAAAGAAAAAACAATGCAATCAGGATATCACTCTCATAACAGGCTAAACTATAAAAAAAATTGTCTCCTAAGCACAGCTGTTTGGCTGTCTACTTGAGGATGATGGCTTACTAGGCAACCATTTGTAACATGCCCTACTTACTACTATGCAAATAGCTACCGTAAGCTCACAATACTTATAAGTATTCATCTCTTAAATGGACAATGATGAATGAGCAAAAACATTAACTGTCTCAATTAATAGTGGACACCCTTGACCAGTTGGTTCGTGGGTGCAAATTATATGAACTCCAACGCATCATCCCTAGTATGGTATAATTTATAGGAGATTCGTCTTTTAAATCGCCCGCTAAATCCGTACTACCAACCTCAAGACTACAATGTGTGCTTCTTCCTTAGCGAGTCCAAATAGACATATAAGTGATTACAAATCCACAGGCTGCGTCGTGACTTTGCAATTAAATAATAAAATCTCAAAAACAATCAAAAATGTTATATGGATGTGACATTTTAAGAAACTTTGAAGTATTTTGCTTATATTTCTAAATTTTGAACGGGTCTATTCACGTACGAATTAATATCAAGATATTGATCGTGGTCATGAGAAGACTAAAGAAGCTGTTATCATTGTCAAATTACGACGCGAGCACTTTATTAAATATATTGAGTTGTGCGTCGACCTGACAGTGATAAAGACACTAACGTAAACCTAACGTGGGTAGATTTAAATCGGTTCCGCCGCTCCTGAAGCGGATGACACCCGTATCTTTAGTCTACTCGTGACGACGGCGACGGTCAATGCAACTTGATCTAAGCGTCAACATTAGTCAAAATACTATTTTAATGTTAATTCGTGCGTGAATAATTTAAAAGCCTGAGTTTAGTTCACGAAAGTTTAAAGGAAAGTAAAGTTCATCTCCTTATGCCAGGATTATAGCTGGTATTGACCGGTACGGTAAGTGCGGGCAATAACATTTTAGGTATATTCTTACAAATATAAATCTCCTAGCCATTGAACATACAGTATGCCTATTCAATTTGTTTATGTATTATTGTCATATATCATATCTCAATAAAAGTATTAAGACTTTGTGAATGTTTGTAAAACAGTTCACCTAAAATTCTGGTAGCTTAATATAGAATTTATCATATAGGAACGTGAAAGAGTTGTTTCTCTTTATCTTTTTTCGTATGCTAAGAAAACACTAAAAATCGGAAAAGAAAAAATTGAATTTTCATTTATTCAGTATGTTTTATTGCTGTTCAGGCTTACTGGCTTTTAAAGACAGCTGCTGTAATACGCTGTTAGGTGAAAAGTTTTCTACTTACGGGAAACAAGTAAGGTACAAAACCATTGTTTTTTAGTGAGGACAAGAATGTTGTTTGCTGCTGTCGATAATACTACTCCGCCGGACTTTGGGAGAGGGCAGGCCCTATATAGCCCTGAGATGGCCCTCCATGGCCCTGAGAAGGCACTAGCCTTGGGTAAAAATACTCTTTTGGCTTCTTACAGAGACTTATTCTGCAGCCCACGACCATATAGTTAAGTAATTAATTTCATGTTTTAGGACTATTCAAACCTGAACATAGTATAAGATTATGATTATGCATACAAAGACATATTATCCTGAATCTTCAGTGTTTTATAGCAATGACTATGGACTCCATTACAGTAGCCCATGGTTAGAATCCTTCCGCTTAAAAATATACATAGCTTCATTTATTAGCATTTTGTAAATGAAGGCTTGGTAATATTCGGATAAGAAGTATTAGTAAATCTGACGGAAATAAAGAAGTGTTTTGAGAACTGTACTTGCCAACTAGTAATCTTTCTAGGTTTAGCATGACTAACATCTTCCACCGCATCATCACTTACTGAGATATGAAATAATTTTCAATGGCTAAGCAAATAACTTAAAGAAATATATACCGCTATATAATTGTAACTTGTACCGTAGCTTTAATGTTTATAGTTAAAAGAGAAGAGTGAAAAGCACTTAAAGTAATTAGATTGCGGAAAAGGTTAGGACTGTACCATTGTGAGCTGGTTATAAACGGAGCTATACACAGGGTGGTGCCGAAACTTTTCAATACTTTGCTATAAAAATCCTTATATAAGAATAATTTTTGAAGCAATTATAGACGAGCGGTAACAGCTATGGACTGAAGTGCCGCAGCTCCATGGTTCAGTCTCCACTGGCTTGACCTTCGCAGCATGGTGAAAAGGCATTTTGCGGAGTGCTCGCCTGGCTAGCTAACACTCTCAAGTAGAAAATCTCTCGCCAAGCATCTTACAGTATGATCCGGCATTCCTTGAGAGCCAGTAAAATTACAGATAAAATATATACTAACATCAAAACAAAAGATCGGTTTTATAACCTCCTGTTGTATTTTCTAAAAGAATATTATGAGAATAAAGTTCCTAATGATTAGCATGACTCCACTCGCATCGATCTGAGTAAAATATTGCTGCACATTGACCGCAAACAGAGCTTAATATCTCAACGTCTTGATTAATGAATAGCATTACGCAGGCAAGCATTCCTAGGCAGGTTGGTCTCAAAAAAGCGGCTAGTCGTATAACCGAAACCGATCTTTTACAGCAGAACTTTCGTTACCACTCGTCCCGTACTAAGCTGTGGTTTAAATTAACTGTTCATTTTTGGACATCCACAGTCATGTAGATTGATAAAATAGCACAAAAACCGGCTGAAAAACCAATCTATTTACGCTAATAAAAGTGAATAGATTACCTACCATTACCAACATATCGTTCCAGTTCTTTCCAAGAAAAATATCAAAAATAAATTTTGCTATGCAACATTGTAATAAACTACATTATCCGCGTATTTCGGATCGGTACATTAATTTATTTTTTAACAATTTACGACATATTATGATCACGATTGCACCTAATAAGTACCCTAACCACCTAATAAGTACCCTAATAATTTGTCTTTAGTTTAATAAATGGTTGGCCTGCCTGACGCCAAGCCTCCTAAGAAATACTCATGTTTGTAGTATATCTGCTAACTTCTGATTATAGAAAGTATAAAAAGGAATGTTCTATTTAACTGATATGCATTAAAATAATTATCAACAAAAATTACAGATTATATTGAAATAATTAGTTTAAATCCTACACATTTATAAACTTAATTCTACAATTTACAAACACAACAGACCTGACAACGGAACTGAAAAACAAATAACGCTCACGTGTTTTCACATATCCAATTTATTTAATTCAAAATGCACGAGAAAACAGAAATTCTACAAACATGAGTGGCGTTTAATTAACCGGTTAAAGTTAGAAAACGTGTAGACAGGTTTTCGCATATTGCCTGTTTCGAATAGAATATTTCTTCTTACAGCAGCGTATTTATTTTATGACTAAATCCTGCAAGAACTTCAGTGAATTTTCACTGATATACAAAAATATAAAAAAATAAACTTATGTTTTGTCAATGATTTTATGTCCAGTGTCTGACTGGACAAACAAATAGATGGATGGTTACAAACATTGAAATTTTGATGTGTAGTTTTCCTAGACATCAAACACACTGACCAAAATTTTGAGTTCGGTAAATAAGTAATACATATCTAACGTGAGTGTTTATCCAGTTAATTTTGTAATATTGCCAGATTAAAAAAATATTTCAAAAGTTCCGAGTATGTCAAGGGTATTCCCTAGCTCTGATAAACTGCACAAACTAATTTTTAATATTATGACCGCACTAGTGACAAGAGTTGGTTGAGAAGATTTTTTAAATGTTTTGGAGGAAAACAATACTATTATGCTGACATATCTATAATTACCACATAATAAAATCATTGTGACTAAAGTATGGATGGTAATAACCACAGAAATCTAAATAAAATGTATTTAGATATTTAGATAAATAAATTTTATTTAGATTAAAATGAATAAAATTTATTTAGATTTCTGTGGCTATAACATTACTGATCTCTGATCTTAAAACCCCGCTCAAGTGGGCAAGGGCTTTGGTAAGTTCTTTGTATCACTAAAGTATTATTATCTCTTGTGTAAATTAATTCAATTTGTATTTTAAAACATTGTTTCATGTTCCCTAAGAAAAAGAAATATAGTCATAATGCCAAGAGTTATATAACAAAATAGGTGTTAGGCATTAATCAAAAGTATTTTTAGCTATTTTGTAATACATAATTCAGTAGAGTTACATTCCAATTAAAATGATCTAAATTTGTTTCTCCTCTACCAACTTAATTATTCGACGGCCAGTTGTTTTCAGTTTTACGCTGTGTTTGTTTACATGCGCAAAGTTTTCGAAAACATTCAAAATGGAATGTAAAATTTAATATTGCACTGCTTATTCGTTTGTACGGCTTTAGTGTTTATTAAAATACGGATGATGGATTACTTATAGTTGGGAAAAGCACTACATATAATAAAATCGATCAATTGCGAGGCGGACTCGCAAGCCGAATGCACTTTGTATTAACACACATTTTTCTGAAAAAATCGTTGTATATTCTCTGAACTTTTATCACACTGCTGGTTTGTTTATTTCACGTTATTTTGGAACTTGCTTTATATCCGTATCAAGTTTGACGATTGTAATTTATAACTCATTAAAATATTTCAAAACTACAATTGTAATTGAAAGCGGTATAATATTTTTCAAGCATGTTAAGTTTCTGAAATAGTAAATATTACCTAGCATACTTATGACTTATATTAGTAATGAACGCGTAGTTATGTGCTCAGTAGATGGCAACATGCTCGCCCCATTATGCGTAATACCAAAACATTTGGTAAAATGTGAGTCCTTAGACAGTCCTGCTTACACTATAATATGGAGGCTTGTATTAAGTTTGCGTTAAATGTTTCCCATTCACCCTGTATATGACTGTCCACTACATCAATGTCTCTGGGGCATAAGAGGTTGGATCCGCCATTTTTTGCCGTAAATTTAATTTATTTGTATTAGTTAATGACTTATACGCATACTTCGAATGCCGGTAGCTTAACTCTTTTGTGACTGATATAATTGGTTTTGATACTAGATTCGTGAAAAAAGTTTTTATATATATTTGTATAAATAGGTATTTGGTTTTTTATTTTTATTAGTTTTTAATTACAAGATTTTATATAACTTATTTAATTTATACTGTGACTGACGTTTCTAAACAAAACAGTATGTAGATATCTTAAATATATTATGACGTGATTTTTAATTATTTTTTTCCAGGTTATTTAGTATTTTTAACTCAGGAAGCGTTAATGCAAAGTAAGAACATCTAATTGTATATCAATAAAAAATAATTTGTAAAAACATAAGTAGCAAACATTTAAACATTTTGGATGAACGCGAGTTCGAATCCCGCACTTGACTATAATTTTTTCCGTCGTAAATTTGTAATTTTTTAAAGCAAACATTTACCCTGGATACTTACTGTTACGGCGCAAGGGCTCGAACAATCTAGAATAATCCAGCGTCAGTAAACAAGTAAAAGAAATCAAGAAAGTACCTACTCTTCGCACAAAAGGTTATAAAAAAAAGGGTCGCCTTTGTTCTCAGGCAACTAGTAAACAACCACAGAATAAGTAGTAGTTAACTTTTGTGCAATTCCATTCAAAGTTGTTTACGTTAAAAGGATGATTTATGGCCCTTATTGTTTTTCTATCTAGACTATCAGTGAACATTCTGGAAAATGTGAATTTTGAGTATAAATAGGGTCGGGTCCAGGCCGACCAGTCAGTCTTACTTTGAGTTCGAAACGATCAACAGTGCGATATTATTTGGACCAAGTGCTCCAAGCGCGAATAGTGAAGTACAGTGAAGTTTATGAATAGTGTTCTGTGAAGTGCGAACAGTTCAGTGTTATAGTGTTGTTGGAAGTGACTGTAGAACTGTGGAATAAAGGTGTCAGTTTGCCGAAAACGTTTTGCATTCAAAGGATTCAAATTTCAGGAGTCAGCGGCAACAGGATATCGATCAACGAAGGTTTGGAGGAGCTACACCATCAGTGCTCTCCGAAGAACAACCAACTACAGAAACAACCGTCGCCGCTACACCAGGAACCCCTTCGACTATGGCTGCTCCGGCTGCGCCTGACTTTGCTGCGCTAATGGCGATGCTTCAAGAGCAAGCCCGCCGCCAGGAAGAGCAGCGCCAGCAAGACAAGGAAGAGCAGGCCCGCCGCCAGGAAGAGCAGGCCCGCCGCCAGGAGGAGCAGGCCCGCCGCCAGGAGGAGCAGGCTAAGGAACAGGCCCGTCGACTGGAGGAACAACTGCGCCAGGACAGGGAAGAACAGACCCGTCGCCAAGAGGAGCAGACTCTTCTGATGAAAGACCTGCATGCAACGTTCGTTAAAGAAACTCCAAGTGCTGGAAGATCAGGTCCATCAGCATGAGAACCGCTTCGAGAAAGTGGTAGCTAGAATGGATGACATGCAAAAGACGCTGGGCATTTTAAAGACTGGAGCTGGATTACCTGCGCCAGTAGTACCTGCATCGTCACTACGAGGATTCAAAGTACCACCTTTCGACGGAACCTCTTCGTGGTCGGCCTATAAAATCCAATTCGAGGCCGTCGTGAAGGCAAATGGTTGGAATAAAGATCAGGCTATGACAGCGCTAACTCTGGGCCTTCGTGACCAAGCCCTTACAGTACTTGAGGCTCTAGGAAAAGACATAGAATATGACCAGCTTCTAGAATTGGAATCTCGCTTCGGTGATGCTCATCTAGAGCATGTGTTCCGAGCCCAGCTCAAAGATAGAGCCCAGCGAAGCAGTGAGAATCTGCAGCAGTGGGCCCTGGAAGTGGAGAAGCTCGTACGGAAGGCGTACCAGACATCACCGGCGCTCATCGATGGAAATCTACTCCAAGCGTTCATCGACGGGATTCGTGACATAGAAGTGAGGGCTGCAGTAAGGCTGGGGCATCACGAATCTTTGAAAGATGCACTAGCACATGCTTTGGAGGTAGAAGCTGTGCGGCAGGATCATCGATCGCATTACATTCGCGAGGTTAACACACGACGTTACCGTGATGACAACCAGGGATTCAGCCCTCGATGTTTTGAATGTGGAGAAAGGGGTCACTTGCGATATAACTGCCCGCAGAAGAGCGATAGAAGAAACGACAGAACATGGGAAAAAAAACTTTCTACTACTGGTGTCAATATGCAATGGACCAGGAAAGGAGATACATTATCTGATACAAATTTTCGAAGATTCAGCCCGAGATGCTACGGCTGTGGAGAAAAAGGGCATTTAAGATCCAGTTGCCCCAGATGGAAGTTGACATCAGAAGACAGACTTCGACAGGGATGGAATCAACAGCGCGACCGACTTGACTCTAATATTGAACGCAGCGACATTAGAGAAACTCACCACGGCAAAGTGAAGGAAGTCATACCAGTAAGGATGGTGAGAACAGTTATAACCGACGACTGGAAGAAATCCATGCGACGTGCACAGGAGGATGATGCGAACATCAAGCCTATTCTGACATGGATGGAAGCTGGCACTGGGAGGCCCAAGTGGAATGATGTTGCTGGAATGGGTATGGCAACAAGGGTTTATTGGGCGCAGTGGGACAGCTTGGTGATCCATGGTGGTGTGCTGTGCCGCAAATGGGAGAATGTTCGGGGAGATAACTATCACCTGCAAGTGGTTGTTCCGGAAGCAAAAGTTCGTGAGATTCTACGGCGATGTCACGACGAATGTTCAACTTGTCACCCTGGAGTGAGAAAGACACTGTTAAAGATACGAGAGCAGTTTTATTGGATCCATTGTCGGAGTGATGTTGTAGACTGGTGTAACAAATGCAGTATTTGTGCTACTAGGAGAGCATCTCAAGCAAGTAGTGGTTTCGCGAGTGACTTTCGCAACCAGAAGAATATCTGCGAGCGTCAAGATCAATACAGAAATGGATTTTCCGATACGAAGAAGACCCGATACAGTGGAGAACTGGTTAAACCCGGATTCCAAGAAGGTTCACAAGTTTGGCTGCATAACCCTATACGCAGTAAAGGGAAGTCACCGAAGCTTCAGCCTAAATGGGACGGACCATACCTGGTTGTGACTAAAATCAACGACATCACGTACCGGATACGGAAGGGTCAACGAGGAGTTTCTAAGATTGTTCATGTGGATCGATTGGCGCCCTACTGTGGTTCCAACTATGCTCGGGACGAGCATGTCTTAGGAGGGGGCAGTGTTACGGCGCAAGGGCTCGAATAATCTAGAATAATCCAGCGTCAGTAAACAAGTAAAAGAAATCAAGAAAGTACCTACTCTTCGCACAAAAGGTTATAAAAAAAAGGGTCGCCTTTGTTCTCAGGCAACTAGTAAACAACCACAGAATAAGTAGTAGTTAACTTTTGTGCAATTCCATTTAAAGTTGTTTACGTTAAAAGGATGATTTATGGCCCTTATTGTTTTTCTATCTAGACTATCAGTGAACATTCTGGAAAATGTGAATTTTGAGTATAAATAGGGTCGGGTCCAGGCCGACCAGTCACGTCCTGTTCATCCCGCATTCGGACCTGTGCCGCCACGCCGTGCACACCTGTCTACAGCTCCGCCAGTATCTCCCAGTGAGACCGCAATAGTCCCCGCACTATTGCCGTCTCACTCGGGTCATCGTTCCGACGCTAGTTGCAGACCAGTGCCTTGGAATACGCAGTCCTGACGAAGTTTTTGTTTTGTGTGCAGAAGCTGAGCAGCCGCCGAACGCCGAGCAACGCGAGCTACGAGCTCGCCGTGCCGTCGCGCAGAGGCGCTCTAAGACGTCTGGCATTACCACCTACCCAGTCCCTTGTTTCGGACGAACAACATCATATCGGGCTGGTGGTCTTGCTTCGACCGCACTTTTCGGTGCGCATTTCACCACTTTACTATCCGACACAACATAGTAACAGTCGCGTAACAACACACTTTGTGCTGTTAAGCGACGTCGTTCAGGCGTGGGGTAGCGTCAGCCAAACCCGTCTGAACGATCAAATCCGCCATTTGCTGCGGTCGCAGTGTGACACCCTACGGTGACAACGGCCACTGTTGTTGTTTTGGTTTAACCTTGCACCGTGGCCTTTCCCGCTTCACGGGTCAGCCGAAGCAAGCTGGGCTCCGGAATTCTGGCCTTGGGGTCGCCCCTAGTCAAACCCGGAGTAGCGCTTAGGAGCACCCCTCTCCGCCGAGAAAAAAGCTCGGAGAGGGTACACAACTAGGGCACACCGTAGGTACACACTCCCTCTCACACAGTGAGCTCACAATGTGTGTGAGGGAATTCAAACCCTGGATAGGGCGTCCTGAGTATTCCCCTCAGGATGCAGTCCCGTCCCTCTAACGGTGAGGTGCAGGTCCTTCAGACCTTCGCCCTCCGCCACCCCGATCTATACGTTGCACATATGCAACTCCTAGAAGAGGAAGAGAATGCCCGCTTCACGGACACTCTCATCGCTCCCTCCGGGACTTCAAACCCGGAGGCCAACGTCCCTCCTCTGACCCGGTCCTTCTCAGAGGACAGTCCGCTTTCGCCCGCTCCGGGCCCAGACAACAGACGCACGGTGGCAGCCCCTCCCCGTGAGAGGTCTCGCTCGCGCTCACCGATCGGGAGGCCAGCGAGCACCCGTCCCTCCATCGCCGTTGTAGAGCCCACTTCGGACTCCGAAGCGGAGATGGAGGTAGATCCGAGTCGCGCCTTACGCACTGACTCGGACTCAGATAACGACGGCTATACCGTCGTAGATAGAAAGCGCAAGCGTGCTCCTAAAGCCGCTAGTTGCGCAACTTCCGCCCCTCCCGCCAAGGCACCCGCTAAGGCCCCCGCCTCCGGCAAGAAGCCGACCCCCGCCCCGCGCCCCGCGTCTCCTCCCTCCGCTCCGGCCACCACTGCCGCGTCCCCTCAGGACGCGAGCGCGCGCCGCGAAAAACCGCCTCCGCCCCTGTTCATTCAGGACAAAACCAAATGGGACATGCTGTCCCGTTTAGTTTCGGATCGTGGGATCCATTATACTAATGCCCGCTCCACGCAGCAGGGCATTAAAGTCCAAGTCTCCTCCATTAGCGACCACAGAGCGCTAACAAAACTCCTCCGCAACGAGAGCATACCACACAGTGAGCTCACAAGGTGTGTGAGGGAATTCAAACCCTGGATAGGGCGTCCTGAGTATTCCCCTCAGGATGCAGTCCCGTCCCTCTAACGGTGAGGTGCAGGTCCTTCAGACCTTCGCCCTCCGCCACCCCGATCTATACGTTGCACATATGCAACTCCTAGAAGAGGAAGAGAATGCCCGCTTCACGGACACTCTCATCGCTCCCTCCGGGACTTCAAACCCGGAGGCCAACGTCCCTCCTCTGACCCGGTCCTTCTCAGAGGACAGTCCGCTTTCGCCCGCTCCGGGCCCAGACAACAGACGCACGGTGGCAGCCCCTCCCCGTGAGAGGTCTCGCTCGCGCTCACCGATCGGGAGGCCAGCGAGCACCCGTCCCTCCATCGCCGTTGTAGAGCCCACTTCGGACTCCGAAGCGGAGATGGAGGTAGATCCGAGTCGCGCCTTACGCACTGACTCGGACTCAGATAACGACGGCTATACCGTCGTAGATAGAAAGCGCAAGCGTGCTCCTAAAGCCGCTAGTTGCGCAACTTCCGCCCCTCCCGCCAAGGCACCCGCTAAGGCCCCCGCCTCCGGCAAGAAGCCGACCCCCGCCCCGCGCCCCGCGTCTCCTCCCTCCGCTCCGGCCACCACTGCCGCGTCCCCTCAGGACGCGAGCGCGCGCCGCGAAAAACCGCCTCCGCCCCTGTTCATTCAGGACAAAACCAAATGGGACATGCTGTCCCGTTTAGTTTCGGATCGTGGGATCCATTATACTAATGCCCGCTCCACGCAGCAGGGCATTAAAGTCCAAGTCTCCTCCATTAGCGACCACAGAGCGCTAACAAAACTCCTCCGCAACGAGAGCATAAGTTTTCACACTTATGCGCTCGAAGAGGAGAAAGTCCTCCGAGTGGTCATCCGCGGTGTGCCCAAGGAGGTACATACCGATTCGGTATGTGCCGACCTGAAGGCACAAGACTTCCCCGTACATGCAGTTCACCGCATGTACAGCGGGAAGGACCGCAGTCCCTACGATCTAGTACTCGTAGTACTAGATCGTACTCCTGAAGGCAAGGCCATTTTTAATTTAAAAAAGGTCTGTGGCCTCTCAGGACTCGATGTCCAAGCCCCATACAAGAATGGGAGTCCCTCGCAGTGCCACAACTGCCAACTATACGGGCACGCCTCCCGATTCTGCTTCGCTCGCGCTAGGTGCGTTAAGTGCCTAGGCGATCACGCGACAGCAGCGTGCACTCGCACCCGGGATTCGCCGGACCCACCCAGCTGTGTTTTATGCGGTGCTCAAGGGCATACCGCGAATTACCGTGGCTGCCCTAAAGCACCACGAGTGAACCACAGGGTGGCAAGGCATAGGCCGACCCGTCCCTCTTACGACCGTTACCAACGGGTAAGCCCTAAACTAACGGTAGTACCTGCCTCACAGGTAATACCCGCGCCGCTCCCAGCCCGTAACGCATGGTCTAAACCACCCAGTATGGTTAAGACCGTCGCTACCGCCCGCGCCCCAGCCCGCGCGCCCGCACCCGCGCCCGCACCCGCACCCGCCCGCGCCGCGGCCCCTGCCCGCGCACCGGCCCCGGCTCGCCCCGCGCTCCCGGCACCCGTCGCCAACACCATTCGCGCGCCTCCCCGCGCCGCTTCCCGGCCTCAAGCTCCACCTATGCCATTGATGGCTGCCCCTCTTCAAGAGGCAATCAACCTAGTCAGCGATCTGGCTATGTCGGTTGACATCAATGAGGTACAAGAGCTATTCCACAAGATGCAATACGCTCAATCCCCAGCGGACGTGATCCAATACACATTGGAACACGCGAACTTACTAAGCGCCCTTAAGCGCTTCGTTCCCCAGGCCCCTCCCCAGTACAACCACTATGGGTAGTACAACCGCACGCACGAAACCGCGCTCAGTTTCGTTAGCGTCATTCAACGCTAACGGTTTCTTTAGACAACGTGACCTTGTCCACGACTTTTGTTGCACCCACCTTATCGACATTATATGCGTGCAGGAAACCCTTCTAAAACCGGGGAAGGCGAACCCTAGGTTTGCCAATTACAGAACGGTACGTGATGATAGAGTGAACTCCCGTGGGGGAGGCACTCTTATCTATTACAAAAGGTCCCTGCACTGCATCCCCTTACCTACCCCGACTCTTGTTAATATGGAAGCATCTTGTTGCCTTCTAGCTATGACTGGTCATCAACCTATAGTCATAGCATCCTGTTACCAAGCTTGTCAAAAGCCGATCGTCCGAGCTGACTTAGAAGCATTGTTCTCATTAGGAAGCGCCGTCCTTCTGATTGGCGACTTCAATAGTAAGCACATCCTATGGAATTGTAACGTCAACAATCCCAGAGGCATTGCACTTGAAAAACTAGTCGCAGAACTTAATTTTGACATAATTGCGCCCACTGAGCCCACTCACTACCCTCACACGGAAGACTTTCGACCTGACTTGCTTGACATGGCACTACTCAGAGGCGTAACACTCCAGTTACGCTCCATAGAAGTGGTTCACGAGCTTCACTCTGACCACCGACCCATTATACTGCGACTAGGTCCCGACCCAACAACAGACCTCCCCCGCCCCACTAAGACGATAGTGAACTGGAAGCAATTAGGCGTTGCCCTAAAAGCTATCAGTTCACCGGACCTTGACAAGATCCCTGACGACATCCTGACTAAAGATGACGTAACCCTTGCGATCGATTCGTTCACTAATCACCTCTCCACCGTAGTAGGTGCATCCGCAAAGGAGGTCATGGTGCCGGACGACCGGCGCCTTGTCATTCCAGCGGATGTGAGACGATTAGTGACGGAAAGTAAAGCAGTGACCCGACATTACGACTCTTACCCCAGTAAAGAGAACAAAACTAAGAAACGCCACTTTGAACGCATGGTTCAAAGTCGCATGTCTGAGTTGCGTGATCAACAATGGGGTGACAAACTTTCAAACCTCGTGCCAAGCCACCAGGCTTATTGGGACTTGGCGCGAGGTATGAAAGGAAGTAACTACAACGACATGCCTCCCTTATACAGACCAGTCCCACTAGTCCCAGCGTTCTTTGACGAAGACAAAGCTGAGTGCCTAGCTGATAGCCTAGAGGCTCAGTGTTCCCCTAACGTAGATCACGTTGACCAAGCTCACCTCGATTCGGTGGATGCTGAAGTCGAACGTAAAAGCTCTGTGGTCACCTCTGAACTCCCACCAATCACCTTAGCGACTTACGCTGAGGTGGCGAGACTGATCAAGGCCCTCCGACCGCGCAAATCCCCCGGTGCCGATGGCATCTCCAACAGGGTTCTTAAAACCCTCTCTCCTCCTCTCATCCATCTCCTAGTCAGCATCTTCAATGCTGCTATGAGCCACTGCTTATTCCCAGACACCTGGAAATGTGCAAATGTCATTGGCATTCACAAACCAGGCAAAAGCTCATCTGACCCCACCAGTTACCGCCCCATCAGCCTCCTCAGTGCCTTAGGCAAACTTTACGAGCGGTTACTTGCAAACCGTCTCCAGTCCCATGCTAAGGAACACCACCTTATCCCAGATGAGCAGTTTGGCTTCAGACCCGGACACTCATGCGTCCAACAGGTGCACCGCCTCACGGAGCACATCATTGAGGGCTTTAACAAGTACCCCAAACCCCAGACAACGCTAGCAGTCTTCCTCGACGTAGCGAAAGCTTTTGACAAAGTCTGGCACAATGGCTTGATTTACAAGCTATACCAATTTGGCGTGCCAGAACGTCTTGTGCTCATCCTACAAGACTTCCTTAAAGCCAGAAGCTTTCGCTATCGCGTGGAAGGCACCCTCTCCTCCCCCCACCCAGTCAGAGCCGGAGTCCCTCAGGGCTCCGTGCTATCACCCATTCTTTTCGCGCTGTATACCAGCGACATCCCACGCTCTCAGCCTAACGTCCTATTAGCCCAATACGCGGATGACACCGCTATTTATACCACTGGGTGGCATATCAGTAGAAAGTCCATTCCCGCCCTCCAACGGGCCATCACCGAGATCGGTGACTGGTTCCGTAAATGGCGCATCGCGGTCAACCCAGTTAAAAGTGCAGCTATGTACTTTACTGAGAAGGGCCGCCCCCGTTACCCGCAACCTATAACTTTGTTCGACCAACCCATCCCCTGGGTTAGTAAAACAAAATATCTCGGAGTCACCCTTGATCGGAATCTCACCTTTAGCGATCATATAACAACCGTCCGTAACAGAGCGGCCTTTGTAATGGGTCGCCTTGGTCCCCTAATTCGCAAAGAGAGTAAAATGTCTCTTAGAAATAAGAAGACACTTTACACTGCCTGCATCCGCCCCATCATGACTTACGCATCAGTAGTGTTTAGTCATGCTAGTGAGGCCCATCTCCATAAGCTTCAAGTCATTCAAAACCGTTTTCTTCGTAGTGCAACCGGCGCTCCGTGGTATATCCGGAACACCGAGTTGCATTGCGACCTAAACCTTCCCTCTTTAGCGCAGTTCAATAAGGACTGCGCCCGCCGATACTTTGATCGAGCGCCCCATCACTCGAACCCATTGGTTGTCCAGGCATCGAACTACTCGACCGCCTCTTCTATCCCATTTTTCAAACCCCCCCGTCGCCGACCACGGCAGGTATTAGACGACCCGGATGACCCCATCGCAGCCATTACGTTGGCAGCTTTAGCGTTATCCGCAAGTCGTCGAGGTAAAATCCCCAGGTGTGAGGTAATCAGAGGTCACACAATCAAACACCGAGCTCGCCGGCGAGCTCGAGGCAAAAACAAGGTCACGATAAATTGCTCTCCAAATAGTCAAAGAGTATTATTCAGTAGGGCCCAATTGTGCAACACTGCAGTTGCACAGAGGCATTTTGCTCCGATCCCCCCCATGTCTCTCGACAGCGAGACAAGCCGAGGTCCGAACCACAGTGGTGCCCTTGAGCTCGCTGTCAACCCCTCCTATAATAGCGGTACGTTTTCGGCGTCCGCAGGAGACGGAGGTAGAAAGCGCTTTTCGCCTTCTACGCCCGTCTCGGGAGAAGTGCCTTCGGCACTTCTCCCTCCCGGGCTATTGTAGGGCCAGGCCCTCGCCCAAAACCCGGTGGAGCTGGACGACCGCACAGGCGGTAGCCAGCATCTATGTCCTCCCTAAATAAAAAAATAAAAAGCCGACCAGTCAGTCTTACTTTGAGTTCGAAACGATCAACAGTGCGATATTATTTGGACCAAGTGCTCCAAGCGCGAATAGTGAAGTACAGTGAAGTTTATGAATAGTGTTCTGTGAAGTGCGAACAGTTCAGTGTTATAGTGTTGTTGGAAGTGACTGTACAACTGTGGAATAAAGGTGTCAGTTTGTCGAAAACGTTTTGCATTATTTATCCCGAACCCCCAGCTCGTAACATTACTATAGGCGACAGTGGTTAGTAACTTCTTTAAAATAGGTACAGTAAGAAGTGTACCGCCGGAACCATTTCATATATACTACATTATTATACTGTTGTACGTTGTCCTTAAAGAACTACCTTTAGTATTGTAAAGGTTGCACCCCAATAGTAACTTAGTAGCTAAAATAGCACCTTCCTTCGTAAAAAGAGGTAGGTAATAAGGAGCAACACTGCTACTAGTTTTTTTATATGTCATGAGTTGATGGGATAAATAAGTCGATCGCCTATAATAAGGCACGCCTGCCCAGTAGGTACGTCTGTCAATTTTCTTCAGCGCCAGTGTGAAGGCTTGCTGGGAAAGTAAGTTTGTGACTCCACTTTTTGATTCTATCACTCTATTCTTTTTAAATTCAATAAAGTATCAAACCTCTCAATCTGTAGAAACACGAGTGCCGATCGACTGTATTTCGAACCAATTATTTTAAGTTTTGTTCCGTGTCTGGTCATTTCGCGGTTTGCCCGATGTCCATTAACAATTCGCAGAGTTTACCCGGTAGTGGGGAATTGAAATCGGTGAATTTGATTGCATTTTTATTTGTTTGATATGAGAAATTTTATCAATGTATTGAGATAGTTTAAGAACAATACCATTGCATTTCATAGAGTTAAAATCTGTGTTTATAATGCCAATTTGTGTAAAATAAAAATGAATCCAAACAGCGTAAAGCCAACATATATATATATATATATATATATATATATATATATTAAGTGGGGCACGCAAAAATTTTGGGTAACTAAAAACCCAAAATAATTTAATTAAAAATAATAATTATATTTAGCGGCTCAAACCCGCATCCCTCAGCAACAGTCGTGAATTTTGTGCTAATTTTATTATTTTACCCGTCGCGCGTCGTAGGGGATAAAGCTCTAAAATTTGTAAGCATGGTAATAAATACACTACAAACATAATTATTATTTCTCAAATTTTTATGTATTTTTATTCATACAAGTTTTTTACGTATTATAGTTAACATATTGCTATTTCTAGCTCCACAAATAAAAATCGCATCAAATCTTTACATTTTGAAATGAGAATTACGGATAGGATAAATCGCGAGTTCCACCTTTACAGAATAATTCCTAAGAAAACTTTTATGAATGCAAAAGAATAAGTAAAACATATCCATGATTTTTTTGCTGAACGTGGCATTATAATGTAGGGTATTTCAATATTAACTTGTAAACTTGTAATTGACCTCATTATTGAGCGTCGTAGACGCCTTCATTGAAATGATTTTGATATGACTTTACGTTGAAAGTACTTTTGTGCAATCAATAGCATCAAACGCGTAACAACAATACGTGTTCGCGTATTGCTGTGTACGTATATGATATATAATAATGATTTTTTATATGATTTTCTCTAAAAAAAAACTCAGATTTTTTTAAAGCAGTGATGGCTCAGTGGCATTCACTGCCGCGCAGCAGGTACATGGTTCGAATCCCGCCCCTGGCTTGAGCTTCACCGCACGGTGGAAGAGCATTTTGTGAATGCCCGCCTGGCTAGCGACCACCCTCAAGTAGAAAATCTGTCGCCAAGCACCTAACGGTGTGTTCCTGCAGCAGTCATTGAGAGCCAGTGAAATTACAGGCAAATGAGACTTAATGTCTCATGTTGTGTCATGTCTCAAGGTGACGGGCGCAATGCAATTCGTGGATAAACATGAAATCATTCGACGAAATGCATCTGTTATAGGCAGAGGTTAGTCCGCTTAACTTCAGGTGGTCCTCGAGCTTGTCCCGTCACAATAACATAAAAAAAATATTAGAGAACAACTATTCTGAACTCAAAACTGTCATTTTAGTTTTACCTGTCTCTGTTATTTACCTCACTTGAGAATACAATATATTTTTTTATCTCCAATTAAAGTTGTGGGATAAGTTGTCTAAAACTAGTATAAAAAATAAATTATAAGGTATATATTTTGTGCACTGTAAGAAATTATTTTATAACTTTGCGAAAAAGATAAACTTTTCAAGGGAACAGGAACTTGAAACTTGCTGGCATCAATTTAAAACTATTTTACTGTGGCACCACTTCACCGATTTTCCATACAATAGCAAAGTCAAATACACAAAATCACAATCGAAACCAGAAATTAAAGTCGCAACATTTCATTTGAAACAAAAACCATCAATAGCCCTCGAGGCGACATGTGGCCTTTTAAGTGGCGGTGACAATATTACAAATAAAGTTATGTTTTATAAGATCCAAATTTATTAATTTACAGTACGATTTACGAACCCTTAAAGCCTAACTGCAGTCAATTAAAATTAAACTGCATGTCTTGGGATTTAAAGCGCAAACTTGAATAACATTTCTAAAATACAATTCCTTAAACAAATATTTCAAATTTTTACTCTATAGTTTAATGAATAGAGAGTTTTATCGCGTGATCGTAACAAAAAATAATTCTCGTTAAGTCAATTGAAATAAACCCATATTCAAATAATGCTAGGGTGGGGTATCGGATAAAACGTATGTAATTATTGACTGTGTTAGGGGCCGATTGAACAATTCGAGCGTGTTGTGTTTAATGAATTTAGTTCGACGAGCGAATACAATCATTGGGAAGTTTTGTGATGAAATCTGAATCATTGTGTAAGTAAGCAAAGATAAAAATTATTATCATATTATTTTATATTATATATTATAAACTCTAACCTTTGACCACAATCTCACCAGATGTTAAGTGATAATGTGGTCACAGATGTTATTCTAGCCAATCTAGATTTAATAGATCTCAAGGAAAGCTACTGGAACACACCGTTCAGCCAGGAGTGCATTCCCAAAATGCCTTATCATCATTCTAATCAACATCATGTAAACATTATGTTCCTACTCTTAATTAACCTATGTGGAGTTGAAATATAGTAGAAGCTTATCAAAAAAATCGAAGAACATGAAGCTTGGACGTGTTGACAAGGCACCCACGTGTCAACAAGTTTGGTGTTTTGGTACCTAAACCCTTCTTTGAAAATTCTCGTAGGTAAGTAGTATTTACATTGATCTGTTAATAAAGATACAAAGTTAGTAATTAATCCTACTTTTGTACGAGCAGCAAATATCTACTAGCACCTTGACGTGAGCAGTGGTTCTGCTACATTGATATACCTACTTAGCTATTTTAATGAAAACGTATTTTCAGCATTTATCTCCACTGCCACCCTCTCAAGGAATTTAAAAGCGACGTTATTATATTTTTCAATAACTATAATAATAATTTATTCATATATCTTTATTGAAAAGCATATCGGGTACAAAATTTGTTGTAACTCTTCCTTTTGTTTTAGTAAAAACTGTGTTACAAAAGGCAGTCTCTTCTATAAGGTACAAGTGTTTAATATAAAGACATCTATTACTTTAGATCATAAATTACACAAAAATATATTCTAGAGAGTGAAAACATAATCTACTATAAACGTTTACTCTGGGTAGAATATAAAATAAGTAGTGTGAATACATTTACCAAAAATTATTACCCCAATGCTTACAACCATGATATGAAATTTTGTGATAACTGTTTCTAATTTCACAATATTCAAAATTTGTGAATATGGAACGGACCTGATTATTAAAAAACGAATATCTATCTTCATTCTAAATTTAAAACAGCTACTAGGCAACCTACAGCCACCCACCTACCTATTCTGGCTGCTACCACAGACACCCCTAAGCCCAAAGCAGAACAATAGAGTGTTAAGGGGTGCGCATACGACGGACACGCACGTGACCGCCACGTGACCTCCGAGCGATGGGCACCGGAAAATTGATGTGCGTGTTTTCTTCTCAAAGGTGTGGAGTAGGCTGGTATTTTATTTGTGAAAAAATGTTTTGTGCAAATGAATTGAGTTAATGATGCATACTATGTATTTCAAACAGGTGAATTCATCTGATTGAATAAACATAATTGAAATATAATAATATATTTAAATATGGCTCAACTTTGCGTAAAAGTTGCTTGTAATCTTTAGTACGTAAATGTACCTAATCACATCTAGTAATATATAAATGGTATATAACTATGCTATTTAGCGCACACATATAACTATATTGTTGAACATACTTTGCTCAAGCGGAAATCGTATCCATAAAGCTATAGCACAAAATCAAAATTTATATTACCATAACAAATTATTAGTAGGTACATAAAATTTGTGTCACGAGCGAAAATCGAACCCGTGTCCTTTGATTTCGCACCGGGTTTCTTATCCACTTGGCTACCAGAACATTCTCGCCTGAGTCGAATCTAGAGATTTTATTTTATTGATTGTTTAATTGTAATAGAAATGTGCTCTAATATTTTGTAAATGTTATTTTTGCTTAGCACGCTTTAGTGCTTGTAATTGTATTTAGAAGAAATTTAAATCATCCCTTCTTGTGAAATATTATATGAAAAAATCAATACAAGTTATTAATTCGGCTAGGCACCATTTTAAATTCACACTGATATGGGCTATTTGACTGAAAAATATAATATTAATTATCATTACTATACAGTTGATTCCTTTTATTCATGGGCGGAAGTTTTTCCTTAAAATGTTTGACATATGGTAATTGCAGTCAACTATTTTTTTTCCTACACACACACACACAATTATTTTAGTTATCTACCAATGTCCGCAATCCTGATAACATCAGGTTATGAACAGGAAGATAATATATTAGAAAATATTTATAATCACACCCTATCTACTGCATGCACTGTTCCGCACTTCTACATCTTCCATTTACGTACGTTTGATTCGATCCTGATTTTGTCAAAGCCATCGTAAAAACAGCGAGCGGGTCGTCGATTGTTTTTATACAATTTGAACACACACGCACTCCTTTATACACATTTATACACTTTATACACTCATTTAGACATGGTGTGCGTCTACTCTTATTTGCTTTGATTTGCGAGTGACACTTTTTTGTTGTTTTCTTTTTAGATGTTTTGTGTTGATGTTTTTTGTATTATCTAGTCATAGTTTTGTTGGTGTAGGAGCGTGTCAGAGTTTTGATTGTCTGTCAAATTTATTTTGAAATGATGTTATGGGATTTTGAATCCGTGTGAATGTTTTTATTGGTTGGCGTTAATATCAGATTATTATGATTAAAAGATAATATGAATATGAAAATATGTGGTGAACTATGCATTATGTTTTTCTTTGTTATTTAATTTATTTGCAGGGCATTTTGTGTGGGCATGCTGGACTAACTACCGTTAAGTGGAAAATGTGTCACCAGGCACATAAAGTGGATTTGAGGGCCAGTTCTATCACAGTATCATCCAACAACAGATATTTTTTACTGCTGATAAGCTAGTCTTCGATTACAATATCATCTTATTGAATCTTCACGAATGTGTTAGTTTGAAAGAACTGAGCTTGAAAAGGTCCAAAAGGCGTTTTTCTGGTACTTTTACAAGCGTGTTCATGGATGTTATTCTTTCATGTACTTGATGCAATTTATGATGGGTTTTCTATGCTACAATTCGTTATAAATCAGACGGGAAATGCAGACACTCACTGTTATGTACAAAATATGTGCAGGAATATCGATGAACCTGAAAATCGACCCGTCCTTTTGAGCAAAGGATGGGTCAATTTTTCATACCGGACAGTAACTGTCGCGGTAGGCGGCACGACTTTATCTCGTTGCCGCGCGATCAGTGTCTCCCATACCACGCACCAAGTGCCTACGAATTCTACGCTCTCTTAGCTACTACTAATTCTTACTATGATTTGCTTAAGGATAGATGGACATTTTTAATGTTGCCTTGGGTTGTATTATTTTTAATTTTACACGTATTGTTTAACTTAATTGTATTCATCTATAGACAATTGTGATGTATATTTTTTATTGTAAGTATTTATTATTTGCAAAGTGACATTTAAATGAAATATTTTTAGGTATATTTAATTTATGTAATCAGTCCTCGTACGGTTTAAATTAATTAATAAATAATACTAGTAATGACCGCAGTGTCATAGTTGACCGGTAAGGAGCAACTGGGCACGCTACGAGTCAAAAGGACATATTTTACTATTAAGAGGCTAGCCTACTAGTAACAAAAAACCAAATACAACATAAATAGCCAACAAAGGAGCTCAGGAAATGAGATACTTAGTGCTCTAGCTAAGCATCTGCTATTTAAAACTATCAATATCTACATACTGTTTTTTTTATCAGCGGTATGCCCTTATTAACAGAATCATCATCATCAGCCGGAAGAAGTCCATTGATTAACAAATGCCTCCCCAATAGAGCACCACAAAGAACGGCAATTAGCCGCTTGTAACTATAGGCTACCCGCGATTTTTACGAAGTCGTCAGTCCACCTAGTGGGATATCAGAATACTACTAACTATATACAGCACTACAGCTACCTACTAAAATGAAAGCATTTAGACAACGTACAAGTCATTGCCGACTCACAGGCAGGCCAAAAGCTCCAGCCTTCTACCAGATCCTATATCGTTCAAATTATTTGTTCTGAGGGTATTTTTAGAGAAATACTAGCTGACTGAAAATAAAACTGAAAAATAGTTTACGTCCTATTCTCAGACTTACTGAATATACACACAAAATTTCATAGGAATCGGTCTAGCCGTTTCGGAGGAGTTTTCTTACAAACACTGTGACACGAGAATTTTATATATAAGATAGCATTAGGCGAGTCAAAAATATATTTCGCTACTGTTAACAATAAAAATCTATCTATTTACAAACTTAACCCTAAAACACCCACTGGGTCTATTAGGCCCGTACATCACGCAGCTTCCCGGGATAGCGTCCATTGACATAGTAAACTGCAATTACTCTTGCTTGTGCGCGTCCCCTTAGGCTACTTGCATGTTATTCTTCATACAAATGTATTGAAGCGGGTGATTTAAGGTTTGTGTTTGATTTTTATCCTGAGGCGATTATAAATAATTCAGTAAAAGGAAGGATACATTTAGTAAACGGTTGTTTTTAATGTGATTGAAATATAAGCTGTTTGAAAGAATTTATGCTTAGATGGTTGACAATTTCAATTTTTTATTTTAAGAATTGCAGCTTTTTTTGTTACTGTTACTAGCTTTTGATCATTATCTCACCTGGTAGTGATATAAAATGTTGCTCAGACTATCCTAGAATTACTGACTCACACTTATAACACAAAGTTACGTGCTTGGCGACAGATTTTCTAGTAGCACCTAGCAAAGCGCGCAAAATTCCCTACCACCTTGCTAAGAGCGAGAGGGTACGAAACATGGAAACCCTCAGTATTAATGCCATTAGCTGTCACACATCCATGACTGAGTCAAAAGGCATGACCGCAAGTACCTGATCAAGAAGCAAGCTACGCTAAGAACGTTTCAGAACTTTGGGGTTTAACGAAGTAATAAAGTGCACTTCAGTTCGCAAAGCACGGAGTACCTGATATTTATATTCACCTACAGGGCGTCTCTCTTTCTATCGCATAGCCACGCATAGCTCTGATCTCTTCTGACGCGGCACGCACGGTACAATAACCCGTCCGGACGGATACGCACATGTACCTGTAGTTTTGTACCTAAAGTGCGGATTGTGCCAGGTTTGCCTACATATCCAAAATAACGATGAAATGATCTATAAAATACTTATATAATATGTGCTGCTATTTTTTTCCAGGTAAATACAAAAGCTCGTGGGGTGCGGGGTTTGAATATCACCCGCAAATTTCTTCCCGCGAGTGTCATATCAGGCGACAGAAGGTGGAAAGCAGCGCCTCCTGAGGGACTGACAACTTCTATTGCGATCCCAAGACACCTGCCAAGCGAGGAGATTAAGGTAAATCCCTTAATGTTTGAGACTTTGTTTCAAGGTGAACGTTCTGGTTGATGTGATGATGATGAAATACAAAAGCGAAATTAAAATGAAAATTTTCTGATATTGAGGTATATATCGTGTTAAATTTTTATAATTTTTTACTGTTACATATACTTTTATATACTGTTTCCATACTGATCATATATGCCCGTGGGGATTGGTCTAGAATCTTTCTATGGCAGTAACTGCCACTTGCACTGCGATCCCCACCAAGATGCCTGATGGTAATTCGCCTGTTTGAAGTCCTTGAAGTGAGGTTTGCTGATCGAACAGTTAAGTTAAGCAACGTCCGCCGCGGTTATGCTTTGGACGGGTGACTGCTTGTGACATTACTATACTGAGCGCTTCCGTGCTTCTGAGGGCACCGTCGGTCCCGGCTATTGTCTTATAGCTAGTCAGAAGGGCATACGCAAAATGCCCTATTTTGCGTATGCCCTTCTGACTAGTTACCACCTTCAAGTAGAAAATCTATCGCCAAGCACCAAACGGTGTGTTTGCAGTTTTTAGTTTTCCTTGAGAGCAAGTAATTTTAGGTTAGACTGAACATTGGCCTATATATACTAGACGCGACATCTCAAACAAGGATAGTCGACAA
The DNA here is from genome assembly GCA_963854805.1 of Plagodis dolabraria. NCBI lineage: Eukaryota > Metazoa > Arthropoda > Insecta > Lepidoptera > Geometridae > Plagodis > Plagodis dolabraria. Next base: position 24,651,440 of record OY978460.1, on the reverse strand, counting down.
TTATGAATATTGCAAATATGCTGGCCGGCATACTCTCCCCACACGTAAAAATTACATGCGCTTTACGTTCCAATATTGTGTATTATCAATTGTGTACTTTGAATACACAATTTTCGAACGTAAAACGCGTGTAATCTCTATGAGTGCCCAACTGCGTGTGGGGGAGAGTATACCGGCCAGCATACTTGCACTGGTCGGCTATCCTCGTTTGAGATGTCGCGTCTAGTACATATAGGTCAATGAGACTGAACAACATCTTCGATCACATCATTCCTTACCATCAGGTGAGATAGTGGTCAAAGGCTAGCATATCAGCTATAAATAAACAAAAAACCTAATGGAAGAGGCATTTGTTCAACTCTGGATTTCTGATGGTGTTTAATGTATTACATGATGAACGATAAACTTACAAAACGTAAGAATGTAATTTAAAAGTGATAATAACATGTAACTGTTTCATATAAAATTTTACTGCAAACTTCACATAACATTCAAAATATCCTTCAATATTTAACATTACATTTAACCTCACCATTACATTAACCTCAAAATCGAATCGCGTTGCATTTACCTGAATTCACACTAAAATTGCAACATTCGCATACCAATAAAATTTCATCGCACGATTCGAAAGAGTTAACCCTAAAATCCGTGGAACGTTCTAGATAATGTTACGCCATAAAGGAATTTCTGATTCCCCATTCCATAATAGTGCTAACAATGTAATAAAAGTTTTTTATTGTTTTTTTTAGTTTAAGCCTGCACCGAGGCAGCGATACGAAATTGTGGTTCGTTTGATCCCTTGCTGTATCTTTATTTCTTAATTTTGAGTAAGGTAATTATTATATAGTATATTTAAGGATTCATTCTATAAATAATACACTCTGGAAACACGATTTCTTAAAATTTTCTCTATAGAAAAATAATCCAAATTTACATCTAAAACACGAAATAAACCCTTAGTACGGCGTATATACTTAAAAGAGAGTCATCCGTATTTGAAAAATAAAAAAACAACATGTTTTCTGTAACTTATACACATAAAATTTTAAGGGGATCACCGTAGTGAAATGCGCACTTTTGGAATCTTCTTGTACTGAAACTATGAGTTAAAAATGTGCGAAAAAAATATATCATATTCTTTAATTCTTTATTGAGTGAATTAGTTGATTAGTTTTTATTGAAACCAATTAGTTCTTCTGTAATAAATTGTAATCGACGACCCTTTTTAGATTGTTTTTTATTAATTTAAGAGACATAGTTGAATTAAATGCAATGATTCTTTTTTTTAAAAATAGCTAATACCATACTCTAATGAACTACTTACTAACTTGTGTTGAAAACATTTTTATGAATTTTTGCCACAAAATTCTTTGATCGCAACGAAAATCAGTCTGCCCGCAGCGCTCGGGCCGTTTGGACGTGGGATCTGTGCCGTTCGTTACGCCATCATTTTTGTGCATTTATTTTACGAAATATTACAATATTTTTTTACCATACGTTAATTTGGAACTCATAAATTATTGAAACGCAAGTAAAACATTTATTGGGGAAGTACTTTTGTTTATATTGATTTATAAAATCTTTATAATAACTTTTTTGAGCGAGTTGATTAAAGTTCAGACACGGCATTGTTAATTCCTATTTAAGTAGGTATCTAGATTTTTAACCCTTGGTAAAATATTTCATTTTGTTATTATTAGGTTACTGTACAATTAAATGAGAACCTATTCCCAATGCCTTTAACACACTTTTCGAGACGACCAACTACTTTCTAGGTATTTATATATCATTCAAATAAAGGGAACTTATATATCTCTTTTATCTCTTTGAATTTAACAGTTAAATACTTAGTATGTAGTTAGACGGATTGAAATGTGTGTTACAACTGTATGACTCCGCTGTTCTTTCGTACTACCTCTAAAAGCATGTACCCGTAACGTTTGAACCGTTACTTCTGTAGATAGTTTCATTTTCATAGCAAAAGTGATAATGTGTACTATTATTATATTTTATTTTATATATTTTCATAAGTGGGGTTCCTTAGGCAAAGTGACCCGGTACAATTCTTCTCGTACAACTTTTAATGGCAGCAGTCGAATGAGACTTGACAAAAACCAAAATGACATATTCAAGATGGCAGGTAAAAAGTTGCTCCGATCCGACTGAAAATCAATATCTGGGTGGTTTTAGGCGTAGTTATTCCGAATTTAGAATTTATTTTTCCATGACGTCATTTTTTAAGATGGCCGCCATACATAGATGTCTTGAAACCATTGACTTAAATTGTTCTATGGGAAGGAGTCATGGGGATAGAAAGTATTTTAAACTGAAAATAACAAAGTGCTTTTCGTGATAGGATAATAATGCGAAATCTGAAATAAAGCTGAGCTTCAGTGTGATCGGAGTACTTTGTATGGGGGCTGTCTTGAATTCCGACATTATGGATTTGCCCTATGAACTCTTCTTATTCATCATACTACATTTAGAGCACGGATAGTGCGTGAGTTCAAAGGGCGAGTGCAAGGCGAGGCTGCAGTCCGATTCGTGTGAGTGACTTGCGAGGCCGAAGGCGGTCTGACTTGGGAGTATTTTCCATAGTTTCAACTGGTCTCCATGATGAATGGCTGCGATAACCGAAGCACCTACGAGTGGGGTTCTTTAACCATTGTGGCTCAGAAACTTGGTACGATTCTGCCTGTACCACTTTTAGTAGCGGTAGGGTGAATTTTATATGGCGGTTTCATTACAGTTATCGGGATTATACTTCTATTAAAATTTTGAACTTTTATTATATTATTATTTGTATTTATTATATAATAACAAATACTTTTAAAAGTATCCTAAAAAATATTAAATAATATTTAAATAAAATACTTAAAAAAGCATAAAATTATATATCTAGTGACAATTCCGCCTAATTTTCCTGTTATCTACGTGACGTGACAAACATCACGCAGCCTAACGGGAAGAATATCCGACTAGTTTCGCTTCTAAACGAAGCATCTTCAGGAGGTCTTGACTTACCGAGCGCACGATCGAGACTCAATTCAAATCGAAATTCCCGTTAGGCTGCGTGATGTTTGTCACGTCACGTAGATAACAGGAAAATTAGGCGGAATTGTCACTAGATATATAATTTTATGCTTTTTTAATTGTTTTATTTAAATATTATTTAATATTTTTTAGGATACTTTTAAAAGTATTTGTTATTATTAAATATGGATTTCCGCAAAGTAACGCCTGAATTTATCCATTGTATTTATTATGTTATCTCATAAATAAACTCTAAAATTGCAAAATGACTTTCTATAACTGAAATTATACCTATGCATAATATTTATTTATCTATAGAAATATGATCAAGAGTAAAATTGCAAGTTTCTGTTTTAGAGTTGGTAAGTATATGAAAGTAACCCAGTGGTTGGTGCGGATAACGTCCTATAAGTTCAAGTACATATTTAATATGACGAGTAGGATATATTGTGCTGTTTTTGGTTGCATGAATTCGTCCAAACCAAACATATTAATTGTAAAATAGCTGCAGGTATCTATAACCAAGTAAAACATATTTCCTGTTCTCCACCTTGTCCATGTTTGCAAAAACAATTTTTGATTAAGCTTTATACTTTAAAATTCAATAATAAAGCATTTCGTACGTTTCAGTCGAGGTGCAAATATTTTTTTACTACCAATCCAAAACAACACGCATTTTTACACACTTTTTATTCAATTTACAAAGTATTTTATCTAAACTAATATAGGTAATAAAGCGGAAAGATTTGATTGTGCATTTGTTTGTTTGCATTGAATAGGCTGAAACTAATGGACCGATTTGAAAAATTCTTTCACTATGAGGATCCCAGATTATCCTTGATGAACATGGGCTATAGAAGATTTTCAAAAAAGTTAGGCCGTATGTAAACTTCGATAACGTAACATAATGTGCGAAAAAAATACCAAAATAAATTGTTAGGTATATCGCATACGCTGCGAAAATTATTGAAAATAGAGCCAAGTGATATACTACAATTTTATAGAAGACATCAATAAAAAAGTCCGCAATACTATAAGTCTAACTATTACAGTTATGTCACAATAACTGTTTTTTTTATATGTTTAATTTATAAGTTATGATTTTTTTGTTAAATAGCCGTGTGAAACCGGGGCGAATCACTAGTTAGCTTATATAAAAAAAGTATATTTACAATCACAAAACAAAATGGAAACACAAAGTAGGCAAATGTAATTCAAATGCTAAAGGCGGGCAGCCGTTAAAATACTGTGTAGATAATATTACCGTGGTTTCGTACCGCTTCATGAAGTCAATATACTTTTTTGAGCACAATATTGAGTTAATACTTTTGAATTTTAAATTACAACCTCGTTTTATGGACCGTATAATCTCAGCAAACCACAAACCAATTAAGCTCTTAGCTTACAGGTTCTTACTTGCATATTCTGTTGATATGCAAGATAGACACCTTTCTACCAAATTTCAAGAAGATCGATTCAGGCAATCGAGATTTATTGACGGGGAAATATACACTGCTCAGACCTCCACCGAGACCTCGCTTCGCTTAGTCTATTAAAGATATATCATTACCTACAAGTGATAATATTTTTTTTACCTTAGAGGTTCGCAGTAACTGCAGATAAAAATATTGTTATCTACACTTCTGTTCTGCCGCTTCTAATAGCGCACGAAACTCTACAATTTTAGCGACGCTATCCGTGGTACGGCGTCTAGTGCCGCCGTGCGACTGAATATTTTTATGAGTTAAAAGTAAACGCCCATTTCTATTAGCTCCGCCCGAATTAGAAATTATTTTGACTACGGTCTTGCCCTTAATAGGTATTTGTTTATATTATACGAAGGAAACACTCAAATTCACGCATGTTCCGCCCATTTAAGTCAGAGCCGCGATGCTTTGTCCCTATCCGCTTTAGTAATTCTTCGGCCGTCGGACGGGGACAGATGCTGTTGGCGTACCTACGCGGTGCGCCTAAAAAGCTCGGCACGACCTTAAGACAAACCTGGCTCACTCTCACAGTAGCAACAAAGCTACCGGTGCATCGGTGTATCCGTCCGGACAGGACGGTTATAATATTCAACGGTGCGTACCGTGTCAGAAGAGATTGCGTGGCTATATGATAGTAAGAGAGACGCCTTGTTGGTGAATATAAATATTAGGTATTCCGTGCTTTGCGAGCTGAAATGCACTTTATTTCGTTGTAGCTAGTGTCGCTTATTTATTGGAATAGCTTTGCGGAGTGATCCTTCTGATCTTTTTTATTCTGTGGTTCAAGTTCAAGCTTCGTCCACGTAATTCCACTAATTATTGCGCTTTTATGTATTTCATTTCCTTACTCCTAGACATTGTATTAGAACGGCATGTATAGGGGCTCATCATAACTTTGTACAAGACAATCACGTATATCATTACAGAAGTAGGAGGGCGTATGTACTTATGTATACACATCCTAATTTATTAAATACTTTTTTAAGGATAACTCTAATCCTATACTGAATCTATCAAGGAGAGTGTTTTATGGAACTGTTTGATTTAATACCTGCAGCTAAATTTCGCCATCAGACGTCCTGAAAAAGCATGATGTTTCATCGATATCATCTCGACGTTTGAAAGTCCACAACCTTGCAATTCTTACGGCATTTTCTGTCACAATGTGGAGCCAGCTGCCTTGTGATGCATTTAATAACAAAAACGTTTTGGGAGCCAGGCCTTCAAAAAGAGTGCATTTTTGGCGTTGCTGGTGTTCGTGGGTGATTATAATCATTTATTACCAACTGCTCGTTGACCCTCCTATCCCATAAAAAAGTCCAAAGCTATAGACACCACCATTTTTTTTAATGTCACTCTCATTCTTTTTTTGTCATTTTCTGTCGTCCAGCGATGGCTTGCAACAGCATCGAAACATTGGAAGCTAATAAAAAAAATACTAATTCCCTCTTAATAAATAAAGGAAATGTTTTCCCTCGAATGAAAATAGTCCTCAGCTGGGAACAGTACCATAGTCTGGACAGCAACTGAAAATTATGCTCTATAAAGTTTATCGAATTAGAAACCCATACGCAAACGCACTTTTACGCATTCAATAAAGAGATTAAAGATTAATAAATGATAATTATTCAGGAGTTACTTTGGGGAACTTTAGATTTAATATTAACAAATAAATTATTATAATCTAAATTGCCCAGCAGGAAATGTTTTCGATGAGCTTCGTTTCTACATGAAGCACCATCAGGAGTTCCTAATCAAAAACTAGATCATTAAGTATTTGTTATTTATCCGATATGTGAGAATAATACCTACCTAAAAACTCATTCGCCTCTAACATTTTATACATGCCATTCTGCAATAAAATTGTTATAACAATGATCAAACCCATTCTCATGTTTTTGAAGTGTTTAGTTTTGTAAGGGTTTTTCCGCCTTAGTTGTTCTACTCCGCCTCAGGTCACATCCCACATCGTCTATTCTCCCGTGAGTAATATAATAACAATTCGGAACAACAAGCAGGCAACATTTTTCTGGTAAGTTTAGATAATTGTTTTTTGAAAGCATTTGGTTTTACAAAATGTATTTTATTTTCTTCCTTTTTAAGAGTGCACGCAATGCTTTCCATAGAAACGTAGTTTTGTCATATATTAAATTTTAAGTATTCAAACTCGGTGAAACTTTGTACGCATGTTGCTGAGCCTAATATCTATGCTTCTGGTTTGCCAGTTTTTCGATTTATTATTTATTATATCCCTAAATGTTAAAATAACTATTCCTATACAAAACATTTTGTCGAAAATGCCTAATTTTCCGAAAATCTGGCAAACCAGGAGCATAGATTTCTTTATATTACAAGCACAACCGCGTGCTAAGCGAAATCATATTTTACAAATTATTGGAGTACAAAACGCATTAAACGCGCACCGTATTAGGGGTATGACGGTTAAAGATATACAATTGGAGCACGAAATTTCGGCGGAAATAGCCGACCCCCCGGTAGCCGAGCGGTTAAGGCATCCAGAGCGAAATCGGAGGACGCGGGTTCAATTCCCGCTCGGCGCAAAACATTTTGTACTCCAATAATTTGTGAAGCGTAGATATTAGGCTCAAGGACATACCTACATGCCGAGTTTCACAGAGTTTGAACACTTAACATTTAAAATATGACGACACTACTTTTTGTATTTGCATGGAGAACGCCACGAGCACTGTAGTCTTAATTCGAGAACAAATGGGATTTTATTGACTTTATTATGTTAAGTTATAGTAATTATAGTAAAAAGAATATAAATATCTAAAAAATTATCTATAAGTACATTATAAAATTAGACTAGCTTTCCGGGCGCGGCCCCGCCCGCGCTTATGTCGGTTATCGCGCAAGAACATAAACCTCTTTTTGCGCAGTTGGATAAAAACTATCCTTTGTTTTTTCCCGGGTCTGAAACTATTTCTATACCAAATTTCATTCAAATCGGTCCAGTAGTAATGGCGTGAAAGCGTAACAGACAGACAGACAGACTTACTTTCGCATTTATAATATTAGTACTGATTTGCAGTTTGGATATTATATTTTACCGGTCCATGATATAACATATAGGATAAAAAGTATTGGTATTATTGAAAGTGAATAACAATTATGCTAGAAGTCAATTGATCTCCAAAAATCAAACCACTTTAGCCCCTAACGAAATTAATTCAATATTTTAATCATTACGCACTTCTTAATTTGTTATTGTTAACGTTTTTGTTAAAACGCCCGCGGCGATCGCGTGGCGTAACATTTAACAAAATATTTAATAAAATAGTGCCAGTGTTTGGGAATTAGCATCGAGGGGTTGGACGTGGGAATGATTTGTTATTATTTTATTATATTAGTAGATTAAAAAAATTCTATTATTGATTCATATATTGAGAGCTATATCGTCAGGGAGTAGTTTGTAAACACTACCACCTGACTCACTTTACACTTTAGGTATAAAGCTATAGGTACATCGGCGTTTCCGTCCGTAAGATATTATTCTACGGTGTTTTTTTATGTCTGATATCTACCTGATGCTAAGTGATGATGTGGTTGAGGATGTTGTTCAGGCTAACCTAGAATTACTGGCTCACAAGGACAGCTGCCGGAACACACCGTTTTGCTTGGCGACAGATTTTCTACTTGAGGGTGGTAGCTAGCCAGGCGGGCATTCGCAAAATGCCTTACCACCATGCTATAACGAATGCCATCCTAAGACAACAACCGGAACCGACGGCTTAACGTGCCTTCCGAAGCACGGAAGCGCTCAGTAGTAATGTCACTAACGGTCACCCATCCAACTCATGACTGCGGTGGACGTTGCCTAAGCAACGTCCACTGCGATTTGATTGATCGGTTAAGAACAGCAAAGAAACTTCGCTACGAGCGCTTCAAAATGTCTATTATTGATTTACATTTTTAAAGCTATATCTTCAGGGTGTAATGTGTAACACTCACTCTCTAGGCTCACTCCACACTTTAGGTACCAAGCTACAGGTACATTGGCGTATCCGTCCGGGCGGGATTATTGTACGAGCGTGCCGCGTCAGAAGAGATCAGAGCTATGCGTGCACATGTGATAGAAAGAAAGACGCCTTGTAGGTGAATATATTAGGTACTCTGTGCTTTGCGAGCTGAAGTGCACTTTATTGCGTCGTAGCTAGAGCCGCTTATTCATTGGAACGGCTTTGCGCAGTGATCCTTCTGGTCTTTTTTATTCTGTGCACTAATAGTATTTTTCGTGAGATATCTCCTAAACCTTTTTATCACATTTTAAACCTTACATTATATCGATCATGCAATCTTGATAATGCCATTTTTTTTTGTCTTTTTGGTCGACTACACCTCTAAGGTGTTCCTGTTTAAATTTATTAATATTTATAGATAAGTACGTTTATAGTTTAGGTCAGAGACTTCTATTCTATATTCAATATGACACGATATACATGGTACACGTATTATACTGATTGCAATAAGAGTGGCAATTCACTCAATAGTGACTAGATTTTGTCATCAAGATACTGAATCTTCTTAAAATGATTTAGAAATTTTAATATTGTTAAGTTTGCAATAACGCCTGCTAGGCGAATTACATTACAAAATTACAAATTTACGAGAGAAAAGGTTATAGTCATGTGCGGGACTGCGCAACACACCACTACTCAAATCAACATGGGTACCACTGATTAGCCAGTAAAGATAGTGAGCATACCTACTACCAATTAAAGCATTGGTTCTTCGAAAGAGTTTGCATCAGGCGGCGGGCCATAAAATCTAAAAAAAAACTAAATGTCTCTTACAAAAATTATAAAACCTATTTTTATGACCTGTCTTTGATTATTATCACCTTTATGTTATTATATAGAAAACATATTTTTGACTTTGTGTAGTCCTTTATGATGTTGTAATAGACATTTTGAACCCATATAATAGGAATAAGGGCAAGGGACTTGATGATTACATTCTACACACACAATAGAGTACAACTCGCCTCAACAAATTCCTGCCCATAATACCATCAACAATAAGAAACTGAAGAGGCCTTAACCCTCTAATGATCACCAATGGTCTCTCAGACCCTCGGACATCAAAACAAACATCGGCAGTCACGTGACCACCGACAAATTGCTAGCGATCGAAAGTACGAAATATGTCAATTATAATTAATAGGGAGTCAGATTATTGGCAATATATAGAAACAGTACCTCTGGTTTGGTCTTGCAATGACATCAGTTCTGGCTATGTTTAGCATGCAATGGATACAGAGCAAAAAAAAGGTACTGTTTTGTCATTTTATTTATCTGTCAATCAAATTTATTTACTTATTGGAGCTTCCAATCCCAGTTGCAGTTTTTTTTTATAATCTTTAATGAATATCATACTTACTTACTATATTCTTATGTATAGTAATTGTACAAGCTTGCAATTTTAATGCAAAAATATAGATACGTTTTCAGCGTTCTTGTATACATAACACAGTTTTTAATACAGGCTTGGATTTAACCGTATGTTACCGCACCAGTGCTATAGATTTAGAAGTATTGTCATATAAAATGCGTGAGCACTCAAATGCACATATCCAATCTGTTTTTGGTTGCAATTTTAATCTTGTTTGTAATAACTACAATATTGGGTGTAATGGCACTGTTAGTGCAAAAAGTATTCATATCGAATACCTGAGTATTTTTTTCTAATTTTATATTATTTAATTTATTTAATTTAACCTAAGTATTTTTTTACACTGCCTGCCACTTTTGTGTTTTTAAATACTTATCTAGTGCAAAAAATCTAAAGTTCTGTCTAGATAAGTATATTACGTTATTGGTATCGTATTGTCCAGATTTGGTGTAGTGGACGTTAACAAGGGAATAGGGAGCGTATTGTTAAGATTTTTGTAGTAATTTCTGTAAGCAGTACTATCCGTATCATTTGAGCTTCGTATAACTATAGTTTACAAAATAGTGTTGATTATGTATTAATGATGTTATTTACAAAATAGTCAACACTTCAAAAAAGCAACGCTCACTAAATTTATTGTACTTCATGCCTGTGAAATTTCAAGTTTGCATTAATGAGGCTATAGTTATAGGCGTTCCACACTCTAGAGATTGTTAATTATAAGCTCTTCATTTTAAGGAAACTAAGTTGGTTCTAGGTTAAGTCTGTTAACACCTTTGACTTCATCATCACTTACCACTAGGTGAAATTGTGGTCAAAGGCTTACCTATCAGAAATAAAATAAAAAGCTTAGAGACCACATCACTAAAGTATCACAAATAATGTAATGAGTAAAAGCTGCCTGTTTGACGGATCGGAATATTATCCCTATGAAATTGCTGGAATAGAAAAATAAACTTGTTGCAACAAATGGACATTATCTCAAAGATTAAAAATAAATTAATATAAAAGTCTACAAAAGCAAGACAGGTAAAATGAACCATGAGTTTGATTTAATTGCGTTTGTATTGATTATTATTTTAGTAACATTTAAATTACACCTATATATTCATTTATGTTCTGAAGTGATAAGACTGACATGTCTACGCCTGATGATAGATGTCACGCCACCTGCCGAATACATTTGCAGTATTACCTTTCTAGTTCTGCTTGTCACTGCACTCTAAGACGTCCTCTTACGTTCTTTTCACTCAGTAAACACAGTAACGTCTGCACCGATCAAGGTGGACTTCTTTTACAACCTGGCATAAAATTTCAATTGAATAATAATAATAAAGAATATAATTCAAATATTTTAAGAAAACATTTAATTTATATTTAGAACATGGACACTGTAAGATCGGCAGTTGCAGAACACGCTCACATCCCGGGTTCCTGTCATTTTGTGCGTTTCGATAAAGCGTCCGTTCTTGCGCGGGAAAAGTTCTTCGTCCCGCGTAAGGTGCGAGAAGCTATCGAAATATGTCGTCATCCCAACTTCAACCGGGATTGTGGGTGGAACATACCGCCGGCATGGAAAACTGTTCTGAACATCTGTGACTCTAATATTGTGCGCCTAGATCGAGAGACTGATACAGTTAGTGTAGTGTGTCATCAGCCCTATTTTATCAATAACAGTGACAATGACAGTGAGACAAGTGACAGTTCTGACGGTGACTTGACAAATGCGGCTGAGCCGGAGCAGACAGCGCCATCGCAACGTCAGTTACGCGCTGAGGCCCGTGCTCGTCGCTTCGCGCAATCGTAACTCCCAGACGAAGGACTTCAAAACAGTCCGAAACTGGTCGGAATCTTTCCGGTAAATATAAGGCGGGTCCTAGCCGTTTAATAATAAGTTAATATGGATAAAACTCGCGATAGTTTTCAAAGTGAAGTATATTTAGAAAAACATTTAAAATACATTAAAATCAAAAATATATAAAGTGACTATTCCATCTAATTTTCCTGCAACACATTGACGACGTCATAATCGTCACGTAGCCAAACCGGAAAGTTTCTTGACGCATTTTGCTTCTACACGAAGCATCTTCAACTCATTGGACGCACGATTAAAAATCGATCATAAGGTAAACCTAATAATCAACGATAAGCCGACAGAAAGCCCTTTATGGTGTCGTATCGGTTAGCACTAAATATACCTACTTCGCATTCGGCTATTTTGAAATCGAAGCAGAACAATTCATTATCAATGAATTGTTATCAAAACATAAAAGTAACGCTTATTTAAAGTAGAGTATAAGTAGAAAATCTTTCGCCAAGCACCTGGCGGTGTGTTCCGGCAGCTGTCCTTGAGAGCCAGTAATTCTAGGTTAGTCTGAACAACATCATCGACCACATCATCATTTACCATCAGGTGAGACAGTGGTCAAAGGCTAACCTATCAGGCATAAATTATGCTTTCTTTAAATATTTTTAAAGTATTTATTATTATTAAATATGGATTTTTGCAAGGTAAAGACTGAATCTATTCATTATTCATTAATATACTCACTAAGTAGTAACAATACCGACATCAATGCTCACTCAAAATTGCAAACCAATTCAAACACAATCCAACATTAACATCCATCGCACAATTGAACACCAATTGTCGCCAAACACTCAACCTTTGACATCAAGTAGGGTGTCCTCAAAGACAATATTTGTTGAGGACGGTCCCGGAGACCCTGGCCCTCTAAAGGGCTATTGGGACCACACGTGTCTAATAACGTGGGAATATAGATGCATTAATTTGTAGATGCTTGAAATGACGTGTGAATTGTAAATTTTGGTTAAGGTACGGTTAGAGATACTTGATAGCACTTGATGAGGAAGTTGTGATGTTAAATAGAGGTAGGGCAAAATGGATACCAGAATATTATGCTATCGTAATAAGATCTTATTCCTACGTTTATCGCACGTATGCAATATCAGTTATATATAAGCACTTGATGAGGAAGTTGTAATGGTAAATAGGATAAAAGTAATCGCGCCATGCATAGCAAATAACTATTTCTATTTCAACTTTTGAAGCAGTGATGGCTCAGTGGAATTGGCTATGGACTGTCGCGCAGCAGGTCCATGGTTCGAATCCCACCGCGGGCTTGAGCTTCACGGCTAGCGACCCTCAAGTAGAATACCTGTCGTCAAGCACCTAAAGGTGTGTTTCGGCAGCAGTCCTTGAGAGCCAGTGAAATTACAAGCACAAGAGACTTGAGAGCTATGTCTCAAGGTGACGGGCGCAGTGCAATTCGTGACTTGTGACGAAATTTATCTGTTATAGTCAGAGGTTAATCCGCTTAACATCAGGCGGACCTCGAGCTTGTTATGTAACAATAACATAAAAAAAACAACTCACTTAACTAACTTTTAACTGACTCACTAAATTGAATAATATTGACCCATATTTGAGTAGTTTAGTGGCAAGACCCCAGAGTGCTACTTTTTTCGGTATGCAAAACAGTAGATTTACATATATGTATCATGATTGTATAATATATCCTATGACACTTTGGCTTGTATATTTATGTCTAAATTTATTGTGGCAGGCACTTATGTAATTGTTTAAATTCGATTATGTATCATCTTTTGGGTTTTTTTTTACAGGCGGTATGCCTTTATTAAACAAAATACTATGGACTATACACAACACTACAGCTAAATAATAATAATAATAAAAAATTATTAATTACTAATCTTTTGGGTGCAACATCATTTATATTTTCTAGTATAATTCTATCCGTGAAAACCTGTAATTGGTTTTACTCGTATGTATCTATTTTAGTTGCTATTACTGCTATGTTTAGCTGTTGGTTTTCCATGTAATTAAATAAATAAACTTTACTTCACTTTCTATCGACTGCAATAATGATTTGTCATTATGCTTATTCCTCGATGACCTGATAATTTCAAATAAAGCCGATGATGATTATTGTTGGAAAACGAATCGATCGATACTTTACGCATCTTGAATCTCTAAAATGAGTGTTTTTTTTTTCAATAGTTTCAACTACTTTTATTTTAATATATATATGAAACAAATTTATATGTAAAAGTCGGTACCATGAAAGTGTGAGATAAAAATATTGGAATCCGTATGGCACTGCCCACAATAAGTTATTTCACATATTTCATTGTTTGATAAGTTGGTATTAAATTCCCATCGAATCAGATGAAGTTCCAAACAATAAACTGTTAGAAAACAAATTAAACACGTTCAATGCGCATTTCCTAACATACACAGATACCAGTTTCCTGTAGCTAGGCAACACAATCCTCCAAATTATTCCGCCGTTTATCTGTACCCAAACAAACCAAGCTGAAGCCCCCGGCCGTGACGTTGATCTGCAAGATACTAATCCGAGCTTGACATATATGCTAATACATAGTCGCTATAAATTGGATAGAAATGGCTTGAAACTAGATTACTGGGAACTCAAGAACATACAAGGGAACGTACCCTCAGGTACGATAGGGTGTGTTTCTTCAGTAGACCGTAAAATATAGTATGTATTCTAGGTTTAAATTTTTAATAATCTTTGAGTACACCCACATTTATTCAGAAGTAGACAGAATACACTGTTTAATAGGTGATGAAAGGCTCCGCGGGGTGCCGGTTTTGAATGTAACCCTCCATCTCTTCCCGTGGCTGTCGTAAGAGGCGATTAAGGGTTACTAACCAGAAAGTTGGGCAGTAGCGCTTTCTGAGGAACTGGTATCTCACACTGTGATCCCCAAGACACCTGTCAAGCGGAGGGGTTATGGCACTCCTGTCTTTATGCCTATTGACATGAAAATCTAAGTAGTAATGTCAGTAGCTCTCTGAATTTTCAAGTTAAAGTGACAATGGACTGGTCTCATCGCTCAGCGAATCGATAACCGAAGATACATCTATAGCTATTTAACTTTTTTTATGCTTGATAGGTAAGCCTTTGACCACTATCCCACCTGATGGTAAGTGATGATGTGGTCGAAGATATTGTTCAGGTTTACCTAGAATTACTGGCTCTCAAGGACAGCTGCCGGAACACACCGTTAGGTGCTTGGCGACAGATTTTCCACTTGAGGGTGGTAGTTAGCCAGGCGGGCATTTCAAAATGCCCTACCACCATGCTATAACGAATGTCATTCTAAAACAACAACCGGGACCGACGGCTTAACGTGCCCTCCGAAGCACGAAAGCGCTCAATAGTAATGTCACCAACGGTCACCCATCCAAGTCATGACCGAGGCGGACGTTGCTTAACTTTGCTAATGGGTTCAGAATGACTAAGCAAACTTCGCTATGAGCCCTTCAAGATCTGTCGCCAAGTTACGGTGTGTTCCGGCAGCTGTCCTTGAGAGCCAGTAATTCTAGGTTAGCCTTAACAATATCTTGGACCACATCATCCCTTATCACCAGGAGAGAGAGTGGTCAAAGGCTAACCTATCAGGCATATAAAAAGAATAAAAAAGAAAAAAATGTGACTTCTCTATATGCTTTCGTTTCGTTCAAATGTATGCTAAACCACTTTCAATTTATGCTTTTCATTTATTCTCATGAGTACACCAATCTACTTCTCTAATTTGGTGCTACTAACAAGGTTCCACTTCTACACGCAGGCATATCTATCTGAATATGATTTACAAGCATCATCGCGTGCTTTGGAAAGCACATCTTTTAAATAGATACATTTTAGAAGTCTGGTTGATGACCCCATCCCATATGACTATGACAATTAAAGTACCTACAAAATATCGTCTCAGTCGAGCAATCCTCGATAGTCCAGTGGTTAAGGCAGGCAGTAAATAAAGGGAACTTGGGACTCCAAAAATGTTTACAAGTACTTATGTAGTCTGTTAAGGTTATACATATATCTCTTCTCTATTCGCATCTTGCATACACCCTCTTCTTTATCTGCTTTTGCTGCTTTTTCTTGCCCATACCTATCCAAAACGGTACTCATTTCCACTACTATAACAGCCATGACGTCTACGGTTAAACAAAACTTTTACCATTAGGTGGACTTTGATATAGTCTTCACGCTTGGCAGGCGTCTTGGAGATCTCAGTGTAAGGTGGCAATTCTTCAAAAGCACTGCTGCCCATCTTCTGTTGTTTTCCCCTTGTCGCATTATATGCCTTCGACAGTAAGATATGGAGGTTACTATAATCTCCCGGACAGGAGCGTTCTGATAGTCTATATTTTATATACACAGTGTCTAATGATTATTTTTTGCATTCGATAATTTTTTATATTTTTCACAATTTTAACAGATATAGAGTAGGTTTAAACTGTGATCCCAAGACACCTGCCAAGCGTGGTGAGTATGGCAAATCTGCCCTTAATTGGGGACGCTGTGTTCAACAGTAGACAATCTGACTGATACAGTAATTAATACTCAAGAAATAATACAGAAACGCGCATGGTAAAATTAAGGGTCATCGTCTTGTCTCTTCTAGTTTCTAAACTTTACATCCGAACCTAAATTCTGACAGAAGCTGGGGTCAATTTCTGAGCGAAGTTATCTCTAATATCACCGGATTAGGTTCCTGTTATTTGAGACTTCATACGCGTTGTATAGGAGGTATTACCTCGTAGTTTATTAGTTGTGGTTTAAGCTGGATGATGTCTTTGATGAAATCTCTTTGTAGTCGTGGCACTTTTTGGTGGTGATGGTCAAAAGTTTTGGCTACTGATCAGGTGTTTTTAGGTTCAAATTTTACAACAGGTCAGATATGCATATTGCGATGAAAAATATTAATTATTTAACACCAAATTTCTCCATTAAAGGCGTAGAATTGTTGTTATCTTGAAATGGTACACTGAATATTACATAGTTTGCCCAGTTATACGTATATCAAACAAAAAAAAACATCCAACCAAATAGGTTCACAACTTTCAAAAATGTGAGGTAACGTATTTATAACAAAATATTCGTGGAATTAAGAAGTTGTTTTTTATTTAGAGTCCGGATGAAAATAAAGAGAGGAATAAATATTATAACAATAGTCTCACATAATACTCTTATAAAACGTATACATATTTCTTGAAAAAAAAAAATTTAAAAACGTAACCTACCTTCAACGCTGTCAAAGCAAGAAATTACTTCTTGATGTCAGTATCAAATTGATTCTAACATTCTGAGCTCACATTTCCATGGTCTTTTCTTAAACACTAACTATCACAGGTTATTTTATATATTTTAGTGTTGGAAGATGGCTCTATTTTCTTTTTTATTTACGACTAGCTTTCCGGGCGCGGCTCCGCCCGCGCGTATGTCGGTTATCGCGCGAAAACATTAACCTCTTTTTGCGCAGTCGGATAAAAACTATCCTATGTTTTTTCCCGGGTCTCAAACTATCTCCATACCAAATTTCATTCAAATCGGTCCAGTAGTTTTGGCGTGAAAGCGTAACAGACAAGCAGACAGACAGACAGAGTTACTTTCGCATTTATAATATTAGTACTGATTACACTACTATTTACAGGTAAAGATAGTGACAAATACTATAAAACTAGATAAAAATTCAG
Source organism: Plagodis dolabraria (assembly GCA_963854805.1). Taxonomy (NCBI): domain Eukaryota; kingdom Metazoa; phylum Arthropoda; class Insecta; order Lepidoptera; family Geometridae; genus Plagodis; species Plagodis dolabraria. The sequence continues at coordinate 24,633,950 of OY978460.1, read as the reverse complement.
GCGTTACTTTTTAGAAATCCATATTTTTTATTACTCTTGATCTTATAGATTACAGTAAACCAATATAATTGGAATGGTCTAGTGAGCAGTACCTAAGCTGTTACTAATCATTGATTGTGTGGGATGCCTAACCCATAAAAAGTTTGAAGTGCTCGTAATGAAGTTTACTTAGTCATATTTAATCGAACAGCAAGTCATGCAACGTCTGCCACGGTCATGACTTGAATGGGTGACCGCTAGTGAAATTACTACGGTCACTTACAAGCTTCGGAGAGCATGTTAAGCCGTCAGTTTTGGTTGTTGTCTTACAATGGCAGTCGATACAGCAGGGTGGTAGGGCATTTTGCGACCTAACATTGTGTCCGACAGCTGCCTTTGAGAATCACTAATTGTAGGTTAGCCCGAAACAACATCTTCAACCACATCAAGGCTTATCATGTAAGGTGGTCGTCTAGCCTATAAGGTATAAAAAAACTATAAAAATTGATTTTACTGATACATGGTAGACCATTCATAGTCAATATTAGCTCTTTCCTTGTTAACATTTTCAGTTGAAGGATAAAATATGCATAACGTAAAAAACAACAACATTTCATTCAGAAGTAAAATATGCAGCGCATATTTTCGACGCAATGTCAACCCTCTCCCTAGTAATTGTTGCGACACCAAGTTGTAAAAATTTACAACGACGGGTTCCGAGTTGCGTTCATCTATTGTGATGCTTATTCTGACGAGCACAACGTGGTTCTCAAAGTTTTAAGCTCTTTTATATATTTAAACTTTTAAAGTACTGTAAATATTTGTGTGCAAAGCTTTTTATGATCAGACAAAAAAGTACTAAAAAGTGTAAAAAAAAAAAAAGTTTTGCTTCCATAATGAAGAATAATGCTTTGATATTCGTTGCTTTAAGCGTATTTTTTTTTATTAAGACATCTATTAGTATCAAATAGATGTTATAATTTTCTTAGCGTAGTACCAACGCTCAATTGCTTACCAGTTTTTTTAAATCATTGCTTAACTACATGTAATGAAGTACACAATTTTGCTTTGCACAGTACTAGGTATATAAAGATTATTAAAGGATTTGTTTACAAAAGATAAAAAACAAATATTACTTTTATAATTAGTAAGGAAGTCAAATTTTGAGCAACTCTGGCTTAGTCAGAAACTAAACAGTTTAACTCGCGTTAACGATATCGATAAATGCGACAGCGGATTTTAACGAACCTGCAAACACCACCGGTATCTTTATAACGAGTTTTGCGGTGAATAAAATATTTATGAATATGTCGATATACTACGTTTTTCTTACGTGGCTGTGCGGAATATAGATGTCAGTACGGCATCAACTTCTGTAATGATATGTGTAAAGTCGACAAATTGTTGATTTTTTAGCCCCTGGCAGTTTACATCACGATTAAATTAAATATCTGATACGCGTTAAAATATATCACGTTTCAGGTGTTTGGCTTAAATAGAATTAATAATAACAAATACTTTTAAAAGTATCCTAAAAAATATTAAATAATATTTAAATAAAACACTTAAAAAAGCATAAAATTATATATCTAGTGACAATTCCGCCTAATTTTCCTGTTATCTACGTGACGTCACAAACATCACGCAGCCTAACCGGAAGAATATCCGACTAGTTTCGCTTCTAAACGAAGCATCTTCAGGAGGTCTTGACTTACCGAGCGCACGATCGAGACTTACAGTTCTTACAGTTAATCTTAATTAAATTTATTTAATAAAGATTAACTGAGTCTCAAAAAGGGAAATTATGAATATGTTTTTAGCAAGAATGTAAGCGTTACAGATATATAACATTCTAGAGCATAAGACAAATAATTTGCCTGATCTGAAAATATGATTCCATATATTTCTCTCGGTAGAAAAAATTCATGAATAATCCTAATTGACATTCGTAACTTGTCTCAAGCAAATTATACTTTTTGTAGAGCGATAGTCGCGTGATCACATTTTATAAGAACGACGCCAGCCAAGAAGATTCCAAAGCTTCATCCAAGATTTAATAAAAGATTAAAACTATATAATCTATAATATATTACTATGACATGTTACCACTATAGCTAAGGCTGGAAGAGGATGACCCTAGGAAGGATGTTTACAGCTTCAAATCCCGATTTGTCTTTTCGTTATGATTATGTAACTTTTTTCGCTTGGCAGACGTTTATTAAAAGAATACATTGTTAAGACATAATATGATGTAATCGAATATTTTTTTTCTTCTTAGTCGCTACACTCTTGATAGAGCGGCCGTGTTCGTCACATCAGGAGTGGTGACATGACTCACAGTTCGTAGCCATTCCTCTCGCACCGCTGCTGTCTTCCTGGTATACTCGCGGAATGTACGATCTAGAGCAGCCTTCACTTGGTCCGTCCAACGCATGGGTGATCTGCCGCAAGTTCTTTTGCCGTCCACTTTTCCCTTTACTACAAAGTGTTCCAAGGACTCCTTACCGCGAAACCAAGAATGCGTCATTGTACGTCAACTTACAGGGTCGAATTCTCAATATAATAGTATGACACTTTATTCAACGTATATCGCATAAGAACTAACAAGAATATTTCAGACGGTTTTAGGTATTGTCTTTTAAAAATTTATCAAAGTTTTTGTCCTCACTAATTTAAAAGATATTTTTATTTAGAGGACCTTTCTTTTCCGTCATAAATACGAGTAAATAGTGACGTAACCATCTTAACCAATAAATTCTAGCACTCAACTGCATACGCTATCCGACATTAATTCGTAGGAAGTCACTCGTAAACTTTTACGATATAGACTATCGACTTCCGAAACGCTGCGAAAGGGTTCCGTAGCTTGGTTTATTACTTGATCTGCTTCATGACCTAAGAATTGAATATTGTTGAGGAGTGTGCTAGTTTTATGTAGGAACTATATTGCGTAAGGAAGGAAATGTAAGTATTTTGATGGCTCAGTTGTAGTGTATGTATTTCAGTTTATACGCATTTTATTATAGCAGCGATAGACCAGTAGAAACAGCTATGAACTGCCACGCAAGAAGTCATTGGTTTAAATCCCGCTGACTTTGAATTTGGTTTGAGATTCACCACATGGTGGTTGGTAATTTTGCTAATGGCCGCCTGGTTAGCTACAACTCTTAGGTATTAAATCTGTAACCAATTTATGTGAGTTGCAGCCATGAGACAAAGAAAAAAGCAATAGAGCCCTTTCCATGTAAGCCTACTTACTATCCTCGATCTTACCTCTATCTCGACTTACCATTAGATAAGATCTGTATTTGATGACTAGGAAATGAAAATGAAACCAATTTTGCCGACGTCATATTCGGTTTTATCATGATCCCCCAGAAAGAACTCTTTAAGTCAGTTCACAAATTGTTCGGGCACAATATTGCTTTGTACATGATAATGCTTGTAATCAAATCATAGAAATATCATTAAACCAGGTTAAAAATATTATTAAGCCCTAAACTAAAATTCATCGAAATTAGTTTAGCTGTTTCAGAGATGACTTGTTAATATTAAGTATTTTAATGATAATAATAATTTTATTTTCATGATTAGAAATATACTTTAGTATGGTTCAGTAATAACATCATATTCTTTTATAAATTAATATATAATCGTATTGCGAATAACTGTAAATATATTTACTTTGGAACAAAAACGTAAAATTGAAACAAAAATAAATATAATTTAAAGAGATAGAACACTAAGCCAATATAGGTAGTTTACATTATTGAGATTGTTATACGAAACCAAACACTAATTAAGGGAACATCTGTAATATAACATATAACATGAAAATAACCTTCCTCTCGTACTGTAACAATAGTGAAATAGCCACCGAATTCCGATATCATCTATTTTCTGTCTATTTTGGTCGGTAAGTTACATGAAAATTTTCAATAGGAATGCAGCTAGCGTTACCAACATTATCTTCTATTCTACCACTGACTCACAGACACATTCACCCGTATTTTTCATCTTAACAATGCTTCCGCAAGCATAGATTACATAACAGTATTACCACCCGTACACTGAACATAGCAAAACGTTGAAATGGCTAAATGTTATTCTTAGCTCCAACCTCGACTTCAGTAAATTGTTTGTAACAACACTAGACAAGCATTTTTGTTTCTTATTCTCTGCTTGATATAATTTTAAAATTATTAGCGGGTTTAAATTTGCTATTAGTCTATTAACCTTCATTCAGGCCTTAAATTTCATTAACCACAGGAATAATACAAATCACATATGAATTAAAAATCTTATATTTATTTGCCAATTTCATAAACATCGAATACGCAATTTTAATATTCTCGTAGTCGTCGAAACAATACGAAAATGCTGAAATCCCCAACTTTATCCCGCGTATAGTATGTATTGGGATATAATTTGAATGGGATTCAAATTATATCCCAATACATACTATGACTATGTATAACATAGTAGTGCAGTGTATTATTATGAATATATATATATATTCAGAAAAATGTTAATCGTGTATTCATACTACGACAATTTTATTTGCACCTAAAAACGGATAATTTTGCAAATTGATGGAATACCTATTTGTAATCCATACACCATCTTAACGCCTTGAAGCGAGTGTACTTTCAACCAGAGCATTCTATAAGAGGGTTCCCGTCAGACAGGCAGGCCGTAAAACCAAAGCCAAATCTGTTAGAAATGTTCATATCATATAGCTCTTTGTGTTATTTAAAAAGAACATAATTCACCTACCCCACTTGTGGATGGAGACAAGAAGATGAAGTTGAACTGTTTTATTTTATTTATAGCTGATAAGTTAGCCTTTGATCACATTCACCTAATGGCAACTGGTGACTGGTGATGTAGTCGAACATGTTAATCAGGCTAACCTAGAATAACTGACTCTCAAGGACAGCTACCGGAACTCACCATGCTATAACGACTGCCATCAAGACAACAGTCGGCACCACTGCGAAGGCTTAACATGCCGTCCAAAGCACGGAAGTGCAATAGGAGTAATGCCGCTACTAGGATGGGTGACTGCTCACTAGCAGTAGCGGACAGCAGTTGCTTAACTTAGCTGATTGGTGAAGAATGGCAAGGCTAACTTTCTATGGGTAAGGCATCCCAATCGCAATCAATGTTCAGTAACACCTTAACGTTCACTAAGCCATTCCAATTATTTTGGGTTTCTGTAGTACATAAGCTCCTGAATACCTTTTCACAGTCTTTGAATAAAATACGGTTTCTCAAGAATGGTTCTCACTCAAACTGATTACACCATTTTAATCTGTGAAATCGAGGGAAGAGTTCCTTAGATTACATCTTTTATGTAAATCCTAAAGGATTTGTCGTATATAAGTATAACAGTAATGTCTATAAAATACGAATATAATTCGTTGTAATATAGACCTTAAAACGTATGTTTTTTTTTAATTGCTGGTAGTTTACTTCTTCCTACCACCTCTATGCAGGAATGCAATCTATCTGGAATGCATTGCCACTTGATACCAAACGAGCTCGGTTCTTAAATGTTTTCAAAGACAAAGTTAAAGCTTTTTACCCGTCGTGCTAGCATAAGCTCCATACGTGTAAACATCATATTTATGTACTGTATTTGTATGTATTTTTGTATGTATATGTATATATTATGTAAGAATACATTAATTAATGTATTCTTACATAATAATCTAAGTATATTGTATATTATAGTATCGATATTTATAAATATCAATACTATTAAGGATATTGTACACCGCCATCCCTTGTCAAAACTTGCTCCTCTCCAAAGGTTGTCTGGAAGAGATCGCTTAGAGCGATAAGGCCGCCTATTGTTCACTATTATAAGCAAAATATTTTTAATTTTGATATAGTTTAAGGTGTTCAGTAAAGAGTTTATCTATCTATCTATCTAGTTAGGCCTTTGGACCACAATCTCACGTGATGGTAAGTGATGATGTGGTCGAAGCCTTAAACAGCCTTAACCTAGAATTACTCTGGCTCTCAAGGACAGCTGCCGGAAAACACCGTTAGGAGCTTGGCGACATATTTTCTACTTGAGTGTGGTCGCTAGCCAGTCGGGCATTCACAAAATGTCCTTCCGCCATGCGGTGAAGTTCAAGCCAGCGGCGGGATTGGAACCATGGACCTGCTGCGCGGCATTCCATAGCCAAAGCCACTACTGAGCTATCACAATCTAAAGCGGTCTAATTCGGTCCCGGTTATAATTTTTGAAACAATGACAGCTGGGCGGTAAAAGCTATGGATTGCCGTGCCATTGGTCCATGGTTCGATAACCACCGCCACGGTTTCATCTACAGCGCATGTTGGAAGGGCATTTTTCGAATTACCTAGCTCTAGAAGGAAATCTGTCGCCTAACACCTAATAGTGTATTCTGGAAGCAGTCCTTGCAGTTAAATTACAGGCACGTAAGAGATTTCAAATCTGTGTATGTCTCGAGGTGAATGCGGTTCGTCAATTGTAAAGCAAAATGCATCTGTTATAATCAGAGTTACCGCCTGACGTAAGCCTCGTTTATGTTCTTAGTTTTACAATCCCATAAAAAAGGTATCTAACTAAAAAAACATCCACACACATAAATATGTGTTCTCTTCCCATAAAACATAACTATAGATAAAATTAAAACAGCACGTGTTGCCACTTACAAATAAAAATATTGCCAAAAATTCTCCTATTGCCAAATCCATTGAACTTTTTAACCCCTAAAAATTACACCAAAATGAACGCTATACATTGAAGATAAGGGCGGACCATTTAGATGTGTATATTTAGTATGAATTTAGGTGCAAAGTGGGTGGGGTCCAATAAATTTTAAATCCATTAGTTGTGAGTACACATGTTCGGGGTCTGTATTACACTCCATTTAACTTTATGAGGTTTAAATTCGTTGAATTGTTACGCACTTTGATTTGAAATAGCATCCATTATCCTTTGTAAAAAAACAATTTGTTACTAAGTTTTAAAGTTTTCCATTTTATCTATACATACTAAAAAACTTAACTACTAATATTCGATATTAAATCTTACATTTACTTTGTTTAAATTTAAATTGTAGGCACTCGTAGCAGAGTTTTCTTTTTTGTTCGTAATCGATCACTTATATTGTAAGCAAGGCTCGCTAGATAAGTGTCTTCTTATGGCAATTACTTTTTAGCGCTTTCGTGCTTTGGATGGCACGTTAAGACATCGGTCTTGGCTGTTTCCTAAGGTTTTTTGACCCTCAGGAAGAAATTTGGTCGCCAAGCACCTTACAGTGTGTACTTTAACGCCAATTGGTATTATAGACTAAGCCTGTTTACCAGTATCGACTTCTACATCACGTGATAGTAATATCGGATACAATCTCATCTGTTCTCTCGGTTTACCTATAGACAGTACAAAAATGTCGTCTGCCTTATCTGTCTATTGCCAAAACAATAAGACGGTGCACTTTGGGACGTTTCATTTGTAATTCAGTAGCGTATCTATAAGATTTTTTATCCCTAGAAGTAGTATATAGCTCGAATAATTTAAACGACAGTGAAGTGACAAAAAGTAACGTTCATATTTTAATTTTAAAAATATATATAGTCTGGGTCTGCAGAAAGTACGTAAGGATTTTACCCATATTATTAAAACGTTTATTTGATACACAATGTTTTTTTTTTAATTTTTGTCTAAAGTATTTAGGGTCAAATATTGTCTCACCACTCTTAAACTAAATATAGGTATGTATTTCAACTGGTAAAATTCCTTGAAATCCCTTTACTTTTTGAACTAACACAATATAAAAAATACTAACACGATAATACACTTTACTAAAACCCATTCATCTATTGTAATCTAATAAACACGTTTAACGGTCCCGCACTCAATAATTTTGTTTTTCCCTCGGGTCACTCCAATTTTGGTAATATCCTTTCGTCAAAATTCGATTTACCCAAAAATATACTATTTTCTCCCCTTTCTGCAATCATTCGAGCGTAAAAAACATTAGCGTCAGTAGCATCGTATACATTGACTTAACCCCTTTCTATCTCTGCTAGGGTATGAAATACCCATAAATATTTTTTTTGCTGATTGTCAATTTTTTGTGATTGATTGTTGCTCATAGTTTTCTTAATCGATTGTTTGTGGCAAAATTACGGTTGGGTAAATTTTAAGTAATGGATTTTGAAGGTAAGGAATATATTAAATAATATATGTATTGACACACCCCTTCGATTGTGCGGAGTTCGATCGTTTATTTTCTATTATTATTGTGGTGATGGTTTGAGGAAAACATTTTATTATTTTATTTTCAAAATAAAAGGAGTACTAAAAGTATAAATAGATAAATGCAAAGGCAGTAAATAAACTACGAGTACTAACGACCTTCCCACTATACAAGCATATTAATACGCTTATTATCAGAAACACATAAATATGTCATGATAGAGTAGCCAAAGCAAAATAACAGATATTCTCTAAAATTGACCCCTTGCTGGGACACCGGAACAAATTTTATAACATTTACACTTGAACTCGATAAAATGTCAAAAATACATTGTCCGTGAATTTAGGGATCATTTGAACCCGGTCACACCTAATAATATTAGATTCTTTCCAATTTATTTGTAGAATTTTACAAACACTTTGGCGTTAACTTTAACTGCAAGGGATTTGGTAAAATAGTAATGAGAAAAGAATGATTGAATATTATATAAGTAATATATGTTATTTTTCCAAGCTCGCTGTGCGTCAAATTAAAACTTTTTCTATTCAGTGCTTATTTAGACAATATAAGAATATAATACTGTCTTCTGTGTAGGAAATATACAGTTGCAAATATTTTATGGCAGCTGTACATAAAACTGAAGCATAAGTTTAACTATATGTATAGTAAATTTATTATTAGAAAGTGTAACATCATGTGTTTTGATATCACATATGTAAGGTAAGGACAAGAAGATGGTGATAAACTGACAAAAAATGCGCTCGAAAACTTCATTGAAGTTAATTGTTGTGTTGAATTTATCTGTCGCTATGAATGACCGGTCAATTAAAACGTTCTGACCACTGCTAATTTATGACGTTACGGATATTATTAAGACGTGGCTACAAAGTAGTATGTTGACCACGTGTGGTCGTTTAGACCGTCATGGGCAATAATCCAAATTTTAATTTTCATGCTGTGATTAGAGGGTTAGTTTGGTCCTTTAAATACTGTTGGCGGATGGACTGTATGCGGCGTTGTCGCGTATTTGCGACGCCGCAATGCCACGTGCGACAGCCCCACGGTCCAGACGCCAGGTCTACTGGTGGTCAGAGGAGATCGCCGAACTCCGAAGACGCTGCGTGAGGAGGCGCCGCCGATACCAGCGGTATCGTAGGCGAAGGCGGCAGGAGACGGAGGTGTCCGAGTCTCTGTATGCCGCCTACCGAGACGCTTCGAGGGTCCTTCGTGTGGCCATTGATGAGGCGAAGCGGCGATCCTGGCAGCAGCTGCTGGAGGGGCTGGAGCGCGATCCGTGGGGCCGCCCGTATCTATGGGCGCGGCAGAAGCTGCGCCCATGGGCACCCCCCATGACTGCCTCGCTCCAACCGGCTGTTCTCCGGAGGGTGGTGGGAGGGCTGTTCCCCGGTCCTCCGGGAGACGATTTCTCACCACCTTTCGCCGTTCCCTCGTCAACCGGTCTCGCCGAGGTGGAGGAGGAGGAGCCTGCCCCGGTCTCTGAAGGAGAGCTGGGCGCAGCAGTGCTAAGGATGAGGGTCAAGAACACGGCACCCGGGCCAGACGGCATACCGGGTCGTGTGTGGGCTCTCTCCTTGGAGCACCTCGCGCCTGCTCTCAAGGCCCTGTTTGACAGGTGCCTTCGGGAGGGGAAGTTCCCCAGGAGATGGAGGAGGGGTAGACTCGTCCTCATCAGGAAGGAGGGACGTCCCGCGGACGAGCCTTCGGGCTATCGTCCGATTGTGCTGCTTGACGAGGCGGGAAAGCTGTTGGAGAGGGTGATCGCCGCCCGCCTCGTCAAGCACCTCGAGACGTCCGGACCGGACTTGGCGCCCACCCAGTTCGGGTTCCGGAGAGGTCGCTCGACGCTGGACGCCATCTCCCGCGTCCGCGATCTCTCTGAGGAGGCGTGCTCCAGTGGCGGCGTGATGTTGGCGGTGTCTTTAGACATCGCCAACGCCTTCAACACGCTGCCCTGGACCACGATACTCGGTGGTCTGGAGTACCACCGAGTGCCGCAGTACCTGCGCAGACTCGTCGAGGACTACCTCTCCTATAGAGAGGTGGTCTTCCCTACGACGAATGGGGTGGGTCGGAGCCCCATGGCGCGCGGCGTCCCTCAGGGGTCAGTTTTAGGGCCCCTGCTGTGGAACGTCGGGTACGATTGGGCCCTCCGGGGCGGCGGTCTTCATGGCGTCGGCGTCGTTTGTTACGCCGACGACACGCTCGTCACCGCCCGGGGCGATACCTACAGGGAGGCGGCAATCCTCGCCACGGCCGGTGTCGCGATGGTCGTGGCCAGGATCAGGAAGCTGGGGCTGGAGGTGGCGCTCCACAAGTCGGAGGCCATTTGTTTTCATGGTCGCCGGCGGGCGCCACCTGCAGGCTCATCCATAGTGGTGGGAGGAGCTTCCATCCCCGTCAGGACGACGTTGAAGTATCTCGGCGTCGTCCTTGATAGCCGATGGAGGTTCGAGGCGCACATGCGGCGATTGTCCCCTAAATTGATGGGGGCAGCTGGCGCTCTGAGCCGCCTCCTTCCCAACATTGGGGGTGGAGAGGGCAGCTGCCGCCGCCTCTATACAGCGGTGGTCAGCTCGATGGCCCTATATGGAGCCCCCATTTGGTCCGGGGGGCTCAATCGGCGGGAGACCGCCCTGCTGATTGCAGCCCAACGGACCATGGCGGTGAGGGTTTGCCGGGGATACCGGACAATCTCTCACGAAATGGCTTGCGCACTCGCCGGCCTGCTCCCCTGGGACCTTGAGGCCGAAGTCTTGGCCTCAGTCTACCGCCGCAGAGTGCGTGCGCGGGAGCGGGACGAGCGACCGGCGCCGCGGGAGCTAGCGCAATGGCGCAACAACGCCAGGGCGGCGGCTCTCGCGAGGTGGGAGGAACGGCTCCTCGATGGGTCCATTCAGAGGGGGAATAGCAGTCGACGACTCCTCGAAGCTATTCAGCCCGTTCTTCGAGAGTGGATCGATCGGAGACATGGGAGGCTCTCATTTAGGCTGACGCAGGTGCTCTCGGGACATGGTTGTTTCGGGAGTTACCTGCATCGCATCGCCCGAAGAGAAGCCTCCCCGGCATGCCATCAGTGCGGCTACGCGGTAGACACCGCCCAGCACGCGCTGGAGGCATGCCCAGGAGGAGCTGAACCGCGACAGGCTCTGGTCGCGGTCGTGGGGGGGGACCTCTCATTGCCGACCATCCTCGCCGGGATTGTCGCCGATGAGAGATGTTGGGAGGCAGTAGCCTCCTTCTGCGAGATTATTGTCTCGCAGAGGGAGGCGGCGGAGCGGGAGAGGGAGAGAAACCCTCTCTCTCTTCCGCTCCGGAGAGCGCGGACAGGGAGGCGAGCTAACCGAGCCCGCACTCCGTCTCCGCTGAGAGGGCCTGGGCCGTCGGATGCGGGGGCATCCGGCACCCCTCAGATATAGGTCCTCTCGCAATGTTGATGCCCCCTTCGTGTTCGGGGGGCATAACACGAGGCGGAGGGGTGTTCCTATTGACACCCCTCACCGAGGAGGGCCTGCCACTTTACAGCGGGCTGCGGCGTCGACGGGGGCTGCGGTAGAATAGTAGCGGTCCCGCGCCCCCCGTCATCAGTCGAAGACGTCGGAACACCGTGGGGTTTTAGACGGTATGGGCGCCTTTAGCCGAGCCCGTCATATCCCGCCTGCTCCCCCAGGCGGGAATGCGTAACAGCATTTCCCCACGTACAAAAAAAAAAAAAAAAAAAAAGGTCCTTTAAATACTGAGTGTTGAAGTTTGAACTTTGATTTTGTTATTTTCAAGTAGTAATTTACTAAACAACTGTTTCATATATCAGTTCAAGTTAAGTTTTAAGATAGTAATATCTAAGCTTAACTTTAGCATCGGTAAATACGGTATCTAGATTGAAGGTAAGTTTCATCACATCAACCGTTACGTAGAACATTTGCCATAATCCCTACGCTTTGCAGGCGACTTCGAGATTGCAGTAGAATTTGTCTGTTCTTCAGAAGGTGCGGCTTCACATGCTGGTATTTTACCTTAAGTCGCCTCTTACGACAACCAAGAGAAGAAATGAGAGGGTATTTTTGGACTTTCGTAATAAAAAATATTGAAGTAACACCACTACATACTGATTCCAATAAGTGATTTCTTAACATTCAGTACAAGACATCAGTGCCGTTTTTCTAAATAAACCCATGGCAAGCATGACGCAATTTCATAGCCTTTCCTAGCCAATGCCTGATGGGCAGGCTATAAAAAACTGAGACTTCCATTGGAAAGGGTCAAAAATGATGTCAATTCAGATAACAAGCAGTTCATCAAATTAATAGATATACCAATTTCACTAACTACATACTACACAGCAAACTACCCACTGTGGTCAAAATTACCCTTCATTAGGATAACGGAAGGGTTAAAGTAATTAAAACGAATTAATTAATTCGCGATGTGATCTTCCTATTGTCTAGTAAAGTGACAGTTACATGACATTTTTGATATGATGTGGGCTTTATATTTTTTTTAATGCGTCAATCTTAATTGTGAATTCATTTATTTTTTATTTATAGATAGGTGACTGACCAAAGTTTTTCTTATATTTTCTATTTATAGTTGATAGCCTTTGACCACTATCTCATCTGATGGGCTAACCTAGAATTGCTGGCTCTCCAGGACACAGCTGCCGAAACAAACCGTTAGGTATTTGGCAACAGATTTTTTACTTGGAAGCTAGCCAGGCGGGAAATCATTACATTGCTACAATGACTGCCATCCTAAGACAAAAACCACAACCGACGATTTAACGTGCCCTCCAAAGCACGGAAGCACTCACTAGTAATGTCAATAGCAGTCACCCATCCAAGTCAAGACCGCGGTGGACGTAACTTAACTTATAGCTCATCGGTTAAGAACGGATGAGCATCCTTCGCTACGAGCGCTATATATATACATATACATATATTGTCTGAATAGTAGCGGTTCAGTCACGAAGATATACCCTCCACAATAAAATATTGATGCACCTTTGTAAGGGTGGGTCACGTTTGTACACGATGTCTTAGTGTGGGTCTAAATGCTAAATGGTACGTTCAGTAAAACAATAATATATAAAAAATAATCGCTTGGGTATGCAGTAGTATCAGCAGTTACACTCAAAAAAATGTGGAGAGAGGCACACCCCTCCACGTTTTTTCTGAGGGAAAAAGTATGTAAATATGCAGAATTTTATATACTTGAGTGTATATTTATAATAATGTATATACTTATAATTATAGTATATTATTAATATAATTGTATTTAATATATATAAGAATTTATAAAATATATTAAAAAAAATTGTAATGGATTGCATTAAGGTAAAAAAATACCATAGCTTTTAATTATATACCTACAGGTTTGTACGGAATCCTCGGTACGCGAGTCCAACTCGCACTTAGCCGTTTTTTTAATGCTAATTACCATTAATCTGTCACCAAGCACCTAACAGTGTGTTCTGGCAGCAGGCCTTGAGAGCCAGTAAGTATATTATGAATGTTTTTTTTATGCCTGTTAGGTTAGCTTCTGACCACTATCTCACCTGATGGTAAGTGATGATGTGGTCGAAGATGTTGTTCAGGCTAACCTAGAATTACTGGCTCTCAAGGACAGCTGCCGGAACACCCCGTTAGGAGCTTGTCGACAGATTTTCTACTTGAGGGTGGTAGCTAGCCAGGCGGGTATTCGCAAAATGCCCTACCACCATGCTATAACGACTGCCATTCTTAGACAAGAACCGGCACATGAGACTTAACAACTGTATGTGTAAGAAAAATGGGCGCAGCAATTTTTTTATATGTTATTATGACGACGTGATCAATAATCGATTATAAACATCATTATAATTTTCGTCTTCTATACACTCTCCATCTAAACACCATTACACATTGTAAAAATGACATCAACTATTAAACGATAACTGTCAATACCAGTCAATTGTCAACTGTCAATGCCTAATGGTTTGTCAAAACATATAATCTGGTAATGACTTTAAATTGTGGATGTTAACGATTTCAGAGTGATGTATGGTGTGATGAAAGCATATGAACGATTCTCATAGGATCTAGGAATATTGAGCTCAGAGTAAAATAGCTTGATCAAAATTGCGGAATCTTTCCCATTTTTAATGATTACCCACAAGTTTTGTGGGGTTAAAAAAAGTGTGAGTGGGATTTGAACCCACGGGCATCCGCTCCTGTAGCAGGAACTGTACTGTATTAGCCGGATTGCCCATTGCTGAACACAGCCTCGCCCATTATCTTACGCTGCGATTCCCAAAACGCTTGCCAAGCATGAGGCATATGGCAAACTAAGGCAATTAAAAAATTGGGGGGTCCCGGCCACTGTCCTTGAGAGACAGCAATTCTAGCCTTAAACTCTTAGACCACATCATCACTTTCCATCAGGTAAGATAGTGGTCCATAGCCTATCAACTATAAATAGAAAATATAAGAAAAACTTTGGTCAGAAAACGTTTCCACCTGTTCAGACCATGCCATTTATCCAGATAATAACAGAAATTAATAGGGAAATTTCATTAGAGCACAAGTCAATGAAAAGTATTTTATGTTATCGTTCAAAATCGTGTACCTAACTACAGACAGTTCAATAAGCAATATGGATTATCGATAGATTCGCACACCATCCAATTATACATTAGAAGGGACATATTTTACGACCTCCAATAAAACCCACTGACATTATTGAAGTGGAAAACTCCCACATAAAACTTTAAGTAGTTTTGGACTCGCTCGAAAATATGAAGGATGTACAGATCGTAAAGTGGGTAAATAATACAAAATACAATAAGTGGCGATATTGAAGATGCGAGAGTGTAAGGGCTTTGACTTACTGGGGGGTTTATTTAGTATTAATTGTCGTCTTTTGAAATTGATTTTAGTTAATTAACACACATTTTACGTCACAAAAAACAAACACTCTACTCAAATAATACCTTTTTTACATACACTACACTCTCATCAGTAACACAGAATTGAATAAGTTGTTATAACAAAAATCGAACTTATAGAATATAATCTGGTAATGACTTTAAATTGTGGATGTTAACGATTTCAGAGTGATGTATGGTGTGATGAAAGCATATGAACGATTCTCATAGGATCTAGGAATATTGAGCTCAGAGTAAAATAGCTTGATCAAAATTGCGGAAT
This sequence comes from Plagodis dolabraria, assembly GCA_963854805.1. Classification (NCBI taxonomy): domain Eukaryota; kingdom Metazoa; phylum Arthropoda; class Insecta; order Lepidoptera; family Geometridae; genus Plagodis; species Plagodis dolabraria. The sequence goes on along the minus strand of OY978460.1, from coordinate 24,618,532 downwards.
CTTTCCCATTTTTAATGATTACCCACAAGTTTTGTGGGGTTAAAAAAAGTGTGAGTGGGATTTGAACCCACGGGCATCCGCTCCTGTAGCAGGAACTGTACTGTATTAGCCGGATTGCCCATTGCTGAACACAGCCTCGCCCATTATCTTACGCTGCGATTCCCAAAACGCTTGCCAAGCATGAGGCATATGGCAAACTAAGGCAATTAAAAAATTGGGGGGTCCCGGCCACTGTCCTTGAGAGACAGCAATTCTAGCCTTAAACTCTTAGACCACATCATCACTTTCCATCAGGTAAGATAGTGGTCCATAGCCTATCAACTATAAATAGAAAATATAAGAAAAACTTTGGTCAGAAAACGTTTCCACCTGTTCAGACCATGCCATTTATCCAGATAATAACAGAAATTAATAGGGAAATTTCATTAGAGCACAAGTCAATGAAAAGTATTTTATGTTATCGTTCAAAATCGTGTACCTAACTACAGACAGTTCAATAAGCAATATGGATTATCGATAGATTCGCACACCATCCAATTATACATTAGAAGGGACATATTTTACGACCTCCAATAAAACCCACTGACATTATTGAAGTGGAAAACTCCCACATAAAACTTTAAGTAGTTTTGGACTCGCTCGAAAATATGAAGGATGTACAGATCGTAAAGTGGGTAAATAATACAAAATACAATAAGTGGCGATATTGAAGATGCGAGAGTGTAAGGGCTTTGACTTACTGGGGGGTTTATTTAGTATTAATTGTCGTCTTTTGAAATTGATTTTAGTTAATTAACACACATTTTACGTCACAAAAAACAAACACTCTACTCAAATAATACCTTTTTTACATACACTACACTCTCATCAGTAACACAGAATTGAATAAGTTGTTATAACAAAAATCGAACTTATTCGAAGTTCTTCGTCTGGGAGTCACGATTGTGCACAGCGTCGAGAGCGCGCCTCAACAGTAACTGAGAAATATCCGGTAAATATAACGTGAGGTTATATTTTATAACTAATTGAAAAACAATTTGTTTTACATATTATTTCACTCACTTTTATACTTTATTTTATTAATTCTATGTATAAGTCTACGTAAAATAGATATTATATAAAATATAATATAAAAGGGTATGCAGCACCTACGCCACAAGATGTTTTTTAGCGTAGGTTCTATATGTAAGTTAATACAGCAACAATAAAATGACAATCCACTACGTATGTAACGCTTAGTTATATTATAATTATTAATTAACATACAATTGCAGATGATCCCACTTTATGAAATAAATATTATTATTAATTCTCTAAATTTAAAATTCCTTAACCTATGGTTGTTCTTATTCCGTTTATACTAAATTCTTCATTTGTATAAATATCAAATCATCAGTAGATGATTCTAAAATTAGGATAATTATATTTAATTGTGGGTAATTTTAAACCAGTTTAGACAGCACTAAGTTATATGACGACTAAATCTGCGTAAAACTTACCTAAAATTTGATAAATCTGTCGAATTATTTAATACAAATTTAGTTTTTAGGGTGAACAAAATAAGAAATATCATAATTTATATTGTCAAAATTTTAATAATTACTTCCCTGATTTGTCTATGTAATGTGTTGGACTCCGTGTCTGTGAATTACATGTGAGAATGACTAAATAAATAAATAATTAAGCTAAATTTAATGAATATTTAACATAGAAAAATCTTATACGAGTATCATCGGCACAATTGTCAATAAAAAAAACAGAAAGCTTATGTAGCTATCTTTACATGATAATAATCTATTTATTAGGCCTAAGCCTAAATCTAAATTATTGGTGAGTAAGATGATCGAGAACAGCTCCCATCAACCCATGATGGGAATTGGCTCTCAAGGAAAGCTGCAAGAATATACTGTTAGATACTTGTTGACCGTTTTTCTACTTAAGGGCCTGGCTTGGAGTAGCTATCCAGGCAAATATACGTGATATGCCCTACCACCATGCCATTGCAACTGACGCACGGTCCGCGGATGATATTAATTAATTAGAGTTATAATAATATTATGCCATATTGACTTAGCAGTAAGAGCATACCTCGGCTGTAGAGGGGGATGGCGCGGGTTCGGTTTCCGCACATTACTATATTTTTTTCTCTCATTGTAATTTCGAAAAGTTTTGTATACTGTTTATGAAATCAAAATAAAAGTATATTTTGCTTGTTGTAGAGCCATCCTAAGTCTCGTTGTCACCGCGCTACGCGTCGCGTCGCGAGGACGCCGCAACTAGTCGCAGTCGTAAACATTTACGATCGCACAGGGATTAAACTAGTGCGGCTGTAGTCGGGTTTTTATTAAAAAACACTACGTGTGTTTCTCCTATTGTTGTTACGTGGAAGTTTGTGTTCATTATTTTTTGGATTGTTTGAGCAAATAAGCTCTTGTATTGTTCTTTTGTTACTTGCTTCGGAACTAGAAGATAAGTGACCTTTAGTGAGTGGTTTGGATATTTTCCTAATACAATAAAATGAGTTAGCGTTTTGAATTTGGCGTGTGATGCAATATATGCATCATATAAGATTTTAATTATTTAAAAAAAAAAAAACAAAATCTCAGTTCCAATTTTTTTAGTTAATTTTTTGTGTGATTTTAACGCGGTTACACCGCCAACCGTTATGAACTGATTTTGAAGATTTTTTTTGTTGCGTTGAACATATTATTCTCATTTAAATTTCATAAAATTTCGTTGAGTACTTTTAAATTATAGAAACAACATGTAAATGTCACACTTTGATAATGTGACGTCAGTGTTTTGAATGAGAAAGGTACCTACGATTTAATTATACTTCAACAAGTTATTTCATATGTTTCAGTGTCTATGTATGTGGCTGTTTCTATGTGTCTATGTTCAGTGGCTATGTATGTGTCTATGTATTCTTGTCAGTGTATGTGGTCGGTGTCGGTAACGGTTTTTTGTTTGAAACATATATGTTTTACTTCTGTTTTAATTCGGAGATGGCAATGGCTTCCCTCCTATTATGTGGGACCTACAAATATACCTGGCAAAGAATTTGTGCTTAGACTACTCTGTCTACTTCTTTGAGATATACTTACAGACGTGACCTAATATATATTTATTTACAACTAGATGACCCGGTGTACTTCGTATCACCTATCATAACGGACGAACGTCAAATGTTTCCATATTTTTCCATCGTATAAACCTTCCCTAGATTACGACAAACATTTCAAAATCAGCTTAATCGTCTGCGCCGTTCTCGAGTTTTAACGAGACAAACAAACGACAATTGATTTTTATACTTAGTGTTTTTATGGAATATAGAAATTAGTCGAAATTTTCAATAGATACCTTGAATTTCTAAAATGTATCAAATTTATTTTGCAATCTGAATAAACGATATTGAAGTAGTTAAATATCGAAAAAGAGTATTATTTATTTTTTTACCAACCATTTTCTACAGAAAAATTGTTCAAAAAAATTTCCTCGAACTGGTTTCTAACATGTTAATGGCTTAGGAATGTTCTAAAGTACCGTTACTAGCTTTATAGTAGTTAACCACGAAACAAGTTAACAGAAATTTGTCAATAAACAGTATGAGAAATTATCTCAATTCCGTTTCTCACGCTATCCTCCAAAGCTTGTTAACATTATTATCAACTAAACAGATAGAGCACGGTGACCGGTGCGAAATCGGATTACTGACCACTGGTCACTGTGGCCGGAGGATTTTTAGTTGTATGATTTTGAACGAAAGGCATGAAATTCTATTATCAAGTCTTAAGCATGCCCTTATCTCACGCTACATCTGGTCAGCATTCTTGTTTCATTTTCTTCTATTAATTAGTACTGTTTTTATTGTTGATATCTTAACCTTTGACCATTTGATGGTACGTGGTAATAAGGTCGAATGACCAAAGTCAGCTTCTGATACTCATGATCAATGATTTGGAGCAAGATTTTCTACTTGAAGGTTAGCCAGACGAGCCTTGTCATGGGCTACATATATATAAATTATAATGTGCGTAATGTTGTCTTAGTTGTTCGCGATTGTTACACATAGTATGTAATTAAACTTTAAACGGTTTAAATCGAGTAAGTATATTTATCATTATGTATGTCCCGACGTTTCATACACTTTGCAGTGATCGTGGTCACGGGGTGACTAGTTAAACCGTTTAAAGTTGTTTAATTACTATGTGCGTATGGAGTAAATACGCCACCGTAACAGGGGGTTGGCCGGCGCATCTTCGACTGCATCATCACCTACCAACAGGGGACAGGGGATGGAATATAAGTATGGTCAAAAGGTAGCCTATCAGCAAAATAATAAAAACACACTTTCTTCCTTCACAACTATGACCATCAGAAAAACTTTGTAACAATAACTTCAACAATTACTCCCGCAATTATGCATTGATATTGATTATTTTTTCTTCTTTGGGCAGAAAAAACCTCCAAATTAGTCCCATTTAAGTTTTATCAACATCGATGGAGTAGTTTTTAAGTTACATCGATTAACCGAAAAATGTATCTTTATATCTGGATAATTTATTGGTATCTTAGTATATCTTGTAAGAAGTAGGTATACATCGCAAAGTTTTTTTTTTAATGAATCGTTTTTCTTTGTACCTCCTTTTATCTCAACTAATGGTAAGTGATCATGTGGTCGAATGTGTTAAACACGCTTGAATTACTGGCTCTCAAGGACAGCTGTCGGAACACACCGTTTGGTGCTTGGCGACAGATTATCTAGCCAGGCGGGCATTCGCAAAATCCCTTCCAACATGCGATGAAACTCAAGCCCACGGCGGGATTCGAACCATGGACCTACTTTGTGGCAGTCAATAGCCAAAGCCATTGAGCTATCACTGCTTCCAACGTTGTGTAATATAAAATATTTTTTGAATGTTAGACCAGATTTTGTATGTGATGTTAGTATTTTCCACAAGAGATGTCATACTTTTCAGTTTTGGAAGTCAGTTCCATTTTGTTTTACAAATAATATGGTTACACATTTTTTCTTGACCAAACATTTGTAAAGCTACACTCCCACGACACCCTCAAATAACATTAACCATAAAATGTCCCGACGCGGCGTAAACGTGGATTTAGGTGACAATCCTTTTGGCCAGTGTACAGTGGTCAGTTATTGAATTAACCGGGAGTAACAATGTGTGGGAACACTCTGAACTGGGCATTTATAGTTTTAATAGCCGCATAAAGAAAGTACACTGAATTCGCTTTATTTTTTACATAATAAATATAACTTTAAATTAGGTACAACTATATAAGGTCTCTGCCGCCGAGCACCTAACAATGTGTTCCGGCAGCAGTCTTTGAGAGCCAGTACCATTACAGGCACGTGAGGCTTAACATCTGTATGTGTCAGTGTGTTACTCGCACAGTGTGTGAATCACAAATAATTTGTAACCATTTTGTTTAGTTTAGTCGTAGTCAACACATGACATATTTTCAATGTTCTATTCATCAACTGCAATAACTTCCACTGTTGGATAAAAGCCTTCCCCGTTTGGGGCTTTGCCATAATTTCCAAGGTTGGCAGATGTCTTTGGGATCGCAGTGTATGATGGCATTCTTCAGTAAGTGATGCAGCCCTCTTTGTAGTATTTTTCTATTAGTTGCCTCTTGCGACTTCCTTAGGTGGGATAGAATTCTAGCATCCACATTTAGTTTCAGTAGTATTATCAGAAATGCTGCCAACATGGTGGGCACGCTGCTAACTGGTAGTTCGAGTATTTTCATATGTCAGAGATTCCCTGTGAGTCGGCCGTGGCTTGTAATTTTGTCTAAATGCTTTCATTGTAGTAGATACACTGATGTGTTCGTAATATTTTGTTGAACAAGACATGCCTTCGGTAAAAAAAGTGGTGTTATTAAAATAATGTTAAGGATATTTGAGTCAAATGCTATATAGTTCATAAAAGTTATATAAACATATTTGTAGGCAAAACAATTTGCTACAAATTATGTCCTTACGAATTGTTTTGTTAAACGCATAGTTTCTGAGATATCGCGAATTACGTGTTTTCGCCCTTTTTTCCAAGATGGCGGCCGGGGGGCAAGAGTGGCGACCCGACAAACTTGAGGTTAAGCTTCTATAGACCCCCACACATGTCCCAAAAATAAAATTGCGTGCTCTAAATAATGCAAAGCTCATATAACTTTTCAATGGACTACTAGTCAAACAGCCAATTTCATTATTTAGCACATCTTGGGAAAAATTGGACGTTATAAAACCGTAAATATCTGAAATATCTGAGTATTGAATTGATTGATTGTATTGAAACTGAAATTCCGATAATGTATACAATTTTAAAAATATATCGAGGTCTGACTTGCTCTTGGACGGTATTTTATTTGATTTTTGACTAGTATACTTTATTTAATTAGACTAATAAGGAATCTGAAATTCCGATTCAAAATCTTAAATAATGTATACTTACCATTCTTAAAAATAGAACGAGGTCCCACTTGCACTTGGACGGTATTTTTTTTTACTAGTATACTCTAGCTTATAATTAGGCGGCGTTTTGTTACCATATGATTAAACGAAACACATATTATCTTATAGCTTATAAAATTTCTACCCTTCCCCACATATCAATTTGATCATAATTATCTTATTAGCATTCTTAACAAAATATTTTTTACACAGCAAGCAGCAAGAGGTCTGAGTAAATATTTTTCCTTATTATTAACATCCTTGAATTAATATTACACTCGATCATAGGACAGTTCTTGCGTATTTCCTGATTTCCTTTCATATTTCTTCTTCAAAATCGCAGCATTGTCTGAAAAATAAAAATCAACGGTTTACTTCCCCAATATCATAAGTTACGAATCATACAATAAAATAAATTATATCTCCAATCTTTTCAAATATTAAAATAGAATATTTTCCCCAATTGTGAGTGTTTATTTCATTGCGCAAGGAACGTCTCCTAAATAATTGAAGATAACAGAAGCATCGCTTACAATAACGGTTGTGAGTATGCTCGATAAAAGCATAAGGTGGAAATGTCTTGGGTGAATAAGGAAAGCATATTGTGGACATGAAAATATTCGCGTAAGTGACACAATAAAGAATATTACAAAATACTAGGTGGTGGATAGTCATAATAAAAGTGATATTTTGTCCTAATCAAGTACTTTAACGTAAAGTGATTCACATAAAGAAAAATTTTGAAAATGTTTTTTGGAAAGAATGTACTTTCGCCATACAGATATGAATAAAATATCTTATATTTTAGAGAATATGACAAAACTAAGCTTGACCGAAAAACAATTGTTTACATTTTTCTAGAAAAATAAAATCATGAACTAAAATTTCGATTAATTACATACGTTTTGTGCCTATCGAGTAAATCGTATCAATACAAATCGTTTTTAAAGATTTAAGTTTCTCAAACATATGAAATTAAGTACTTTAAGCTTTTTTTCAAATTATGAATCGCTTACGTCACTTTTTAACAACATAATGAAGGAATTTAGTTTACGAGCTATATTCGACACAAACATTTTTTTCTAATAACATTTATTGAGTTATGTGTCAGATAACATTATGGAAATATATTTTACTCCTTTTATTATACACAATCATGTAACAATAACTTGTTACATAATTGTGTGTTGAAATTTTCACACAATTACAACTGCCAAAATAGAGCGAAAAAACAAAGATGAATAATTTAGTTAACTAATCTCAAACACGTTGAAAGCATCGATCGATATGGTAAATTTAAATTATCCATAGACGAAATTTTATATTGTTGAAGATTATAATATTGAAACAGTGATAGCCAAGGGGTAATAGATATGGACTGCCGTGCCGCAAGTACGTGGTTTGATCCCCACCGCTGGCTTAAGCTTCATCGCATGGTGGAAGGGCATTTTGCGAATGCTCGCCTGGCTTGCTACAACCCTGAAGAAGAAAACCTTACATTGTGTTCTGGCAGTAGTTCTTAAGAGTCAGTATACATTTGTGTAGTCATAAAGACTTCACAAATGTATATCTCAGAAGGCGAAGAGCAGTTCTTCACTTGTAACGAAATGTTCCTGTTATAGGCAGAGGTGACCACTTAACATCAGCAGCGGATTTCGTATGTTCCGTCACAATAACATAAAAAACATTGATAGCATAAAATCATGGCACAGACGTCGTATCCATACAAATCGAATGTTACCACACTATTCTGTAAAAGGAAAACCTCCATCGCAACGCTAAGAAAATATCGGATAGAGATTAGGCAATATACTTTTATTGGGTTTTTCACTATATTTATCTAACGTTTCTCGACCGTTCCACGGAAACCCGTAAAAGAACTTATCTGGCACTTGAAAATAAATCTTTTTTGTTTGTTAACACAGTTTTTCTTCATATTTTTTGGGGGAAACCTTTTCAAGTTATTGGACAAATAACCATGGAGTACTATTGGGTGATAACGTCGAAGGAAGCTTAATTTATTGTGGTGGATTATTGTCCGGTGTTTTGTGCTTTTTTATCCAGTTTTTTGATTTTGCTTTGTTGAAAAGACGTTGTTGAATTGGACTGTATTATGCCTAGTTATATCACTACTATCAGCCCTGATTATTTTATTGTTTAGCTATCCGGGCTGTCTCCGCTAGACCAGACACTATGAGTAGACTCTTTGATGATGGTGCATTTGTGCTCTAGTTCTCTTAAGTTTTCAATTATGTTAGTTCTTTGTTTGTCTTCACATTGAACAGTTCAATATTAAATTAAATTCAACATTAATATTTTTATTTTTTTAAAACCAATCCGCAGTTTTTCCCAGTTTGTCTACTTTGATATTATTATGATTGTCTCAAATTTAGCTACATTGTAATAATAATAATAATAAAAAGCTAATCGATGCTCTCAATGTAGATAATTAAGTAATTCTCCATAATATTTACCTCGAAATTTTTACCAAGTTGCATTGGTCGTGGTTACGAGCGGACTGTAGAGGCAGGTATCGAGGTCTTGAAGGGCGGCTATTTTCCATATTGTCCCGTTAAATACTTTTGATAGTATATGATTATACGTTCTGTTACTATATTAAGGTAACAATCTTAAAATTATATATAAATATTTTTAAAGTCAAGTTAAATATTACAAATTATCAGTAAACGAAAAACTTTGTTCTTTTCCGTAGTATTTATATTTTGAATTATTGTATAAAATGAAAGTTTATATAATAAATTATTATGAAAAAAATGAATAACAACAATAACAATTCCATCAAACGGAAGAGACCGCGACCGGTCGGTAGATCGTAAAATTTTACGATAACGTTACGCACGTGTGATGTGGACCCTACAGTGATATGACGTCATATAAATGACCCCACAGTGATGGGTCGTCATATTTATGACGTCAGTTTGAATGTGACTGACAGCCGATTGTGTCAGTGAATGGTGAATTGTCAATGGCTTGAATTTTGGATAGTGATGTGCTGTTTATTGTAGAAGCAAAACGGATATCTTCTCTTTTTCAAGTGAAAACTTCGTAGGGTGCCGGGATAGAATGTCACCTCCCGATTTCTTGCCGTGGGTGTCGTAAGAGGCGACTAGGGGAAAAGTGCGCCAAATGAGCTTCATTTAATTCTCACGAAGATGTGAGTAGTGTGCTGTGTGCATTGCACGCACAGCAAGGCTGAATACAACCTAAGAGCCCTTCCAGGGTTTCATACAATATGTTCTTGTGTTCCTGTCTTATATGTTGTTAGCGTAATCATTCGTTATATGGTTTTTGTGTTTCGTCCAGAGTGTTAGAGAAAATATTTTGTATGACACCTGACTGTGCCCGGTGACTGGCAACAAACTCGTCCCCTATTAAACGAGACTAAAACCACATTGGCGAACGTGGTTGTCTACCCCTTCGGGGTATACTGGCTTGATTATATGTATATTTACATAGATAGATAGATAGATAAACTCTTTATTGAACATCTTAAACTATACCAAAATTAAAAATATTTAGCTTATAATAGTGAACAATAGGCGGCCTTATCGCTCAAAGCGATCTTTTCCAGACAACCTTTGGAGAGGAGCAAGTTTTGACAAGGGTACACATGTACTTTTTAGTAAAAAATTATACGTTATTCATTATTGATCTTTTGAAAATGGCGATCATTTGCCTGCACACACATATATTATGATTTGAGTTGAATTATATTTAGAAACGGTTTTTTTAACTACGGTACTAACTACTATCTGATAATTTGTCAAAATTTGATTATACTTTTATTTAGACAGTATGTATAGGGCTGTAAATATAGGAACCAGACTGAATCGGTAGAAATATTAATTACCATTTTTAATATTAATTGAATCGTCTTCTATCCTATAAATAAAGTACATAATATTATAAATTCTGAAAACAAGTAAAAATTTAAAAAAACCCATTTCAAGCACAAAGTGATACGATACACACGTACTTACGAGCAAAAATCCACTTTCGCCAGATATGTTCAAATTTAGTCCCAAGTAAAAGGGGGCGAGTTTTCTACAACAGGTACAGTGGCTGACTACAGACTGCTTTTTGTCGGACTATATTTTGTAAGAAAAGTCAAACAATTGTCTTACCCGTAGATATAAATTAATCGAACAATGTATCAGTTAATAAGTTATTTTTTTAGTTACGTGTCTGCTAACCCATGGACTGTAAGTTGTCTGAATAAAGAAATTTTAATTTCAAATAAATGGGATAGTCAGCTTTCTTAGAAAACAATAATAAATATCTTGAAAACTCTGAGAAATACATTATAACAAGTAACTAAATGTTAATCACACTAACATCATCTACCGTAATTTTTTAAACTATCAAAATATCGATAGACCCCATTCTCATCCCTAAAGCTTATATCGATATTCATCAACGGACTTGAACTCGTGGTAACCGTGCACTTATTGTTTATTGCTAATAAATATTATCGTCTCCTTTATACGAGTAGTCGCTGAATTAATTCAGGAGCGTGTCTGTAATGAATATCATTTTATTACTCTTTTGAGGGTATTGTGTGAATTTTGCTGTAATTTGGGGTAATTATTTTTACCATTGTAACCCCAAAACATAGGATAGTTTTTATCCAACTGCGCCAAAAGAGGTTAATGTTTTTGCGCGATAACCGACATAAGCGCGGGCGGAGCCGCGCCCGGAATGCTAGTATTACATAAAACTAAAAATATATATAACTTGCAGTTTTAATGTCAATGGAAAGATAAAACGCTTAACTTAAATAAATAATTTGCAGATGGGTTTTAATTTTTAAATAATAAATAATTTTGGTAGCCATATTTTTTTTAAAGTCGCATATGGACGTCTTAGTAATAGGGTTTTTTTTTTATTATTAAAAAAACATCTATGACACTGGCAATGTCTTTAACTTAAAAATTCCATACAATCTCTTTGGTTACGTTATATTTGACTAAAATACAGTTCAACCAAGTTATCTGTGAAGTGGCAGAAAAAGGAACTATGAAATTGCTTACGAAAAATAGAAAAAGAAAGAAAAAAATTTTGGTGTTTCTCAACCGACAGCGCCCTCTTAGAGTTCACACATAAGTTGGTCGAACTGTACTTGTTAGTTTTTTCTAGAAATTGCGAGGTTTGTAGTATGTTTCCTATTATCAGTACTAATATTATAAACGCGAAAGTAACTCTGTCTGTCTGTCTGTCTGTTACGCTTTCACGCCAAAACTACTGGACCGATTTAAATGAAATTTGGTATGGAAATAGTATGAGACCCGGGAAAAAAATTAGGATAGTTTTTATCCAACTGTGCAAAAAGAGGTTAATGTTTTTCCGCGATAACTGACATACGCACGGGCGGAGCCGTGCCCGAAAAACTAGTGTGGTTATAAGATCATATGTAAAATCGTTAGCGAAAACAAAGACTCAGAAACACCTTACCATAAAAGCAAACATTAGCTGCGTATTTGCAGCCAATTTGTGGCAGCATCCCTTTCCCATACACATAGATTTCTCGACAGAATGGCCATAATCGAATTAGGCCCGTTCCATAGGCTTAACCCATTAGATGCAGAACATGGCCTCTCGATTTGCGACACGGCATAGCCAAATTGGATTATTTCACTGGTCTTTGAGGCTGTCGAGAGAGGCAGATGGAATTAAAAGTAATGGTTGCAACTAGAAGCGAATCTCCTATAGCTGAGCATGATAATATATTTTGCTCCGTATTTTCCATGTATACTTTTATTGCGTTTTGTTTATAGATAACGTTAGGTGATTTTTGTATAATTGATTAGGTAATCTAGATTTAGTCACAATTAACTAATCTGTTGTCGTATTCAGATAGATAGATAGATAGAAAGCACTTTATTTGCATAAGAACTTAAAAAATAACAATACAAAAAAGCTTATACAAAAAATAATCGAGTGCAAAATGGCGGCCTTATCGCTATTGGCGATTTCTTCCAGACAACCAAGTTCAGTTGTAACACAAGAAAGTATTTTAGTTTATATTGAGAAACAGTAAATTATTACTTTAGTAACGACTTTTCCAGCAACTGCATGTTCTTATCTTGTATTCGTTTACAGCACTAAGTATTATTAAAAATAAACCTATCATTACTTAAATTATAATTATGAGTCATTCAAGGTTTTAACCCAATGTTTTACTCAAGCATATAAATAATTAATATGACCTATTACTTCTTCTATCTAGAAATTTCCGTGTCATTAAAATAATTAGTTATAACTTCAAATACATTTTATTTATTTTGTATGACCCGTTGGAAAATATAACATCGATAACTATATCGAATAATTGCATCCGAAAATTATTTTACAATGCTTTTGATAGAAAAATGTTGACAATGTCTATTTATCCCTTTTCCTTGAAGAAAACTTTATATCTGTTCTTATAGGATTTATAAGTAGGTACGGTCAGATGCATTGTTGTGTGTTTTTTTTTTTTTTTTTTTTTATGCTGGATAGGTTAGCCTTTGACCACTATCTCACCTGATGGTAAGTGATGATGTGGTCGGAGATGTTGTTCAGGCTAACCTAGAATTACTGGCTCTCAAGGACAGCTGCCGGAACACACCGTTAGGTGCTTGGCGGCAGATTTTCTACTTGAGGGTGGTAGCTAGCCAGGCGGGCATTCGCAAAATGCCCTACCACCATGCTATAACGACTGCTATCCTAAGACAACAACCGGGACCGACGGCTTAACGTGCCCTCCGAAGCACGGAAGCGCTCAGTAGTAATGTCACCAGCGGTCACCCATCCAACTCATGACCGCGGCGGACGTTGCTTAACTTTGCTGACCGATTCAGAATGGTTAAGCAAACTTCGCTACGAGCGCTTCAAAACTGTATATCATCTGTGTGTGTACTACACACACAGATGATGTTATTAATTTTATAATGGTATATTACTTATGTAATAAAATTATGCCAATATTTTCATTCTTGTTCATTCTTATATAATCGTTTATTTGTTTATTTTACTTCTTAAATACCGCTACCGATGTACCTATTTATTTTTGTACAGGATTGCTACTGCGTCGGTAAGCGTGGAAATAAATCACACAAAAAATATGGACCCTTCAAAATCGTAATTTATAAAACATAGATGCTTCTATACTCAAAAGCCTATGGTAAAAAAACATTCTGCATTACGCTTCGACATATGTGTTTTCTTTTGATATATGATCATAATTTTTAAGTGACAAAACTATGACTCATAATAAATAACTAATTTTCTACTTCCGCTATTAATTTTCCCTATTAAAGAATGATTTTCAAAAGTGCGACATATGCACATAACGTTATCACGAAGATTGGCTGACACGTAACCTGACACGATTGTCAAATTATCATGGAATTGTCTTCTAATTATGGGGTTGAAGGTAATATGGAACAAATTTTCGACAGGTTTTACATTGTTTCTTTTTGCACCGCTTTTAAGACTATAATGGCTTAAAACACGCATAATTTTAACTATATAGTTAAAATCATGCGTAGTAATATATATTACTGCAGTTAGTCTCTAATACCAACGGAGTCGACGCATTAATATATATAATAATTGAAGCGCTCGTAGTGAAGTTTTCTTAGCCGCTCTAAAACGATCAGCGAAGTTAAGTAACGTCCGCCGGGATCACGAGTTGGATGTGTGACATAATATATGATATACTGAGCACTTCCGTGCTTCGGTGCTTCGGAGGGCACGTTAAGCTGTCGGTCCCGGTTGTTGTCTTAGGATAGCAACCGTTATAGCATGGTGGTAGGGCATTTTGCGAATGCCCGCTATGCGCAGCTACCAACCCCAATTAAAAAAAAAAAAAAAAAGTTGCTATGTTATAAACGTACGAAAAGACACAGTAGCACGTAAGATAGTCCATGTCACTTTATTGTAACTACCCTCTATAACTCAAGATTTAATGAGAACTAGCTAAATGTTAACATTTTGTTTTATAAGTTTTAAGAGGCGGTCCTAGCCTGTTAAATAAGCAATTGTAATGATAGTTGTAACTTAGTTTCTAGCGCTGAGTTGTACATAACATGTAAATACTTACGTCAATAAAGAACTTTAAAAATCAAATCAATCACCCTCAAGTAGAAAATCTGTCGCCAAGCACCTAACAGTGTGTTCCGGTGGCTGTCCTTGAGATCTAGTAATTCTAGGTTAGCCTGAACAACATATTCGACCACATCATCACTTACAATCAGGTGAGATAGTGGTCAAAGGCTAACCCATCAAGCATAAAAAATATAAAAGTCTTCTGTGCATGTGTGTAGCGCACACAACTATGTATCTGACCGTACCTTCTTACGAAACCTATTAGTTCAAATTCAAAGTTTTCCTCAAGGAAAAAGGATAATTCGACTTTATGCTAATTTTATTTTCTCTTTACTTGCTTCTATCCAAAGGAATACATCCGAAAATTACTTACATCGATAACTCTCTCAATGTTATATTTTTCAACATGTCATAAAAATAAATATGCATTTGAAGTTATATAACTAATTATTTTGATAACACGAAAGTTTCTAATTAGAAGAAGTAGTAGTAAATATTTGATATTTACATACACGACTAAAAAATTGAAGTTGGAGGTGAAAACCTTGATGAAGCGATACTTTAGAGCTGTATTCATGATTTTATTCTATTGGGATATATGGAATTGTGTTTTTGGGTCAGGCATAGTATTCGTTGTTTCCTCTACAATTTCACATATTTTATTATAATATCTTTTAACAAGTGAAGTCTCAAAAGGCAAATTTTGAACTTATTTTTTTAGAAAGATTATCCGTTTGCACCCCATCATATCTTTTCTAGATCGCATTAAAAAGAGTTTTCTTTATTTGATTTTATTTTTATTCATTTATTCTTTAGTAGTCCACAGCTCAAAGTTTCATAGGTATCTCTGTAATATGTTTTGGTATACTATAGCAAATAAATTTGAAGCTACCTACAGACTTGACTTTTATTAGTGTTAGTAAGTATAAATTCATAGTGTTGTTCGCTCACATTGTATCATAGTTGTGCGTGCATTCACACTATGAACACGCTAGATATTTGTCATAGCGTGCATCTGAAGAACGTGTGTACAAGCCGCGTTTTGTTCCTCTCTATGGAGTCTACTGCTATGATCCTGTGAAAATTACTTGTAACATAATAGTTACCATGACTGTAATGTCCATAGATGAATTTGCTAAGATTACTCCTGTTAATACAACAGTAAGTAAGCCTCTATTAATAAATAAGGGTTTGCCATAATCCCCACGCTTGGTAGGCATCTTGTGGATCGCAGTTTAAGATATCAGTTCCTCGGAAGGCGCTGCTGCCCACCTTCAAATTTTTTACCATTAGTTGCCTCTAACGATACCCGCAGGTAGGGGTGACATTCTTAGTCAACGGGCAAATTTTCAAAACCTTTCTCAAAATTTATATCCAGGATAGAAGAAAAAAACGACCTATTGCAGATGTACAAAGATACATGCTATAATCGTATAAGAGTTCCGATTTTGTCCAGTTATATGAAATTTCAATAATGTAACCTTAAATAAAATACATATTACAAATTGACACGATAATTATCATTATATTTGCCAATCACTATAATTGAATTTTATCGATCTCAGCATTAGTAAGACGACGTTTTTCATAAACCTTACACGTGTTTTTATTCGATTCTACATTCGATATGATATATTTTCACAGTCAAAAGTCATATTACTTGGTCATATTTTTCAAAATACTCCACGTCTGTTTTGGTTACGACTACGGAATATTCAAATATCAATCTTATAAAGTTAAATGTATAGCAAAATGTTTATGTTTTCTTCAAAACGGAATAATGTTGTTAGTTTATTTCAATGGGATAAAACAGTACCCATTAGTGATGGTGTTATGGATCAGCATTCTATTTATACAACACATAATAGTAATAATTACTTTAATATTCTATCGATCAGATGCAACTATATTAAAATTTCATGGAGATATCGAGAAAATTGATCTTGAATTGAAATGTCACGAAGCGTATCGCTTTGTAGAAAAAAGAATTATTATAACAGTTTTGATAACAACGTGCTACAGATGTTTACTGAGTACTATATATTGCTTATCCCACGATGTATGTTTGAAGCCCCACTGGGCTGCTGTATACTATTTATTAACAATGGTAACACTAGATTATGTTTTAATTATCAACTCTTACATATTTTACGCAATTAGTTACCGGCTGAAAATATTTGTGAATAATTTTGTTGAAGCTGAGATTGGGTTATTGCGATCATATCAACTTCTTTATAAGCAGATCGCAGATGTTACAGAAAAATTCAAGAGCGCCTATGAGTTTGTGGTACGTACCGTGACAAAACTTTATAATTATTAAGATTATGTATACGATTTTTGTAAGTATTATGTTTAAAGATATTTTAAATGGATACTGAAAACTCATTTTATAGTTCCTTGTATACGACGCCTAAGATTGTGTGGTACATACAGTGACAATACTATGTATAATATTATTTGAGCAGAATATATATTTTTAAATTATGATGCCTAACGATATTTGAAATGTTAATATTTTAATAAAAACTCAAAGTATATTTATTTGTGGTGCAAGTGATTGATTGAAGTGTCTGCGAAGAAGCACGTAGAAAATAAGCACAGAAAATAGTGTTCCTACGTTTCAATGTCTGTTCATATGTCACGAGTATATATAGTTAGTTAAGCTATAAACTTGAAATTTTGTTATTTTGTGTAGATCGCTGAACACAAATACATGTTTACTTAGTTTTTACTAAATAACTAATTCGAACTAAACATATTATCGTGGTTGCCCAGAGTAAAGTAGACCAGATACCGACTTATAGCTGAACGGATGCTCTCATGCATACCAATACCACGCGTATTATTTTTTTCCTTTTGTCATGATAACATAACTATTTTACAAATTATTGGAGTACGAAATTATATGCCTAAGGCTGGAATCGAACCCGCGTCTTCAGATATCTCTTCGGATGCCTAAACCTCTTCGGCCACTTGGACTTGGCATTTCTAGCCGAAATTTTGTGCTCCAATGTAATACAATATTACTTTAACCGTCGTCATAGGGGACGGTGTCACGGTGCGCCAACCAACTATTGATTTTGAAAATCCGGACAAGAGCGTCACACATGGTTCAATTCAATACTCAATTAAGGTAATTAAAAGAGAGATGATATAACTAATGTTTTTCTTCTTTGCAGTATTTCACAGAAATTGTTTTTATTATACCTCAAATTATGTTGGAAATGTATCATGCTATCTGGCGTATGCAAGTCAACAAAATACCGGTAAATATAATCGATCTTTTTATAGCATCGTTTGATTGAATTACTTCTCAATGCACGAATTAATGTAGTTTAATTATTTTGTATATAATTCATAAGTAAACATTTTGAAGAATAGTTGTAGATTCGAATCCTCGTGGTTCAAACTTTTCCTGTTGTTGTAATTTTGTAAGGCACACTTAACCCCTACCAATGAAATCTACTTTAATATAAGGCATAATTGATGTGACATGTTATAGATGATACTTATATGCTATGTGCATTACATAATAATTACAAAATAAGTTTAAGTAATATTAGCTAATTGTAAAATGTATAGGTATAGTATATATATTTTACTTAGTGTTGCAAAACTATATATGGAAATGAATAAGTGAGAATAAATTGTATGATATCTGTTTAAATATATTTTAGAAGCAGTGAAGGCCCAGTGGCAATGGCTATGGAATTCCTTGCCAAAATTCCATGGCTGGAATCCCAATCCACTCACTGAATGGTGATAGGGCTTTATACATACAAACAAATGCCCGCTTTGCTATCTGCCACCATCAAAGTACAAAATCCATCTTCCAGTACCCTTAAAAGTGTGTTCACTTGCAAAGCACTCTGGCTCTCAAAGCAGCTGTCTTTTAGAGCCAGTAATTCTAGGTCAAGCATATAAACACATTCATTCGCATCATCACTTACATTGTGTTCAAAGCAGGTTTAAATAATCGATAAATTACCATAAGCACTAAGCCAACGCTAGGAATAATAATATTGTAGATAGTAAAGATACATTTCAAGAGTCCGAAATCACTCATTAGTTCCCAGGTTGCTTGGACCGCCAATTCCGCTCTTGGAGTTAGTTTCTCGATGCCGCTCAATTACTTATATAGAATTTGATAGATAGAGGCTATGCCTAGTTTGGGGCCCATTGTTAACATTGCTTAGGTTTATATATAATTTTGAAGAATATGATAATATTTGTGAATAATATATTATAATATAATATTATTTGTGAACTCAACTCAAGTCTATTTGTTTTTGTTAATAACCTACTATAAAAAACATCACATATTTCTACAAGATGAGTATAGAGGCCCAAATACATAGGATTCGGGACACTACAATTAATATTATTTTTGTTTAAGGTTTGGCAATTACCATTTACTCCGGAATATTTGACTACATTGCTGTATCTAATGACTCTACTTGGACCTGCACTTTGCGCTGAGAATGTTTCAACACAAACTAAAAAACTGCAAATTATATTACATAACAACCGTCTTGTAGAAAAAGGTATAATGCTTCTATTAATACGCCACCAATATCTAGTAATAACATGATCAGCCATACTATGTCCACTTTAATAATGTTCGCTAAAATCCACAAAAACCAGATATTGACCATCTGCGTCAACTTATCGTGACGCTTACATTGTTGATCCATCGATCAGTGGTTGCCAGAACTTACTTTACCAATCATTATTCATTCATTCGACAAGAAATGTCTCACTGTGAAAAATCTGTTCAAATTTCTAATCTTGGACTCATAGATTTAAAAAATTTCAATATTAGTATCACTTTGGAGCAGCGCGGCTCAGTGGCAATGATACTGAAACAGTAGTAATGTATGGACAACCAATCGAGCGCTTAAGGCGCTAACAAGTTCTAAATAGCTTAACTTGAACAAATGTTTTGAAAAAGTTGTTTAATTTATAGTATGAAGAAAATTATATGTAAATCTTGATCACATTATCTAAGGTAAAGAAAAGTCCGAAACAAGTTTCCTTAACATTTTCTCGATTGGATAAAATTGCAAAGTTGACTTTTAATTACGCTTGTAACGTAAATATCTGAATTATTTACGTATGAATCTGTATGAAAATATACTAATATAATAGGAAAACCTTTTCAAGAGGGACGGGACAAGTTATATTTTCAATTTACGTTACTAGTTTTGTGTTATTAAGCGTACTTTCGGATTTTACCTAAACTGATCGTGATGTCTCCATCGCTGACTCTCTTTCACTCCTACGCAGTCCGATAGTGACAAAATTTCGGTTATTGATAGCGTCTTCCTTAAAAGAAGTGTGTATCCAGGCGCTAATTTGAAACGTGTCATGATGCAACTATTGCATATTGTAAGGTCATAACAATGTACATACTAACATCTTGCTTTTTATTTCAGATGAATCTAGATGCCACGATATACTGAAGTTTATCCGCTACATAGAAGCCCGTCCTCTCAAATTCAAGATTTACAAATTGATTCCGCTCAATGCGGATTTGATTGTAATGGTGCTCAGCTTTTGTGTCACTTATCTTAGCCTCTCGTTACAGTTGACTCATCTGTATTAAAAATAAGTAATATTGTATTCTTCATGTTTTACCACGTTTTTTGTAGTTTAAGCTTTGTGTTAGGTTTTCACGAGTTACACATGCAGTGGCACGCCATCCTATTATAGATTTATTGTATTGCTATAAATAAAACTTTGGAATACAAGAAGCAGCTAAAAAGTTTTATTTATCTGAAAACATTGGATCTAAACTATATGACAAAATAAGTAATACAAGTTATAGATGATACGGTATGACTCTGGTTCCGTGGAAGTTAGGGTGGCCCTTATGAAGGTATATGGTATTATGGTAAGTATTGACGCAGTCAAAGAGGTTGTTTGGGCTAACCTAGAATTACTAACTCTCAAATATAGTTGCTGGAATGCATCTTTAGGTTTTTGGCGACAGTTGTAGTTCATGATGGTTGTAGCTAGAAGCAATGATGGCTCAGTGGCATTGGCTATGGAATATTTGGATTTAAATCATTCAAAATAAAATGTTAAGCAAAATCTTTATGTTTACTTCAAAGTTTTATAACGGTTTTAGTGATTGTAAATGGAATAGACACCGACAATTTACTGTTCATCTTATGGTGCAGCATTCAGCTTGGACAATATTTGATAATAGTTATTATTCTCATGTTTTTACGATCAGATGCTCTTTTAAAATTTCACGGCCATATGGTGAAAACTGATCTTGAATTAAAATGTCACGAAACTCACGAAGCGTATCGATTTGTAGAAAAAAGAATAATTTGATCAGTTATAATAACAATGCTCTATAGATGTTTATTGAATACTATTAACTGTTTAATCCACATGGTTTGTATAAAGTCCGAGTGGGCTGCTGCATATCATTTAATTATAATGGTAGCGCTAGATTGTGGCCTAATTGTCAACTCTTACATAAATATATTACGCAATTGATTACCGCCTGAAGATATTTGTGAAAAATTTCAATGAAGACGAGATTGAGTTACTGCGATCATATCAACATCTTTACAAGTTGATCGCAGATGTTACAGATAAAGTCAAAAGCGCCTATGATTTTGTAATACCTAAAAAATATGGCTTGGAATGCAAATGGCCTCCTGCAACATCGAATAGAACTGAAGGCTGTATTGCATTTAGAAAACATTGTCATATGCTTGATTTCAGAATCGCATCTCACTAAAGAATCTTTTATTCAAATAAGAGGTTATAAATCATATCTCGCTTTACAATAACAGGACTAAAGCAGGCAGTTCCATTATAATTAAGGATACTGTCTGCCATCATGAAGATCATAAATTTAAAGAAAAATACTTACAAGAAATCGCAGTATCTGTTAAAACAAAATGCTATCCAATTATCGTATCATCAATATATTGTCCGCCAAGAGACAAAATGTGATGTCATATCAATTATTAACTATCTTTAATTGAATAATCGTAAAGAGTTTCGTTTTTTTTTTCAGTTATATAAATGCTTAATAATTTAATCTGAAATAAATTATAAATAGATTTGAGTTTGATTTTAAATGTTGTTTTTGTCATGGGGTTTCTTAAAGGTGGTGGGAGGTTATTCCAACATTTTGTTGCCTGATTGCGAAAACTGCCACGAAACGCAGCTGTTTTAATTTTTTTATATAAAATATAAGCAAGTAGCTAGAAGCTATTGTGTTCAAAAAAATTGTGAAGAAGACCACACAAGTTTCGGCTTTTTTATTTTATTAGGTCATGTACAAAAGTTGCTAAATGAAGTTCTCTACGTGTTGACATATTAAGTAAATAAGTCTTATTGAAAAAAGGAATGATATGTGAATGCCGTAGAATATTGAAGCAGAACCTAGTACATGCGTTTTGAACGCTTTGTACTAACCTTTGATTGGAAGAGAAGAGGCGAGGTATATACCAGACATTCACATCACATTATACGGACTTTTTCGCTCAATAAGCTCTTAATATTATACAGGGTTATTGGTAATATGTTAACAACCTCTTAGGGTTGACTTCTGCTAGTCCTAACGCACAATTTGAGATTTTTTTTGTTTTAAAAAAATAAAATAAAAAAAAACCTTGATGTCAATAGTCACTTGTGCCTTTAATGTTTATATCATATTTTTGATTACTTTTCTCGATCTAAAAATTCAAAACTCTATTCAAAGGGAGCACGGCGCAGTCCAGTGTTGCCGCGGTGGGTGCTCTTGGCTCGAAGGCTTGGCATTTTTTTTTATCAAAACAAAAAAAACTATCTCAAAATGTTTCTTAGGACTAGCAGAAGGCAACCCTAAGAGGTTCTTAGCATTTTACCAATAACACTATATAGTAACTTAATTCTAAAGAACAAATTGTAACCATAATTTTCATTATCTTTACCAATCATTTAATTGAATTTTATCGATCTCAGCATTAGTCAGACGACGTTTCATAAAACTTACACGTGTTTTTATTCAATTCTACATTCGATATGAATGTATATTTTCACAGTCAAAAGTCATATTACTTGGTCATATTTTTCAAAATACTCCACGTCTGTTTTGGTTACGACTACGGAATATTCAAATATCGATCTTATAAAGTTAAATGTTTAGCGAAATGTTTATGCTTTCTTCAAAGTACATTAATGTTCTTCATTTATTTGAATGGGATAAAACATTATTCCTTGTATATGATTTTATGGTTCTGCATTTTGTTTACACAATATATAATTGTAATAATTTCTTTAATATTCTTTCGATCAGATGAAACTATATTAATATTTCATGTAGATATCGAGAAAATTGATCTTGAATTAAAATGTCACAACGCATATCGCTATATAGAAAAAAGAATAATTATAACAGTGTTGATAACAACGTGCTATAGATGTTCACTCATCACAATATATTGTTTAACCCACGATATCTGTTTGAAACCCCACTGGGCTGCTGTAATATGTATTAATAAAGATAACGCTAGA
Source organism: Plagodis dolabraria (assembly GCA_963854805.1). Taxonomy (NCBI): domain Eukaryota; kingdom Metazoa; phylum Arthropoda; class Insecta; order Lepidoptera; family Geometridae; genus Plagodis; species Plagodis dolabraria. The sequence goes on along the minus strand of OY978460.1, from coordinate 24,595,425 downwards.
TTTTGTTCTAATTATAAACTCTTACATATTTTATGCAATTAATTACCGCCTGAAGGTATTTGTGAAGATTCTTACTGAAGCTGAGATTCAGTTATTGCGATCTTATCAACTTCTTTATAAGCAGATCGCAGATGTGACAGAAAATTTCAAAAGTGCCTATGATTTTGTGGTACGTACCGTGGCAAAACTATATATAATATCATTATGATTATTTATACAGAATATGTATTTCTTAAGTATGATGCATAAAGATAATATTTCATATGAACAATTTCCTAAAAATTCATTTTATGGTGCAGACACATCCGTGTCTGCTCAGAAACACATATTATAAGCACAGCATACGAGTATCTTGTTCCTACTATTCTCACATTGCTTTATTTGCGAAATTATTATTACTTAATATTTATTATGTGTTGTCATTTATAATAATATATAAATTTAATTAATAACTCTCACATATACTGTGGTTTTATACGGTTGTATATAATCGAAAGACTATTGAATAAACTTAATTAGATACGGTAATGAATATTCGAATTATCGATATTAAACATTTTCTAATGGATAGTAAAGATACACATCTTTTTTTATTCCCATTATGAAATGGTTTTAAAAATATTTGTTATTGTCACATTTTGTTACTTATATTTATCAAGTATCTATTGTCTTTGAATAAATTAGGGTGATACACAGACGGATTGACATATTAAACTGAAAAGGTCATTTTTGATACGGAACTGTGTTATTTTTATTATTAAATTTATTGGTCCTTATTTTTTTGCTTATAATTAGATTTATTATAAGACTGAGCTTATAATTTTAAGATTTGCACACCCAAAAGGAAAAACAGAAACCTGCATCAATAAAATAATGCCATTATCTGTCTGCTAGTTTATTGACACGGGTCTCCAGTCTGTAAAGCTATAAATCTGAAATTTAGATATTTTGAGTTATAACAAAACAAAATTTTTTAAGTTTTAACTAAATTACTTATTGGAACTATAATACATTACCATGGTTAAATATTAGTCATATAGCAGATGGATGGATGAAGATGGAGAAGAAGTAGATTAGTAAAGCAAAGCAGATCCCAACCTAAAGCATGATCTGATTTGAATACTATGCGTGTACAAATATTTTATTTCGTCGTGATAATATAACCAGCAATTGATTTTGAAAGTCCGAAAATAAGAGCGTCACTCATGGTTCAGTTTTAAAAACGTATTTTGCTAATTAAAACAAGGTGGCCGATTTTTTATCCATATGCAACTTATGTTTGTTTTCTTTGCAGTACTTAATAGAAATTGTTTTTATTATACCTCAAATTATGTTGGGGATATATCATGCTATCTGGCGTATGCAAGTCAACAAAATACCGGTAAATATTTTTTTTTGTTATATTATGTATTTACTTTCATTTAGTAACTTCTCATTTCACGAATTTTTTGAAGCAGTGATAGCTCAGTGGCTTTTGCTATGGACTGCCACGTAGCAGGTCCATGGTTCGAATCCCGCCGCGGGCTTGAGCTTCACCGCATGGTGGAAGGGCATTTTTGCGAATGCCCGCCTGGCTAGCGACCACCCTCAAGTTGAAAATCTGTCGCCAAGCACCTAACGGTGTGTTCCGGCAGCTGTCCTTGAGAGCCAGCCATTATAGGTTAAGCCTGTTTACACCTTCGACCACATCATCACCCACCATCACGTGAGATTTTGGTCAAAGGCTTACCTATCAGAAAAAAAAAGGAATGAATGTTTGCTTTAAATTACTTTAATTTTACAAGTGCAAATTTTGGCAATGGCAAGCCGTCTCTTTGTTCCCAAATATATTGCAAATAGAATATAATTTGATAAGTTTGGTAAGTAGAGAAACTCTTTATGTGACGGGATATAACTAAATAGGATCATGTTTTACTCAAATGATAATATTGAGGTATACGCAAAAGTCCCCAGAACGAAACAAGTTTAAAAATACTGACACTTTTCGCTCAGCATCGAGAGACTGACACAAAGAGCATCATTTCTATTTCGGTTTGTACAAAATATATTGAGTAAATTTTTCACTTAAGAAAACGCGTTATAATTGCCTAAGCTACCATCACGTGGTTCATCATGACGGGACGTATTAATGTGCAAATTTCATCGACATTATCGATATTTTGTTTAACCCATGACTTGGGTGGTAATAGTGAGATAATATATATAAGAATAAATATTTTGTATGTATTGAGTATGAATATATACAGGGTTATTGGAAAAATGCTAACAACCTCTTAGGGTTGAATTCTGCTAGTTCTAAAAAACATTTTGACATTTTTTTTTAAAGCCTGCTTCCGGCCAAGTGCGCTTGCTGCGGCAACATTGGACCGCGCCGTGCTCCCTTTGAATAGGGTTTTGAATATATACATCCAGCAAAGTTATACAAAGTATGAAATAATGTATTGTTTCATATTTTTATAACTTACAGGCACAAGAACCTTTAAACAGCATGTGGTCCTAGTACTTATTCCGTAAGAAACAAATATAAAATACAAATAAAAGACATGAGTAAAAAAAATTTAGGATTTTTTGGACTAGCAGAAATCAACCCTAATAGGATGTTAGCATTTTTCCAATAACCCTGTATATAAAAATTTATTTTGACTGCTATTAAAGAAGTAGACCGTAGAAAATACGCTCTATGTGTAACATTGCGATGTAAAAAATGTATTAAAGGTACATAATATTTCCTAATGCTAGATAGCTATAACATGAAAATTAGTTTCTTAACACTAGCGAAGAACGATTTTTTTTTTTTTTAGGGAGGACATAGATGCTGGCTACCGCCTGTGCGGTCGTCCAGCTCCACCGGGTTTTGGGCGAGGGCCTGGCCCTACAATAGCCCGGGAGGGAGAAGTGCCGAAGGCACTTCTCCCGAGACGGGCGTAGAAGGCGAAAAGCGCTTTCTACCTCCGTCTCCTGCGGACGCCGAAAACGTACCGCTATTATAGGAGGGGTTGACAGCGAGCTCAAGGGCACCACTGTGGTTCGGACCTCGGCTTGTCTCGCTGTCGAGAGACATGGGGGGGATCGGAGCAAAATGCCTCTGTGCAACTGCAGTGTTGCACAATTGGGCCCTACTGAATAATACTCTTTGACTATTTGGAGAGCAATTTATCGTGACCTTGTTTTTGCCTCGAGCTCGCCGGCGAGCTCGGTGTTTGATTGTGTGACCTCTAATTACCTCACACCTGGGGATTTTACCTCGACGACTTGCGGATAACGCTAAAGCTGCCAATGTAATGACTGCGATGGGGTCATCCGGGTCGTCTAATACCTGCCGTGGTCGGCGACGGGGGGGTTTGAAAAATGGGATAGAAGAGGCGGTCGAGTAGTTCGATGCCTGGACAACCAAAGGGTTCGAGTGGTGGGGCGCTCGATCAAAGTATCGGCGGGCGCAGTCCTTATTGAACTGCGCTAAAGAGGGAAGGTTTAGGTCGCAATGCAACTCGGTGTTCCGGATATACCACGGAGCGCCGGTTGCACTACGAAGAAAACGGTTTTGAATGACTTGAAGCTTATGGAGATGGGCCTCACTAGCATGACTAAACACTACTCATGCGTAAGTCATGATGGGGCGGATGCAGGCAGTGTAAAGTGTCTTCTTATTTCTAAGAGACATTTTACTCTCTTTGCGAATCAGGGGACCAAGGCGGCCCATTACAAAGGCCGCTCTGTTACGGACGGTTGTTATATGATCGCTAAAGGTGAGATTCCGATCAAGGGTGACTCCGAGATATTTTGTTTTACTAACCCAGGGGATGGGTTGGTCGAACAAAGTTAAAGGTTGCGGGTAACGGGGGCGGCCCTTCTCAGTAAAGTACATAGCTGCACTTTTAACTGGGTTGACCGCGATGCGCCATTTACGGAACCAGTCACCGATCTCGGTGATGGCCCGTTGGAGGGCGGGAATGGACTTTCTACTGATATGCCACCCAGTGGTATAAATAGCGGTATCATCCGCGTATTGGGCTAATAGGACGTTAGGCTGAGAGCGTGGGATGTCGCTGGTATACAGCGCGAAAAGAATGGGTGATAGCACGGAGCCCTGAGGGACTCCGGCTCTGACTGGGTGGGGGGAGGAGAGGGTGCCTTCCACGCGATAGCGAAAGCTTCTGGCTTTAAGGAAGTCTTGTAGGATGAGCACAAGACGTTCTGGCACGCCAAATTGGTATAGCTTGTAAATCAAGCCATTGTGCCAGACTTTGTCAAAAGCTTTCGCTACGTCGAGGAAGACTGCTAGCGTTGTCTGGGGTTTGGGGTACTTGTTAAAGCCCTCAATGATGTGCTCCGTGAGGCGGTGCACCTGTTGGACGCATGAGTGTCCGGGTCTGAAGCCAAACTGCTCATCTGGGATAAGGTGGTGTTCCTTAGCATGGGACTGGAGACGGTTTGCAAGTAACCGCTCGTAAAGTTTGCCTAAGGCACTGAGGAGGCTGATGGGGCGGTAACTGGTGGGGTCAGATGAGCTTTTGCCTGGTTTGTGAATGCCAATGACATTTGCACATTTCCAGGTGTCTGGGAATAAGCAGTGGCTCATAGCAGCATTGAAGATGCTGATTAGGAGATGGATGAGAGGAGGAGAGAGGGTTTTAAGAACCCTGTTGGAGATGCCATCGGCACCGGGGGATTTGCGCGGTCGGAGGGCCTTGATCAGTCTCGCCACCTCAGCGTAAGTCGCTAAGGTGATTGGTGGGAGTTCAGAGGTGACCACAGAGCTTTTACGTTCGACTTCAGCATCCACCGAATCGAGGTGAGCTTGGTCAACGTGATCTACGTTAGGGGAACACTGAGCCTCTAGGCTATCAGCTAGGCACTCAGCTTTGTCTTCGTCAAAGAACGCTGGGACTAGTGGGACTGGTCTGTATAAGGGAGGCATGTCGTTGTGATTACTTCCTTTCAAACCTCGCGCCAAGTCCCAATAAGCCTGGTGGCTTGGCACGAGGTTTGAAAGTTTGTCACCCCATTGTTGATCACGCAACTCAGACATGCGACTTTGAACCATGCGTTCAAAGTGGCGTTTCTTAGTTTTGTTCTCTTTACTGGGGTAAGAGTCGTAATGTCGGGTCACTGCTTTACTCTCCGTCACCAATCGTCTCACATCCGCTGGAATGACAAGGCGCCGGTCGTCCGGCACCATGACCTCCTTTGCGGATGCACCTACTACGGTGGAGAGGTGATTAGTGAACGAATCGATCGCAAGGGTTACGTCATCTTTAGTCAGGATGTCGTCAGGGATCTTGTCAAGGTCCGGTGAACTGATAGCCTTTAGGGCAACGCCTAATTGCTTCCAGTTCACTATCGTCTTAGTGGGGCGGGGGAGGTCTGTTGTTGGGTCGGGACCTAGTCGCAGTATAATGGGTCGGTGGTCAGAGTGAAGCTCGTGAACCACTTCTATGGAGCGTAACTGGAGTGTTACGCCTCTGAGTAGTGCCATGTCAAGCAAGTCAGGTCGAAAGTCTTCCGTATGAGGGTAGTGAGTGGGCTCAGTGGGCGCAATTATGTCAAAATTAAGTTCTGCGACTAGTTTTTCAAGTGCAATGCCTCTGGGATTGTTGACGTTACAATTCCATAGGATGTGCTTACTATTGAAGTCGCCAATCAGAAGGACGGCGCTTCCTAATGAGAACAATGCTTCTAAGTCAGCTCGGACGATCGGCTTTTGACAAGCTTGGTAACAGGACGCTATGACTATAGGTTGATGACCAGTCATAGCTAGGAGGCAACAAGATGCTTCCATATTAACAAGAGTCGGGGTAGGTAGGGGAATGCAGTGCAGGGACCTTTTGTAATAGATAAGAGTGCCTCCCCCACGGGAGTTCACTCTATCATCACGTACCGTTCTGTAATTGGCAAACCTAGGGTTCGCCTTCCCCGGTTTTAGAAGGGTTTCCTGCACGCATATAATGTCGATAAGGTGGGTGCAACAAAAGTCGTGGACAAGGTCACGTTGTCTAAAGAGACCGTTAGCGTTGAATGACGCTAACGAAACTGAGCGCGGTTTCGTGCGTGCGGTTGTACTTTCCATAGTGGTTGTACTGGGGAGGGGCCTGGGGAACGAAGCGCTTAAGGGCGCTAAGTAAATTCGCGTGTTCCAATGTATATTGGATCACGTCCGCTGGGGATTGAGCGAAGTGCATCTTGTGCGCTAGCTCGCAGACTTCGTTGATGTCAATAGACATCGCCAGGTCGCTGACTAGTTTGATGTCCTCTTGAAGAGAGGCATCCATCAGTGGCATGGGTGGGGCTTGTGGCCGAGAAATGGCGCGGGGAGGAGGGGCGCGAACGGAGTTGGCGACGGGTGCCGGGAGCGCGGGGCGAGCCGGGGCCGGTGCGCGGGCAGGGGCCGGGGCGCGGGCGGGAGCGGGTGCGGGCGCGCGGGCCGGGGCGCGGGCGGGAGTGATGGTCTTTACCATACTGGGTGGTTTAGACCATGCGTTACGGGCGGGGAGCGGCGCGGGTATTACCTGTGAAGCAGGTATTACCGACAGCTTAGGGCTGACCCGTTGGTAACGGTCATATGAGGGACGGGTCGGCCTGTGCCTTGCCACCCTGTGGTTTATGCGTGGTGCTTTTGGGCAGCCGCGGTAATTCGCGGTATGTCCTTGAGCACCGCATAGAACGCAGCTGGGTGGGTCCGGCGAGTCCCGAGTGCGAGTGCACGCCGCTGTCGCGTGATTGCCTAGGCACTTGACGCACCTAGCGCGAGCGAAACAGAAGCGGGAGGCGTGACCGTATAATTGGCAGTTGTGACACTGCGAGGGACTTCCATTTTTAAATGGGGCTTGTACGTCTAACCCAGAGAGGCCGCAGACCTTTTTTAAATTAAAAATGGCCTTGCCCTCTGGTGTACGGTCTAGTACTACGAGTACTAGGTCATATGGACTGCGGTCCTTCCCGCTGTACATGCGGTGAACCGCATGCACTGGGAAGTCTTGTGCTTTAAGGTCGTCACATACCGCATCGGTATGTATCTCCTTAGGCACACCGCGAATCACAACGCGAAGGACTTTCTCCTCTTCGAGCGCATAAGTGTGAAAACTTATGCTCTCTTTACGGAGGAGCTTTGTTAGCGCTCTGTGGTCGCTACTGGTGGGCACTTGGACTTTAATGCCCTGCTGCGTGGAGCGGGCATTAGTGTAATGGATCCCACGATCCGAAACTAAACGGGACAGCATGTCCCATTTGCTTTTGTCCTGAATGAACAAAGGCGGAGGCGGTTTTTCGCGACGTGCGCTCGCGTCCTGAGGGGACGCGGCGGTTGAAACCGGAGCGGAGGGAGGAGACGCGGGGCGCGGGGCGGGGGTCGGCTTTTTGCCGGAGGCGGGGGCCTTTGCGGGTGCCTTGGCGGGAGGGGCGGAAGTAGCGCAACTAGCGGCTTTGGGTGCGCGCTTGCGTTTGCGATCTACGACGGTGTAACCGTCGTTATCGGAATCAGAGTCCGTGCGTGAAGCGCCGGCCTGATCTACCTCCATGTCCGTTTCGGATTCCGAAACGGTCTCGACAATGGCGAAGGAGGGACGGGTACTCGCTGACCTCCCGATCGGTGAGCGAGAGCGAGACCGTTCACGGGGAGGGGCTGCCACCGTGCGTCTATTTTCGGGCCCGGGAGCGGGCGAAGCAGGACTATCCTCTGAATAGGATCGGGTCAAGGGAGGAACGTTGGCCTCCGGGTTTGAAGTCCCGGAGGGAGCGATGAGAGTGTCCGTGAGGCGGGCATTCTCTTCCTCTTCAAGGAGTTGCATATGTGCAACGTATAGATCGGGGTGGCGGAGGGCGAAGGTCTGAAGGACCTGCACCTCACCGTTAGAGGGACGGGACCGCATCCTGAGGGGAATACTCAGGACGCCCTATCAAGGGTTTGAATTCCCTCACACACCTTGTGAGCTCACTGTGTGAGAGGGAGTGTGTACCTAGGGTGTGCCCTAGTTGTGTACCCTCTCCGAGCTTTTTTCTCGGCGGAGAGGGGTGCTCCTAAGAGCTACTCCGGGGTTGACTAGGGGCGACCCCAAGGCCAGTAATCCCGGAGCCCAGCTTGCTTCGGCTGACCCGTGAAGCGGGAAAGGCCACGGTGCAAGGTTAAACCAAAACAACAACAGTGGCCGTTGTCACCGTAGGGTGTCACACTGCGACCGCAGCAAATGGCGGATTTGATCGTTCAGACGGGTTTGGCTGACGCTACCCCACGCCTGAACGACGTCGCTTAACAGCACAAAGTGTGTTGTTACGCGACTGTTACTATGTTGTGTCGGGTAGTAAAGTGGTGAAATGCGCACCGAAAAGTGCGGTCAAAACAAGACCACCAGCCCGATATGATGTTGTTCGTCCGAAACAAGGGACTTGGGTAGGTGGTAATGCCTGACGTCTTAGAGCGCCTCTGCGCGCCGGCACGGCGAGCTCGTAGCTCACGTTGCACGGCGGTCGGTGGCTGCTCAGCTTCTGCACAGAGAACAAAACTTCGTCAGGACTGCGTATTCCAAGGCACTGGTCTGCAACTAGCGTCGGAACGATGACCCGAGTGAGACGGCAATAGTGCGGGGACTATTGCGGTCTCACTGGGAGATACTGGCGGAGCTGTAGACAGGTGTGCACGGCGTGGCGGCACAGGTCGGAATGTGACGTGTCGTCGTCGAGCGAAGAACGATTTGCAAATTCTACGTAATATTCTCGAAACACGGCAGTGTTTGCATATTGCTATATATTTGCAATAGTAGTCAACAAAACGGCCTATCTCTTATGCAAGAGGTGGTAGTCCACCTATTTTGTCACCTGATTGGCACCGCCTGGAGACCACACTCTAAGCGGGACATCAGTGCAAGATCGCTCCCAAATAGAATAAAAATAAGTCACCTATACTAGAATTTTTGTTCGCATGAAATAAGAAGTGGTTTTAATTTAAATTTTGTAGTACACCATCGATCAACTATATGAAGTTATGCATTTGGTATTCACAAAATCATCATCATGTTTTAAACATTTTCTAGGACACTACAATTAATTATATTTTTGTTTAAGGTTTGGCAATTACCATTTACTCCGGAATATTTGACTACTTTGCTGTCTCTGATTACTCTACTTGGACCTGCACTTTGCGCTGAGAATATTTCAACACAAACTAAAAAGCTTAAAATTGTATTACATAACAAGCGGCTTCTAGAAAAAGGTTATACGTTTCTCATTTCTACTTCAAAAATATCTCGCAACTACATGATCAAACATAGTATGTCCACTTAAATTTGTCCTTTTAAAATTCACAATAACCACATTTTGACCACTTGCAGCCATTCAGTTTCGTGACTCCTACAATGTTGGGGGTACATCGGTCAGTGGTCTGACGGTAAGTACGTTCTGGATCGGTAACCGATTCAGAACGAACTTACTTGATACGTATTGTGTTAATGTATGGACAACCATCGAGCGCTTAAGGCGCTGACAAGTGCTAAATAGACACTTGAACAGATTTATAGAAAAATATATGTATTTTATGGTGTTAAGAAAATTATATGTATATCTTGATCACATTATCTAAGGTAAAGAAAAGTCTAAGGTAAAACAAGTATTCTTAAAATTTCTCGGTAGAATAAAATCGCAAAGTTGACTCTATCTTTATTATTTACGTATGTATGTGTATGAAAATATATTAATAAAATAGGAAAACCTTTTCAAGAGGGACAAGAAAAGTTACATTTGCAATTTCCGTTACTAGTTTTGTGTTATTAAGCGTACTTTCGGATTTTACCTAAACTGATATTGATTTCACCATCGCTGCCTCTCTTTCACGCCTACGCAGTCCGATAGTGACAAAATTTCAGCATTTGACAGCATCATAATAATGTAAAAACTAACATTTTGCTTATTATTTCAGATGAATCTAGATGCCACGATATACTGAAGTTTATCCGCTACATAGAAGCCCGTCCTCTCAAATTCAAGATTTACAAAATGATTCCGCTCAATGCGGATTTGATTGCAATGGTCCTCAGCTTTTGTGTCACTTATCTTATCCTCTCGTTGCAGTTGACTCATCTGTATTAAAAATAAGTAATATTGCATTTTCCATGTGTTTACCACGTTGTTTGTATTTAAGCTTAGTGTGAGGTTTTCACGAGTTACACATGCAGCGGCACGCCATCTTATACATTAAATGTATTGCTATAAATAAAACTTTAGAATTCAACAAAGAAGAATGTTTTACTTATCCGAAAACATTACATGTAAACTGTAAGACAAAATAGGTAATACAAGTAATAGGTTACGGCATGACTCTGGTTCTGTGGAAGTTAGGGCGGCTTTTATTGTTAGTAAGTATTGACGCAGTCAAAGAGGTTGTTTGGGCTAACCTAGAATTACTGGCTCTTAAATATAGCTGCTGGAACGCATCTTTAGGTGTTTGGCGACAGTTTTTGTTCATGATGGTTGTAACTAGAAGCAGTGATGGCTCAGTGGCATTGGCTATGGACTGCCGCGCAGCAGGTCCATGGTTCGAATCCCGCCGCGGGCTTGAGCTTAACCCCGTGGTGGAAGTGCTTTTTGCGTATGCCCGTCTGGCTAGCGACCACCCTCATGTTGAAAATCTGCCGCCAAGCACCGGTGTGTTCCGGCAGCAGTCCTTGAGAGCCAGTGAATTTACAGGCACATGAGACTTAACAACTAAGTTTCAAGGTGACGGGCGCAGTACAAATCGTGACTTGTGACGAAATGCATCTGCAACAACAACCAGGACCGACGGTTCCGGAGCACGGAAGCGTTCAGAGTAATAATGCCACGAGCAGTCACCAATCTAAATCATGACCGCAGCGGAGCTTACATAACTTAGTTGATCGGTTAAGAATGACTTAGTAAGCCACGCTACGAGCGTATCCTTGTAATCACATTTAGAAATCTGATAATTTGAAATCGATCAAGTGAGAAAATTAATTTAATAGCATATTTTTAATGCTTTTTAAAATAGTCCATTACAAAATTGTTGATTGTAATTACAATTATCTGCAGCAATCACTTAACAGTTTCATTAATTACCGGATAAGTCATTTGACTTCTTTCATACAGGCTACACGTTTTTCTTTGTTCATCCGATATGAATGTATATTTTCACAGTGAAAAGTCAAATTACTTGGTTATATTTTTTAAAATACTTCACATCTGTTTTGGTAATGACTACGGAATATTTGAATATAAATCATTCAAAATAAAATGTTTAGCAAAATCTTTATGTTTACTTCAAAGTTTTATTACGGTTATCGTGATTGTAAATGGAATAGGTACCGACAACTTACTGTACATCTTATGGTGCAGCATTCAGCTTGGACAATATTTGATAATAGTTATTATTCTAATGTTTTTACGATCAGATGCAACTCTTTTAAAATTTCATGGCCATATGGAGAAAATTGATCTTGAATTAAAATGTCACGAAGCGTATCGATTTGTAGAAAAAAGAATCATCTGGTCAGTTATAATAATAATGTTCTATAGATGTTCCCTGAACACTATTTACTGTTTAACTCACAAGGATGTTTGTATGAAGCCCGAATGGGCTGCTGCATATTATTTAATAATAATGATAGTGCTAGATTGTGGTCTAATTGTCAACTCCTACATATATTACGCAATTAATTACCGCCTGAAGATATTTGTGAAAAATTTAAATGAAGACGAGATTGAGTTATTGCGGTCATATCAACATCTTTACAAGCTGATTGCAGATGTTACAGAGAAATTCAAAAGCGCCTATGATTTTGTGGTACGATTTGTGATATAACTATATATAAAATATAATTATATGTTATGTGTTCATTACCATGAGAGCAGAAGGAACAACATGAAATAAAAGTTTTTCTCGTTGCTACTCATGCTAATCATGTTAAAAACTCAACATGAGTACCTAAAAGCGAGGTGGCCAGTTTTTTATCCTTATGTGACTAATGTTTTTTTTTGTTATTTGCAGTACTTCACAGAAATTGTTTTTATTGTACCTCAAATTATGCTGGGAATGTACCATGCTATTTGGCGTATGCAAGTCAATAAAATGCCGGTAAATATATTTATAATTTTTTATAGCATTTCATATCTTAAAGAAATTTACTACTAAACATTTACAAAACGTTAGGTCCATGAATAAAGAAGTTAGGAGGTTAATTTATTCCCAAATATTGTTCAAATTGCTTAACAAATTTCTTTAAAATTTGGTAAATATAGTGACAAATTTTTTGTGTTAAAATACTTTTAATATAAAATCCCAATCATCAATTAAAATACGTTTTTATTACCGAATAATGGAACCGACTTCAACACTCAAAAGTGTCAAATAACTTGATGAAGTCGGTACCATGATAGTTCAAAAGTACCTACTATCGCAATATTGTGCGCATGGTACCGATTTTTTTCACCCGTTTTTGTGTTCCTTGCTACTTACGGGATCGATTATCGTTCAATAACTGAAAAAAACTTTTCAGTTATTGGAGTGTAACCCAAAAACGGCTTGACCGATTTTGATCAAGTTGAAATGGAACCACACGATCAAATAAAACAAGGAACATCGAAAATGGTTCACCCTGTAAAAAGTTCTGAGGTAACAAACATAAAAAAACAGACGAATTGTGAACCTCCTTCTTTTTTGAAGTCGGTTAAAAAGTTGATATGTAGGCAAAACTTCTAGACACGGAACTTTTTATTGAAAATTGACTAGTGTCTATCAGAATACTCACATAGCAGAATGACAAAATTGACAAAAAGTCTTGAAAACTGTTAGCTCAGTTACTAACAAGCAAATTGAGTATGATGGCTCAAAAACAACAGAAATGAATAATTTCACTATGTTGTATTTTTTTGTTGTACTCTTGCTTACATTGTTTTAGCTATGGTTCCAAGATTTATTTAATGTTAACAGGGACAAGTTACAGAAGCTAGTGTCATTAAAAAGAAAGTGGTTTTCAAGATTTCACCACCTCCGAAGTTGTAGGAATTTGCTATACACAAAGTTAAATCATTGATTATTTTTCACAGTATTTGCTAAATAACTAAAATTAATAAAACTTTTGTTTAAGGTTTGGCAATTACCATTTACTCCGGAATATTTGACTACATTGCTGTCTCTGATAACTCTACTTGGACCTGCACTTTGCGCTGAAAATATTTATACACAAACTAAAAAACTTCAAGTCGTATTACATAACAAGCGGCTTCTAGAAAAAGGTATTATTCTTCTCATAACAGTAACTACTGCAACTTTATCAGCTGGATCCACTGCTGAACAAAGCCTCCCCTTCAAAGATGGGATTTGCCACAACCCCCAGGCATAGCTTGCGTCTTGAGGATCACAGTTTAAGATATCAGTTCCTCAGAAAGTGCTTCTGCCCACCTTCCGGTAATTAACCTATAGTCGCCTCTTACGACACCCACAGGTGGCAATGTTGGGGTGATATTCTATCCCGGCACCGCATTGAAAAATACTACAACATATATGTCCACTTGATGCTGGTGCATGCATGGTGGTAGGGAATTTTGCGAATGCCCGCCTGGCTAGCTACCACCCTCAAGTAGAAAATCTGTCACCAAGCTCCTTACGGTGTGTTCCGGCAGCAGTCCTTGAGAGCCAGTAACTCTAGGTTAGCCTGAACAACACCTTCGAGCACATCATCACTTACCATCAGGTGAGACAGTGGTCAAAGGCTAACCTAAAACGCATAAAAAAAATTAATCGGTTTTATTGAACTCCACAAAAAGCAGATATTGACCATTGCATCCATTCACCCCCCGTGACTCTTATGATGTTGGTGGTCCATCTGTCAGTGGTTGCCGCTTCAGAGCTTACTTTACCAATCCATTATCCTTTGACAAAAAATGTGTCACACAAAGATTTTGAGCCTGACAATATTAGGATCACTGAGAAGCATTGCGATCCGAGTTGCAGTGATGGGGATGGGGATTATGGCAAATACCACCTTAATAAGGGAGGCTGTGTTCAGCAGTAGACAATCTGGCTAATACAGTAGGTATAAACTTATATCATGCTTATTATTTCAGATGAATCTAAATGCCACGATATACTGAAGTTTATCCGCTACATAGAAGCCCGTCCTCTCAAATTCAAGATTTACAAAATGATTCCGCTCAATGCAGATTTGATTGCAATGGTCCTCAGCTTTTGTGTCACTTATCTTATCCTCTCGTTGCAGTTGACTCATCTGTATTAAAAATAAGTAATATTGCATTTTCCATGTCCACTTAACGATGCAGAGAGTGCCCGCCTCACGGACACTCTCATCGCTCCCTCCGGAACTCCAATTCCGGAGGCCATCGTCCCTCCTCTGACCCGGTCCTTCTCAGAGGACAGCCCGACTTCGCCCGCTCCGGGCCCTGACAACAGACGCACGGTGGCAGCCCCTCCCCGTGAGAGGTCTCGCTCGCGCTCACCGATCGGGAGGCCAGCGAGCACCCGTCCCTCCATCGCCGTTGTCGAGCCCACTTCGGACTCCGAAGCGGAGATGGATGTAGATCCGAGTCGTGCCTTACGCACTGACTCGGACTCCGATAACGACGGCTATACCGTCGTAGACAGAAAACGCAAGCGTGCTCCTAAAGCCGCTAGTTGCGCAACTTCCGCCCCTCCCGCCAAGGCACCCGCTAAGGCCCCCGCCTCCGGCAAGAAGCCGACCCCCGCCCCGCGCCCCGCGTCTCCTCCCTCCGCTCCGGCCACCACTGCCGCGTCCCCTCAGGACGCGAGCGCGCGCCGCGAAAAACCGCCTCCGCCCCTGTTCATTCAGGACAAAACCAAATGGGACATGCTGTCCCGTTTAGTTTCGGATCGTGGGATCCACTACACTAATGCCCGCTCCACGCAGCAGGGCATTAAAGTTCAAGTGTCCACCATTAGCGACCACAGAGCGCTAACAAAGCTCCTCCGTAAAGAGAGCATAAGTTTTCACACTTATGCGCTCGAAGAGGAGAAAGTCCTCCGAGTGGTCATCCGCGGTGTGCCCAAGGAGGTACATACCGATTCGGTATGTGCCGACCTGAAGGCACAAGACTTCCCCGTACATGCAGTTCACCGCATGTACAGCGGGAAGGACCGCAGTCCCTACGATCTAGTACTCGTAGTACTAGATCGTACACCTGAAGGCAAGGCCATTTTTAATTTAAAAAAGGTCTGTGGCCTCTCAGGACTCGATGTCCAAGCCCCATACAAAAATGGGAGTCCCTCGCAGTGCCATAACTGCCAACTATACGGGCACGCCTCCCGTTTCTGCTTCGCTCGCGCTAGGTGCGTTAAGTGCCTAGGCGATCACGCGACAGCAGCGTGCACTCGCACCCGGGATTCACCGGACCCACCCAGCTGTGTTTTATGCGGTGCTCAAGGGCATACCGCGAATTACCGTGGTTGCCCTAAAGCACCACGAGTGAACCACAGGGTGGCAAGGCATAGGCCGACCCGTCCCTCTTACGACCGTTACCAACGGGTAAGCCCTAAACTAACGGTAGTACCTGCCTCACAGGTAATACCCGCGCCGCTCCCAGCCCGTAACGCATGGTCTAAACCACCCAGTATGGTTAAGACCGTCGCTACCGCCCGCGCCCCGGCCCGCGCGCCCGCACCCGCGCCCGCACCCGCACCCGCCCGCGCCGCGGCCCCTGCCCGCGCACCGGCCCCGGCTCGCCCCGCACTCCCGGCACCCGTCGCCAACACCATTCGCGCGCCTCCCCGCGCCGCTTCCCGGCCACAAGCTCCACCTATGCCATTGATGGCTGCCCCTCTTCAAGAGGCAATCAACCTAGTCAGCGATCTGGCTATGTCGGTTGACATCAATGAGGTACAAGAGCTATTCCACAAGATGCAATACGCTCAATCCCCAGCGGACGTGATCCAATACACATTGGAACACGCGAATTTACTTAGCACCCTTAAGCGCTTCGTTCCCCAGGCCCCCCCCCAGTACAACCACTATGGGTAGTACAACCGAACGCACGAAACCGTACTCAGTTTCGTTAGCGTCATTTAACGCTGACGGCCTCTTCAAACAACGTGACCTCGTCCACGACTTTTGTTGTACCCACCTTATCGATATCATATGCGTGCAGGAAACCTTTCTAAAACCGGGGAAGGCGAACCCTAGGTTTGCCAACTACAGAACGGTACGTGATGATAGAGTGAACTCCCGTGGGGGAGGCACTCTTATCTATTACAAAAGGTCCCTGCACTGCATTCCCCTACCTACCCCGACTCTTGTTAATATGGAAGCATCTTGTTGCCTCCTAGCTATGACTGGTCATCAACCTATAGTCATAGCATCCTGTTACCAAGCTTGCAAAAAGCCGATCGTCCGAGCTGACTTAGAAGCCCTATTCTCATTAGGAAGCGCCGTCATTCTGATTGGCGACTTCAACAGTAAGCACATCCTATGGAATTGTAACGTCAACAATCCCAGAGGTATTGCACTTGAAAACCTAATCGCAGAACTTAACTTTGACATAATTGCGCCCACTGAGCCCACTCACTACCCTTATATGGAAAACCACCGATCTGACTTGCTTGTCATGGCACTATTCAGAGGCGTAACACTCCGGTTACGCTCCATAGAAGTGGTTCACGAGCTTCACTCTGACCACCGACCCATTATACTGCGACTAGGTCCCGACCCAACGACTGACCTCCCCCGCCCCACTAAGACGATAGTGAACTGGAAGCAAGTAGGCGATGCCCTAAAGGCTATCAGTTCACCGGACCTAGACAAGATCCCTGACGACATCCTGACAAAAGATGACGTAACCCTTGCGATCGATTCGTTCACCAATCACCTCTCCACCGTAGTAGGTGCATCCGCAAAGGAGGTCATAGTGCCGGACGACCGGCGCCTTGTCATTCCAGCGGATGTGAGACGATTGGTGACGGAGAGTAAAGCAGTGACCCGACATTACGACTCTTACCCCAGTAAAGAGAACAAAACTAAGAAACGCCACTTTGAACGCATGGTTCAAAGTCGCATGTCTGAGTTGCGTGATCAACAATGGGGCGATAAACTTTCAAACCTCGTGCCAAGCCACCATGCTTACTGGGACTTGGCGCGAGGCTTGAAAGGAAGTAACCATAACGACATGCCTCCCTTATACAGACCAGTCCCACTAGTCCCAGCGTTCTTTGACGAAGACAAAGCTGAGTGCCTAGCTGATAGCCTAGAGGCTCAGTGTTCCCCTAACGTAGATCACGTTGACCAAGCTCACCTCGATTCGGTGGATGCTGAAGTCGAACGTAAAAGCTCTGTGGTCACCTCTGAACTCCCACCAATCACCTTAGCGACTTACGCTGAGGTGGAGAGACTGATCAAGGCCCTCCGACCGCGCAAATCCCCCGGTGCCGATGGCATCTCCAACAGGGTTCTTAAAACCCTCTCTCCTCCTCTCATCCATCTCTTAGTCAGCATCTTCAATGCTGCTATGAGCCACTGCTTATTCCCAGACACCTGGAAATGTGCAAATGTCATTGGCATTCACAAACCAGGCAAAAGCTCATCTGACCCCACCAGTTACCGCCCCATCAGCCTCCTCAGTGCCTTAGGCAAACTTTACGAGCGGTTACTTGCAAACCGTCTCCAGTCCCATGCTAAGGAACACCACCTTATCCCAGATGAGCAGTTTGGCTTCAGACCCGGACACTCATGCGTCCAACAGGTGCACCGCCTCACGGAGCACATCATTGAGGGCTTCAATAAGTACCCCAAACCCCAGACTACGCTAGCAGTCTTCCTCGACGTGGCGAAAGCTTTTGACAAAGTCTGGCACAACGGCTTGATCTACAAGCTATACCAATTTGGCGTGCCAGAACGTCTTGTGCTCATCCTACAAGACTTCCTTAAAGCCAGAAGCTTTCGCTATCGCGTGGAAGGCACCCTCTCCTCCCCCCACCCAGTCAGAGCCGGAGTCCCTCAGGGCTCCGTGCTATCACCTATTCTCTTTGCACTGTATACCAGTGACATCCCACGCTCTCAGCCCAAAGTATTCCTAGCCCAATATGCGGATGATACCGCCATTTACACCACTGGGTGGCATATCAACAGACAGTCCTATTTCGTCATGCAACGGGCCATCACCGAGATCGGTGACTGGTTCCGAAAATGGCGCATCGCGGTCAACCCAGCTAAAAGCACAGCTATGTGCTTTACTGAGAAGACACGCTCCCCTTACCCGAAACCGCTTATTTTGTTCGACGAACCCATTCCCTGGGTTCCTAGAACAAAATACCTCGGAGTCACCCTTGATCGTCATCTCACCTTTAACGATCACATAACAACCGTCCGTAACAGAGCGGCCTTCATAATGGGTCGCCTTGGTCCCCTACTTCGCAAAGAGAGTAAAATGTCTCTTAGTAATAAGAAGACACTTTACACTGCCTGCATCCGCCCCATCATGACTTACGCATCAGTAGTGTTTAGTCATGCTAGTGAGGCCCACCTTCATAAACTTCAAGTCATCCAAAACCGTTTTCTTCGTAATGCAACCGGCGCCCCGTGGTATATCCGGAACACCGAGTTGCATTGCGACTTAAACCTTCCCTCTCTAGCGCAGTTCAATAAGGACTGCGCCCGCCGATACTTTGATCGAGCGCCCCACCACCCGAACCCATTGGTTGTCCAGGCATCGAACTACTCGACTGCCTCTTCTATCCCATTTTTCAAACCCCCCCGTCGCCGACCACGGCAGGTATTAGACGACCCGGATGACCCCATCGCAGCCATTACATTGGCAGCTTTAGCGTTATCCGCAAGTCGTCGAGGTAAAATCCCCAGGTGTGAGGTAATCAGAGGTCACACAATCAAACACCGAGCTCGCCGGCGAGCTCGAGGCAAAAACAAGGTCACGATAAATTGCTCTCCAAATAGTCAAAGAGTATTATTCAGTAGGGCCCAATTGTGCAACACTGCAGTTGCACAGAGGCATTTTGCTCCGATCCCCCCCATGTCTCTCGACAGCGAGACAAGCCGAGGTCCGAACCACAGTGGTGCCCTTGAGCTCGCTGTCAACCCCTCCTATAGTAGCGGTACGTTTTCGGCGTCCGCAGGAGACGGAGGTAGAAAGCGCTTTTCGCCTTCTACGCCCGTCTCGGGAGAAGTGCCTTCGGCACTTCTCCCTCCCGGGCTATTGTAGGGCCAGGCCCTCGCCCAAAACCCGGTGGAGCTGGACGACCGCACAGGCGGTAGCCAGCATCTATGTCCTCCCTAAACAAACAAAACAATTTTCCATGTCATTCCGACCTGTGCCGCCACGCCGTGCACACCTGTCTACAGCTCCGCCAGTATCTCCCAGTGAGACCGCAATAGTCCCCGCACTATTGCCGTCTCACTCGGGTCATCGTTCCGACGCTAGTTGCAGACCAGTGCCTTGGAATACGCAGTCCTGACGAAGTTTTTGTTTTGTGTGCAGAAGCTGAGCAGCCGCCGAACGCCGAGCAACGCGAGCTACGAGCTCGCCGTGCCGTCGCGCAGAGGCGCTCTAAGACGTCAGGCATTACCACCTACCCAAGTCCCTTGTTTCGGACGAACAACATCATATCGGGCTGGTGGTCTTGTTTTGACCGCACTTTTCGGTGCGCATTTCACCACTTTACTACCCGACACAACATAGTAACAGTCGCGTAACAACACACTTTGTGCTGTTAAGCGACGTCGTTCAGGCGTGGGGTAGCGTCAGCCAAACCCGTCTGAACGATCAAATCCGCCATTTGCTGCGGTCGCAGTGTGACACCCTACGGTGACAACGGCCACTGTTGTTGTTTTGGTTTAACCTTGCACCGTGGCCTTTCCCGCTTCACGGGTCAGCCGAAGCAAGCTGGGCTCCGGGATTACTGGCCTTGGGGTCGCCCCTAGTCAACCCCGGAGTAGCGCTTAGGAGCACCCCTCTCCGCCGAGAAAAAAGCTCGGAGAGGGTACACAACTAGGGCACACCCTAGGTACACACTCCCTCTCACACAGTGAGCTCACAAGGTGTGTGAGGGAATTCAAACCCTTGATAGGGCGTCCTGAGTATTCCCCTCAGGATGCAGTCCCGTCCCTCTAACGGTGAGGTGCAGGTCCTTCAGACCTTCGCCCTCCGCCACCCCGATCTGTATGTTGCTCATATGCAACTCCTAGAAGAGGAAGCGAGTGCCCGCCTCACGGACACTCTTATTGCTCCCTCCGGGACTTCAATCCCGGAGGCCAACGTCCCTCCTCTGACCCGGTCCTTCTCAGAGGACAGCCCGCTTTCGCCCGCCCCGGGCCCGGACAATAGACGCACGGTGGCAGCCCCTCCCCGTGAGAGGTCTCGCTCGCGCTCACCGATCGGGAGGCCAGCGAGCACCCGTCCCTCCATCGCCGTTGTCGAGCCCACTTCGGACTCCGAAACGGAGATGGAAGTAGATCCGAGTCGCGCCTTACGCACTGACTCGGACTCCGACAACGACGGCTATACCGTCGTTGACCGCAAACGCAAGCGTGCTCCTAAAGCCGCTAGTTGCGCAACTTCCGCCCCTCCCGCCAAGGCACCCGCTAAGGCCCCCGCCTCCGGCAAGAAGCCGACCCCCGCCCCGCGCCCCGCGTCTCCTCCCTCCGCTCCGGCCACTACTGCCGCGTCCCCTCAGGACGCGAGCGCGCGCCGCGAAAAACCGCCTCCACCCCTGTTCATTCAGGACAAAACCAAATGGGACATGCTGTCCCGTTTAGTTTCGGATCGTGGGATCCATTACACTAATGCCCGCTCCACGCAGCAGGGCATTAAAGTCCAAGTGCCCACCAGTAGCGACCACAGAGCGCTAACAAAGCTCCTCCGTAAAGAGAGCATAAGTTTTCATACTTATGCGCTCGAAGAGGAGAAAGTCCTCCGAGTGGTCATCCGCGGTGTGCCCAAGGAGGTACATACCGATTCGGTATGTGCCGACCTGAAGGCACAAGACTTCCCCGTACATGCAGTTCACCGCATGTACAGCGGGAAGGACCGCAGTCCCTACGATCTAGTACTCGTAGTACTAGATCGTACACCTGAAGGCAAGGCCATTTTTAATTTAAAAAAGGTCTGTGGCCTCTCAGGACTCGATGTCCAAGCCCCATACAAAAATGGGAGTCCCTCGCAGTGCCATAACTGCCAACTATACGGGCACGCCTCCCGTTTCTGCTTCGCTCGCGCTAGGTGCGTTAAGTGCCTAGGCGATCACGCGACAGCAGCGTGCACTCGCACCCGGGATTCACCGGACCCACCCAGCTGTGTTTTATGCGGTGCTCAAGGGCATACCGCGAATTACCGTGGTTGCCCTAAAGCACCACGAGTGAACCACAGGGTGGCAAGGCATAGGCCGACCCGTCCCTCTTACGACCGTTACCAACGGGTAAGCCCTAAACTAACGGTAGTACCTGCCTCACAGGTAATACCCGCGCCGCTCCCAGCCCGTAACGCATGGTCTAAACCACCCAGTATGGTTAAGACCGTCGCTACCGCCCGCGCCCCGGCCCGCGCGCCCGCACCCGCGCCCGCACCCGCACCCGCCCGCGCCGCGGCCCCTGCCCGCGCACCGGCCCCGGCTCGCCCCGCGCTCCCGGCACCCGTCGCCAACACCATTCGCGCGCCTCCCCGCGCCGTTTCCCGGCCACAAGCTCCACCTATGCCATTGATGGCTGCCCCTCTTCAAGAGGCAATCAACCTAGTCAGCGATCTGGCTATGTCGGTTGACATCAATGAGGTACAAGAGCTATTCCACAAGATGCAATACGCTCAATCCCCAGCGGACGTGATCCAATACACATTGGAACACGCGAATTTACTTAGCGCCCTTAAGCGCTTCGTTCCCCAGGCCCCTCCCCAGTACAACCACTATGGGTAGTACAACCGAACGCACGAAACCGTACTCAGTTTCGTTAGCGTCATTTAACGCTGACGGCCTCTTCAGACAACGTGACCTCGTCCACGACTTTTGTTGTACCCACCTTATCGATATCATATGCGTGCAGGAAACCTTTCTAAAACCGGGGAAGGCGAACCCTAGGTTTGCCAATTACAGAACGGTACGTGATGATAGAGTGAACTCCCGTGGGGGAGGCACTCTTATCTATTACAAAAGGTCCCTGCACTGCATTCCCCTACCTACCCCGACTCTTGTTAATATGGAAGCATCTTGTTGCCTCCTAGCTATGACTGGTCATCAACCTATAGTCATAGCATCCTGTTACCAAGCTTGCAAAAAGCCGATCGTCCGAGCTGACTTAGAAGCCCTATTCTCATTAGGAAGCGCCGTTATTCTGATTGGCGACTTCAACAGTAAGCACATCCTATGGAATTGTAACGTCAACAATCCCAGAGGTATTGCACTTGAAAACCTAATCGCAGAACTTAACTTTGACATAATTGCGCCCACTGAGCCCACTCACTACCCTTATATGGAAAACCACCGATCTGACTTGCTTGACATGGCACTATTCAGAGGCGTAACACTCCGGTTACGCTCCATAGAAGTGGTTCACGAGCTTCACTCTGACCACCGACCCATTATACTGCGACTAGGTCCCGACCCAACGACTGACCTCCCCCGCCCCACTAAGACGATAGTGAACTGGAAGCAAGTAGGCGATGCCCTAAAGGCTATCAGTTCACCGGACCTAGACAAGATCCCTGACGACATCCTGACAAAAGATGACGTAACCCTTGCGATCGATTCGTTCACCAATCACCTCTCCACCGTAGTAGGTGCATCCGCAAAGGAGGTCATAGTGCCGGACGACCGGCGCCTTGTCATTCCAGCGGATGTGAGACGATTGGTGACGGAGAGTAAAGCAGTGACCCGACATTACGACTCTTACCCCAGTAAAGAGAACAAAACTAAGAAACGCCACTTTGAACGCATGGTTCAAAGTCGCATGTCTGAGTTGCGTGATCAACAATGGGGCGATAAACTTTCAAACCTCGTGCCAAGCCACCATGCTTACTGGGACTTGGCGCGAGGCTTGAAAGGAAGTAACCATAACGACATGCCTCCCTTATACAGACCAGTCCCACTAGTCCCAGCGTTCTTTGACGAAGACAAAGCTGAGTGCCTAGCTGATAGCCTAGAGGCTCAGTGTTCCCCTAACGTAGATCACGTTGACCAAGCTCACCTCGATTCGGTGGATGCTGAAGTCGAACGTAAAAGCTCTGTGGTCACCTCTGAACTCCCACCAATCACCTTAGCGACTTACGCTGAGGTGGAGAGACTGATCAAGGCCCTCCGACCGCGCAAATCCCCCGGTGCCGATGGCATCTCCAACAGGGTTCTTAAAACCCTCTCTCCTCCTCTCATCCATCTCTTAGTCAGCATCTTCAATGCTGCTATGAGCCACTGCTTATTCCCAGACACCTGGAAATGTGCAAATGTCATTGGCATTCACAAACCAGGCAAAAGCTCATCTGACCCCACCAGTTACCGCCCCATCAGCCTCCTCAGTGCCTTAGGCAAACTTTACGAGCGGTTACTTGCAAACCGTCTCCAGTCCCATGCTAAGGAACACCACCTTATCCCAGATGAACAGTTTGGCTTCAGACCCGGACACTCATGCGTCCAACAGGTGCACCGCCTCACGGAGCACATCATTGAGGGCTTCAATAAGTACCCCAAACCCCAGACTACGCTAGCAGTCTTCCTCGACGTAGCGAAAGCTTTTGACAAAGTCTGGCACAACGGCTTGATCTACAAGCTATACCAATTTGGCGTGCCAGAACGTCTTGTGCTCATCCTACAAGACTTCCTTAAAGCCAGAAGCTTTCGCTATCGCGTGGAAGGCACCCTCTCCTCCCCCCACCCAGTCAGAGCCGGAGTCCCTCAGGGCTCCGTGCTATCACCTATTCTCTTTGCACTGTATACCAGTGACATCCCACGCTCTCAGCCCAAAGTATTCCTAGCCCAATATGCGGATGATACCGCCATTTACACCACTGGGTGGCATATCAACAGACAGTCCTATTTCGTCATGCAACGGGCCATCACCGAGATCGGTCACTGGTTCCGAAAATGGCGCATCGCGGTCAACCCAGCTAAAAGCACAGCTATGTGCTTTACTGAGAAGACACGCTCCCCTTACCCGAAACCGCTTATTTTGTTCGACGAACCCATTCCCTGGGTTCCTAGAACAAAATACCTCGGAGTCACCCTTGATCGTCATCTCACCTTTAACGATCACATAACAACCGTCCGTAACAGAGCGGCCTTCATAATGGGTCGCCTTGGTCCCCTACTTCGCAAAGAGAGTAAAATGTCTCTTAGTAATAAGAAGACACTTTACACTGCCTGCATCCGCCCCATCATGACTTACGCATCAGTAGTGTTTAGTCATGCTAGTGAGGCCCACCTTCATAAACTTCAAGTCATCCAAAACCGTTTTCTTCGTAATGCAACCGGCGCCCCGTGGTATATCCGGAACACCGAGTTGCATTGCGACTTAAACCTTCCCTCTCTAGCGCAGTTCAATAAGGACTGCGCCCGCCGATACTTTGATCGAGCGCCCCACCACCCGAACCCATTGGTTGTCCAGGCATCGAACTACTCGACTGCCTCTTCTATCCCATTTTTCAAACCCCCCCGTCGCCGACCACGGCAGGTATTAGACGACCCGGATGACCCCATCGCAGCCATTACGTTGGCAGCTTTAGCGTTATCCGCAAGTCGTCGAGGTAAAATCCCCAGGTGTGAGGTAATCAGAGGTCACACAATCAAACACCGAGCTCGCCGGCGAGCTCGAGGCAAAAACAAGGTCACGATAAATTGCTCTCCAAATAGTCAAAGAGTATTATTCAGTAGGGCCCAATTGTGCAACACTGCAGTTGTACAGAGGCATTTTGCTCCGATCCCCCCCATGTCTCTCGACAGCGAGACAAGCCGAGGTCCGAACCACAGTGGTGCCCTTGAGCTCGCTGTCAACCCCTCCTATAGTAGCGGTACGTTTTCGGCGTCCGCAGGAGACGGAGGTAGAAAGCGCTTTTCGCCTTCTACGCCCGTCTCGGGAGAAGTGCCTTCGGCACTTCTCCCTCCCGGGCTATTGTAGGGCCAGGCCCTCGCCCAAAACCCGGTGGAGCTGGACGACCGCACAGGCGGTAGCCAGCATCTATGTCCTCCCTAAATAAAAAATAAAATAAATTTTCCATGTGTTTACCGCGTTGTTTGTAGTTTAAACTTAGTGTGAGGTTTTCACGAGTTACACATGCAAAGCCCCTGAAGCACCAGTTATAAATCCCTTTCTATTAACTGGCTTGTAATTTTTCTATGTATTTATTGAATCGGAAGTTAAATAAACATTTTGGATTTAAGAAATAACTTTAAGTTTTACTTATCCGAAAACATATGGATGGATCTAAACTGTAAGACAAAATAGGTAATACAAGTGTTAGGCAATAAAAAGTGACGTTTATTGACTTGATATTATGATTGTAATCATTTATATCAATTAAAGATTTATACAGTGCAAACTAAATAATATAATAAGAGTTTATTTTGAAATTAATAAGAATATCAGTGGGTCTCACACTAGGCGGAGCCTGAGTCTTGGGTACCCTACCGTTTACATTTTAATAATTATTGTCTTGCACAAAACTGTACTTACACTTTCATAACATAATAAATTAAGACAGTTTTAAAAATCTAATCCTATATGTACGTAAACTGACAATCTATTATTGCAGGTGGCTAACCAATGTTAACCTCAAAATGTTCACAATAAAATATCTCAAAAGAAAAGTTGTTCACATATATTGTCAATTTGTAGCAGTACCTAAGTATTTTTATCAATATATAGACATATTTATATTGTTTTAAATATTTATATAAACAAAAGATAAAATATAGAAAGAAAAAATTGGACAATTATGAATTCTAGGGCAAAATGTGACGCTGAGTATAAGGAAGTTACTCGTAAAACCAATCCGTGTATGGCTAGTAAATCCACCTCAATTATGATAAGGGTAAGTTATATATTTTACTTTATAACACTGGAATCGTGTTTCCATTTCAGTGTCTCTTGAGCCCCTACTAAAGTTTATCATGCCTTAGTGGAGGCCTAAGAATCACCGCTTTTAACAAGTCTTTCTGTCTCGTCATAGGAAAGTGAGAAAAGCCACCTTTTGATTTTGTTTTAAGCTTCAAATATATATAAAGGCGCAAGGTTGTGTATATTATGATAGTGATAGCGATAGTGTATGTTCATTATTGTTTCACACTGAAAATAACTTATTGAAACGTGAAATATAGCTAAATGGTTTTTACTTTTCAGCACCATCACTTATTGCTTACTACGAGAGAGAAACCGCAAGGCAACCAGCTGTACTTGCCTTATAAATTTCATACGCGAGCCTGTTTCATATGAAAGAAATAGCAAACAAAGTTTTCTTGAATAATATATTTACTTGGTATTTCAGCGAGTTTGTATCTTTGTGTTGAGTTTAATATCCAATCATAAAGTTATGGTTTACAAAAAAACGAATGAACAATTATCGCTAAAAAATAATTACATATTAATTTAGCTCTAAGCCAATAATATGGAAATCGGTAAGAAGTACTAGAAAGTAATCCAACACAGAGTCCGCATAATCTATAAAAGTTCCGTCATCCAAATCCAAACGTTAAGTTTTGATCGGAGTTTTTATTGATGACTTATTGAGTGGATGGCCAAGATAAATAATATTAAATGTAATTGACTTTCATAACAGCGTTCTAGACACATTGAATAGATGATATCTTTGACTTAAACTTTGAATCAAAATGACAACTATAGAGTGCACCCAATGAGCATATAAACATAAAGCGTTATTGTATGAATAATTGTAAGCATGGACAAATTATTATAACTTGCACCCTTAATATTGGCATACCTAATAGCAGAGATAAACGTCCAAGAAGCCATCCCCAATACCTCCATCAATCCATTAAAGCTCTTATAAATTGAGTAATAATATTTATTTTCCATTTTGAATAATTGAACTAAAACAAAATTAACTTATTGATTGTAATTATTACAATGATGTGCCTAAATCAATCACTTAATTCAATTAAATTGATTATTGTGTTAGTATTTCGATATTTTTCATAAAGCGCACAAGTGTTTAACTTTTTGCTTTCTCAACCAATATGAATATAGGCTGTAACAGCAAAAAATCAAACCATGTGATGATTTTTTCAAATTTCTCCACGTATGTTTATTACTACTTTCTTATATAAATAATTTAAAAAAAATGTTTGGTAAAGTGTTTATCTTTGATTCAGAGTTTATTGACGTGTATTATATATATTATCGGATTAAAAAATAATTACAGCGTAATGATCACATTGTGGCTAAGCACACAGATCGTACAGTATTTTAACATTATTATTTTAGTTTTATTTAAATCAGATGCAACTATATTAAAATTTCTTGCACATATGCAACAAATTGATCTTGAATTGAAAGCATACAAAGCATATCGTTTTGTGGAAAAAAGAATTATATTTGTGCTTTTGACAGTGTTCTGCTATAGATCTTTACTGACTGCGGCTTACTGTTCAACACAATATTGTTTGAAGCCAATATGGGTGAATATCTTTTATTTCTTTATATTGATTACGTTAGATTTTGTTCTAATAATCATCTCTTATATATTTAACGCTATCAATTACCGCTTGCAAAATTTGTTAATAATATATATGAGGCTGAGATTGAGTTGTTGCCTTAACTTTGTCGTCTGTATAAGCTGATTGCAGACGTCACTGAGAATTTTAAAAGCGCTTATGAGATTGTGGTATGTACACTGATATTACTTACGAACATCTTTTCTAATGAAATAAAATAGGGAACATATCGCAAATTATTTTTTTCAGACAATGTTTGTCATAAAAATTTGTCACGCTCTCAGTAACCATCGTTATTTTTTTTAGTAGTAAGGTTGAAAAAGAAGAAAACATTTGTAATGGAATTCCCCAAGGTAGTATTGAAGCGCTCGTAGCGAAGTTTGCTTGGCCATTCTGAATCGATCAGCAAAGTTAAGCAACGTCCGCCGCGGTCATGAGTTGGATGGGTGACCGCTAGTGACATTACTACTGAGCGCTTCCGTGCTTCGGAGGGCACGTTAAGCCGTCGGTCCCGGTTGTTGTCTTAGGATGGCAGTCGTTACAGCATGGTGGTAGGGCACTTTGCGAATGCCCGCCTGGCTAGCTACCATCAAGTTGAAAATCTGTCGCAAAGCACCTAACGGTGTGTTCCGGCAGCTGTCCTTGAGAGCCAGTAATTCTAGGTTAGGCTGTACAACATCTTCGACCACATCATCACTTACCACCAGGTGAGATAGTGGTCAAAGGCTAACCTATCAGGCATAAAAAAAAAAAAAAAAAAGTATTTTAGGACCCGTCCTGTTTCAAATTTACCTGAAAGACCTTTTCAAATTAGCTGAAGTAAAATTTTATGCTGAGACAACTATGCATACACTATCATCTTGTCTAAATGAAAATCTACTATGTTGAATATTGCTTGAACAAAAATTGTGTACCTAGTAAAGTTTTGTTTTGGCTGTAATTACTGAACACTTTGTGCCACTCATAAGCACG
Organism: Plagodis dolabraria; assembly: GCA_963854805.1. NCBI lineage: Eukaryota > Metazoa > Arthropoda > Insecta > Lepidoptera > Geometridae > Plagodis > Plagodis dolabraria. The sequence goes on along the minus strand of OY978460.1, from coordinate 24,566,834 downwards.
TGTGTATGATAAAATCGATTCACCGTAAGCCTTCTGTAACATTTTCAGTGACTCCGAACACGAAATTCAAAGGTGAAAAGGATTTGTCAGACTCGATACCAACTTTTCCCACAGTAACAAGTGCTGATCCTACTGACCAAAAAACATACAATGTCACACCTCGTCCGCACAAAGTTTTCGGACATAACCGCAAAAATGAAAATCCTGAAACTTCAACCTGACGATAAAAACCATATGCCCCGTTGTTGGCCAGAATTGCGCCCCAATATTTCTCCGCGAGAACTATCGTACTTATGAATTGGATACTAGAAAGTGGGAAGCAGCGCCTTTTGAAGGACTGCTGTTGCATTGCGATCTCAGATGTGCATTCTCCAAGATGTGTAATTGACCTTCATAAGAGCGTCGTAGACGCCTAAATTGAATAAATGATTTTGACTTTGACTTTGATTCTTACAAGGCAGGAATGCCACAATTTCTACAGGGGAACAGTTCAACGGTGGATGTACTCAAGCTGTTAATGATGCTAATCAATCGTTGTGTAA